>CM024614.1:16858843-18058843 GCA_014182575.1 Eucalyptus decipiens | reverse complement strand
AAAGGGAATCAAACTATAGGAACGCGTCTCCTTTCCTATAGCCAGTTGCAAGAAATTCGAAAGTGGCAAAATTTGAGGAGAGAGTATCTCATCGCTCAGACATTTTTTTCGAGCGATCTTTTTTGGATTGCACATAACTTTTCATGAGAGATTTTCCAGTAAACACGAAATTACTAGTAAATAGGAGGAACCAAAACCATCATAACGCTCCTCATGTTCTTACCGATTGTATATTCATCTTTTCCCTTTTTCTTAGAAGGAAACAGATTCTTCTGAAATCCGAATTGGTGAAATTTTCTGTCAAATTAATTGCTTACCTCTCTCCTTCACGGAGTGAACACAAGCCCCTCGCTCCATATATGATGTGTAGAGCCATGTTGAAGTGGCCGTGCATTTTAAGTTTTTAACTGCAACATTCCAATGTCAATTTTGACTTTTAAAATTAGGACTAGTGACTACAAAGACTTATTAATGTTCCTCACCTCAATCTTTGGAAACAGCCACACATTTGGAAAGAATGGCTCAGAACTTTTCTACTCATAATTATTTCAGAGCATAAATTACAGGTTAGTTGGTTCACAATAGACAAAAAAAACAAGAGCATTTTCAGGGTACACACAGGTCTCATCTTTCTTCGGCGCTGCTGAACTTGTTCCACGCTTCCTGGAATAACATAATCAACAATAAAAACCTCCTTGTTACAAAGTGTGAAACTAAAATCAGGATTTTGCTTTCAAGTGAAGGTGGTTAGTTGTCGCAATGAAAGATGAAAGTTTATCTCAACTATGGTGATGGAAGTGATGAAAGCTCAAGATTATAATGGCAACAGACCTTTAAGAGATCGAAAACCTTTTCGCAGATGTACTTCTGCTGCAAGCTAGCACCTCGCTGCTGCAGTTTGTCTGGATGGACACAAAGGGTGGCTTTCCGGTATGCTTTCTTTACAGCAGCCGTAGTTACAATTTCTGTCAAGGTAACAGGCTGCCAACCGCTATCAGGCCCTAATATCTGCAATTAAGGAGAAAAGATCATTGAGATGTGCGGCTGTCTTAACCGAAATGTAAACTAACCATCTCCATCTGTTTCTTGCTAAGAAGCCAAAGGTGCATACAGCATAAGAAGTGAATTCGCAAGTGGCTTCTCAATGATAGTAAAGAAAAATGCTGTAAAGAGGGATCTTGAATACTGACATAAATACTAAATAGGGTGGAACCTCTTGAGGGGTAAAAGTCAAAGTTGCGCTATATAATAATGGCAACACACTGTTAGGATTCTTTTTATGCTAGTTTACTTTCAAGAAAAGCTATTGGTCTGCAACATCAGATCTAAAGCAAAGCCATCAACTGAGGGTATCTAGGCACCCCTTCGTTTTAAGCAAGTAAACTTTTTAATAGGTCGAGCAAGTTTTATCTATCAAATGAAGTGTAGAGAGAGAGAGAGAGAGAGAGAGAGAAGAAATTAGCCCGTACATATTGTAGCGTTGACAGCAGAGCACGCAAGTTTCCTAGCTTCCCACTTGACCACCTTTTAATATCAGCATCAAGAGATTCCGCCAACCTCTGCGGTGGAAGCCAAAGAAAATAAGACAAATTTTTTTTGCACTGCAAATATCTCTGCCCTCTTGGCTAAAGGAGCAAAAAATTATCAAACTAAGTCGCAAAGACTTACATTTCTTTCCACTTGCTCTCGCTGAGCAAGAAGATCGCGCTTGTTCTTCTCTGCAAGAGCCTTTGCCTGAGAGGAGATAGCACAATATTAAGCTCGTCACATGTCAGAAAATCTATTTATTTTAAAGCGTAAAGAAAAGCAGGAGACATACCGCACGTTCTGCTGTTCTTTGATACCTCTCCAATCTAGCTTTACGCCTCTGAGCTGATTCATTATTTGTCCCTTCAGATTTCTCGCCTGAGCCAGCAGCTTCATGAGACAAGGATAGCGCTCAGAGTTACTAATCAGGACTCGGAACAATTCATCTCTTTTTGAAAGGTAACATAAAAAAAAGCATGATTGCGTTTCATCTAGTGAAACATCGACTAAGAGTTACTAGGATTCACCCATTTCCTTTGCTTGCTTGGCCACATATTGTAAAACATACAGTGAACTGCATACGTGCGGATGCACGTGAGCACGTGTCATCAAAGGTAGTGAAATTCTTTAAGACATACCATTAGTATCTGAAGACTTTGGATGTCTTGAATCACTGGAAGGGCACGAGCCTCTATGTTGTGGATCCTACAAAGATAGTAAGATGAGCTCCTCCACCATGTATCATATCCCACAAAGAAGAGAACAGAGATCATAAATGGAAAATACTTACATGTGACGATCTCTGTCTGAGTTTGCCAGCACCAGACAACTTTTCAGCCAATGCCTTTTCAAGGGCACGCTCCCGTGCTTCGGCAGTTGCTCTTTCTACAGCAGCACGTTCAGCTTTAAGTCTGGCCTCTACAGAAATTTTTTCACTTAATTTACCATTTGTTTCAGTAGAAGCCTTCCCTGTCTTCTCCCGAGCTTGGCCCATTACTCGCTGTCGGGCTTCAATGGTTGCTTTTCCCACAGCAGCCTTTTCTGCCCTTTCCCGCGCCTCAGCATAAGCCCTTTCACGTGCTTCACGGATTGCTCTTTCAACTGCTAATCTTTCCTTTTCGCGTGCCCTTTCCCTCTCTTTTGCTTCATCAATTTTCTTAAAGCATTCTTTGTCCGGCCCTATTGCCTTTTGTTGACAATCTTCAGACATCCTCTCTTCCATTGTCAGGGTTGTGTAATGATTCTCCTCGATTTTTACCTTACTTTGACTAGTTTCAATACTTTGATGTGCTTCCCGAGTTCTCTCTTCCCGCTTGAAGGTACCATTAATCTGCTCAGGTTGGATAGTCATTTCATCATCAAAACTTCCACCTTTATCAGAAGATCCTACATCACTATTCACTTCTTCGGATTTGGAGGATTCGGCCTCTTCTTTCCAGTTCAAGGAAATTTCAGCCTCATTCAGATCATCACCATAGTTGTTCAATTCAGGAGCCAATCCTTGCACAGGCACTTCCAAATTTGGAATCGTATTGGATTCTGGTACGTCTTGTTCATTTTGTTTTTCTGCACTACTCATCCCTGCATCGCTCAAGTTCACGTAATACTCCCTAAATTCAAGGGTCGCAGTGGCTTCACCTACCTCTGGATTCGTTTCGTTGGCTCTCAACATGAAGCAGGTTATATCACTTGCTTCAACTTTACATCTTTTCTCCAAGTCATAATCATCTGTAGAGGATCCTGAGCTGCAGTCATCTTCTTCCTCTCGAACAGAAGAGTTCATTTCCACCATCCTTTCATCCCCTTCATTTTCCTTTTCATCCATCATATGTACATCAATATTTTCAATGGAATCGTTGGGTTTATCACCCTCTTGAGTACTGATAAACTCCTCACACGCCTCCCTGCTAGATGTACAAATTGCATTATGATCGCTATTCTGACTTTCATGACTTTCTTCTACTTCATCTTCCACTCCCTTTTCAACGAGTTCCTCCATATTATCAGTCTCTATGCTAATAAAAGCTTCTTGCTGTCCAGCATCAGCATTCATCTGCTTAGTATCCTCGTGTATCTCTTCATTCACGTCTGCTCGTGCAACCTTGGGAATATCTCCCACTTCTTTTTCTTCTTCAAGTCCTTTGACTTCCTTAGATTCAACTAAATCATGAGGTCTCTCCATCAATCTTTCCTGCTGATGGAGTGTCTCCAGCATTGCTTCACTATCTGATCCCATGCCAAAGTTGTCATGCATATCATTGTTTTCTTTAGGGTTGCAAGTCTCCTCCCGTTCTCTCTCAACTACCAACCTCTCACAAGTATCTTGCAGTGCCTCATCTCCTTGGCTACTCATCTCTTTCAACGTGCCATTGCTCACCCCACCCTCACACTTATGATTATGTGCATTAATCGGTTCTCCCTCATGAGCTTCTAATGGTTTCATCTCATTCCCTTCCCAATCACACTCCTCCCCTAGACTCCGTAAATTATTTTCCTCCAACTCCTGAGCTTCAAGCCTTTTCTCAAACTCGGATTTGTTCGATTCCTTTGGTTTATCCTGATACTGCCAAGGATTAAAAATTTTCATGAACTTCCACAGACTGCCTTCTTGCTCCGGTGTTACTTCTCCCTTAATTTCACTCTCTACTGTATGATTCAATCCCTGAGCAGATTGGACCTTGACTTCTTGCTTGTCACCTTCTTGTGTCCCTCTTACTCCAAGCAGATTTTCATCAAGTTTCTCCTGATCCAGAGTCTCTTCAACAGTTGTCAGTGAATAACCAACTTCTGCTGCCTTCTCAAAATCTATCTTTGCCGGGGTTTCACTTGAACGCTCATCACAAGATGGCATCATATCATTCACTCCAATCTCTTCCTTCTGCTGCTCTATCGTCGCTGATGCATTTTGCTTTGTTTCAGCAGCTTGATAAGAATTTTCTGCTTCTTCCCCCACCTTTCGTAGCCTCAAATCTGCACAAATTTCTTTGTTTGCCTGCTGAAGTATGCCTCCAGAGAATGCTTTTGAACTGGCAAGGTTCTCCTCATCACCAGATTCTACATTTACAGAGCCTGGTTTTACATTATTGACCCCTCTAGCCCTTGCAGTCAACTGTGCTGGAGTATCGGTTTCACGTATTACCTGATGTTCCTTCTCCTTGTCACTGGATCTGTTAGCTTTCCTAGCCATTTTCCGTGCCCTCTTGTCTTCAGCCCAGATCTTTTCCTTAAAGTTTACATGGCCTTGAAGACCTTCCTTCCGTCTTTCCATTAGTTCCCTTGCAACTTTAATTTTTGCTTGAGCCTTCTCAATTGCTTTCTTCACCGCAGCGGCAGAGGCAGCTGCAACTGAATTTGCATCCACATTCTCATCAAAGTCAGGTGGCGAATAAACACCAGCAGCATCTTCGAAAGCACTGCTTGGAGAAACCCCAAATCTTTTTGTGTTAGATGAGACATTAACAGGAGTTTGAGCTCCAAAAGGTTCCTTTCTAAACCCATACTCATATGCGTCAAATAACAGATCATTTGAAAAAGATCTGTTTTGATCAGATTTCTGAATGGAGATTCCTTCTTTAGTAGAAGGTTTGTCAGAACCAGTAGCTGAGACTCCTGACTTGGCTTTCTCGTAATTGTTGGCTTTGACCATGCCATCACCAGCATCTTTATTAGCATGACCATTCTCGACCACAGACTTTGGCTTATTACCTTTTGACTGTTCCAAGAGAGCAGATTCTTCAATTACATGGGCATATCCTGGTACATCTCCAAGCTGGGTAATGTGCACTCCCTTATTTGTTTCGCCATTGGTTTCCAAATTTACTTTGCTATAAGAGACATTGAACTTCTTCTCCCTATCACGTGAATGGTATGATGCTTCATGAGATGAAACCTGAGTCTCATTCAAACTACCAGCGGACAACTTTGAAGAGGACCTCATGCTATCTTGTGTCCTAGACAAGTAGAAACGTAAATCCAGTCACATCACATGGTCACGAGTTTAGCTTAAGCGCAAACAAAGATACAGTCGAGGGTGAACTGGGTCGCAAAGTATGACAAAAGAAGAGCAAATGGAATCATGAGCTATTTCAAGTACTTGGTGTCCGGTGTCCAACTTGTACATAATGAAAATCATCTCTCTTGAATCCAAAAGCTCACTTTTTGAGAAACCTTATAAGCTCTCCACAGATTCGTATCAATATAAAGACTAATTAAGCTGGGTTGACAAGCATTGAATGAATTAAGCCCTAAACAAGAAATATCCTTTGCCAGAGTACTCTATCTCCGGAGTTCTTGCTTCTCCTCCTTTAGAATTCAAATTTCCTCTATAGCAGAGAGCCTAAATTGAAGGGGAGGGTGTACCTCGTAAAAATCCGAAACTTAACTGTTTCTGCCACGCATTACCATTTCAAACGACGACCCACAAAACAAAGGCATCCCTGTCCGAAATAGCCCACTCTAAAATCTAACTAAAGAAAAGCTATCACAATGTGCAAACACGGCCATTCTTTAGCCAGCAAAGCCGCATTCTTCAGCCTTTTGACTTACCAAAAGTCCATACTCAGTACTGGATGAAGCTCATGGAAATAAAAGACAGAACTTGCGCATTATCACAGCAAACAGAGGCCATTCAAAGCCGATCGCAACAACGCACTCCTATTCCGGTCAGCACAACAGCAACCCCCAGCAACTGGAGTCGCTACGTGCTCGTCATTCAACGCCCATTCAACGGACACACCACCGCATGCAAAGCGAGCCGAAAAAAAACAGGGACGCGAACTTGCCTCGCTCCATCCGCCACGCTCCTCCTCTCGGCGCGCTCGTTCGCCAGCTCCTCGTACGACGCCACGTCGCCCCCGAGATCGCCGAAGCCGCCGAAGATTCTGGAGTAATCGAGCTTCGAGCTCCGAACGTCCACCGAGGCCTTCCGCTCGCGGAGGCCGGGGAAGTGGAGCACGGGGATCGAGGACCGGCGCGCGTCCCCGGAGGAGCCCCCGAAGATCTCGGCGTAGTCCTCCGACCGGGAAGAGGCGCGGGCGGCCCCGCACTTGCCCGCGCCGGCGAAGACGCCGTCGTAGACGCTCGTCCCGCCGAAGCTCCGCCCGCTCGCGAGCTTCCTCGCGAGCGGAGGGGCCGGCGCCTGGTACTCCGTCGACATGGCCGGGCGCTACGGCTCGGCGCGATGAGGTACCGGCTTCTTCCTCTTCTCCTCCTCGTCCTCCTCCTCGGCGCTCGTCACTTCTGTCCGTGCGCAGAGAGGCAGAGAGAGAAAGAAGAGAGAGAGGGAGATGAGAAAACGAGAATTTCTCGCCGTTTCCTCTCGCGAGAAAATGAGGAGAGAGAGAGAGAGAGAGTGCGCGCCGTAACTGTCGACCAGCAGCGTTTGGACCGGTCGCGTGGCGTTTTGACGGGGAATCGGCGATTTTTTGGGACAGAGACGGGCCCCCGAGAGGGTTACGGGCAGAGACGGTGGACGGTTCTGTGGTCGGAGGAGATCGGTGCGCGTCGTAGTTATCGAACCGTCCATGCGTCCGTCCGTCCGGCCACCGTCCCCGCCACCCTTAAAAAAAAAATGATTGGATTACTCGATCGTCGGTTTGTCGCCGAGAGCTAAATAAAAAAAGGGCAATGCGAAGCGGGGTCGCCGAGGACCCGGACAACTACCATCTTCATCATCGTCATCGAGAAGGTGATTGTATGGTTCGTTTTGGGGTCGCGGGGTCTTGGCATTTTGCGGGAAGTTGCCGTTCGGACAACTTTGGCACATCATTTGATTTTTGATATGGGGGAAAAAGTAAGAGAGAGAGAGAGAGAGAGCGAAGAGTGCTGTTTCGAGCATGTTGAGACTTGGCGCAGCAGGTGATTGTATGGTTCGTTTTGGGTAGATTTCTGATCGATGTGGACCAATCTTGTGTACTAATAATCAATGTTGACACTGATTCTACATGGCGAGGAAAGGATGGAGAGAGAGAGTGGGGGGGAGACACGGTTGAATGGGTGGACCAGAGTTAGTCGGCCGGGGACTGGGTCTTTGCCGTATTGTCCTGGTCGACCCTTTGGAGGAAAGATATTTTGCGTCAGTTGCATTGTGACACGGCAGACCCGTAAAAAAAGCGTTTTCTCCGCATCGTGCGCTTACTATCCCTCGTGACGCTTGGTTTTCAATATCGCTCGAACTGTAATTGACCCGTTACGTCGCGTGCGCTACAGCACGATCTGACGAGGACGTGAAATTATCTTTTTCTTCGGGGCAATTAGGAAGCAATCAAATGAAAAGAAAATCAACCGGTCCGTTCCCCGAGTCCTGCACAAAAAAGAAGGAAAAAAAGAAACGGAACGAGTCCGTGTTGTTTGGGAGAAAAAAAGGAGGAAAATGAGAGGAATAGAAGTGTGGGTGGTAAATCGAATAAGTCCTGAAATTTTTTTTCATGAGGAGAGTATGGAGTGAAAATGTAAAAGGATTTAGTCAATTTCACGGAAAACGTGCAAATGGAGGATGTCGGAGGGAATTTATAAAATGACGATGTCCACCGATCTTTGGTTCTTGCCTCTCTGTATTCCTCCTAGTCAAACCCCTAAACATCGAAGACAGCTATATGTAAACATTGCACGAGCGTTAGGTCGATGTCGCGTCGCATCAAGATGCAATGCGTCGGTTTCTAGGAAATGAAAAATGTCTTCCACGAGGGCTTCTCACATGGACATGCGAGAGAGAGAGAGAGAGAGACGCTTCATTTGCCGGTGGATTCTGGGACCACCAAACCCCAATCATTCAATGGTTTTTCCCCATCCCTCTCTTTTGACCAAAACTCCTAGGATCTGACCGTTTAGGACACGTCCAATACCCGGTCTAGGGGTGAGCATGGTTCCAAATTCTGAAAAATTCAGTTCTAGATTACAAAATATGCATGATAGATTTCCGGTTCTAAAAGTAAGAGAACATGTTTCAAAGAGAACATGTTTCAATGGATACATTCCAAATTATAAGTAGATGGAACCCGAAATCTGAATCTATAATAATTTTGTATGTTTTTTCTTCTTCTATGTCTTCACGCGATTCTATAATATTCCACAGCCTTCAATGATAAGCAATAAATTGTGATTATTGAAAGTTATAATTCACTACAATTAAACATACAGGTGGAACTGTATATACTCTGAAATCTATTATAAGTAGGTTTTAGATTCCAAAATAAGTAGGTGTGTTTAGGAAAAACCTATTCGAACGGGTTAATCTTAGGTTCGAGGTGAAATTTGGAACTATTTGCCCTTACACTCTATTACTTGGAGAGCACTCAGTCTTAAAATCAATCCGCAGAGCTCATCAAATCTGCAAAGTGTACTATTTCCGTCGTTCTTAAGTTCAATAACAGAAAATTGGATCTATGAATCCGTTCCTTGTTGTTTTTTTTATCTGTGAATTGATGGGCAGTTCTCGATTTCCAAAAGAATGGAGAAAAACAAAAAGAGTTCCCTTCGGACAAAGGAACGAAACAACATGTCGTGTTCCTGGATATCTTAGTCGAATCGATCAAATTGAGAAGGAGGAGATGAACATATTAAAGAGGCGGTGCTCCCAAATGATTGCAAATGGGCAATTCGCCGTTCGAGAATCAGAGTGAAAAATGGAAAAGGTTATGCTTTTGTGTGGGAATTTGAAATCGAGACGTTAGCCAGCCTTTTTTAGCTGGTAGCGTCCTACCGCAAGTCAAATCAATCGCAGGTAAAAGCCAAAGGCTCTCTCTCTCTCTCTCTCTCTCTCTCTCTCTCTCTTTCTCTCTATTTAATTATGTTTGTTTGATAATTGGAAAAGGATGTCGAGGGTCGATCTATTTTGACCTCCTTTAAATTATCACGTGAGTTTCACTATCGCTATCGATTTCTTTTTTCAGTTAATAATCACCTTGAAAATACTAATTTTTTTCTATTGAGAGAATATTATATTCATTGCTCAAAATAATACAGAAATACATAGTCTTTATGACAAAACAGAACAAAACAAAGCATGAATATTGAAAAACAAAGCAAAATCCAAAACACAAAAGGAGGATCAATGGAGCAACGGCAAAATTAAGCACAAACTCATTCTAAAGAATGGATCTATCAAACAAAATTGAAGACTGATCATTGAATCTTATGTTTTTGTTAGTAATGAGTACATGTTGGAATATTTTTTCTTCAATAATTATGATGTTACTAGCTAGTGATGCATGCCTAAATTCGGTTTTTTCTACACCATTGTCACATGGAGAACAAACACATATCTAATACGTGGAGGAGCAAATTTTCGTAATTTAAATAAGAGTATGAAGTGAATATTCTTTCAAACAAAAGCAAAGAGCATGAAGTCATTATGGAATAAGGGCTTGATCTTGTCGGACAAGCAAAATATTTTAGTCGATCAAAGATATTTTTGTTAAAACACAAGTTAACTTTAAATTAAATTATATTAAAATTTTAATTTTTTTTAAAGGAAAAACATAGGTGGGAGGGAGCAGCTCTCGCCTATGGCCGCCTCCCCATCCCCAATGGGGTGAAAGCAAAGATTGGCGAGGTTGCTAATGCCTAGGTGAAGGTTGTTAATCTTTGTCGACCAGAGGTAAGGGCCAAAGGGTGGCGGCCCTCTCATAGATTTGGGCAAGGGTCGCCCGCCTCGCCCAACACCTCCAAACCTCCACCTTAGGTTTGGGGCCACTTGGTGAGGGCCACTAGACCGAGGCAAGGTCGGGTGACCTTTGCCTAGATTTGGGAGAGAGTCATTGTCCTCTCTTGTTTTTGGTGACTGTGAGGGTCACCAACCCTCGCCCAAGTGTTGGCCTTCATTGCCTCCTCACCAATGATGGGGTGGTGACCATAAGCGCCTCGAAAAATTATGAAAAGAAAAAAAAAATTAAGAATTTTAAAAGATGAAATTGCTATTCATAATCTTTAAGATTGATATGAATATTTTAGGTTCTAATTTAAGAAAATAAATACATTTCAGACTCTTATTTAAAATAATATATATTTTAGATATTTTTTTAAGCAGACGAGGGAACTTTAGAATTTCATTTAGAATTTTTTCTTAATTAATTCAACGAATCAATTAGACAGGTCGATCAAAGAATTTGTCGCACGAATGGAGAAGAATACTAACATCAACCTTAGACGATGAAATCGCACATGGCCTGAAAAAGTCAGAATGCACTCCGATCGATGGGAACAAAAATTAGAGAACCGAAAAGGGGGCACGAGCTTAAATTTAAACGATGAAATTCCGTCCTCGATAACATCTCGATTGATCAATGAAATGGCGGGGCCCTGTCGGTGAAGCTCCTCCTGTCACTTCGCAATCCTGTGCAGCAAAAGCAGCAGCATCTTTCGTCCTCAAATAGTCCGGGAAAATAAAATAAATAAATAATATTTCGGCAGGGTACACACCCCCATCTTCCTCCTCCATGGATTGGTTGGGACCCACCCCGACATTATGCATCTTGCGTTTTTTTAAATTGCTTCCTATTTTAGCTTTCCCAAGGCACATGGCGATGATGCCAAAAGCGAAAAAACATAAAAGAAGAAAAAGAGAATTTGGGTGCGAATGATAACATTTACGTTTTTTTTTTATTATAGAGAACGTAAATAAAAAAAAAAAGTGTTTATATTCCTAACGGTTTTGAACAAAAGAACACGCGTTTGGTAACGTTTGTTGTGAATAAAAAATGAATAAAACACGTTTGGTAAATTTTATTCTTTTTTTGTTTCTTTTAATTTTTTAATATTTTTATTTTATTTTTCATTTTTTCCTTTCTTTTTATTTTTTTCTTCTTTTGGCCGGTCCCCAACCTCCGGCAAGAATCGGCCAACGGGGCCGGTAGCCTCACCTTGGCTGGGCGAGCTCGGGCTCGCCCAGATCTGGCGAGGCCGAGCCTCACCATGGCTGGGCGAGCTCGAGCTCGCCAGATCCGAGCGTCGGCAACCGGCCAAAGGAAAAAGAAGAAAAAAATAAGAAGAAAAGAAGAAGAAAAGAGAAGAGAAAGAAGATGTGTTTCTTCAAAATTGTTTCTAAACAGTAAGAACTTTTTCTCCAATTGTGTTCCGGGAACAAAAAAACAAAAAATCTGTTCAGGAACATTACCATGCAAGACCTTTGAGTAATTTCCAACTTATTATTAACCTTCTCCGTTTATGACATGTTTGACTTTCGCGAAATGAATCTACCAATTCGAGCACTTTAACTTTTACGATTGTACGCAATTTGTTGAGTTTGGACACGACTTATTGAACTATTCGATATATAAAGCTCGACCGAATCAAATAATGTTTCAGGATGGAGTGCGCTCACAACTTGCATTAATATTGTTGAAATGGTAAATTTGTTCTTTAGTTTTTTTTTTTGGTAAGTGTAGATTTGTTCTTTAGTTCCTAAAGAACATTTCAAAAAAGAAAGATCTTAAAGAACAGGTCCAATGGTTGCTTTGCACGTAGATCTTCATAAAGTAACATTTGCATTCAATATTTGACAAATTCATTGTACTTTCTTAAGATATCACGGGCCTCACTTTCTAACTCCAAATCTATCTTTATAGCTTAATATTGTGTATTAGTAAATGCAAAAGTTATTGATTCAAGCCATTACATTACTTCACCCCTAAAAACAAAAAAAATAAATTCATAAGCAATCACAATCGACTAATATCACCTTGACCTCAAGTTTAGACATACAAATTTGAAAAATATCAAAATTAAAAAGATCTCAGATATATATATATATATATATATATATATATTTTTTTTTTTTTTTGGATAGGAGGAACAGAACTGACCGACACGGTCTTGGCCAGAAACCCCGTGGTGACGCTAGCAGGGAAACCACCACCCTGACGTCACGCTTAAGTCACCATGTAACTAAGACTGCCTCCTTGCTTCGCAGGGGATTCGATCCTTGGCCTCCACCGGGGAGGTCCAAGGTTCTACCATTCACGCCACCTCGGTCGGTGGTAAAAAAGATCTCGGATATTCTTCACTGAACAAAACAGAATTACAGGAAAAAATTCGAAAAAGTATTTTGAAAACGTAATGTTAATAAACACGTCACTTAGTAACATCTCCTGCTAATACCAAGAGCAAAGGAGCTGAAAAATCGATCATTATTACCAAAACTTTCTAATCAAATGACTGCCTGCCCTTTTCTTTCAATGGAGAATCTATTGGGTTTATCCCAAATGATGGCACGGGAGAACTCAGGATCTCAAAAAGCCAAAAAGCAGGAGGCTTTATAATGGCACTGCTTTTTGTCCTTTGAGACCTTTTCATTTTCTCCCTCCTCTTTTACTTACTTTAAATTATAAATCTTCCAAAGGGTCTTTTGCTTTGAAATCGACAGAGCACTTCAGATCGATCTTTTACTTCCCAACACGAAATCGTTAAAGCCGCGGAATATACGTAGACAGTCTCGTCCACGCTGACTTGTAAACATTCAAAAGCAAAATCCACGTCGATGGTATTTGAATTCCAACTTTTTAATAGATCGAAGCAAGATCTAAAATTCTCTCCTTTATCTTCCTCGACCTTTCTATAACTTAATATGTAATATATTTTCATTCTAGTTGCGCCATAAGTTATTGAGATAATAAATTCATCATTAATCCTAATAAAAACTCTCTTTTTAAAAAAAAAAAAATTAATTTGCTAAATGTGATACCAACATTATAGTTTCTCTCAAGCGGCCTATGTAGCTCTTGACAGGGAAGCTTGAGAAGATTAAGGTATTATGTATCCCAACATTGATAACTATAGAAGTATGTGCCTATCGAAATTGTGAGATTGTATGTTAAAAGCATATATTTGTTTCATAGGCCTTTGGCTTATGGTTCTCAATGAAAATCCTATACATGCCACTGGCAAGAGAATAACCGGCATACCAAGAGATCAAGCTAATTGAAAATATTCTTTCTATTAAAGAGTCCTTGATATAATCTCGATAGTTATTTTTAACCCAATGACTTTAAGGGCGTGTATATATGCATCCTGAATACCTAAGTGGCAAGCCTTAGAGCCCATCACATGCATGTCGAGGACGCCATGGATGACACTAAATAAAACCCATTTTTCTCAATAGAATTTTATCAATGTGCATCTCGAGACACTATCCATTAAGCCAAGAAATAAATAAAATTCATGGGCTCCAATGTGTTGTTCTTTTCCACAATCCGTACGCTCTATACTCGGAATCGTTTCTTTCTTTTGGGCCCGCAGCACTTGGTATCGTCCAATGCCAAGGGAAGATAGCGGAAACGAAAATAGCCCGGCTCGGCTCGGCCCGACCAAGCCCAAACGGACCGGCCCTCCACAGGCCCAATAAAATGGGCCGATTCCCTCAACAGAGAGCCCATCGCGGTTGGGCGTTGGAGGCCCATTTCAGGACCCGGCCCATCTCGGACCTCACTCCTTCCGCAGTTCGCATCTTCTTCTTCTTCTTGCTCCTTGCCTTGCTCAAAAAGAAAACCACGAAAACACACAGACAAAAAGCCTTCACTCATCTCCCCTCCATTGACGCCCCCAAACCATTTCGCACCTCGAGCGAGAAGAAGCTCTCGCATTCCTACAGTCCTCCCGAGCGTCTTCGTCCTCCTGTTCTTCGGAACCATGTTCAGGAACCAGTACGACACGGACGTGACCACCTGGAGCCCCGCGGGGCGGCTCTTCCAGGTGGAGTACGCCATGGAGGCCGTGAAGCAGGGCTCCGCCGCGATCGGCCTCCGATCCAGGACCCACGTCGTCCTGGCCTGCGTCAACAAGGCCAACAACGAGCTCTCCTCCCACCAGAAGAAGATCTTCAAGGTCGACGACCACATCGGCGTCGCCATCGCCGGCCTCACCGCCGACGGCCGCGTCCTCTCCCGGTACATGCGCTCCGAGTGCATCAACCACGCCTTCACCTACGAGTCGCCGCTCCCCGTGGGGAGGCTGGTGGTCCAGCTGGCGGACAAGGCTCAGGTGATCTGTCTCGATTCGATTGGATTGGATTTTTGGCGTAGTTTCGCTTGTTGTTGCCGAGTGGAATTTGCGTATGTAGTTTCTGCTGTGTCGTGATTTGTGCAATTCCCTTGGCGAATTGAGAGGCTTTGGGGGCATTAGGGTTTTAGAGCGGCGTGGGTTGGAATTAACTGTGAAGAGTGCGTGCGATTTGTTCTGTTCTTAGGGAATTAGGGATTGCTGGGTATGGAGTATGGATTTGGTGGGATTTTGGAGGGGTTTATAAGCATGAGCTTAGTTTTAGGAGTCTGTGTCATAATGTCATTACTGAAGCCTATTGAGTGTGGAAAAAGCAGTTCTTTTAAGCTCAATTCTTAGTCTTTTTCTGGATTTTTTGGCCTAGGCTTTTTCTCTTCCTGTTAATTTATCTGTGTTTGTTTCGAAAGCACCAGGAGGGAATTGGATTCTAGTAGTATGGGTTGAAACGGAGATAGAAGAGGAGGTTCACTACAGATTCAAACAGCCCAGGAGATGCTCTGGGAGAACTTCGTTGTGTTGATGGAAATATAGCTTGTATCTCCTTCATTGACTGTCGAAAGACCTATTATCTGTTTGTGCCTTACCCCTGGATTGTATTGAAGAACTCAGTAACATGTCAATAATTTTCTTATTGTTGCTGCAATGACAGGAGTTTTGCTTGTTTTGACTTCACATTTTCATAAACAATTGGTCCTTTCTTGTTCTCATTGAATGACATGAGGTTTCTTGTTTTGACTTCACTTCACAAATGATGCATTCATCTTTTGCCCAAAATCCAGGACTATAATTACCTTAAATATGCAGTGAAAAAGAAAGAAATGTAATGATCATACAATGTGGCCGTCACTTTGTGACCGAAAATTTAACTAGGTGCTCATGGTTTAAATTGTCTGCAGTGCTTGCTACACATGGAACTATGTTTTCATTATAAACGCGACTTAGCTGTGATTTTGAAATTTGTCCCTAGTTCTTGGCTTTTACATTGTTAACAAACTGTAGCAGTTAAGTGCACTTGACGTTATTGAATTCTGTTCCACCCGTCAGTAGTTTTTCCTCGCTAATTTCATGATTTCATGTATGTCCGACCACTACATAGGTGGCCTTATAAGCAGTTTCCAATTCATGTTTAACCTTAGGTTTCTCTATAACTGACTCATCTTATTTCACTGGTCGCTTCTACCTTTATTTCTTTAGTTTACCCTTTTGATTGCCTATACTGGATCTGTTGGAATTTGTTGATTGGATCAGAAAGTGACTGAATTCGAGAAATGGGTTGTATGTTAGATTTTCTAGTACCTTCTACTTTTGGATGCATCTTCATCTCCTTTAATAGAGCTTTGGGTGAATACTTCATTTCTGGAAGCATTGCCTTTGGATGTGGTTAAGTATAAGAATGTTGCCCTCATTTCTGGATTGTCCCCATTTTCTCTCTCTCTTTATTTTTTAATTGCTTGCACTTTTGATCTACTACCCTTTCTACTGAGAATAAGTTGTCAATCTTACACTGTTAGACTGCAATGCTTCTACATTCACGTTTTGATTGGTTCTATTTCAAGACATTGTCATCATTTAACTAATGTTGTTGCACAGAATTTTATGCCAAGACAATCTTAAAGGCATGATCCACATGATTGCCTTGCTACATCCGGGCGAAAATGTTGCTTTAAAGATTCTTAGCCAACGTCCTGCAGTTTATCGGATCACTTGGTGGCTTCGTCATAGAATCCTTAATTTTGTGCTTAGAATCTGACTCTGTGGATTATGGTTTTAGAATCAGCCGTGCAGGGCTCACTAGGGTTGTTATGATCAACCATGCAGTACTGACTATGCCTTGAGACGGCACCAACTTGAATGCTTTTCAGGGTTTCATGTTTCTAGAAATGCCAAAGTGACATGATAAGTAATGGAAAAGAAGTCCAGTAGGATTTTTAATGCCATACCTGCATAGTTTGTGCCTCAAGCCCCACTTGACTTTAAATTAAAGTTCAAACTGCTGGAAATGCTATTTGGCTTTCTGAAATATTGAAAACGATATCGTTGTGAAAATCCTCAAAATCTTATCCCTCAGTTCATTCAATTGAAGCCTGTAAATTTTGGGTGGTACTGCAGTCACTTTCTTACTGGATATAGGGGGTTTCTCTCTGGTTATTAACTTTGGTTCTAGTACTTCTTGTGAGTAAAGATATCTTAATAACCTAATAAATGTTGGCAGGTTTGCACCCAACGCTCCTGGAAACGACCTTATGGCGTTGGTCTTTTGGTAGCTGGACTAGATGAATCTGGAGCTCACCTCTATTACAATTGTCCAAGTGGAAACTACTTTGAATATCAGGCTTTTGCCATTGGGTCCCGCTCACAAGCTGCCAAAACTTACTTGGAACGCAGGTTTGAGAAGTTCATGGATTCCTCGCGCGATGATCTGGTTAAAGATGCCCTCATTGCCATAAGGGAAACTTTGCAAGGAGAGAGGTTGACGAGTAGCATATGCACTGTCGCTGTGGTTGGAGTAGGCGAGCCGTTCCACATACTGGACCAGAACACAGTACAACAACTAATTGATGCATTTGAGATTGTAGCTGAGGAAGAACCACCTGCTGCAGAAGCGGGGGATGCCGCTGATCAGGAAACTGCTGCAGGGGAAGGCGCCCCTGCTGAGGAAGGTGCTGCTCCCATGGATATCTAATCATGCCAGAGTCTGCACGTCGCTTGTCTTATGTTAGAGGTCTTGCACGCATTGTCTTCCAGAGCTGAGACAAGGAAATGTGGGTGGCAACTTGTGATCAATGCTTTTGGCTGTCTGTCTTTGGACTGTTATCCAATTCATCTTCTTCCTTAGCTGCTAATGTTTGTTGCCCTCCTCTGTATGAATTCTCGATTTTTACATTTTCATCTCTTCAAGGACTAATTGAGCTTGGTAGCGATAGCCTGGAAACATATATTTAAGTCTTTGATGGATGAAGCCCCCTCTCCTTGCTTGTTAAATGCTGTGGGGGCTGCTGAAATTGGCGAAACTGCAAATTGGTTGTTGATCATCTGTCTTGAGTTGGGACAGTGAAGGGCTTCCATTTCCAACCTTCGCTTGAATAGCCTTTCATGTCAATACAGGCAGTGCTCAGCCTTGCTCGAGATTAACTTGAGGTTGCAGCAGTTTTGCCTTAACAGGACAATGCCACATCCTGAAAGTGCCGTTCGGCGTCTACAATGCACTCCTAACCCAATTTGTCAAATTATTTCGAACCACATTTCCCGCATGGTATGGTGAAATTTCTGAAAATTGCTAAAGAGACGTGGATTTAATCAAAAGGGTGGCTGGAGTTTGATGAGGAATACGGGTGCTTAGGTTAAGGCGGCACAGTTGGTTCAGGCTGAAAATTCCCAAAATTTGGCCTTATTAACTGGTTAATCATCCTAAATAGATTGCCCACTTCTGATATGACGAAAAAATGGTGTGATGTGAACAATCTTTGCAAGCTCTGTAAATTGCATCCAGTCTAGAAGCGTCTGTTTTCCAATTGCAAGTTTTCTAGGCAGATTTGGTGTTGTATCCTTCCATTGTGGGGGTGAATCTAGAGGCTCATTGGCGAACGGGAGAGTGAGTTTTCTTGGGTATGAACATTCTCGAAGGTAAAATTCAGCAGCCTATTTTCTATGGAAGGGAAGGAACTAGGCTCTTCATCATGAGCTTGATCCTCAAATACAGAGAGGGATCTCTAGCACTAAGTCATTGCGCAGAGTATCATTTGAATCTCTACTGCGTAACGGCTCTCGCTCCATTCCTTTGGAGGTTCTTATTCTCTGTAGAAATTGGAAAATCCAGTGCTAGCTTCTGCATTGATCTGTACTGGTGTTTGCAGGAGGTTGTTTGACTGAGTTTGCCGATGTTCATTCCAGTTGTTGCGGAGTTGGAGTGGCCTTGGTGCATGGAGGCATTTGCGTTTGGAGTCGTTCTTATAAGCCTGTTTCGGCACATAATCCATCTATATCTTCACTTCATGCTTGAGGACAAGGCTTGCAGCGGGGGTCAGTCAACCCACATTTTGCATGGATGTTAAATTTTCAAATTGTTTAGTAAATTCCATGTCGCTAACCTCCATTCTTTCTGTTGGTAACTTCTTAAGCATGCAAGGAATCGATCTAAACATGGCCATTGACCCGAAAATCATCAAGGCCGGACCTATTTCCACAGCCTTAATTGGTTGCGAAAATGCGACGAGAGTCTTTGGCAGAACAAAGGAAAAACTAGAGCGAAACGTGGTCTCTCAAAAGAAGCCTCTTTTCCTTCTCACCCCTTTTCTAGCAACGCATGTAGCACGCGCTCAATCGATGCTGGAGACTTGTCGGTGGAAAACGCCATTTCAAATGCTCTCTACTTCTGTTGGAACTTTTGCAGGGAGAGATCCAATGAGAAATTCACTTAAAGATAATCATCAATGGAGTAATTACTGGGTCGGATATTGAAAGGCTCATATCCTTCCTGGTTGAAGCTAATTGTTGATGTGTTCGGCTATTGCGAAAATATAGCCAGATAGGATAGAATCGGGCAAGTTCATGCATGAAACTCTTGAATTAATTTCTCATCACTCGTTATCTTTTTAGGAGATGTACCTCATAAAGTATTTGTTAAATCCAATTGAGAAAAAAGAAGAAGAAGAAGAAGTAACTCATAGAAAGAAAAATGAAAAATCTCTACTTACAATACAATGTAGATCTTATGGTTAATGACAACGACAATTACAAGGATTTCTTGTCAAGAGACGAATTTGGTGATAGTTGCTTTTGCCAAATGGTAGAGGTTGTTGCTCCATACATTGGCCTTGACTACGGTGGTTGTTCTGGCTTTTGGGTCCTTTACCGTCTAAATTAGCTAATAGGTGAGCGTTTTTTTTTTGGTTAATAATTAAAAATGACCTAATGAAGGACATGTGATCGGTCCCGGCTACTCAGCACATGTTCTTGTCCGGGAAAAGGACAAAAGAATTAACTTCGACCGAGATGTAAGTCAACTTAAATTTCCAAGTCAAATAACAAATTGATTCCTCCCATTTCCTGACGGCGTTGACCCGACTTGCACATGACGCTGCCATAACGCGATGGCCCTCTAACCTACGGAACCGCCGCGGCCGCCATGAATTCATGTCAGCTTCTAGAGCCACCATCGGCACCAATGGAAGTGAGAGATCACAACGAGAGACACTTAGGAGGTCTATTCTATTTCAAACTCGAAATAATCCCAAATAAAAATTTAGCCCATCTTAAATATGAGCTAGGTTTCCAAATAGGAATCTCAAACATATCTTCTATTCGAATACGTGAAACCTGAAGCTTAATCAATTTACTCTCCTCGTAGATTTTGAATAAATTGATACATCAACTCAAAAATAAATGGCTTTTTCCCCATTTGATGTAAAACCATAGACTTGAAGTATAAATATATCGCTATCCAATAGCTTCTTCCTATTTGAAATTCCCAATATATCTAAATCATCCCAAAATATTATTAATATAAGCAAGGCAGTCCATGCTTCTCTTTCAACCCCTCAGTTGCATGCAAGTCGAATTTAAAAATCCCTAATTGAATGTTTGCAATTTCTTTTTTTAATTCATCAACAACCACATTATTATAATTTACAACAAATCGAAATCACTTTCCGATAGAGACAACTTTTCTTTTACATCTCATTTTACTGGGTAGTGCAGTCTCTCCTCATGATCCATATCATATTTTAATTTAGAACCTTCTATTGTTCATGTAACTTAAGTAACCTTTTCCCTTCAGTAAAAATTTCAAGAGGTTAGTACCTAGTGGTGGCAGGGTCGAAGATCCAATGGGCATCGAAGGGCCATCATGTAATTCCATCCCCCAGTAAACGACGTCGCCGACCCGCGTTTCGACCGCCTTCGCAAGGCCTGCAAATTTTTTTTTCGCCCCTTCACGGTTTTCATTTCTTGTTTGACCCTTCTCTCCGTGACTTTCTCGCTTTGCCCAAATCGAAACGACGAAGATCGACGGCGCCGCTGCAGACGACGGCCGGTATCTCGCCAGATCACCTCTCCCCGCCACCGCCTTCCTCCCTCTCCCTCGCCCGCCCGCCCGCGACCGCCGCCGACGCGATAACCCGACGCTGCTTCGCTTGCTTCTGCAGGTAAACAATCTCGCGGCCTTGCCTCGCTTTCCTCCTTCGGTTTCCCCCGTCGATTTCGCGCGGCGGCGATTCCTCGCGGCATTGCCTGCTCGCGCGGGGGCCTCCTCTTAGAGCCTTTCTCGGTGTCGGATTAGCTCGGAGACGTTCCCCGTGCGGGTGCGCGGGGTTTTGTTAGGTTTTCCGATGGCGATCGTTCTTGCTCGTTTGGTGATTGTGCGGAGAAGCTTTAGGCGTGCCGCTTTGGTTGCTTCGTCGAATTGGATGCCGATAGTTTAGTTTTCTTGAGTTCGATTTACGACTGCGAGTAGACGGTTCGATAATAGTAACTGAAGAAAAGGGGAAAAGAAAGAGCGCTTTCGGTCCAAGTAGATGATTATTGAATAGCGGCGATTCGCACGCCTTATGTGACGTTGGATTCTTTTCTGACTGGCAGGAAGGAAGGAAGGAAGGCGTGCTTAAGGAATTCTATGGACGGAGCTGGGGGTGATGGCGCTGCGGCGCCTCTGGCCAAGTGGAGAGACGCTATCTCGAGGGAGTTTCAGAGATTTCTAGACCGATCGACCCCTCACGTGGTGGAGCGGTGGCTGGGAACTTCCGTTGCAGCGTTGATTTATATGTTGAGGGTTTACTATGTTCAAGGGTTTTACATCGTCTCGTATGGGCTCGGAATCTATATCTTGAACTTGTTGATCGGGTTCCTTTCGCCGAAGGTTGATCCGGAGTTAGAAGTGCTGGATGGGGCTTCGTTGCCAACGAAAGGATCAGATGAGTTTAAGCCTTTCATCCGCCGCCTTCCTGAATTCAAGTTCTGGTAATCTGAAATTCCACTGCTGTGGTTTACTCAAATCATTTGCTTCTCAGATATTGAATTCTCTTCTGACTTTATTAGTAATGGGAGTAATCTTAGTATTAGTGTTAAGATAAATTCTTGCAAAGATTTGAACTTGATGACTCTATTCTGGACCATTACCACTTTATCTTCTTTAGATGGACTTTTTTAGGCTATGACTTGTGTATAGATTGTCCTCTTGTCTGTTTTCATTATACATATGGGTGACCGTGTTTTTGTACTCTTCCTTAGTAAGTCATTTTTTGGTGATTAAGGAGCAAGATCGAAGTTTATATCTGTGACTATTAGGCAATCAAATTGGCTTATTGCATTCAGCAGATAGTTTTAAAACCTCATTGCTTATCACGGTCAGACAATATGAAAAGATTTAGGTTTTAAAATTGTGTTGCATTAGGGACCGGCTTTGTTGAGCCAAATCAACCACTTGGAAGTGGTGGAGATCTTCCAAAATAATTTCAATTAAAGAAGGCAGTTTTATCTTGATGCTAAAACAAACCTATGAGTTTCATCTGTGATCTTATAATATCCTTTTGCAGGATAAAATAAGATGCTTGTGTAACAACTAGATTTTTCTTTCTGACAAATTGTTCGTCCAGAATGGCTCACAATTTGTTCTCATATCAATTACCAATGAAATGAGCTATGGATAACACTGTGATTAACCCTAGCCAGGTAAATGCATCTTATTTCCAAATTTCAGATATTAGAAGCCTCTCCTGTTTGCTGATGCTATATAATTTAGATCAGCAATTTTTCTGATAGGACCACTAATAATGACGATCAAATTATGTCATGATTAAACTCGATCAGGGTGTGGTGGCGTAGGGGCCCATGCAGGCTTGCCAGGTCAAATTGTTAGATGGTCCTGGGTGGCCTTTAGTTATAAAGCCCAGTCCAGTTGGATTGGGCCTGAGCTAGGTCCACAAAAAAACTACATTTGTTGTTGATGGACAGGCCCACCAAAGCAACAAGTTAGGCCCAACCAGAGAGTCCTACCTGGGGTTGATGATCACCTCTGGTTTTGCACATGAACAATTGATGATTATTAGAATGATCTCACTATCACGTAGAACACTGAAATCATAAGTGATATATGCATGAATTGAGCAAATTTCTGCTTTAGTTTACTTGTATTGTCGCGCTATCTTTACTGTGAAGATGCTTGGAAATTGAACAATGGAAGGCCTTTCTGATATGTAAGTAATAGAATAACAGCTGCAAGTGATGGAAGGGACAATCGTGATTCGGTATTTGTCTTGTTCAGAACAAGCTTAATGCATGTTAATTAGATCATTTTGGGTAAATATGAAAGTTTTGGTGCTTGCTTCTGAACAAGTCACTATTTTATCACCTTATTTGAATTTTGTTGTTAAACCATTTAATATTTAGTCGCATCCCATCCCTTGCATGCTCTGTTGGCCTTATATTAGGGAATACTAGAGGGAGTATGAAAGTTTTGGTGCTCACTTCAGCACAGGTCACTATTTCATCACCTTGTTGGAACTTTGTTGTTAAATCATTTAATATTTAGTCCCATCCCACCGCTCAGATGCTCTTTGGGGCTTGCATTGGTCAGGACTACTTGAGGGAAGTATGCTACAATTTTTTGTTTTTAGGGAAAGATGCACATTTTCTTATGCAATCTTAGTGCCATTCCCCGTCTCTTAACTTTATTGCTATCCTCAATGTAGCTTGACTCGGTGGGTGTTATTGTTCACAATATAGCTTTTTTTCTTTATCACAGATTGTTCACCGTTTAACTTGCTATTCTTGAGCATGCACACGCATCCCGTCATCAAGCTCCTAATGTGATCTGAAAGGTTTTTTTTTGGTGATTTCAGGTATGCAATCACAAAAGCTTTCTGCGTGGCTTTTGTGATGACCTTCTTTTCAGTATTTGACGTTCCTGTGTTCTGGCCAATATTACTCTGCTACTGGCTTGTACTTTTTGTCCTCACGATGAAGCGCCAAATTATGCACATGATGAAGTACAAATATGTGCCATTCAGCACTGGAAAACAGGTTAGTGGTGTGGGTATTCTTTGCAAACTACTACGTGATATGCCGCTATCTTTATGAACCAATTCCACTTTTCTCTGTAACAATCTCAGGCCTCTCTCTCTCTCTCTCCAACCCCTCTTCTTTTATTAAGCACTAATTTTTATTTATCTTGCTGTAACAGAGGTATACGGGAAAGAAGACAGGTGCAAGTAGCAGTAGCTCAATGAGGGACTGAAGCTCTTGCCAAATCTGTTATTCAGGAAGCGAGAAGCTGAGGAAATAATCGAAGACTCGCGCATTGATACTCATGCTTCTTTCCTTTTTCTCAAACACAGTCCAAACGTAGTTAAATGTTTCTCGTATTATGCTCTGATGTTACACCTGTTCTCGTTATTCTCAGTTGTAACTTGCATCTCTTAGTATTTTTTTCCTTAGATATATTCTTAATGCACTACCAACCACCTTTTTCTTCCTTTGTATCTTAGACAGACTTCCGGGCGATAATGATTGACTACTTGTTCTCTTATCATAGAACTGTAGCCGATAACGATTGACTACTGGTTCTTCCCTCATCTCTTGAGTAAGTTTGAGCTGGTAGCTAGTTTACAATGAGAAAATTTCTGACCGACCTTGAGGTTAGAGGGCGTAGGTAGGAGGAACCTAAAACCTAATCTATGCAACTTTTCGTGGCAGTCTTCTCATTTTCTGGTTTTGCACACGGTGCCATCTGAGTCGCTTTTCCAAGCTACGCGATTGTGTTGCTTTTTCTGAGTCTCTCTTTGCGTATTTGTTTCGAGTTCGGGAGTGCTACAACGGGAAAAAATATGCTGCCGTGAATTGGTCATTCGTCCTTTAGAGGAGGGAATACTTGGAAGTTATGATTCACGACAACTGAAGATCCGTCCCCCAACTGAAATGGTGGGAAGGCGGTACATTTCTCTCGTCGAACCAGAAGACGTTGTAGGGACTAGGAATTGATGTGGACAGGGGAGACTACGACACCGTTGGCAGAATCTGCAGCATTAATGTTGGGTGCTTCGGCTAATTGACTAATCACAAAGCAGAAGGCCAAAAGAAGCGTGTATTTGCTGAATCAGCTTTGATCGTTGACGTTCGAGACGGACAGAGCAGTCGTGCAGGCACACATTCTTGCACAATAATTTGCGCCGGGTCTTTTAAATGCCAACTCTAGATCCTGTAGACCTGGTCTGTCCACTTATTTTTCGAGCTGGCATTATGTTGAGGAGTTATGGCATTGCATTCTTGGCACAAAGCTTTGCTGAATTGCCATTTTTAAGTTGCAGAAATAGCTGTTTGTGCATTTTGAAAGCCGGTTTAATGTGATCTCGCCGTTGATTTTACTGAGGGAGCATCTCCTTCACATCGACGGGGCTGTGGTTCACGAAATGCTGGTGCATTAGCTGGGAAAGTTTTGCCTGGAACAAGAACCCGGAATGCGAATTTCTTGAGAGTATGATAGCCTCGCTTGTTCGAACTCTAATTAGATGATTCAGTTCTAATTAGGTGATTCAATTCGAACTCTAATTAGATTATTCGATCCCTCTTAATTTCTACTTCTACTTCTTACCCACCCATTACAAATTGAACGGATCAAGGCTCAACTGGGGCACACGAGAGAAATTATGGACAGTGACATGCAGAAATTTGGACTTTGGCCTGATTGATGGGTTGTTTATTAGGCAATCGAACTTGGTATAACAACCCTCCACCTACTAACCAGTAGGAACTGAGGATGTCATTGTTTAAGTACTCGACTTTCCTTGTGGGAATTGGGAATGTATAAGAATCCCAAACCAACTGAGTCTTAAATAAATATTCTAATCACTTCGCTCCATAAACATGGCCAGCTAAGGCTGTTGAGGCATCTCTCTCTCTCTCTCCCTCTCTCTCTCTCTCTCTCCGTTATAATTAAAACCTTCCAGGAGCATCTCGAGCGCATCAGTCTGTCTTTTTTCCTTACGACAGATGAGTGGAAGAATTATTGTGGTGATATTCTTCTTCTGGGCTCTCCTGACATTCGTCACGCCGACACTAGTTCATCTGTCTGAATCTTCCAAGCTCAAGCTGAGGCTACATGGTAAGAGTTACATGTGATTCTTCATATGAGGGACGCGTGTTCTGCTCACGTAGCTTTGGCCTCAATAAGTCCATTTCTGATGGTGCTTTTCGCAGGTGAAAATATTGATACCGAAGCATTGAGGGCCAGAAAAGAGTTTGGATTCCTGAAGAAACCATTAGCAAGCAAACCGTTGGACATGGCACGCACCAAGGCACCAGTTCCAGCATCAGTTCCAGCGCCGTCGCCATCACCGGCGCCAGAACCTCAGCCAGCTTCTTCGAGGGTCAACAGGAATCAAGCTCAATGAGATTTTGGACAAGGAAATCAACTCAGCATCACATGGATTGGTCCTGCAAAATCTCTCAGCTATGAAGTGCCTCGCATTGGACAATGTTCAGCTATATATTTGCACATAAGCCGGTTGTGGATTCAGATTGAACGGCCAGAGAACTCGAGGGTGAAGCAAAGTGGTCATGGCCTGGAAGAGAGTTCCACTCATCATCACAGCCTCAACAGTGGTTTTGGGGATGGCTCCTTGATTGAATTGGGACGCAAGTTGAATTATTCATCTTTAACCTGAGACTTTTAATATTTCATCATGGCCCTTCATACAACTATCACTGTTGTACATAGACAGGGATTAAATTGTTGACAATATTGACTGATTTACTTGTATTGCCATATAAAATTGTACTAATAAGAGTTTGAATATCATCCACCCAAATTTAGGGGCAGCCTTGAGCATTCCTAGTTTTGCCACTCTCTCGAAGTCAAATGTCATGATAGACAGCACCAGTTAGATATATCTTTTGCTGAAAGAAGACTCTATATAGAGCTATACCAGAGTTAGATGTGATTTTTGCGTTTTCTGCTATAGAGATAAGCTCATAACCTGAAGTGCTGGGTTCCACAAGATGCAGAATTGGCAATGACAAAGATGAAAATGTCAGCGTTATGGATTTTCCGCATTTAAAGTTCATAATGTGCTCAATTTGTATATGGTCAACCATGCTTAACACCTATTTACTGTAGTGAAAAAATGGCGATCGGGTCATACACATACAATTATTAGAAGATGCAGAATCTGCAGTGATGCAGATGACAGTACATGGCACAAGCGGTCTATAGATAAATATTGATTAATCTTTGGTCAACTTTGGAGGGGAGTTGGTTGTCGAGGAAAAAGCACAAAGTAGGTTTCAGGATTCATATTTTTGATGGATTGAACTTGTAATTTCTATGCTTCTATATCTGTTACACGCAAAATCACAAATTTCTATAGTAGTGAAATTGAGATTGTTTGTCCAATTACTTCCTTTGATTTAAGGGGCTTGATTAGGTTTACAATTTACTCGGCATTGCATTTATCAAAGATCTGAGTTGATCGTTTGAATTTTACTTGAGAATCATATTGGCAACTCGTTCTTAGGAAGTTCCAGAAGGATGAAGATCCAAGCTGTAAAGCGTTGGGCTGGCATCGCCGGTTAAAGATCCCTCAACTATTAATACACAGTGGACCCACGTATGAGAGATGAAATATATCAGACAAGCAAAGTTGATTTCAACAACCTGGGAAATTCATGGATACCACAGCAATGGAAAGCAAATACATGTCCAAGAAGACCAAGAAGAACATGACATCAGAGACAATTCTAAATAAGACCGTGACCTTCGATACTCTTTCTTTAGGTGTACAACCTTTTAATACATATCAACTGTCCACCCAAGTCACGGTAACTCACTCCTTGAAGAACAGGAGACTCATGGCCTTAATTTAGACAAAATTTTCGAGGTATTCTTCCACTGTAGTGTACTTCACATCTGGGTACAGCTCAGAAGCCTCGACACCAAACGACTCCTCGATCTCAAAATTGGCACCGTCGCCCTTAACAAAGATTGAATGGTTCACTGCTAATATGACATTGATGGGAATTGGGGACTCTGAAAAAAAGGGGAACAATAACCCATGTCATGAATTTCAGTCGTGAGAAGAATATAAGAATGGGCTTCGATGCATTCTGGGAATTCAAGAAAAAGCATACCCTGGATTTGCTTCAGGATTTGCTCTTCAGGAAGGTAAATCTTCTCGAGGGTCTTGCCAATTTTCTTCTCCCACAAGGCAACAAGCTCATTGAATGGGTAAACGTTCTTAGGAGGCCTGATGTAAAGGATCTTGTTCAGCGTTCTCGGATCATCCACCGCTTTGATGGTGAAGGCCGCAATGTCATCTTCCTTGTTGAAAATTGCTGCAGAAGTACCAGAGATCAACTCCCACGAAACATACACTTGCTATTGCCATAGCAAAACCAAGTTCAGTCTGGCAGCACAAATTCAAAAGGCCCAGAGGAAGATCCACTATCTCTACTTAAGTCATCCATAGAAGACTTAAGCAAAATCAATCAAGAAAGGGCAGGCACAAAGAAAAGGCTTAGTTACACTACTTTTGTATTTAGGACGTTTTCTCCAAACCTACCACCCGCAACTACTCCTCGTAGGTAAGTGAAATATCATCAATTGAGCGTACCAAAATTACGCACCATTAGAGAGGACATTCCTTGCTAAGGTCAGTAAATTCGATGGATCCTATTGCTAGGTAAATGTCACAGCATCCATCTGCTATGATCCCTAATATGCATATTTATCTATTTGATCCGACTAAAAAACAACCGGCATAGTAGCACTAGTCAATTACCCTTTGCATTTCCGTCGCCCATGACGGTGACTTTTTCCTTCGGAGGAGCAGTGACTCCTGGCTGCGCCAGTGTTGGGAGGAAGTAGCCGGCGAAGCAGCCGCATGGGACGTAGGTGTAAGGGATGCCTGCTGCCTCCACGGCACGGCGGATCTGGGCCTTCAATTCAAAAGAAGACTTCGCTGGCTCCACAGCGTGCACCCTGTCCACATCGTTGCCGAATTCGGAAGGAAAGAATCTCTGCAATCATGTGTGATCGATCCCATCATGACATTGTCAGTTACCAAGAAGCCTGATCTTAATATGAAGATATCAGATACATCTCTTTCAGTATAATGATCAAGTAGTTGCATTAAGATCTACTGAGTTAGGAACCATTGAATGAATGTGATAAGATTCAGTCAGACTTACTGCACCTAATATAGTTCTAATTTCAATTTCTTCCTGGAAAAACGAAAGCAATCGACATGAAGCTTCTGAAAAGAAACCGAGAAAGCTGAGAAAAAGAAATGAAAGCAGAGCAACCCCCCCAAACCAGAATCAAATGAACCAACCAACAAACCTTAACGTTGCCAGCTTCTTTAATGGCGTCGACGATCTTGGTCTGATCCGCTATTTGCATGTGCCCCACCGTCGATATCACCACGTCGGCTTGCTTGATCGCCTTCACCAAGCTCTCATGATCGTACAGATCACCCTGTGCCAATCACACAAACGCAAACACACGTTAATCCACCGACTCTCTGCCGGCCGAACGATCGTCTAAACACAAGGAGGCGAGATTGTTTCGCTCGTGTACTACGTACGATGAGCAGAGTGACGCCCATGTTCTTGAAGCTCTCGAAGAGCTTGCCCTTGACGGGGTCGGAGACCGTGCTCTGCCTCACCAGCGCGAACGTGGGATGCCCTGCTTTCGCACTCGCTTCGACGATGAACTTGCCGATGTAGCCCGTCCCTCCGACGATCAGGACCTTGCTCTTCTCTGCCATTGTCGTCGACGGACTCCTTTCACGATATCGAAACGAGGAAACGGAGGAGAAGCAGCAGAAGAAAGAAGATGAAGAATAGCAAATGGTTAGTGATGGATGAAACTGTCGGGAAGCTGGGAGCTTCAGGGAGTTCTATTTATGGGACGAAACAGGGGCGGGGAAACCGAATTTACCAAGATGCCATTCTTGGTGGGATTGGACATGGAGCAGCCCGACCGTCGTCCCATCACGAATAGTCTTGCTCTTCGGTACACATGCAATCGGCGAACCGACCTTATCCGACCGGTTCCAAGCTCGTCCTTGTAAAAGGTTTCGAACCTTAGAAAAGGTTTAAGAGATGTATTGATGTCTTAACCATTATTCCATGTTCGCATAATATTTGGCCCGGTTTGCGGGTCAATTCTGGAGTAGCCCAGTTCGGTTCCAGTCCCGCTCCCGATTCCAAAATTCATTGGGAACAAATTTTGACATGGTCGGGTATTTTTGGTCTAAGACCCTACCCAATTTTAGAACTGTACACACCCTTGCTTTATCCCAAAATAAAATTGTCAATTAGTCAACTTTTCACACTTGATGAGGATGACATGGCCTTTTAAAAAGCATCCAATGACTTCCTCGACTTAAGGAATTACATAAAATGAAACGATAGCTCCAAGAGCCAAAGACGCTCCCTCCTCCTTGACCATCAAGTGTTCGGTATAGTATTATTAAACAGAGTGCTGTACAAAATTTTGATAACTGAGATTAAATTATCATAACCACCTTATCATTCTTTTTGTCTGATTCCAGAGATCGACAACACCGTCCTCTTCTTCATGGGGCCCCGGATGGTAGGTGAGAGGGTACCGGCCGAACCCGAACGCCAATCGGGGCGGGCGTTGGCGAGTGGTGGGGGCAAAGCATCAAGAAATTGAAGGGGGAGGGGTGGGGGGAGGAGACTTGGAGTGGGAGTGAACGAGGCTTTTCTTGAGGGAAAGCTTGCATTGGGAGCAAGCTATGTTGGAGTTGGTGAGGGGTCGCCCTTGAGGTGGTCAAATGGCATGATGATTGTAATCCGGATTAGGAGGGGTTGGTTGTGTGTCTCTAGAAGCAGATGCTTGCACAGGTGACCTTGAACCAGGACGGTTTTCGTGGGAACGTTAAGAGTTAAACTTCACGAGAAAGAGAGAGAGGCCGATAGAGTGTTCGTAAGGGCTTCGTAGTTACTAAAAGGACTAGATTGATTGATCAACCGCTGTACTCGAATACGACAAGTCATACATTCAAAGAACTTCGAGAGTTACGTTCCCGCTTTTCTTATGTTGAGCTGTTCTTCCATCACTACTGAATTTATTTTTCTAACTTAGACATTTTTCATTGGTCATAAGTAAATCCGATATCGATTGTAGTTACTACTTTCGAAATGTTAGGGGAAGTGAAACAAGAACCCACGATCGTCACGAGAGGGTTCTAAGATGAGATTAAAAAATTCAAACCCTTCCATGCATCCAGGTCAATTTATAATGGTTCAAATGCTTAATTCACCGACATGGACTGACATGGTATCGTCAACTTTCTTTTTCAAACTTTTAACGTGAGATTGTCTAATGTACTGGTTTCAGGGTTTAATTTATTCATCCTAAAATTCCTATAATATCAATAAATAAAAACTACAACCTGGGCCTAAATGTTAGAATCATTCCCCAGCAATCAGCACGCCTGCAGGCCCGAACACAATGATTGAATGAAACGCAGTATCAAAATGCGTCGAACCGTTTGATGTAGAAACGATCATGGTGCAAACTGTCGGTTTCTCCATGGATCCATCTGTCAAAATACCTTATAGACTGATCGGTATTTTATTGCACGCCTACATATAATATCAAACCTTACAGACCAATTAATATTTTATTGTGCACCTACATATAATATCGTACCTTACCAATCCTTTAATGATTCTTGGTGAACGTCGATATCGATTCTTTTATAATATTTGGAGATTTGTCGAAGTTGCTAGTATAGAACCTTATCTCGTTTGAATGTGAATTTATCGATTTATTCATGAATCGAGCTTTTTTGTTCTGTCCAAAACAATATATACATCGCAGGTATTCTTTTCTACCGTCGATACTATCTAAAATATAGATTGGAATCTATGTCCACTTCGAAATGGAAAAGAATTAGACTTGACACCTATCGTCGTCCTCTCATTAGCAACTGGAGCTGATCAATGCAATGGGCCAGAACTTAAAGCGGGCCAGATCCAAGAAATAAGAATCTCGGCCGAGCCCGCTCTTCGTTCATTTTGGGAAGATGGGCCTAATTGGGCCGGCCCAGTTCAATTCCGACAAGATAACCGTGTAAGGCCTTTTATTAGCATTGATGATGAAAATCGATCCGTTAGTCAGGGAGGTAGCAATTCACGTACTTTTTGTTTTCATGTGAGCCTTTACGATGTACAAAACACCCATTTATGATGCATAATTCGTTCCGATCTAGGGTGGTTGATTGAGTAATTCAAGACTTTGTTTGCAAGCCAAAACTCATTGGTTTGATTTTCCGATTTATCTTCGGTCTTAGGAAATCTTGATTAGTTTGCGAAGGACGGGCTGTTGGACTTAGATATATATTCGGTCTTTGGTTTCCCCACTTGAACCTGAAAGCACTATGGTGACGCACCTACCCAGTGGGAAGTTGGTGTTTCGTTAGCTGCTTAAACTAAACATTCCAACAACAAGTGAAGTAGGTTCCAATCCCACTTAAACCCTTTACTCTTAGAGAAAGAAAGAAAGGTAATTTGTGGCGAATTGATAAAAAACTTGTTACACAATTTATATTGCGAAATCAATTTATTGATGTAATGCAAGCGACTTACTAGAGAAGACATGATAGCATTTCATATAAAAACTGCACAAGGCATTGCCAATTCAAATCAAGGGTCTCCACTTCTTCACCACAACAAGAAGGATAGCAAGAGCTCATCCAAGATCACAAAGTCTCTCAAAATTTTACTACACCTTCAACACACTGTAGGCGTCACTCCGAAATTATACGCATCACATACGCATATATACATTTATGCCTAGAAAATTACTAACGACGATTGCAGGGCAATTCATTCTATGCACACAGGCCCATATTAACTTTAACAAGCGATTCAAGCTTCGGACTTGTGGAGATTGGCAACATGGAACTGAGAGACGTAGCTGTTGGTGCTTCCCTCGGATACCGGCGGTTCATTCAGAAATGCCCAATTGCTCCATGTCCACCTACCAATCATTTAATTGTAGCTCGAATTCTATCAAACTTTTTTTTTTTTTGGGTCGAAGTATTCTATCAAACTCAAAACCCCCAAATTAAGGAAAAAAAATTAAATGCTAGAAAATGATCGAAAAATAGAAAGATAAATTAATGTTCAGGTCTTGATACAATTCATCCGAATGGGTATGGGTAAATTGTCTCATCACATTCACACCGTATAAAAGTCAATGCAAGAAATAACAACAAAGAAAGAACGCGTAAGTTTGAAGTGGGGTTTCGACTCCACGCCTGCAGCGCAGCGCAAAAAAGTCCGAGAATGAATGTAGAGTAGGACTTAGAATAGGACTGATCAAAAAAAAAAAAAAAAAGACCTCCTAGAATCATGTAAATACTTAACTTACCAGCCTTTGTTGTTGATGGGTCTCTCCCAAGTCGCCTCGCCTTCCAGCTCCGCCGGCGACGAGTTCGATCTCCCGTACTTTCTTGCACACTCTTTGAATGCCATCTCCTGAGGCAACAAACCAATCACAAAAGAACAAAAAAACATTATTCGTTACCAATTCATTAATTCAACAATCCTCACGTATATATCTACAGACAAAACGGTAAAAATCGAAACGATTAAAATGGAAGTATTTTACCCGAGTGCCATCGGACGGGGCTTTACGCAGCTCTTCTTCTGCTTTCTCCTTCTTCGACCTCCAATAAGCCTCGATTTCCTCTTTAGTGAACGATCTGTTCCTCTGGTAGGCCACTGAAAAGATTCAAGATTTCAAGCTTTTAGCCCTAACCCTATTTGCTAAAGTGGTAGCAGCAACGAGGAAGATGACTTTACCATGCTTAGGATCAAGGACCGGCGAGTCCCAACCCGCCATTAGAGAGCCCATCGTTGTTCGCAAGCTTGCTCAGTGATCACCCTTCCTGTTCTTGTCTGCGATTCTTCGATCGATTCGCAAGTCACCGTGAAGGCTTTAAATACGTGGGGATGTGGTTAGTGCTCATCGACGACTTTGTTCTTATCCAAAGATTTTATGATTGTATAAAAAGCTCCTTTTGCGGTGCAATTGTTTGATTCCACTTTTACTTTCTTGCGCATGAAAATCGGAGCTACTTGTCAGCCCACAGATTTGCACAGGAAGACTGAAAGAACAAGGCCCGGTAAAAGAGATTGGAACCATGATGACGTGATTTGGAAATGGTAATGGACTTTGGCTCATGATATTACATGATCTTTGAATTTTTAATTTATTTAATATAATTAGTAAACTTTAGCCCAATATGCAAATATGATCTCTATACTTTTGATACATGTTCAATTTAATTTCTGAATTATATGAAAATATTCTGTGAAATTGAGTTATGCTAGAATTAGTTATTTACCTACATCGGTTGGAGATCGGTCTCTATAATTGGGGTAATTTTCGTGCATCTTTCAAGATTAACCACATCCAAAGATTACAGGACGAAATGTCAAAGAGAAAAATTAGGTAATTATCCACTTTGTCTACGGAGCTTTAAAGGTTTTTAAGTTGATGACAAGTTTGCAAATTCTTTTTTTTTTTTTTTTAGAAAGAAGGAAAGAAAGAAGAAAAAGTATCAATTACTCTAATTACATTATTTAGATTTTTTTGATGGGATCAAATTTTCGTACACCAAAAATCATTAAAGTTCGTTCTATGTTCCTATGTTACAATTTGATGGGATTAAAGATGCTCAAATCTACAGTCCAAAGATAAAAGTTATACTTCTCGGGAGAGTCGTTTGTTCCATAGGATTAGTGTCGAGGAACTTTTTTTTTTCCAATACTAAGTGTCCAATTGATTGGGACCTTGATAAGGACGTACATCTTTTTTTTAATTAATTAATTAATTAATTAATTTATAGTAGTTACAGATATAGAAGGAGCAATTGGCGCTATGACAGGGCCCTAGCCGTTTCCTACTCAATGCAAAAAGTCTAATCTCAGGCATATTATTCCTTATCACTCACGACTAAAGATTTGAGGTTGGTAAGTCCATCAATGTAGGCCCACCAAAATACTAATAAGTAAAAAAAAAAAAAAAAATCTTTCCATAATAAATTATTAGCAAATTGGGGTTTAATAGACCATCACATTTGTGGCGCCCATGGTTTTTCGTCGAGGGCGGTTTTTTTTTTTTTTTTTTTTTGTCGGGGTGGTATTTGTGGAGCCATCAAATTTACAATCAAACCGTTTTAGATGGATCCGGACAAGCTTCCAGTTTTCATCTTATGATGTCTTGGATTTCCAATCAGCTTGATGTTCACGCAAAATCAAGAAATAAATATCTATCCACGATGTTTCTTGTTTCTATTTTTTCACTTTTTGGGGGAGGTTTAATTTATTTATAGATTTTCTATATTTTAAGAAAATAACCATAACACGGTCCTTATGTTAGAATCATTCCCATCCCAAGCAATTAGCATCGCATGCGTAGCCAAACACAATGATTTGATAAGGACCATCAAGTGCGTTCGACCGTTGATTTAGAAATGGGCACCTCATCAAATCGATTAGCAGCCCCATAAATCGTTGTACCCAATTGTACATTATGTATCTCCTTCACTAATTGTCATACGTCATCAGCTTTTCGAGAATATCAATGAACAAATGAGGTTTATTCTTTGGTAAGCCAATGCAATTATTACTTAGTCGAGTGATTCAAAACTTGATTTGTAAGCCAAAGTTTTGAATTTGATTCTCCGATTTCTTCTACGTCTTAGGAAACTTTAGTTAGTTCGTAAAAAAGGGCCTAAGGCTTCGGCTTCGGTGTATACCCTGTATTAGGCTTCTCCACTCGCACTTGGTAGGACTACAATAACTAGCTCGCTCCTACCGTTTCATTAGCTGTTTAAACTGAATATTCCAGCAATGGGTGAGGTAGGTCTCAATTTAGTCAGAATCCTTTATTCTTAGAAAAGAAAAGAAAAATAATTTGTGATGAATTAAACAAAAAGTTATCACGCAATTTATATGAAGAAATCAATGTTAACAATCTTTGTATGACTTACTTTAGAAGGCAAGATATCATTCCATGCATTGAATAGACATGAGTGATGTACAAACGCCCTTCCATGCGGATGTAATTTGTTGTGAATTGAATAAATCATATCATTCTACCCCTTTACATTGGTTTAATGCATCGTCCCTAGAGTAGGTTTAAATGACCCTGAACTCCATATGCACCTAATAGTCTCTCTTTCCAGAGGGAAATTGCTTTGTTCTAAAGAGAAGAGATTGCATAAGCTATTGTTGTTTCAAATCACGTCTTCACTTCTTTACCACTAGAAGAGAACAAGAACTCATACAAGATCACGTTGAAAGTCCTCAACATTTTACATCGCCTTCGAGACACTATATATATATCGAGAACATACATATTGCATATGTATGTTATATATATATAGATTTACAAACTACAATTGCAAGACAATCCATTCTTTGCAAATACACCCAACTTAGCTTTCTCATTACGTGATTCAAGCTTTTGACTTGTGGAGATTGGCAACATGGAACTGAGAGGCGTAGCTGTTGGTGCTTCCCTCGGATACCGGCGGTTCATTCAGAAATGCCCAATTGCTCCATGTCCACCTGCCAAGTATTTAATTGTAGCACAGATTCTATCAAGCTTAATAACCCCAGTCAGATAAAAAAATTCGAATACTAGAATATGATGGAAAAAAAGAAAAATTAATTTTTTGGATCTTAACATTATTACTCTGAATGGATACGCTGAATGGGTATGCGTAAATTGTCTTATCACATGCATATCGTATAAAAGTAAATGTATGAAATGACACCAGCAACAATCACAACTACTCCAACAAGACCTTTACGTCGTTCAACTTAAAGGCTTCAGTCCTGGAGTGTTTAATAGATCCAATGACTTGAGATATGAATAATCGGGTTCTTAAGACACCCGGCTGTCTTAGAATCAAGTTAATACATGACTTACCAGCCTTTGTTGTTGATGATTCTCTCCCAGGTCATGTCCGCTTCCGCCGGCAGCGACTTCGATCTCTCGTACTTTCTTGCACACTCTTCGAACACCATCTCCTGCCGCAACAAAACCGTCCACGCAGAAAAAAAAAAAAACATATTATTCATTACCAAATCATGAATTCGAAAATTCTCACATATATATCTACAAACAAACGGCAGAAAGTGAAATGAATAAATGAAAGTATGTTACCTGAGTGCTATCGGACGGGGCTTTACGGAGCTCTTCCTCTGCTTTCTCCTTCTTCGACCTCCAATAAGCTTCTATCTCCTCTTTAGTTAACGATCTGTTCCTCTGGTAAGCGACTGCAAAGATTCAAGATTCAAGGTTTTAGCACTAACCCTATTGGCTAAAGTGGTAGCAGCAACGGGGAAGATGACTTACCATGCTTAGGATCGAGGACCGGCGAGTCCCAACCCGCCATTAGAGAACCCATTACTGCTCGCAAGCTAGCTCAGCGATCACTTTCCTGTTCTTGTCTGCGATTCCTTGATCGATCCGCAAGCGACCGTGAAGGCTTTTTATAGGTGGAGATGATTAGTTCTTATCTGCAACGTCGTTCTTATCCCGAACTTTATGATTTCACACTCACTTTAAGAAGCTTTGTTTTTTTTTTTTTTTTTTTTTTGGTTTTTTGGGTGTAGCTGTTTAATTCCACTAACTTTTCGCACATGAATGCCGGAGCTGCAAGTCAGCCCACAGATTTGCCCGGGGGAAGGCTGAAGAACGGGGCCAAGTGAAAGAGATTGGGACGATGGCGACGTGTTCTGGCTGTCGGGTTTCCCGGTCCTCGATATGCGTCCGACGTGTCTCCTCCGAGGTTCCTAAGGCAGTGATAATTCTTAGCTGCGGCAGAGAATATAATAGCAGCGGATGGTGGTCTGTCGGATCGTGTGCATCTTATATATGAGGTCCATATGAATCAACGGATCGGAGTCGACTGAACCGGATGCGGCTTATAACTTCTCCTTATGGATACAAAATGAGGTACATCATCACCTTCCACAGTCCGCATTAATAGAGGGCACATATGATTTCGACTACCTTTGATTCACCATTTAAGGAAAGTCATAAAAAGTAAAGACGGATCGGTAAATTGAAGTTGAAAAGTGAAACAATTTTGAGAAAAATGCCCTGTAGTGAAAACATATATATATAATTTATATTGGTCAGAAGGTGAAAACATATTTAAAAAGTACTGTGGTATGACTAATTTCAGTATTTTTAATTTTTAATTTGTTTAATATTGAAAAAAAAAATCAATGGCCACAACTTTTATATTTAGTTTGTGTTGAGTGCAATGCAAAAGAATGTATTAACAGAATTATAGATAAAAAAAAGTTACCATTTTGAAATGAAGAAAAAAATCACATCAAAGAATACTTTTTATCAATTAATAAGAGAGTAATTCATTATAATAAACATGTTCGCATATGTCTTGAAGAAAGTAATACATTGTCGTTAAAAATTATAAGCATCCTTAAATATTTTCTAAGGTTATGCTTATTCAATCATGTAAACGTGTCATATTAGAAGGTATATTATCATTTGAAGCACGAGCCCTATGTTTGCATCATCAAGTCAATTATATATTCATAATTGGGACTCATATTTGTGCTTGCATAATGGGTATCATTCACGGCGCTTTTTGGTATATATTATGTGAAATTATTGTTGTTGTCACAATTTATGATTGCTTTTTATATGGTAACTTGGAATATTATTTATAATCTTTCACTTGATTTTTAATATGCTAAAGGCTTGCTCAATTTCTAATTGTACTAAATAATGGGCACAATTGAACACTTCCTAATAACCCATAGTTTCTGGAGATCATCGAAACTTTGGCAAATGAAATCTAACTTCGTTTTATGGTCCACATAGCCTATAGGATTTGGATATTCACATCTACTATGTACAATTAGGAAAATTACCAAAAAACTCCACAACCTATTACAATTGTGCCAATTTAGTTTTAAATTTTTTTAGCCAATTTAATCATAAATCTTTTGCGTCTGTGCCAGTTTAGTCTATTCAGCCAATTTCCGTTAGCCGATATTGATATGGACTTTTTAAAAATAATATTTTAATAATATTTTAAATTTTAATAATTTTTTTAGCTGGTCGGCTGCCGCTAATGCGCCTAGATATAGCCAGGCGAGGGCTACAAAGCCCTCTCCTATTGTTGGTGAGGGTCAGGTAGCGGCCCTCCCCAACCTAAGTGGATAGGAAAAAAAGAAAATAAAAGGAAAAGGAGAAAAAATTATACAAAATTCAAAAAATTATTAAAATATTATTTGAAAAAGTCCATGTTAGCACCGTCGATAGATTAAACTAGTACAAATGTAAAAAATTTTAGGATTAAATTGACAAAAAAAAAATATAAGACTAAATTGATACAACTGCAAAAGGCTTAGAATTTTTTAGGTAATTCTCTCATGCAATATTTATTAACACAAATATAATGCAAATTTAATTAACATATACCACTTGCATACATATTAATGTACATAAATCGTTAATCAACTTATAATAAAATAAATTTGATAGTGCATTGGTACCGCCAGTAATATGTGTACCATTTAGAGCACCAATGCAATTCTAAAATAAATAATGCAAATATTACTTGATTTATCTATAGTACTTCCTTTTTATTATATAATTTTAACTTTCCCTAAATTATTGCTAAAATTTTTGATTAATTTTTTCTTCTCTGGAACTTTCTTAATTGTCGACTAGGTGGTTGGATCAATTTTTTTAATTTATTTCACATACTTTATCTAAAATTAAACTAAATAACCTAATTTATCCTAAACTTGCTTATGATTTTTTGGAGTGTTGAAAGTGCTCTTGTACTAACAAATTATTACTATCCTACCCTAAAATATGAAAAAACATGCCAAGCATTTTTGTAACACCAATACTAAATTTTTTGACACCATAACATGTTATTGAGTAATGCACTGCATTATATATATGATTCTATCCATTCTAAACATTTAATAACATCTTGTTTGATTAGCATTTTTTTCCATCAACTCCCTTAACCATGCATTTCCTGTACATAATAAGATCCTTGTGGATGTAATTTGTTCGGTAACCAGCTACAACTTGAACAAGTTTCTTTTCCTCTTTTTCATAGTTTTTTTCCCTTTTAAAGAATCATCCAAAATTGGTTAAAGTAATAAAATGTTGAGTAAGAGTAAGAAAAGTAATGAATAAGCTCAATCATCCGTTGAGATAATATTATCAACATCAAGAATGCAAACTATAGCAGATAAAGAGAACATCAATTGAATAAAGGGCTCACATTAAAACATAAATAGAAATAGAGTTGACAAGTAGTGCAAATAGAGTACATATAAGTTGTGCGAGTTGTTCTTACATTAAACAATAGCATATGAAAGAGTTCAAATAAGTCACCAACACTCCAGTGATGATTGTGCTTTTTGAACTGATATTTGAGCCACTTAGCTTTTACATCATCACCATCCAAGTTTATAAAAAATTGCCTATAATTTCATTTTTGCAAAATGAGAAAGCACAAAAAAGTATAACTTTCTGTCTTGCACAATCTCAAGTATGTATTCATCGTTTTTATAATTTCATTATAAGGATTAAACTCCTTTGCAAGAGATGTAGCAACGCTCCTATTTTCAATAACCGATAAAAACTCCACATTTAGGATTGACTTAGTATAATAGAACATTTTCGTGAGTTATATCATAAAAGATGAACTTAAGAAAAAAGTAACAAAAGTTAAAAAATAAAAGAAAAAAAAATAGAAGAAAGATTAACCATGAGCCAATGAATGAACACATGCATATATAGCACCTTGTTTTATATTGCAGCCAACATAGTTCTCTACATTGTTTCTCCAAAAATCTAAAAATAACAAGGCAAATTTAACAAGTAAGAGAAATCAAGTCAACCAGTGAAACTAACACTCAAACACCTAATGTCATTTATGCACAACAATTTCTGTTGTCTAAAAATAACAAATGATTTCCTCTACCTACTAAGTGTATGGATATCCTACAACACAAAGAATCAACATATCATCCTAATGACAAATGTGACAATGAGAAGATTGTCTTCTATAAAGCAAAGGTTAATACTAACACTCCAATCTCCATACATATACATGTACATAAGATATACATAGCCATCAAAATATGCCCCTAAAAAATGCTTGAAGATTGAAGACATGATAGACATCTATTCCAAATCCAATCATTTCACTTCCACAAACCCACAATGAACAAAATCATAAATAAATAAATAAAATGTTAGTTCAATCAAAGATAAATATCAACTCAAATTGCAACTTAGTCATACTATGTCCAAAAGACGGATTTCAAGATGGAGTGGCCATCCCAAGGACAAATTGCAGTTTTGTGTGCCTAATTTCTATATTATCACAGTAACTACTTAAACTCAAGTAGTCAAGAGCTATGTCTAGTGACAAAAACCTCACGATCCCAATTGCTCTAGTGCAAAAGGGTTAACATAAACATGCGTAGAGCTTCTCCATGCATTCTCTACATGATGGAGAGAATGGACAGATGGATAATTCACAAGTGGTGTTCTCTCTTCATGCCTATTGCCAAAGGCAATAAAAGATTGCTCTGTTATTTTTCATTATTTTTTACAACAATGAAAACTACCCTTACATCTATTATGGAATTTTTTTCGACACTATAAATCCCAAATTTGTACTTGACACATTTAGTTCAATATGACATCAAAAACCTTCAACATATTACATAGTTACCATCTGTCAAAATTCGATCAACAAAGTCGCTAAAAATCTTATGTGGCTACCTACGTAGATAACTAAAAGTAAATGGTACGGTGTTGTGAGCATAAAAAATATGTTAGCTCATTAATTTTCTCTGTCGTTTTCTTCCTTAGTTTGACAATGGTGAGGATATTACAAAAAATGGATAACTGTGCCATATAGATATAAGTTTGGGATTTTTTGTGTCGCCAAAAAAATTTGAGGTAAATATGTCCCCCGATTACAAGTTTTGCATAAATATGTCTCACGAGTATAAGTTTTAAGTTTTTGATGCCACCAAAAAAGAAGAAGTTAAATGTGTCACAGTAGGCTTGTTTGAAATTTTTGATGACTTTTATCATTTTAAAAATAGGTAAATTTGGAATTTTAGTAAGTTATTTTAAGGCAAGAAAGATAATTGAAAAACTTTCATTAAATTTAAAATTTAGCTTTTCGAAAATGTTGGAAACCCAAGTAAGTCCTTAAAAAAATTTAGCATTCATCTCTAAAAGGTCTCTTAGAAAGCTAAATCAAACACACTCGTCATGTCAGAATTGTAATTAATATAAAACGTATTAGATCTTCAAAATTATGTATACTTTTGGAAATTAAAATCAACATCGTAATTGTTTACCAATTATAACAATTCATTTGATCATGACGACTCTTGAAGAGACAACCAAGAGATTAGATGTTTTGTTTTAGCGCAATAAGTCTTGTGGCAAATTACAACTTCCTATTCTATATATACATACACAACGATTTTCCGTGCACTTTTGGGGATCAATCGCATCGGAAGTATACAATATACAATGTTATATGAGAAAGATTATGCAAATCATCCACTTTGTTTGCGTAGCTTTCAAGCATTTTATGATGAACAAAAGTTGCAAAATTTTTCAAAAAAAAAAAAAAAAGAGAAAAGAAGGGAAAGATCTCTCCAAATATATCATTAGATCTTTCCAATATGATCAAAATCATCGGAAGACAATGATTAACATAATATAGATTTATTACAAATATAGAATGACAGTACAATTCTTCCCAATTAATGACATACTCAAGTGTTAGGCCCGTATATTCAGACATTACAAACTCCAGCTTTGGACATTACATATGGACATTTAAATTTGGCAACGGAGTTTGAACACAGGATGTACAAGTTGCCCCACCAAAAGAAAAAAAAAAATGCAAATATAAAACCACCCAAAAATTATGATAATGGCCTTTCATGTATTGCAGTTTTTTCAATATCTTTGGTCAAGACTAACACGGATATGGCGTAGGACAATCCTGCTAACATAGTTGCAACCTAGGTGGCTACCATCGTAACTTTAGTGAAGATGGGTCGACGCGCTAATAACCTGCTTATTAGTAACAAAATAATACCGAGGGATACGAGGAACGTGATTGTATTACAAGATATAATGAACTTGTAGGCCTGAGGGTACTTGTCTACCATTATTGGTGAGCCTATTAGGTAAGACGCTTTTGCGTTGGAATCTTGTCAAACTCCACCTGGCGGAGAGAGCGTTCCTTGGAATGCGATGGCCGCTAGTAAGACGATGACTACCATGATCGCATTCTCATAGTTTTCCTTTTGAAGATCTCTACTTTCACATGGAGCGGTGATGTTGTTTTCTTCCTCCTCTTCTTCTTTTTATTATTTTTTTATTTTTTATTATTATTCTTTTTTAAGTTTTGTGCCTTCACATGGCCGCTCCATATGAAGGCAGGAAACTTCAAAAATTGAGAGAATGCAATCATGGTGGTCACAATCTTACTAGCAGCCATTGCATTCCAAGGGGTGTTCTCTTTGTCGGGTGGAGTTTGACACTCCAATGTAAAAGCACCTTACCTAATAGGCTCGCCGATAATGACGGCCAAGTCTCAGGCCTACAAGTTCTTTATATCTTATAATACAATCACTTTCCTTGTATCCCTCAATATTATTTTGTTACTATCAAGCGGGATATCAATGCGTCAGCTCACCTTCACTAAAGTTACGATGGTAGCCACCTGGGTCGCAACTATATTTGCAGGATTGTCCTACGCCATGCCTGTGTTAATCTCGATGACCAAAGATATTGAAAAGACTACAATATATGAAAATGCCATCATCATAGTTTTTAGGTGGTTTATATTTGCATTTTTTCTTTTGGTGGGGCAACTTGTACATCTCGTATTCAAACTCTATCGCCCAACTTAAATGTCCATCTGTAATGTCCAAATATATGAGCCTAACACTTGAATATGGGTGCGTTTGGGAAAGCTTTTGGGAAAAGCCTTTAAGGAAATGCAAATGCCTTTGGTCTAAAAGGTTTTGATGAAATGCAAAAACTGTTTGGTAAACTATAATTGAAAAACGCCTTGAAAAACAATTTTGGGGAAATGTTGTTTAGCAAAAACACATATTTAGGAAGTCCTTTAGCCTGACCAATTTAAGTTTTTAATTTTTATTTTTTTAAATTGAAAAAAAATAATGACTTTTTTATATATATATTTTTGCACTAAGACGTATATATAAAAGAGATATATTAACAAATTCAATGACTTATATATATATTATATTGAGATGTATATATAAAAGAGATATATTAACAAATTCAATGACTTTTTTTATTAATATTTTTGCATTGAGATGTATATATAAAAGAGATATATTAACAAATTCAACGACTTTTTTATTTATTTATATTTTTTGCATTGAGATGTATATATAAAAGAGATATATTAACAAAAATAAAGAGCAATTTCATTATAATAAACATAATTACATATGCATCGAAGAAAAAAATAGGTTTTCATTGAAAATTACAAACATCCTTCAGTATTTATTAAACTCATTGCTATTTGATCACGTAAACATGCCATGTCAGAAAATAAATTATCATTTGAAGTACCAGCCCCCTCATTTGTATTATCAAGGTCAACTGAATATCTATAATTGTGATCCAAATTTGCTCTTGCAAAATGTCTATCATTGGTGGCATTTCATCGTATATAATTATATAAAGTCATTGCTGCTATAACAAATTTTACTCGCTTTTCAAATGGAAAACTTGGTATATGCTTTAGAATCTTTCACTTCTTTTTCAACACACCAAAAGCTCACTCAATTTCCGATCGCAGCGAGGAATGAGCACGATTGAATACCTCTCAACAGCTTGTAAGGGCAGGACCTTGTTGAAATTCTGACAAATGATATATAACTTCTTTGTATGGTCTCAAATAACCCATTTGACATCTACTGAATAAAATTTACCTGCATAAATATAATATAAATTTGATCAACATATACCATATTGTACAAAAACCATTAATTAACAAATCTGGAGGAGGATGAGAAAATTGCACATCATGTCTTCCTAAAACTTCATAGAAAATACGAGTATCATTAGCTTGTCCCTCCCAACCAACTCAAACATAAATGAATTATATATTAAAATTACACATTGCTAAGATATTTTGAATCGGTGTACCTTTTCGACTAATAAAACGAATTTGATCTTTTGTAGGTATCACCGCTGGGATATGAGTGTCATCAATAACTCCAATACAATCCTAAAACAAAAACGCAAATATTATTACATAATCAAAATTTGCATTTAGTTCTTTCTTCCTATTGAATAATCAAAACATACCTTAAAATATGGATAAAATCAGCTGGTTAGATCAAATCTTTTCCCATTTCATAACTTCGTCTAATATTAAGCTAAAGTACATGCTTATACTTTTCCCAGAGTATTGAAAATGCTCTTGTTTTAACCTGTTATCTATACCGTGTCCTAAAATATGAAAAAATATTTCAAGCATTTTTCTAACATCAATATTCATAGTTCTTACCACCGCCCGCGGTGGCCGCGCTGGTTAAGGCTTGGTACCCCATACACCAAGGGGGAAGGGTTTGAAACTTAGCGTGGGCCGATGCTTTAGTGCAAGCTACGCAATTCACCTGTGGCTGGGTCAGTGGTGGGGGCCTAGTTCACCCCAGGGTTTAATCCGCCGCGAAGCGGCGCACAGAGATTCTCTAGGTCAAAAAAAAAATATTCCTAGTTCTTTCAAGTCCATAGCGTGTTACTAAATCATGCATCAAATTATTAAATACAATATTATCCATTTTAAACATTTGATAACACTTTGTCGGATTAGCATATTCGTCCATCAACTGTTCTAACCATACATATTATATATATGATGATGTTCTACAAGGTTTTTTTATGATTGTATATTGCTTGATAAACGATTATGGTTTTGAGTAATTTCTACAAATTGATTGAATTCCTCATCCATAGCGTATTACTAAATCATGCATCAAATTATTAAATACAATATTATCCATTTTAAACGTTTGATAACACTTTGTCGGATTATCATATTCGCCTATCAACTCTTCTAACCATACATATTATATATATGATGATGTTTTACAAGGTTTTTTTTTATGATTGTATATTGCTTGATAAACGATTATGGTTTGAGTAATTTCTACAAATTGATTGAATTCCTCGTCCTCTTTTTCATAGATTTCTCTTTCATGAGAATCATCCATATCCGTTTAAAATAACAAAACAGTAAGAAAAGTGATGAATAATCATCCACCAATAGAACAATTATTATCCATAATATATATGCAAATTCCACCAAATTGAAATAACACAAACTGAAGACGCGTCTCACATTAGAACATAATCAGAAGAAAGTTCGCAAGTAGTGCAAATTAGCAACTAAAAATAAACCTCACATTACAACATAAATTAATATGAAAGAGCTCAAAGAAGTAACTAACATCCTAATGGCGACTATTATGCTCTTCCAACTTATACTTCAGCCACTCAACTTTTTCTTCATCTTCATCCAAATTCATAAAAATTTGCCTGTTGTCTTTCTTTTCGGCAAAATGAGAGAGTGCAAAGAAGAACAACTTTCTGTCTTGCTTAATTTCAGGTATGGCTTTCAATGTTTGCACAATTTCTTTGTAAGGATCAAACTCCCTTACAACCGATATTGCATTGCTCCTACTTTCAACAGCTGAACAAAGTCTGTCGATTTGCGAAGCTAACTCATCAGATTCGGTCAATTTTTTTCCTCTCTTTCCATGAGCTTCCATTGTTGAACTTTCTACCGTTCTTTTATGGCTCTTACTTTGACTTGGTTGAGCATTTATTTCACCTACATCACGCTCTAATGTATCATCAGTAGATCCTGCACAATCACCAATATCAGCTTGTGTGGTTTCAACATTCTCATTATTACATAAACCTTGTGCAGGATTCCAAGCAACACTTCCAGTAGCAACTGTACCCTGGAACATTCGATCCAACAAAACTTCAACATCCGGATGTATGCCTTTTGTTCGAAAGACTCTAAGTTTAGGATTGGCCTGTTATAATAAAATATTCTCAGGAGTTGTATTATAAAAGATGAACTTACAAATAAATAAATAAATAAATAAGTAACAAAGAATTAGATAAACACCTGAATTTTTCTCTCCCACCATTCGTCACTTGCGTCAATGGTTTTCTTCCTCGGATCCCATCCTAATCCCGTTTCCTTTTGAACCAACTGCTTCCATTTTTTCCATTCTTCCTTTAAATTATCCCACTTACTCTTCATTTGATTTTTATCATACTTTTTTCCCCTCAGCTCCTCAAATTTGTTAATTATATCTGTCCATCCATTCCTTTTGTTGCTCGCAGGACGATTGCCTTTTTCAATTTGTTCAATGCATAATCGACAAAAAGTTTCTACATCTTCAGGGCTCCAATATGCCTTTTCTTTTGATGAACTTGCCATCTTTCAATAAAATGAATATAAGCATATTTAAAAAACGAAAAGAGATAATGTTAACTATGAATACAAAGCAATGGACACTACAAATAAATTAAAATGCAATTCATATGAATCCATGAAAGAGCACACCAAGCTGGATATGTAAGTGGGAAAAAAGAATAGAAACATAAGAAATAGAAGTGAAAGAACCTAAGTTCGAGGTAGGACAATCGACACCTTTTGAGCGAAGAGAGAGGCGAGCACTTTGGTTGTGAGCAAAGAGAGAATTGAGCACCTGGATTTTGAGCCAAAAGAGAAGTGAAAAAGAAAGAATATAAACAAGTCACAAAAGTCAACATACTAACCTGACTTTTAAAAAGCTAAAATAGGTACTAGACCTAAAAAAAAAAAGGTTAGAAGCATTAACATTTTAACATTGACTTCTGAACTTTATGAATCAACTCGAAACAAGGCAATAATCCATTGCTGACTTTTCCAAATCTCAGCTTCATGGCATTGTTAATCAATGACCAGGTCAAAAAGCCAATTTGAGCCCTCAAGTTTATTTGCTATGTTTGGCATCTGGGGGAACAAACGTAGATCGGACACTTATTAACTTACCAAAGACCAACCTAGCACATTGGACAAGAACTTATCATTTCCTGCTCATCACCCTAATGGAAAGTCCAATCAGTCCAATCAGTCTATTATTTTTTTAGGGACAAAATATGCCCCTAAAAAAAGCTTGAACATTGGAGACATAATAGACATCTACTCCAAATCCAATCATTTCACTTTCATAAACCCACATTGAATGAAATCATAAAAAAATTCTAGTTAAATCAAAGATAGATATCAACTCAAACTGCAACTTAATCATACTATGTCGGAAAGATGGATTGCAAGATGGAGTGGCCATCCCAAAGACAAATTGCACTTTCAAGCGCATAATTTCTACACTCCCACAGTAAATGCTTAAACTCAAGCAGCCAAGAGTCCCAACCGTTCTAGCGCAAAAGGATTAACACAAACATGTTGCAGAGCTTCTCCGTGCGCTCTCTACATAGTGGAGAGAATGGACAGATAGATGGATAATTCAAAAGTGGCATCTTCCCTTAATTCCTTTTTATTCTGTCTTTTATTCTTTTATAATTTTTCTCTTGTTCTCCACGCCTGTCTTCTTCCTCGATGAGCCCCCCCTCTCCTCACGAACGCTCTCCTGCAGCTCCCCTGCCCGGACCAGCGCCACCACTACGACGAGCCCCTCACGGACCTTTGAGGCGCCGGAGCCACCGTCCGACGTCGGTCGTTCGGTCCGACCGGCACCGGACGCTTGGAACGCTAACCATCACGCGAAGAAAAAACTCGGCTCACCGGGACGAAACCCGGACGACTCGACTACGGCCAAGACAACGAAAGAAAACCAGATCTCACTGCGGCATTACATCGAACACCCGGCATACGCTATGGGAAAGAGGGATTTCGGCTCGATTGAGACCCAAGTCCACACCGGAACTTTCGACAAGCAAACGAGAACGCATAACAACTCGACGGGGAACCAGCGGGACCGGAAATCGCGTGAGTCGAACGGCCGCGATCTCCAGCCCGACGTGCGCTAGACAAGGCGAAAACAGAACACAAGCAAGGGCTTACCAGGTTCAGCTTGACGACGTCGGCTGAGGGGGGCCGTCGGACGGAGCTCGTGCACGGCCGAGGCGTGGGCTGCAGCCCTCTCGCTCTCTCTCGATTGCTCCTCTTCGCTCGGACTCCCCCTCTCGCTCTCCGCCAAAACCTACCCGAAAGGAAAAACAGAACTCCCTCTTTTCTGCCCTCTTTTTGCGGAAGCGTGGCCGACGTGGGGGAGAAAGGCCCCGCGCCCGGGCCGGGCTGAAATAAATGAAGATGGGCCAGCCCAGGAGCGAAAAGGAGAAAGGGAAAATGAGGGATAGTAGAAGGGGCCGAGGTTGGGGAAAAGAAAAGGAAAAACGGGCCGGGCCGAGCCAACTAAAAACAGAAGAAGAGAAATGGAAGAGAAGGCTGGACCGGCCTAGCGCTGGCGCGGCTTCGTCCCCCCATCTTTTTCTTCTTTTCTTTTGATAATTTTTAATTTAATTTTTTTGAGTTTTTAAAGGAAAATAAATAGTTTATTTTTTATTTTTTAATGATTAACACTAATAATGCAACGGTCCCTAATGCCTACGTGCAAAGCATTTTAATGAAAGCATACGCGATACATTTTAATGAAAATGATTTATTTTACTTTTCTTTTAATTAACTAATTTTTTAATAATAATTTTTTTAATTCAATTTTTTTAAAATTAATACAAATGATGCTAATGCTCCTAACGTCTATATGTGATACAATTTAATGAAAATTACTTTTTTTAACTAGGGTTTAGAAATTAATTCCTAATTTTTTATACGATTAAGTTCTTAATAAAATAGTAAAATTTAGGTGTCAACATACATCTGAATACTTAATTGAAAAAAATCAATAGCAAATTGGGATTTAATTAGACCATCCCAATTGTGCTGCCCGCCTCAATTTTACAATCAAACATTGTGGATGGATCCTGACGTGGAAATCTTTGTCCCGGATTCTTGCATATCCAGCCAACTTGTCGTTGGGTCATTTCATATGGTAACGCGAAAAATCATAAGTATATCGAACAACTATCTACAATAATATGCAAACATTGTAATAAAAGTTATAACGAGACATCTTCATTAGCAAATCATCCGAATAATGCGGCACATTACATGGAAACTCGGATCATGGTCGAGATTAAACAAAGAAAAGGATTTCACCTTCACATATTTTCAATTAAGCAAATTAAAGTAAATTTAATTACATAAGTACACATCTAATATTTTCGACAGCGTTCTTTGAACCGATGTTAGCCTCAGTTGAATATAGTTGGAGTATCTCTGAACCAGCTTTGTTGGTCAACCAAATCTGTCGTCAAGAGGGGCGACACTTCCTCGCCAGTAAGGACGCGAGACCAGGGAACCCTCTTTGATGTGTCGGCCCCCGGTCCATAACATTCGTATTGCCCATAGTAGGCCGTCCTAGACAAGAGAAAAAGAGAGATTATTTTCGAAATGATTGAATTGCATGATATTGCTATTGTTGTTATTGTTGCTGTTGTTGGTTACCTCTGTTTGGTTGAGTCACCCCAGTCGTCCCATCCTTGGGGGAGGACGGCACTAGACATATAAGAGAGGGCGAAGACTACTCTCGAATATGGGCCCCACGGGCGGCCCAAGAAAGTGTTGGTGAGGCCCGTGATCGTGCAGCCCAAGAAGACGAAGCCCGTGTTCTCTAACGGCGATGCTCGGTGCTGGGCCGTGATGAACCCTCCTCCTCGCGACACCGAATGCACGTGGCATTTCTACAATGGCAAATAATAATAATAAGACTATTTGCTCCCGCGGAATTCATATTGTTGGCACGAAATGATACCTGGAAGAGGGACGCGGCGTTGCCGAAGATGAAGTCGACATCGCCTTCAATGTAGCAGTTGCTGTAGTAATGCCTTCCGACGTCGTCGAGCAATGTGTCTTGGTGAGACGTGATTCTGCATGCCGAAAACGCCACCCTATCTCCGGACACTCTCAATGCCACCGCTTTCGCTCCCGACCCATAAGTATTCTGAACATCAAAACATCGAATCGAGCCAATCTTAGGTGAGATACATAAGACAATCTGATAGGACAATCTAATTGTTTGATCACGTCACGTCGAGTTGTTTGATCCATTTGTAGGCCATGTGAATCACTAAGCTAAGTTATTCTGAAGACTTTGTTCTATGTTATATTATCATACTCCACTATAATGTGCAATTGCATTCGCAATTTGAAGGTCGCCACCGCCATTAGTGTGCCCATGCATGCAAACCTGAATTGTGAGGTAACGGCCGACAAAGTTAGAAGCCAAGATGAAAACGGTAGGCGATCCGAATATGTCCCCACTGTCGTCCCCTGTGATGATTGTGCTGGACGCCTTCTTCCCGCTCAGAGTTATGAAAGGCTTGTCCGCCGGGACCACGAGTTTCTCCCGGTATGTCCCCGGCTCAACTCGTATGAACACGAGCTCCGAGTTGTTCGACGGCACGACGTCAATGGCGTCTTGTATCTTCGTGAAGTTTCCCTTCCCGGACGGGTCGACCCAGATAAGGCGCACGAGGTTAGGAGCTTGAGTCGCATTTCCTGCCTCGGAGAAGTTCGTGCGAGCAGACAAAAGAGCCAGGAGAAAGTAGAGGATTAATTGCCCTCGATTCCTCATGACGCAACTCAAGATGTGCGACTGCTGATGGATATTATCGGGGTCGAAATTATGATATGAAAAGCGAAGATGATGAAAAATGTGGGTGGTTAGATGATTATGAGCTATGTCGTTCTATTTATAGGACGAAATTGCGAAACGAGAGGGGCCGATTTCTTGACAATGACGGCGGTGATCAGCAATTATTGGGAACGTAGGAGAGGGACTAAGCGGTTGCTATTGTCTAAAGCCCAGAAGCAGCCGTCAACGAATGATACCCCAAGTCCACAATCCGAATTCGTGTACCTTCCCAATTCACGTCAAATTAAAGATAAGTCTGCAAACAATAATAATAATAATAATAGTTCGAGGAGTTGAGGCATACGACCTACGGAGGCGGCTGGCGAGGGAATTCATTTATTTAGTTGGAGATATATGTCCCTAGTCTTAAGGTAAACGTCAGAAATCTCGATTGCCATTAGAGGAAAGCAATCGGCTTTTTAACTAGGGAAGCTGTATCCTTCTGTGTTCGTGTGCTTCGACGATGTTTCAAACGCGGGTGTCGTGGATAGGTGCAGTGTCACTGGACAGGAGTCTTCACGTGCATAGATTGTCAAGTTTAACTTCGGAATGTCCCCAGATGTTCCTCCCTTTTCGTGAGTGGCTTGTGAAGAGATCATAACGATTTGGAAGTTGGCTTGGATTAGGGTTTTCATTGACCATGGCCCGTGGGACGATCCGGAACTGAGAAACCGGTGTGGAAAAAATCGTTCCGACACGCCAAAGGATTATGTGCGCGGATTCAAACAGAAATTTAGTAGATTTTCAATAATCTGTTAATAAACGGTGGCAGAAACAAAAACTTAAGTCTAGGGAGCGGGACAAATGATCGGAATACCCTAGGAGGTTTAGTTATTGAAAAAGTTATGTCACATACATAAATTGCAGAATATACATATATATATATATATATATATATATATATATATATATATATATATATATGTGTGTGTGTGTGTGTGTGTGTGTGTGTGTGTGAGCGTGCGCGAGTTAAAATTTCACTGAGGTTTCATTTGTTTCACCAAAAATATTCTTATTTCATAGTGTTCGGATCACCTAGGAAAATGGATCAATGGAAAAGATCTTATATCAAGGCTTAAGACTTCGTTCGTTTCGTGAAAAATATAATTTTTTCAGAAAATATTTTCCTAAAAGTTATTTTTTAAGAAAATGATAATATTTTCGACATTCGGCAGAACCCGAAATTGAAGTGGAAAATATTTTTCATTGTTCGATATTTGATTTGATTTTCCTCCACACACTTCTTTGATTTTTTTTGTTTTTGTTTTTATTTTCATGTTCTTTTTATTATATTTTTTTAAAATGTGAATTTTAAATTATTTTTTATTCTTCTTTTTTCTTTCCTTTCCTTTTTTTCCTTATCTTTTCCTCGGTTGCTAGTGAGTGCCGCCTCAAGCCACGCCGCCCTGGCGACACTTGAGCATCACCGATCTAGCAAGGCCCAAGCCTTGTCGCATTCTTGCAACACTCGGGCAATGTCGATCTATGAGGCCCAAGCCTCATGACCTCTGATGATGCTTAGGCGTCACTAATCTGCGAGGCTCTAGCCTTGCCGTCATATCGCGCCACCTGAGTGTTACTGATCTGGCGAGCTATGATCGCTAGTGGCCCGTCACCGGCCCCAACGATTGGCCAAACCAAAGTAGAAGGAAAAGAAAAGGAAAGAAAATGGAAAAAGAAAGAATAAAGAATAATTAAGACCTTGATTTTTTTAAAAAAAAAGGAAAAAGGAAAAGAAAAGAAAAAAATAAAATGAAAAGATATTTATTGAAAGAAAGTGAGGTGAAAGAAGATATGGAAAATGATTTCCTCTTTTTCATAAGTGAAAAACATTTTAAGTGAAAAACATTTTCCCCTCTTTTAGAAATTTTTTTTTCCTTGGTGAAAAATGTTTCTCACAACTAGTTCATGGAAATGAATACCAGAAAATCCGAAAAATGTTTTCATGAAAATTATTATCCGTGAAACGAATGAAGCCTTAGATTTAGGAAAATGATTTCCTCTTTAAAAAATTGAAATTTTTTGGCCAAAGTATGATTACATATTGACACTTGGACCATAAATTCTGCGCTTGAGCACAAAAACCATAATACTCATAACTAGGCCATTGGTAGTGGGGCCGGGACTAGAGAGCAGGGCTAGGTTTTTGGAGCTTGAGCCCTATTGAAGTTGTGCCTGAGATCCTGGTTACTGTGCTTGAGTCCACTGAGGCTGAGCCCAAGACCTCAGTTGTAACAACTCAGCTTGATGAGGACAATGAGTGGTCACTAGAGTCAGATGGCTTAAATAAGGAATATCTCCTAGTAGACTCCTAGGATGGTGGATGGGGCTGAGATGAACTGAATTACACATCAAATAGGGGAGAGCATGCCTAGGATTTATATGTGAAAACTAGAATTAACTTATGGATGGGCCTTTTGACGTAATGGCAAGTTAAACATGCTCAGTTTTTAGCCGACAAAAAAGAGTTGAGTATGCTCATGTTAGAGCACTACCAAGATGGGTGACCTTTTGCCCATACATTAAAGGACCTAACTGTGAGATTGAGTATGGGATGAGCGAAAATGGACAACATCTCAAGTGAGTTAATCCAAGAGGTCACACCACTGCTTGTGCTTGGGTCCTCGACCCATATCCATTAAGGTTAAGGTTGTGCCTGGGACCCCGACCGCCTACACCAATACTGAAGTCCTAAGTTTGGCCTCAATTGACCCAAGCCAAGGCGAAGGGGTCTCAGTCTCGAGTGCCGAGGTTAGGGGCCTGGGCTCGATGGACCTAGGCCTAAGCACTAGGAATTCGGGCCTGGCCTCCATAGACTCAGGCAAGGGTGCTGGTGAGCTGGGCACAAGCATCAAGTTGTTGAGCTTGATTTTGGCAAATCCAGGACTAATGCTTGTGCTCGTAGTCGGGGATTTGGACTTGAGACCATGGTGCTCGTGTTAGGATCTGTGTCGGCCCATGTGCAAGTCACCGATGCTTGATTAATAAATGTCTATTTAGGAAAATCAAATAAATTTTTTCTTGCCAAACAGTAGAAAATATTTTCTAGTTCTTTTTTAGATCTCAGCAAAATATCAAAAAAATTATTGTTTTCTTGAAAAATGACTTCCTTGAAAATGTTTTCCAGAAATGTTGTATTTTTGCAAACACAAATAGAGCCTAATTCTTAATTTTTTTTGCATAAAAGAGATAGCATGTACTAACCCCTTTGATACTTCATTGAAAATGGTCTTTTTTTTATGCCCAACGATTAGATACTTAAGCAGGAGTAGACCTGATTACGGAGGTGGTGGCCTGTTGGGTCCATTCGAGCTGACAAGCTCGAACACACACCTGCAAAGCTTAGGTAAATGAGTTTATTCTTGGACTCGGACCTCCCCACATAGGCTCACTTTAGACCGTACCCAAGTCCGCTTTCTCATTATTAGAATTTAATGTTGGTTGAGAATAAAGTTTGGATGAAGACTTTTAGGTCTATATTTGGTCCAACCGACCTATTGATTGTATAAGTACGAGCAACCAAAGAACGAGAAATAACACTACATTAAGTATAGATTTAGTCCTATGAGTTTTAGCATCCGTATGATTTGGTCCACTAACTTTTATTTTGTACAATTAAGTCCTCTTAACTTTTATTTTGTACAATCAAGTCCTCTAACTCTTTACTTGTGCAATTTGATCCTCTAAATTTTGTTTTGTGTAATCTGATCATCTAACTTTCTTGATTTATACAATCGAGTGCTTTGTTTACGCTCTTTTAACTAATAGTATCAAACAAGGAATTTCTTTCTTGTTTTTTCACTTTTTTCCTGCTTATTTGGCGCCAAAGGCATCACCTTTCTGTGCCATGTCATTAATCAATAGAAGGATTTGATTGCATGAATTGAGAAAGTTAGATGATTTGATTGCAGAAAGTAAAACTTAAAGTACCAAATCGCACAAATTCAATTTTTTTAGAGGACTTCATTGAAAAAAACTAAAGTTATGGGACCAAATCACACAAATGTTGAAAGTTAAAAGGACTAAATCTGTACTTAACCCTAAAACTAGACATAAAAGATACGCAGGGAGTCACAAAATGGAGAGGCCATATGGAGTTTAACCAAAAATGATTGGGACATAACAATACATCACATTAGACTTAGAATCGGTTGCTCTCGTAATGTGTAGCATAATATGGATTAAGGACTGCGTGTGCTAGCCAATTTCAGCGATTTCCCACGAGAAATGCTTCATTTTTGCGTAATTCTGTGGTTACTGGTTTAACGCGTGATTAGGATGTAGAATTCATCAACTATTAGTAAGTTTAGCATTTCAAATACCCAGATGCAGTCTCTTATCAATTGCTTGCTCCAACATAGACAAACTTGGGACTTTGCAATGCGGCATCAACACAGCAAGCCTGAAATCCTTGTTTGCTGGTACTATGATATGATCAATACACGCAAAGACACTCGGCTTATGATCCATTCCGATACATTTCGCATGAATCAGTGGCAGATCCTGCATGCTTGTTGTCCGTGCTTTATTTACATCACTTTCATTGAACCGGAGGCTTTAAATCTTCTTTTGTGCTCGAGTGCGCTGGTCTCAGTCGAGGCAGAGCGCAGTCGGGCAACGTTGACATCTTTCTCTTTGGTTGTCCCCCCACAGCCGTACCGGTGGTGGTTTCGAGATCTCATCCGGGTCGGTCTTGTGACCGCGGAGGATGTGAATTGACCCCTCCTGAAGGATTTATTTAATTAGTAATTGGGCTTAAGGCCCATCCGCCAAAGTTGGGCCCAGAAAGCCCGGCCCACGGGAATAGGGCCCGTGGAAAGGAGGGGGTATAAAAGGGAAGAGAGAGAGAGAGAGACGTATGTTTTACGTTGAATCAATTACGTTATCTCCCATTGCGTTTTCTCTCCCGAAGAACAAGAGGCATACGGCGCGCTTTTCCTCCCTTCAAGGCTTCATCGGATCAAATCGACCGGTTTCTCTTCCTCCATCAACGACGGTGTTTAATCTGTGGCTAACAAGGTACGCTCGATTCCGTAGTGTGCTTTACGATCGGTGATTCGTGTTGATTTCTCGGGCTTCGCTTCCGCATTGATTTAGGGGTTCGATTTAGTGTCGAATCCAGTTTTCGGGGATCATTCATTCCCTTCATTGGTATCAGAGCCTGCTTTCATGTTTTCCCGATCCTTTTCGTGCTGTTTTTGATTGATTTTTCGATAAAAACACTCGGCCGTACGAATCGGGCGTACAATCCCGACACCCGAGCGCTTTACGCCCTTTTTTCCGAGTTTGCGTAACTCGAAATCAAAATCTAATGGCATAGGAAGAAAGGCGACGTCGAGACGAGTGCCGCGACATCTCGAGCGCCGCCGGGAGACGCGCACGCGCCCACACGTGCGGCCGGAAGGCGCTGCGCGTGGGCGCGACGCGCCCGGAAGCGCTCGATCTCCAGGCGTGTGGCGCACACACGCCGGTTGGCGTGCGCGCCGCCGGCGGGCGAATCGGCACGCGCCGGTCCGCGGACCGACGTGTGGCCGACGTCGATGACGTCACCCAACGGTAAATAACCGCTGGGGTGACGCGTCGCCGACGTCGCGATGACGCGGTTGGCCGTGCGGTCACCGGTCGGCGACCCGTCCGGCGACGCGAAGCGACCCGACCCGTGGACGCTCGGCACGCGCGCGGCACGTGCCGGATGACGTCTGCGTGACGTTAGCCCGCGCACGCACACCGCACGTGCCGAAGACCCGACCCGAACTGACCCGACCCGCTGACGATCGCACGCGTGCGGCACGTGCCGCTGACGTCTGCGTGACGTCATCGAGGCACGCGCACGGCACGTGCGTCGGTTCGACCGACGCGGTTCGACCGGCTGACCGGTTCGACCGGTCTGACCGGTCCGACGACCGTTGACCGTTGACCCGGAAAAAGAAAAAAAAAGAAAAAAAAAAGAATGTGTTTCTTTTTCAATTAAGTCTATGTGGGTTATAAGTAATCCCTTATTTTTGTTCTGCATTTGTTGCAGGAACAATGCCTCCCCTGAGGTTGCGCACACCTATTCGCGCGATTCCGATGAACAAAAGGAAAGGCTGTCTAAATTGATAGCCGAGCTAACGATCATCGATGGGAGAGAGGTGACTTAATTGATCACGTCCTTGAAGTCAACGGGAAAATTCAACGGGTCATATGGAATGGTCGTCCCATGTCACGCGAGAGATGGTGCGATTTTTTATAAGCACTCTTCCGCCTGAGTGGCAAGACGTGTTGAATTGCATATGGGATGTCAACGGAGCTGCTTCCTATAAGAAAATTGTCATGGATTTTGTCAATGAATATTATTGTATTGTTTCAAGGGAAAAGATCAAGAAATTGAACAAAAGAGGATCTTTCCCCAGTTCGTGTGCTGACTTTGTGTTAGTTGTATTAGCTGATTTTTTGTTAAGTGTGCTTTGTGGACATATTTTGTAATGAATACTACCTATTTGTTGTTGATGAAGCAACTTATATGTATTGTTTGTATTAATTGAAAGCATTATTGTTTTTATTTGATGTATATTATCGGTTGCTTTCAATGACTCGCTGGTTGCTATGGGTAATTAGTCAGTGGGTAGTTTTAGAAGTTTTTGTAACTTCATAAAATTGATTTTGCATATGACAATTATATTAATGATAATTTTAAGTTAGGATTTTTGGAGGATAATTGGAAACGTAGTGACCTTTTGATTCTCAAGCCTTACTTGAAATTATTCATTAATATGATGGGTCTATGCAAATAGGGATGCATAAATGATAGGCATTAATAATTCGTGCATATTTGTCGATGTGTTCGAGATCAATGGCTTCACCACAAAAAGCATAGTTGCCGAGCTGAACAAAGGTGAAAAGCTCAATGGTGACAACTATGAGATATGGCACATAAAAATCCAATATGTGCTGGAAGAGCAAGAGGCACTTGAAGCCCTTAACTTGACCATGGTTGAACCTGAAGATGGGAATACTGCGCAGCACAAAAATGATAAAGAAGCTTTTGCTGCTTGGAAACGAAAGAACTCTCTCGCTCGCATCACGTTGCTGAGCAGCATGGAAAATGATGTCATGCGGGAGTTTAGGCGTTTTGACAATGCCAAAGAAATGTGGGAGGCATTGGTAGCTAGATTTGGTCATACTTCGGTAATTGATTGAGACAGCTCACTATTAGGTTTGACTCCTATAAGAAGCCTCATGGTCGAGACCATGAAGCAACATCTTAGAAAGATGTCAAACATGATAACCGAGCTGAAAGATGCTGGCCATGTCCTCACGGATGAGCAAAGCGAGGTGCAAGCGGTGATTCATTCCTTGCCTCGAGTTGGGAGCATATGAAGGTGCACCTGACCCATAATGAGTCTATCAAAACCTTTAAGGATGCTGTGCGCCATCTTGAGCTGGAAGAGGACCGCCTCTTGGCGTCTAAGCCGGATGCTGAACTATATCATGCTAGTTCTACCTCAAGTGGAGCTTCGGGCTCCAAGCGCAAGCGCCCTAGCTGGTTTGATAAGGGGAAAGGCAAGGAAGAAGCTAGTCCTTCAGGGAAGAAGCCCAAGTTTAACCAACATGATCGAGGAAAGCGTTCTCGCATGAAGAAGCTGGCAAGGGTGAAATGCTACGACTGTGACAAGAAGGGTCACTATGCTCGCGACTGTCGTGAGCCAAAGAAGGTATGCACCCCTTGTACTTTTCAGAACTTTACTCTTGTGTCGAGTTTTGTGTTCTTGACTGAGTCTAATCCTTTGTGGACTGTGGATTCAGGAGCGACGGACCATGTAGCGAAGGATAGAGGATCCTTCGTGGAATTCCGACGAGTACCTACTGGAACTAAGTGGATCTATGTGGGAAACAACTCTAGAGCTTAAGTGAAAGGAATTGGCACCTGCCAACTTAACATGCGTGGTGGACGCACTTTGTTCCTTCATGATGTGCTGTATGCTCCGGAGATTCGTCGGAATTTAGTGTCTGTATTAATGTTGGTTAGACTAGGTTTTAATGTGAACTTATGTAATAGAGGTGTGAATTTGTTTTTGAATACAAATTACTATGGTTGTGGTTATTTTCTTGATGGTTTCATTGTATTAGATATTGATTATGTTAATGCTAATGTTTGTTATTCCCTTATCACGTCTTCTAATACCTATGATAATGATGTGAATGTATGGCATGCTAGACTTGGTCACATTGGCCAACAACGTATGAATAGACTAGCCAAAGAGGGCTTGTTGGGCAACATTGAAAGAGTCGATTTGCCTATATGTAAGCATTGCCTAGAAGGGAAAACAACACGGAAACCATTTGGGAAAGGGAAAAGAGCTGAATTTCCTCTGCATTTAATCCATACTGATGTCTGTGGTCCAATGAATGTGAGAGGAAGGCATGGGGCTGTTTATTTCATCACATTTATTGATGATTATACTCTATTCGGATATGTCTATTTGATTTCTTACAAATCTGAAGCAATAAGTTGTTTCAAAAGGTTTATGACCTTAGTAGAAAATCAATTAGACAAGAAAATAAAAGCATTGAGATCCGATCGAGGTCGAGAATATTTATCTGATGAGTTCAGAAAATTATGTGATGAAAAGGAATAGAAAGACAGTTGTCTATTCCATATACTCCTCAACAAAATGGTGTTGCGAGAGAGAAGAAACGAGAACCCCGCTTTGGAAATGGTTAGGTCCATGATGGCGCATGCTAACTTACCTATCGCCTTTTGGAGTGATGCGTTGTTAACTGCTGCCTATATACTTAACCGTGTGCCTTCCAAATCAGTTGCTTCCACTCCATATGAGTTATGGATATGTAGAAAACCGGACTTAAGTTTTCTTAAGCCATGGGGTTGTGCTGCCTACACACATGAGTCCTCTCACAAATTTGGGAAATTGGGTCCCAGAGGAAAGAAGAGTATTTTTATAAGGTACTCTGTTCATAGGTGAGCAGGAAAGTGGGAGTATAACTGAGTTTGAATCACGGGATGTCACATTTTTAGAGGATGAATTTCCTAAGAAGGGCGAAATAGGGGAAGATTGTTCCCTATTTGAGACTTTGGATCAGGATAATGATGTTAGTGGAGTTCGTCCAAGTGGGAGTAATATGAGAAGTGATGAATTGAATTCAACTCATTCTCAATTACAACCACATGATGAGACGACATCATTACTACCTAATCCAAGTGGGAGCATGATGGGAATGATGTGCAAAGTGTACAATCTCCCATACGGCGAACAAGTCGCCAAAGTATTCCCCGTCGACGTTTTGACATTGAAGGGGAAACTTTTATGGTTGCTCCACAAGATGAAGATGAGCCAAGAAATATTAATGAGGCTCTGAATTGCCCTAGTAAGGAAAAATGGATTAATGCAATGGAAGAGGAAATGGAGTCAATGAAATCAAACCAAGTCTGAGAATTGGTTGATCTTCCTAAAGGACGCAGAGCTATTGGGAACAAATGGGTTCTCAAAATAAAGCGAAAGGCTGATGGCTCAATAGAAAGGCATAAGGCTCGCCTTGTGGCGAAGGGGTATAATCAACGGAAGGAATTGATTATGAAGATACGTTTTCTTCGTAGTAAGATTTACTTCGATTCGCATTATTCGGCAATTGTGGCTAGTCTCGGATCTTGAGTTACATCAAATGGATGTAAAGACTGCTTTCCTCAATGGAGAATTAGAGGAAGAAATATATATGGAACAACCCGCTGGTTTCATAGTGAAAGACCAAGAAGAAAAAGTATGTCGACTTTTGAGGTCGATATATGGCCTTAAGCGATCATCGAGGCAATGGTATATACGTTTTCATAATGCCATAAGGGCATATGATTTTGCGATGATTGATGAGGATCATTGTGTGTATATCAAGAGATCCAAGGATCAATTTGTGATTATATCATTATATGTTGATGATATACTAATTGCCGGAAACAATATGGAGTTTGTTAATACCGTTAAGAGTTGGTTGTCTTCCAACTTTGAGATGAAGGATATGGGTGAGGCTGCATATATTCTTGGAGTTAAGATTTCAAGAGATCGTTCGAAGAGATCGTTGTCTCTTTCGCAAGAAACTTATATAAACAAAGTTCTTGAACGATTTCGTATGCAAGATTGTAAACCCATAGACACTCCTATTGCAAAAGGTGAAGGGTTGAGCCATAGGCTGTGTCTAGGGACTCCACAAGAAAAGGAACAAATGAAGCATGTTCCTTATGCAAGTGCTGTTGGGAGCTTGATGTACGCTATGATGTGTACAAGACCCGACATATGTTTTGCGGTTGGAATGGTGAGTAGATACCAATCCAATCCAGCTCCGGACATTGGACAGCCATCAAGAGAATACGAGGTATCGAAGGGAACTGCTGATTTCAAGTTGAATTACCAAGGAAAGGATCTGCGACTTGAAGGTTATTCAGATGCTGATTGGGGAGGAGATTTAGATGAAAGAAAATCTACCTCAGGATATGCTTTCTTATTGAGCAATGGCGCCATATCATGGAGCAGTAAGAAGCAAACGTGTATAGCCTTGTCCACGATGGAAGCTGAGTTTGTGGCATTATCAGCAGCGGTACAAGAAGGAGTTTGGCTTAAGAGATTCTTGGATCATTTAGGTGTTATTGAGAAAGCTGCAAATCCATTATTGGTTAATTGTGATAGCCAAGCAGCTATAGCATACACCAAAGATCCAAAGTATCATGGCAAGACCAAACATATAGATACCAAGTATAACTTTGTAAAAGATATGGTTGCACGAAAGGATGTGAACTTGCGGTACATATCTACGCATAGAATGGTAGCGAGATCCTATGACAAAGCCAATACCTAGAGATGTGTTTTGTGGTCATGTAAAATCTCTAGGATTGCATAGAGTCTGATGTACTGGATTGTAATTTCCTTGAGTAGTTCACATTTATGAAATTTTGATTTTCATTGATTAATGCCTATGAATCTTTATGTGATCTTTATGCATCTTAATGCTCAGTGCATTACTTTAAGTTAAGAGGAGTATGTCGGACAGATATAAGATTAGCCCACTCACACGGGTGATCGCCTCTATTTACTATGTGATAAATAGGGATGAGACTGTATTTAAGCTTATTATCTAGGTGATAATCGAGAGCTCAAGCTTAAAATACACATGTCGCCTTAACTAAGTGTTAAGATGAGGACATAATAGTTGTGATGTCCGAAAGTAAAATACCCCACATATTTTACTTTATCCGTCTAAGATGCCGATGTGAGTTCTGATGGATTTTGTGAATGAGTAGATAGGTGAACTCAAGTTAGACATTGAGTATGTCTGAACTATCATCTGTACGGTATTGAACAGTATAGACATACGCTCCATGGGAAATGAGTTAATACCGTAATACGTATTTCATACTACATATGCATGAGACGACCAATAAGAGTGGTAAAAAGTTTGATCTCAACTTTTATGACGTGTGAGACTCTTGAGGAAAAGAGTTCCTCAATTATTTGTCCCCTCATGACTCTTACTTATTCTCAAGATTTCTATTTAGTGTTTGCTATCTTAGGATGTTGCCAATGGTCATGTGTTTGATTCGATCTAATGGGACATTTCTAGAAAAGCAAGCTGACCTGAAATTGAGAGTTTGAAGGAAAGAGGAAGATCGATTTTGGAGAATCACATTGTAGTTTTTGTGTTCACTGGTCGACTAATTATGATTATCTTTGTGATAATTGTAATTGTGAATATAATGTATATATCATGTTTATAAGAGATTAAGAGAGATATAAATGTAATCGATCGATCTAAGGTACTGCATACTAAATCTACTCGGAGTGTGATGCCCATTATGAGCTGCTATATATTCCTAACAGATGTATAGCAACGAGCTCTCAAAGTATGTTGGTCGCACAGATTATTCACCGGTATGAATGTTGAAGAGAGGTAAAGAGAATTCTGTTCGGCCCACCATGTTAAGAGAGAGTCTATGATGGATTATTCTCTTATGGGGCTGAGTAGGCCCTGTCCGCCCATGTTGGTTTTGGACCACCATGTGCGAGTGGGAGATGAAGGATTTATTTAATTAGTAATTGGGCTTAAGGCCCATCCGCCAAAGTTGGGCCTAGAAAGCCCGGCCCACGGGAATAGGGCCCGTGGAAAGGAGGGGGTATAAAAGGGAAGAGAGAGAGAGAGAGACGTATGTTTTACGTTGAATCAATTACGTTCTCTCCCGCGCGTTTTCTCTCCCGAAGAACAGTAGGCATACGGCGCGCTTTTCCTCCCTTCAAGGCTTCATCGGATCAAATCGACCGGTTTCTCTTCCTCCATCAACGACGGTGTTTAATCTATGGCTAACAAGGTACGCTCGATTCCGTGGTGTGCTTTACGATCGGTGATTCGTGTTGATTTCTCGGGCTTCGCTTCCGCATTGATTTAGAGGTTCGATTTAGTGTCGAATCCAGTTTTCGGGGATCAGTCATTCCCTTCACCTCCTTTTTGGCCGATTCCGAAGTTTTAACTGCGTGAAGGCTCCGCGGTTCTCGCCCACCATGGTTGTTATGCTGATCGGCTTATCATCCGGAGTCTTCTTCGTCTGCCCTGTCGCCAATTTGTGAACTAGCTTCGATATCTCTTCCCTTATCTCTTTGTGTGGGGAAGATTGGTCCCCTCTAAACTAGATTTCTGATTGGGGTTTGGTCCACTTGATCACTTGCTTCGATTTAGATGATTCAAGCATTTCACTTGGGGAGATTGGCAAGTAGAACTGAGAGGCGTATGTCACAATCCAGTTTCTCCCATATTAATGTTGGCTGAAAAGAGGGGTTCTGTGACATCAAGGTGAAGCGTGAGATATGTAAAAGGGTTGACGCGATTGATTGTTGGGAGTGCTACAGGTTGTTTGTGCTAAAAATTCAGAGATGGGAGAATTATCGTCTTAAACGATATCTAAAGGTAAGGTTGGCTTTCTAAGCACAAATTGATTGAGAGCTGATATCACTCTCTCAATTATGACCACATCAAACTGAAACCTGTTGATGTTATTATTTATATGTCTTACTCAAGTTTCTGGATGCAATTCAGTTATGACCACATTCAGTTATAAGGATGCAATTCCTCATGTTGTCCTTGAAAACTATCTATTGAAGATGGGCTGACCTAGCGTTTTGGCTCATGAGGTGATGCACGGGCTCATCCTTGGCTAGGAAGCTTTGACCCTTCACATGCCCTTCAAATATTGGCGGTTTATTCAGAATTGCCCAATAGTCCCCCTCTCAGTAGTTTGATTCCCACCCAATTAAAAATAACAATACGACCATAACAACCTTTCACATATTCAAGACCTTGTAGCTCAGATTTTTCCAAGCTTAACAGCCCAAAATTTGTCAAAATTGAATACTATATGACAATGATCGAAAAACACAAGTGTCATTACCACAAAAAATTCAGTAGACCCGTGCATTTGAGATCCGATACGTTTCAGACAAGCAAAGTGAAACTCGACAACCTGTGAAATTCATAGATCTCACAGCAATGACAAGCAAATCCCTGGCCAAGAAGATCAAGAAGAATAAGGCATGGGAGACGCTCTCTTCGATACTTAGATCTTTGGGTATATAACCTTTTAATGCACATCGGTTGCTCACCTGAGTCAATGAAACTCCATGTAGAGCGCGAGACGCATGACCTTAACGCAGACAAAAGTTTCAAGGCATTCTTCCACCGTAGTGTACTTCACATCTTTGTACAGCTCAAAGTGCTGAAATTGTGATTAATACAGCACGTATTAGATTTTCAACATCAGACATACTTCTGGAGATTAAAACTACGTTGTATCTGCTTACCGTTCAGACATGTGGTTTTAGGTGCGACAACTCTTATATTCAAATCACAGCATCCTATTTTATATATATACACTGCAATTTTCGTGCATTTTTAGGGATTAACAGCACCGGAAGGATACAATATGCGATGTTTTGAGAAAGATTATGCAAATTATCCACTTTGTCTGCTTAGCTTTCAAGCGTTTTATGTTGAACAACAGTTGCAAAATTGTTCAATCAAGAAGGGAGAAAATCATCGATTCCATAACATTAGTCTCCAAATGATCTATTAAAATGATCATTTTTATTGCATTGTTAGACTTTGAAAAAGTTATAATGAGGCATCTTTATTAGTGATTCATCTAAGTAATGCGCGGATTACAACTTATAAGAAAACTCCACTCGTGGTCAAGATTACACAAAGAAAAGGATTTCACCATCACATAATTTTCAATGTAAGCAAATTAAAGTAATTTTTCATTACATACACACACATATAATATTTTCGACAACATTCTTTGAACCGACATTAGCCTCAGTCGAACAAAGATGGAGCATTTCTGAACCAGCTTTGTTGGTCAACCATATCCGTTGTCAAGAGGGGCGACACTTCCTCACCGGTAAGGACGCTAGACCAGGGAACCCTCTTCGACGTGTCAGCCCCCGGTCCATAACATTCATATTGCCCATAGTCGGCCGTCCTAAAGAAAAGAAAAGTGAGATTATTTTCGAATTGATTGAATTGCATGATATTTTTATTGTTGTTGGTTACCTCTGTTTGGATGGGTCCGCCCAGTCATCCCATCCTTGGGGGAGGACGGCACTGGACATGTAAGAGAGGGCGAAGACGACCCTCGAATATGGGCCCCACGGTCTGCCCAAGAAAGTGTTGGTGAGGCCCGTGATCTTGCAGCCCAAGAAGACGAAGCCCGTGTTCTCCGACGGCGATGCTCGGTGTTGGGCCGTGATGAATCCTCGTCCTCGCGACACCGAATGCACGTGGCATTTCTGCAATGACGAATAATAATAATAGTCATGAAAAAGAGAGAAAATAAATTAAGACTATCTGTCCCATGGAGTTCAAATTGTTGGCATGAAATGATACCCGAAAGAGAGAAGCAGCATTGCCGAAGATGAAGTCCACATCACCTTCGATGTAGCAGTTGCTGTAGTAATGCCTTCCGACGTGGTCAAGCAATGTGTCTTGGTGAGATGTGATTCTGCACGCCAAAAACGTTACTATATCTCCGGACACTCTCAATGCCACGGCTTTTGCTCCCGACCCATAAGTATTCTGAACATCAAAACATCGAGTTGAACCAATCATAGATGAGAATGAGATACACAGGATAATCTATGTTCAATTACATCATGTTGGCTAGACAATCTGTTTGTAGGCCATGTGAATCACTAAGCTAAGTTACTCTGAAAATCTCGTTCTATGTTATATTATTATGTTCAACAATAATGTGCAATTGCATTTGTAACTTCATTATGAAGCAATGCTAAATAATAGTTGTCATTGCTTTTAGCGTGCCTGTCCATACGAACCTGAATTGTGAGATAACGACCGACAAAGTTAGAAGCTAGGATGGAAATGGTGGGTGAACCGAATATGTCTCCACTATCGCTCCCTGTGATGATTGTGTTGGACGCGCTCCTACCGCTTAGAGTTATGAAAGGCTTGTCCACCGGGACTGTGATTTTCTCGTGGTATGTCCCTGGCTCGACCCGTATGAACACGAGCTCTAAGTTGTTCGACGGCACGGCATCAATGGCGTCTTGTATCCTCGTGAAGTCCCCCTTCCCAGAGGGCTCAACCCGGATGAGGCGTCCGATGTTGGGAGCTCGAGTCGCAATTCCTGCCTCGGAGAAGTTCGTGCCGGTAGACCAAAGAGACAGGAGAAAGTAGAGGATGAATTGCCCTCGATTCCTCATGACGCAACTCAAGATGTGCGACTACTAATGGATATTATCGGGGTCGAAATTATGATATGAAAAGCGAAGATGATGAAAAATGTGGGTGATTAGATGATTATGACCTATGTCGTTCTATTTATAGGACGAAATTGCGAAACGAGAGGGGCTGATTTCTTGACAATGACGGCAGTGATCAGCAATTATTGGGAACGTAGGAGAGGGACCAAGCGGTTGCTATTGTCTAAAGCCCAGAAGCAGCCGTCAATGAATGATACCCCAAGTCCATAATCCGAATTCGTGTACCTTCCCAATTCACGTCAAATTAAAGATAAGTCTGCAAACAATAATAATAATAATAATAATAATAATAATAATAATAATTTATTTTGAGGAGTTGAGGGATACGACCCACGGAGGCGGCTGGCGAGAGAATTCATTTATTTAGTTGGAGATATATGTCCCTAGTCTTAAGGTAAACGTCAGAAATCTCGATTGCCGTTAGAGGAAAGCAATCGGCTTTTTAACTAGGGAAGCTGTATCCTTCTGTGTTCGTGTGCTCTGACGATGTTTCAAACGCAAGTGTCGTAGACAGGAGCAGTGTTATTGGACAGGAGTCTTCAGACTCTTCACGTGCAGAGATTGTCAAGTTTAACTTCGGAATATCCCCAGGTGTTCCTACCTTTTCGTGACTGGCTTGTGAAGAGATCATAAGGATTCGGAAGTTGGCTTGGAGTAGGGTTTTCATTGACCATGGTCCCGTGGGACGATCCGGAAGTGAGATTTGAGATCGACCCTGAAACCCCTGTGGAAAAAATCGTTCCGACACAACAAAAGATTGTGTTCGTGCATTCAAACAAAAACTTAGGAGATACTCAATAATCAGTTAATAAACGGTGACAGAAACAAAAACTTGGTCTAGACATAGAAAAAGTTATGCCACATTCATAAATTATAGAATATATTTATTTATAGGGATATATTTACTAAAAGTCATAAAACTTGTTATGAAAGTATAATTAAGTTTTAAAAATTGCAAAAAGTACAATTAAATCCTAAAATTTGTCAAATTAATTCAATTAAGTCATTCTATTAACTCCGTCTAATTTGACTAATTAAAAATGCCGACGTCGCTTTTTTTTTTATATTACATCTCTCCTACATGGCAATGAGGCGGCTAAATCATAAAATATGAGACAAAACAATGTTTTTTTTTGTTTAAATCCTATTTTCAATGCTGATTTTATTTAAATTAATTTTAAAAAAATAAGCTATATTCACAAAAGAAGAAGAAGAAGAAGAAGAAGACTTAGACAAGGGCTGCCATTGGTGGCCAGATATGGGCGAGGGCTGCTATTGGTGGCAAGCAAGGGTGAGCAGCCCACCCCCGACGACCCCATTGGCTCGCCCCACCCTTGTTGGTCAATTTGGTGATGGTGGGCTACGGCAGCGGTGAGGGCTTGTAGCCCTACCACCTGACTTCTCCTCTTTTTTTTCTTTAGCATATTATTAAATTTTAGTCTAAATAACATTAATATTAAAAATCATATTTCGACCAAAATGACGTCGTTTTAGTCTTATATTTTATGGTTTAGCCACATAGGAGAGAGATAATATTAAAAGTCATGTCAACATTTTCTGTTAGCCAAACTAGATAAAGTTAATGTAATGACTTAATTGAACTAATTTGATAAGTTTTATGACTTAATTGCACTTTTTGCAAGTTTTAAGACTCAATTGCACTTTCGTGACAAGTTTTAGGACCTTTAGTAAATATATCTCTTGTGCGTGTGTGCGTGCGTGCGTGCGTGCGCGCGCGCGCGAACGCGGGCGCGTGTGCGCGTGTGTGTGCGTGTGTGTGTGTGAGAGACTCAATTGCACTTTCTTGACAAATTTTAGGACCTTTAGTAAATATATCTCTTGTGTGTGTGCGTGTGACTCAATTGCATTTTCGCGACAAGTTTTACGATCTTTAGTAAATATATCTCTTGTGTGTGTGTGTGTGTGTTAATATTTCGTTAAGGCTCCATCTAGTTTGTGAAAAGTATCTCATTTTCCAACGTTTGAATTGTTCAATAGAAAATATTTTCTTGGGTAAAGGAAAAGATTTTCATACCAAAATTTAAATTCAGGAAAATGATTTCCTCTTTAAATAAATTAGATAATGATGCTTGAATAAGAAATTCTGCACTTGAGAATGGGAACCCTATTACTCATTATAGGGCCCTTGGTAGTGGGGCCGAGTCCCCGGCGCTCAAACCTAGGTCCATCAAGGTTTAACTAGGGACCTCGACGCCTTGACCTAAGTCTATTGAGGTTGTGCCCAAGACCCTGGCCATCGCACTTGAGTCCATTAAGGCCTAGCCTCAAACTTCAACATCCGTACCCAAGTCCTTGACTCTGAAGCTCAAGTCCAGTGAGGGCGGGCACAAGATTCCCATGCATAGGTCCACTATGCCTACACCTCATCGATGTTGGGCTCAAGACACCGATGCTTAGGCCTAGGTCCATCGAGGTCGTGCCTATGAGGATCGAGAGTAATTGTTGAGGTGAAAGGGCTCAAACAAAGAACAGCTTCTAGCAGGCTTCTAGGATGGTGAGTGGAGGCAAAAATGAACCGAATTACACACCAAATAGGGAGACATGCTTAGGATACACATGTGAAAACTAGAATTAACTCATGCAAATGCCTTTCAATGTAATAACAAGTTAAGTGTGCTTAGGCTTATATTCTAAAAGGATGGGTGACTTTCTGCATGTATGCCAAAGAACAAAATTGTAATGCCAAGTATTAGACGAGGTAAAATGGACAATACTTTGAGTGAGTTAATCCAAATAGGTCACATCGGTGCTTGTACTTTGATCCCTAGTGGATGGGCTCATGTGCCCAGCCGCCCACACTAGTAATTGTAGTCTTGAAACTGGCCTTGATTGGCTAGGGTGCAGAAGTCTCAGTCCTAAGCACCAAGGTTCGAGGCTCGGCCTTGATGGACTCAGGCTCAAGCACCAGGGAACTAGGCCTAGCCTCTGTAGACCCAGGCCAAGGCGCAAGGGAGTTGGGCATAAGCACTGAGTTCTTGAGCTTGGTTTTGGTGGACCCAAGACCAATGCCCGTGCCGGGATTTGTGGCTATCCATGCGTAAGTCACTAGCGCTTAATTAATGTATGTCTATTTAGGAAAATTAAATAAGAATTTTCTTCTCAAGCAACAAAAAGATTATTTTTCTGGTTCTTTTTTAGATCTTAGCAAGATATCGAAAAATATTATCATTCTTTTTTTCTGAAAATGATTTCTTAGAAAATGTTTTCTAAAATGATCGCATTCTCTACAAAATAAATGGAACCTAAGGCCCTGCATGGTAACACTCCAAAAAAGTGTTTCTGGAACACTTTTGTACTTTTTTTGTTTTTTTGTTCCCGGAACAAAATTGGAGCATAAAAAAGAAACACAAAAAAGTTGTTTCTTGTTCCAGAAACAATTTTGAAAAAGCGTTTCTTCTCTCTCTTCTCTTTTCTTCTTCTTTTTTTCTTCTTTTTTCTTTGGCCGGTCGCCGGCCTCGGCCATGGTCGACGACCGGCCGTCGATGGCCGGCGACGCCGTCGAGGGTCGGTGACCTCGCCGGAGCGTCGCCGGCCCCCGGCGAGGCTCGGGCTCGCCCGCGCCGGCGATGCCAAGCCTCGCCTTGGCCGGGCGAGCTCGGGCTCGCCCGAGATCGGTGAGGCCGAGCATCGCCGGATTTGGGCGAGGCTGCTGGCCGAAAGAAGAAAAAAATAAAAAAGAAAGGAAAAAATGGAAAATAAAATAAAAATATTAAAAAATTAAAAAATTAAAAGAAACAAAAAAAGAATAAAAATTTACCAAACGTGTTTCTATTCATTTTTTATTCCCTAACAAACATTACCAAACGCGTTCTTTTGTTCAAAACCGTTCCTCTGAACAAAACACTTTTTTTTTTTGTTAGGACGAAAAGAAACATAAATGTTTCCATGCGGGGCCTAAGAGTCAAGTTCTTTGCGTAAAAAAGATGGCCCGTATTGGCCCCCCTTGATCCTTTCATCGAAAATAGTCCTTTTTTATTATGCCCACCTGTTAGATACTTAAGCAAGAGTAGACCTGATAATGGATCGGTGCTAACAACCTCGAAGCACAAACCAGCACGCCTAGGCAAATCAGTTTCTTCTTGGACCCGGACCTCCCACTTTAGACCGCACCCAAGTCCGCTTATCTCATTAGTAGAGTTTAATGTTGGTTGAGATGAAGGTTTGATGAAGACTTTTGGGCCTGTTTTTGGTCCAACCCACATATTAATCGTCTAAATACGAGTAATTAATCGTCTAAATACGAGTAACCACATAATGCAAAGAACGAGAAATAAAACAAAGTGTTAATTATAGATTCAGTCCTCTGAGTTTTAGTGCTTTTGTTATTTGGTTCTCTAACTTTTATTTTGTACAACCAAGTCCTCTAACTTTCTGAATTTTTGCAACTTGGTCCTCTAAGTTTTGTTTTGTGCATCTGATCATCTAACTTTCTTGAATTACACAATCGAGTGCTTTGCTTATGCACTTTTAACTAATAGTGTCAAATTAGAAAATTTCTTTCTAGTTTTTCCATTTTTTTTTTTTTTTTTGCTTATTTGGTGCCAAATGCATCACTTGTCATTTTCTATTACGTAAGCAATGCCACGTTATTTATCAATCAAAGGATTTGATTTCATGAATTAAGAAAGTTAGAGGAGGTGATTGCACAAAATAATACTTCTAGGACCAAATCGCACAAATCCAAATCATTAGAGGACTTCATTGTACAAAACAAAAGTTACAGAACCAAATTGCAAAAATATTGAAAGTTAAAGGACTAATTCTGTACTTAACCCTAAAACCAGACATGAAAGAGACGTAGGGAGGCATAAAATGGAGAAAGCCATATGAAATTTAACTAAAAATGATTGAGACATAACAGTACGAAGACATTTGACTTAGAATCCGTTGCTCTTGTGATGTGCAGCATAATGTGGATTCGGGACCGTGCGTGCTAGCCAATTTCAGCAATTTTCCACGAGAAAATGCATCGTTTTCGCGTAACTCTGTAGTTACCGGTTTAATGTGTGATTAGAATGTAGAATTCATCATCTAACAGCAAGTTTAGCATTTCATAAACCCCAATGCACTCCCTATCATTCGCTTGCTCCAACATACACATTTGGGACTTTGCAATGTAGGGTCAACACAACAAGCCTGAAATCCTTGTTTGTGGGTACTATGATATGATCAATACACGCAAAGACACTCGGCTTATGATCTATACGGTTGCATTGCAAGAATCAGTGGCAGATCCTGCAAGCTTATTGTGCGTGTTTTATTTACATCACTTTTATTGAACCGAAGCTTCCAATACTTCCCTTTCGGTCGTGTGCGCGGGTCTCAGCCAAGAGGTACAGCGTCGTCAGGCGACGTCCACATCTTTCTCTTTGGTTGGCCCCCCGCAGCCGTAGCGGCAGCCATGACGCCGAGGCTTCGTGGGATTATCCTGGTCCGAGTCGCTTGATTCCAGGAAGAGGCCTCTCAGGCACCTTCGCCTTATGGTTGGTTCATGGGTAAGCTTCTCGCTTGGAGTGACGCTAACTTCAGCCTTGCGGGTCTCTGGGGTCTCGGTCTGATTGCTCAGCTCGACCTCTTCTGCATCGTCGGCAGAGAGCTCCATCTGAACGCCTGGGTTCCTCCCGGAAATCGAGCTGTCGAACACCAAGGAGTTGTTGACAGTTTGGACATTGCTGTTAATGAAAGCCTCTATTTCGGATTCTTGTTCAGTTTTTGGGCCCTTCTGCTCTGACGACTCCTCCGTGTCGGTGATGGCTTCGGGACTCTCATCCGGGTCGGTCTTGTAGGCGCGGCGGATGTGAATTGATCCCTCCTTTTTGTCCGATTCCGAAGTTAACTGCATCAAGGCTCCTCTGTTCTCGCCCGCCATGGTTGTTATGCTGACCAGCTTATCATCCGGAGTCGTCTTCGTTTGCCCGGTCGTCAACTTGTGAACTAGCTTTGATATCTCTTCCCTTATCTCTTTGGGTAGGGAAGATTGGTCCCCTCTGGATGCAGCAGTTTTGTCATGAGACTCACTAACAATGTGCCTTCCTTTAGGAAGTTGTGTGCTTTTGTGAGCTCTGATGTGCTTTCCATGCTTCTGCTTCTGCTCTTCTGGTAATGCGACGGTTGGTGGCTCTTTGGTCTGCAAATCTAGCCTCGGTCCTGCTGTTAGTGTCCCCTGGAGCGTTTCTTTGCTGTCCTCGCTTTTAGTCTTCTCTTGTTTTGGGAATTGTTCCTCGTCCTTCTTCGTTTCCTTAGCTTCTTCTGATACTTTACCTGGCAGGCCGGGTTGAACCCCTTCCGTACTCATGGGATCGAGTCTCTCCGGCTGGGCTGGCGCCTCAATCTTGGCTATGTCAGCAGTTGCATCACGCTTCGCTGGAGCCTCGATGTCACTTCCAGGCCTGGAGATACTTTCGTCTTTGATTTCTGCTTTAGGTGGAGGTTCCAATGGCGGTTGAGAAATGGGAGTTTGCAAAGGTGCCGCCTCTGGGAGCGGCGGAATTACCTCCCGAGCTGGAGAAGAGGGTTTTGGCAATGTTTCTTCAGGCGGCTCAGGAGCCAACTGAGCCAACTGAGAAGGTTGAGGTTCAGCAATTGTTTCCTCTCCTGAAGGGGGCAGGAAAGGTCCCTGAGGTGGAGGTTTAGGCGAAGGTGATGGAGGCAAGGACGGGGCTCTCGGTTGAGGTATTGCCAGCGTTGGTGTTGTTGGTTGAGAAGCAGTGGGAGCTACGGGGGCCGCAGGAATCGGTGATTGCAGTTTGACTGTCTCCTCGGGCGGCTTTTGGACTTGGAGAGAGGTGGGCGGAGTTTGGGGCACTGCTGAAGGTTGCTCTGGTGGCGGGGATGCGGGTTCTGGACGATCCGCTGTTACGGTTGGCTCTACGAGTTTAGGGGCGATGGTGGATACTGGGGCTGCACGTGGTATTGGTGGAGATTGCGGTGGAGATAATGGCCTTCGTGGCATTGGGACTTGGGCTGGAGGGGGAGGGGCTGGCGGTGACAGCGGTGGCGGGGGCGGCGGTGGCGGAACTTGGACTGGAGGTGGAGGGGGAGGCGGTGGCAGTGGCGGCAGTGGGAATCGAACTGGAGGGGGAGGGGGCGGTGGAGACGGCGGTGGCGGTGGCGGTGGCAGTGGCGGCGGCGGCGCCGCTTGGGCAATTCCGGGAGGTCTAAATGATGAACGGGGAACAGAAGGGGCGGCAGCTGGCTGGGGAGGGGCCCTTTCAGTCGTGGGGCGAGGAGGAGTTTGCGTTCCCGTCGTGGCACGGGGAGCCGAAAGCCATGGGATGCGGAAGCGGAACGGTTGTCGTTGTTCGGCCATGTGTGACTAGAAGAAGTTGGGACAAGATCTAGCGAATGAGAAGAGAAGGATATTTGGTCTGCAGTCCAGATGCACATGGTTTTGAGAGTATTCCTCTCGTTTATATATGTAGGATTCTTAAGGATACTTGAGAAGACTCCTGGGATTTTTTGTGGTGACATTTCCTTCAGGGACACTCTCCCTGGGCTTCTTTGCCTCTCGGGCGTGCAAAGCCTTCTTTTGGTTGTTGAGTTATACGGGATGCTTGGCCTGCATGTTACCTTCTCTAGTAGGTTTAGCATCTCAACCGTTTCGCTTTGGATTTGCCTTTAGGTTTCTGTGAGACAAGATCTGAAAAACAGGAAAAAGTTCCTTCTTTTTTATCCCCAATTTGCTTTAGACACCATACGATCATATCACCCCGGAATCACATGCTGCACCTGAACCAGGAAAGGCATACTCAACTCGCAGCTCGACGTCTTCCCAATATTCCTTCCCTCGATCCAGTCATCCAAGAAAGGAACTTGCTTCAATCATCGACACGTGTGGTTGGACTGCTCATATATGTGTATCGGCTCGAATCTCTCTCATCCTCACGATGTACAGGCTCGCAAGCGCGTCCTGCATCTCAAAGCTTCATTCTTTTTCGAATATGTAGAGTTTATACAACTTTCACTTCTTGTCCCAAGGAATCGTTCCTCACGATATTCCTTCCTTCCATCATGTCATCCAAGAAAGGAACTTGCTTCAATCATCGATCTCGTCTGATTGAACTGCCCATATATGTAGATCAGCTCCAATCTCTCTAAACTGCACAATACGCGTTCGCAAGCACGTCATATATTATAAAGCTTCCCTCTTTTCTGCTAGAGTTCATACAATTTTTCAATGTCTCTTCAGCTGCTTGGCACAACAGGTGGGGAATGCATACTGCAGTATGGCATCGGATTCGACACAATTGCTTGCTAAACTATATATCTCCATCTGTAGCAGTCACAAGGAATAACTAGAAAAGGGAAGTTCACGAAAAGCTGAAGCCCGAATCTGTATAGAGATTAGAGATTTCAATCTGATTATTTTCGTTCCCTAAAGAGACGCAAAATGTGAGCTATTTTGAGCCTTATGGAGTGTGCCAAAACAACTTGCCCTAATTACGGATACAAAAACCTGTCCAACTAATTCACTGGACCATCAGAAAGGAAGAAGCAAAACAGGCAAAATAAAATGTGAATCCTCCTAAGATTACAAACAAAGCAGAGCTCATGATACCATGGACACTCCATAGTTTGATTGGCTACATCCCATGACCTCACGTGTTCAACTCAACCCAGTTGACTAATCCAGCCATTATAAGGAGTCCTGAGCATGCTTAGTCGTCTGGCCAAACGCTTGCGATACAACAGTCACACCAGCAGCTCTTATCTTATACCAGGTCTCTTGCGGCCAAAAGCTTGAGATGCCATCAAAGCGACCTTAAGTGACTCTGATGGCGCAAAACCCTGTGCTTGCATCAATGCGTGCATCCTCTGAGCTTCCTGAATGAAGCCACCAGCTATAAGCCCATTCACAACTCTTTCAAATTCATCTGATCCCAACTGCTCCTTCTTAGCCTCAATAACACCAAGAGTTTGAAGAGCCTTCTTTTCCATGCCGGTTCTCGAGTACATGTCGCAGAGGCTTATGTGAACCTTAAACGGAGGAGCCTCACCTTGTAGTGCTATTTTATCCAATACTTGCTCTGCTTCATCGATCAATTGCATCCTTCCCAACCATTCTAAAAGGATGGCATAAGTATGGACTCCAGGTTCAAAACCATCCTTTTCCAGTTGCAATAGAAGATTCAAGGCCCTATCCAGATAATTTGCCTTCATATAAGCCGCAATCATGCTAGCTGTACACCTGTCATCAGGCTTAATTCCCAGTTTTATCATGTAATCAAAATTGTTTCTTGCCATATCTGGGTCACTTTTCTCCCTATATGCCTCAAGAAGCAATGAGCAAGACTCCAAACTTGGCTGGAACCCAGCAAACTGCATGGTAGTAGTGATCCTGCTGGCTCCATCAACGTCACAATTTTTGGCAAATGACCTAAGCAATGCCATGTAAATCTCCTCTGAGGCTTTCATGTCTCTCGCCTCCATCTCTCTCATTAAGGTCTCGCCCATCTTTGACTGATCAGCATTTACATAAGCCATGATCATCGAGTTGTAGATCTTCATGTCTGGTCGGAAGCCTTGTTCGTTTAAACTTTCAAATGCTTCCTTAGCTCGGTCAAGTTTCCCTGCCTTACAATACATGTGAACAAGAATGGTAGCTGTCAGAATATCTGGTGGGATACCATTTTCATACATCTTCTTGAGGATTCTCTCCGCATCTTCAAGGCTGCCATCTTTAGCATAGGCATCAATAAGCTTCGAATAATCACGAACATTTGCTTGGAAAGACTCTTCATTCAATAAATGTTCTGCTACCTACATGCCAAAATACTCAAAAGTTACCGGATCGAGATGCTGAACTTTAAATAAGCGGGTCCACAGATGGCAAATCCCTTTGCAGTACTGTAATTAAAAAGAGGCCCTCGGTAAAGCTTTAAACTTTCAACTAGCAAGGACAGGCTTTTTAAGATGCAAATGGGTCACAATGGATGAGCTTAGTGCAGTGAGGGTCAGGTGAGTGTTTCTTCTTGAATTTCATTCATTTAAGAATATTGATGTCAGATTGACAATCAACCCTTGCAAAAGTAGGTATTTCCCTTACTGAAATTTTGCTCCAACTGATCTAATCTAATCCAATGTAATACTGCATATGTATTTTGCAGCACAGTGGAAAGCCACTGAGTTGACACGTGGCCCTCCCAGTTTTTGACAGCTCTGTCACCTTTCACAATGATTAAAAGATGTAGCAATCAATGATAAACTAAAAGGAAACATAAATAGCCAAACATATTTCTTCTTCTTGAGGTTTAAGAACAAAGTTAGCGACAGTTTTTTTATGGCTTATGGAGATGTTTAAGGAAACAAAAGTTCCCCCCTGCGTACTTCTTTTGGAGCTTTATTAGACTCAAAGTTTACAAAGAGAGTTTCTTTAAAGCTTAAATATAGAGATAAATTAGAAAACTAAAGTCGCTTTTAGTACTCTTCTAGAGTTTTTCATTAGTCTTTAGTTATTATCATTCAGAAAACTGAAACAGTTCAGAGTAAAACCTTTAACCGATGGCGAAATGAACAAAGATAAAACCAAAAAGAAAAACAGAATTGCCTAATTGTCAAAATACAAAAATTATAGTTGTTGTTAGATGTCACAATTTGTTGACAGAATGTACTTATGAAATCACTTTATCATTTAGATTTAGACTATTAATTTCATCAATAAGTCAATATACCCAGTTTAGATAATATACATTTGAAGTTACAACTAAATGGAAGTATAACTGGTAGGGGAAAATGGAAATCTTATTTAGACTACGCTTATTGACATGCTCCTTTATTCCCTTCTAATGTCTTTATAGAATGGATAGTGTTTATGAAGTTCCTTGGGCAGCAAGAGCAAGCAAGCTAGTGGTAATATCGACATTAAATATGCTTCAGAATACGTCACTCCTTCAAGGAAGAAGCATCCTCTATCTGAGTATAGTTTGAGAGGCCAGTAGGGAGAGAGAAAGGATTGAAATCAAACCCAAGATCTCTTGGATCGTCACAATCACGAAGGTGGACACCCCTAAGGCCAAACCTTTTCCCCATATAGTAAATATTCAGTAAGATAAGACTCAAGCAACGACCCAACCACAGCAGTGACGAAACTCCTCAAGAAGATGCTCTCTGATGTATATTCTACTGTTGAAATATCAGAAGGTGAATTTGTACAAAGGCTTATCTGTTTGAGAGAACAATGGATCCTAATACAATGGATTTTAATACATATTTTTCACTTCTTCACTATTATTAGAATAAGTGAGCACTTATCATCTATCTCAAGTGATACACACTTCCCGTCCAAAAATAAAAAGGTGATATGTACAGACTCTACTTGGCACAGGGAGAAGAAATCAGCAGGAACCAAGCACTGCAGAAAGCGTGCAGCTCTCAACCTACAAAATACAAAGTACCACAAGTTGTGTCTCAGATAAGCATTAGCCCTAGCCTTCAGAGCAAGAACCAGATGGTACTCTTGAATGATGCTTGAGATTCCCTTTCATAAATTATTAAGAAACAGTGCAAAAGTGCTGCTAGGTAAAAGGACTTGAGGTAAATGCGCTTCCAAAGCTGAACATTTGGACTCACATGCCCCTAGCAGTGGAAAGAAATAGGTTGTAAATCTGAAATTTTCCTGGTTATGCAGAAGGAAAGATATGGGAGGCCTTTCAAAAATGAGGGAAATTCTATAATTGTTGTAAATAACAATTTGCCTACCACTTTATTGTTTTGAATTGTGGTGGTAGCTCTTTGAACACTCAAGTCATTCCTAGAATCTTTTAGATCTTTTTTTAAGTCTAGGTTGTAAAGGGAAGGCACCCCTTGATGCTCTTTAATGTACTTAAGAGAAAAAAAAAAAAAACTATGTATCAAGCCAAATATTTCACTGAAAGACATAATTACATGTTGTCTGGTCACAACAGGCCTATACTGTCTTTGGTGACTGTAAAAATCAAGTTCTCTGCTTACATTTCCTATCCAATCATCAGATTTGCAATTCACACTCAATGACAATATAAAATTTAAGTGGAACATCCATAAGACAATATAATATGCATTCGCAATCCAAAGACAGCAGAGACAAAGCAAATTCCCAGAAAGATCATGGAAACAGGTAATCTGAAATACAATCTGCAAGCTATCCCACCTTGATTATTTGGTCTAGTATCAGTACTAGCATACCATCACTATAAACTAAAATTCCAAGATGAAAAATCCTCACCTTCAAATACATGCGCGGATTTTGTTCTTTCAGTCTATCAAGGAGAGCTGTCCAATCAACCCTATTAGGTTGCATAAGCTCCACCCATTCAGCCAAAAGTGGGGAAGGGTCATACTCCTCTTTCATCAAGATAATCTTTTCAGTCACAAGCTTGCTTTTACCAGAAACTGGCTTAGGTTCCTGTGGCCAAGTGATCTCCTCAGACTGATGGATCTTGTCAGCCACTTCAGCCCATTTTGGGTCCGAAAGATCGAGTCCATAAATCTTGTACTTGAACTTTCCTTGTCTTTTTGGAAGAGAAACAACCTCAGGTTTAGCCTCACCAACCGCAATATCTTCTCCAATAGCTTCAGCCTTGCCACTGTCCTCTTCATCTTCTTTATCCTCTTTCAGTGCTTCTTCCCTTAAATGCTCTAAACTTCGGTAAAATTCCCTCTCCTCCATCTTCTCTTGCGCCCATTTGAACCTCATCTCTCTCAACATATCCCCACGAATGCCCACCTCAGCAGCAAATCTACACATTTCCTTAACTTCCTCATCTTGCATAAAACCCTTCATCTTTTCCTTCTTCCTCTCTTTCTCCATATCCTCCAAAACCTTATTACTGACCTCCCACACTGTTCTCCACAAATCCTCACTCAAATCTTGGGAAGGAAGGGAAGCATCCCCGCCGAGCTTACCCTGCAGGCTACCTTTTTCCATCTCGGCCACCATGTTCTCGACAATGATCAACAGCATCCCATGGACCGTCTGCTTATCGCTATCTGGGTAAGCTTCATTGAGCTTTCCGCGCATAATCCAGACAAAACGGGACAAATACTCATTCATGGTTCCATCTTCATCCTCTGAATCGCTCACATTACCTTCTCGCAGAGCATGGATGCTTCTACCGAAGCCGAAACTAAAACCGGGCCGTTTCGGGCCATCGAAGGAAGCATTCTTCCCACCGCCATACGGCTCGCCTCCACAAGGAGATACCAGCGAGAGGATGCGAAAGACGCTTCTTCGAGAACCCGCGATTTGCGACAGCGTTCTCACATTGTTCAGCCTAGGTAAACAACCAATCGCTCGCCTGGACACTAAATGCTTAAAATTCATATCCCCAACGATGGAAAAAGACGAACTTTTTCGGCAGCCGCGACGGACACCGACCTGCTAATGAGCGGAAGACCAGAGGGGACCAAAGTATCTGTACAGCAAGAAAGAAAACGGACGACCGTAACTACGACGGAGACAAGTTTCGTCGAAAAACGTTCTCGGAACAAAGGTTTGTCGGACGATCGGAAGAAATGAAAGAGATCATGCAGCGAGAAGCGAGTATGCGAGGGAAAAATTGAAGCTTGAGGCCGAGCACTGACCGTCGATCGATGGCGTGATCTGCAATGAATGCGAGCTCAGCAACGAAGAAGAGGAGGAGGAGGAAGAAGAAGAAGGGGAGGAGTTGCCGGGAGGGAGCTGCTCCTGAGACTTTAGCTAGGGCTTTACTGAGGGGCTCCGGCTGTTTTTCTTTTCCCCCAATTTCTTCCTCTTTTTTATTTTATTTATTTTATTTTGGGATAACATCTAACAAAAATCTCAAAGTAATGCTCCATAATAATATTATCCGTGACCTATTTATCTCATATTAATATTTATATAAAAAAAAATCTTGAGTTGTTATTGCTGCATTTGGTTCGGCTTTAAAAAATGGGTCATATGGAAATGTAAAAGGATTTAATTAATGTGTGTTTAGTAATAATTCTACTTCTGAAAATAATATCTTTTTGGATTTATAGCCCGTTTGTTTGTGTTCTTTTTTTGTTCTATGGAACACAATTTCTATTCTTTTATTCCGGAGAACAAAAAAAGAATAGAAACATGTTTGTTTACGTTTTTATTCCCGGAAACAAAAAATCTATTTGTTTGTTCTCGAGAACAAAAACGAAAAACAAGGAAAAATACAAAACTTATTTCTTGTTCCCATAAACACTTTTTGAAGAAATAAAAGAATAAAAACACAAAATTTATTTCTTTTTTATCTCTTTTTTCTTTGGCTGGTCGTCGTCCTCGGCTATGGCTGGCGACCGGCCGTCGAGGGTCGGCGACCTCACTAGAGTGTCACCAGCCCCTGGCGAGATCGACCTCGCCTAGCCCAAGCGAGGCTTGGCCTCACGTGGGCCAGCTGCCAAGCCTCGCCCTAGCCTAGCGAGGCTCCGACCAAAGAGAAAAAGAAAATTTAAAAATTTAAAAAATTAAAAGAAACAAAACAAATTATATAAGTTTACCAAACGTATTTTTGTTCTTTTTCTATTCCATGGACACAAATTTTGTGCAGTTATCAAACGCGTTCTTCTGTTCAAAAATTGTTCTTTGGAACAGAAATAGTTTTTTTTTATTTCTGTTCTCTGGAATAATTTTTTAACAGAAACGTTACTAAATGCCCCCTAAGTTTTTTTTTGTTCTATTCCTAAACAAGTTTCCGAGTATTCAAGCGTGTTTGGTAATTACATAAAAAAATCCCGAAATAGGAAAAGAACGGGAATGCGTTTGGGACGATTCGGAAACCCAAGATCAAGAGAGTAAGGACTGAGGTATTATTGTAGAATTTTTAATTTTTTAATAACTTTCTAAATTTTTTTTTCTTTATTTTTCTTTCTTCTTCTTCCTCCTCTAGCCTATCGCAGGCCTCAAGGGGAGCCTTGTGGGCCCCTGGCAATGTCGATGATCAAGCCTCACTATGGTCTGATGACTAACTCAAGAAGGAAGAAGAAGAAAAAAAAGGAAAATAATTTGGTTTCAACAATTGTTTTCGAAATAAATAAGTTTTCTTTTACTTATTGTTTCTCTTCCAAATCTATTTCATGGCCATTGATTTGTTTCGGAAAAAAAAAATTAGTTGACTTTACCAAATAAAATAAAATGATTATTATTTTTAAGAAAAATAAGTTTTTTATTTCTATTTTTTATTTCTATTCCAAATTTATTTCTTGACTATCGATTTGTTTAGCAAAAAAGAAAAATTAGTTGACTTTACTAGATGGATTTTTATTATTTCTGTTTGTTTTCGGAAACAAAGAATAGTGAGAAATTTGAGTATTACTAAGAGCGCACATGATAAAATTTCTCAAACAAAAATCAATTTCTATTCCATAAATGAGTTCTAAGTAAAGAAACGCATTTGATGACAATTCAAAATTTCTATTTTTGAAATAAAAATTCGTTTGATAACGAGAATAAAATTTTTATTTTTAGGAGCGGCAACGACCGACGTCAGGTGGCCGAAGTCTAACGTTTGGCAACCGGCATTCGACATCCAGTGACCAGTGGCGGGCAGCTGAAGTCCGAAGTTCGACGTTCGGTGTTTGGCGCCAAGTCTAGTGACTGGCAGTGAGTGGCCAAAGTTCGAAGTCTAGCAATCGACAACCAGCATCCAACATCCGGAGTTTGACATCTGACATCTGACATCCGAAGTCTGGCGAAAGAAGGTCGGCGGCAGGTGGCCAGTGGTCGGAGTCTAGCAGCGGGTGGCGAGCGGTCGAAATCCGACGGCCAGTGGCGAGCGGTAGACGGTCACTGACGAACATCCGATGGTTGGTGATGAGCCTCAGGCATCTAATGATTGGTGATGAGCAGTCAACGACTGGTGGTTGGCGATAGGCAGCCAGAGTGCAATGGCCGCTGGCCGACGTCTGGTGGCCGGCAGTAGTGGCCGGGGTCGGTAACGGGCAGCCGACAACTAGCGGCAGGCGTCCGGCATCCCACGGGCGACAAGTGAGTCGATGATGAGAGTGAATGATGAGGAAAATTTTAATTTCTCATTTCTGTTCCAAAAATATAAAAGTTAAAAATTTTAACTTCTGATTTTTGTTCCAAATCTATTTATGAAATAGAAATCTATTTCAGAAATAGAAAAATGAAATTGCGATACCAAACGGATTTCTATTCCAAACCTGTTCCGAGGAACAAAAAAATAGAGAAATAGAGAAATAGAGAAATATAAATTTTGTCATGCGCGCCCTAAACAGGCCTTTAAATACTGCGTTTGATTGTTCGATATAGATTGAGATAAGATATGATAAGGTGACATTAAAAATCTTTCAAATTATAAAAAATGCCGTCATATGTTTGGTAAATGTCCGAATATAAAATGCTTATCCATCATGCCAGTGACCTCCGAAGGACAACCGCGTTCACTCAAGATCCATCTTGAAGCTTCCTTGAATGAAGACTCTTGAAGCCGAAGGTATCTTCCCGGTCAAAAATTTCTCGTGCAAAATTAAGGCTTCTTACTAGGCCTGTTCTTCTTGAATTAATGGGCTTTTTGAACCATCTGGACTTTCAGAATTGTTTCTCGTATCATATGTTTGATTCAAACCAACCTCAACAGGCTGCGAGCCGGGCTTTGTTACCAAACGCAGTTTGCCTTATAAAGGACTTTTTACCAAGCACAATTTGTATGCCTATGTATGTATGTATGTATGTATGTATGTATGTATTCTTCTTCTTCTTCTTCTTTCGGGCTAGGCTACCTTGTCTTCGGCCCAATCAGAACGACGGAGCCTTTGAACTATGCGCTTACCCATGCCCATCCAAATCTGTCTTCGAACCATCATCTTCATGGCCTTGGGATGGGCCCGTGGATCACCCGGCCCATAATGGGGTCCAGTCTTTGTAACTTATGATGTAATATATAACAGACATAATTAAATAAATTCGTTTGATTAAGCCATATATCGTTTATCATTTCTCGAAATGCTTTCTTGCTTAAGGGCTATAGAAAGCTATTTAACCGTAATAAAATGTATTTTCTAGAGATAGAGTGATTTGAATGAAATAGGAATAATCTGATAGTAACTTAACACTAATACTAAGACTCTATTTGTTTTATGGAAAATGTATGATTTCTGGAAAATATTTTTCCGAAATGATTGATTGTATCACTAAAAATAATTATTTAATGAAAAATATTTACATTATCAATAACAATCTATGTCCAAATATTATCGTGGGCGATGACATTTTTATTTTTTTTCATTTTTTCATCTTTGTAAGAGATATAACCAATCATTTTTAGAAAAATATTTTTCAAATTATTAATTTTTTGCTAAACAAACAATGTCCATTACATTGAGGAATTTTATGGTTAATCCACGGCATGTATGTGCAGGCTTTAACAACTCAATCTAAGATATTTTAAGGGATTGCTAAAAGGTCAATATCACGAAAATTCCCAAACTAGTAAACTTATGTCAAATTTATCCCAAACTAATTTTTTAATCACCAAAAACCCCAAACTGATACATCTGCGACATAGTTATCTAAGTTGTATGACATATGATAGTTGATAGGTATATTGGTTTGAGATTTTACCCTTTTATTTATTACAGATATATCGATTTTGAGTTTTATGTGATATTAATCCAATTTAATGGAAACTAATAGAGAGTAAATTTGTCGCAAATGTACTGGTTTGGAGTTTTTGGTGCTTAAAAATTTAGTTTAGGATAAATTTGTCATAAATGTATGAATTTTGAGATTTTCATGGTGTTAACCCAATTGCCAAAAATCATTTAAACAGTTATCAGCTTTTTTGAGAAAATAATGGTGAATTCTTTGCATGTACAGCTTGGCAAGCCAATCAAAATTCGTGCTCGACGCGTCTGCTCCTTATCTCTGGGAATATTTTCACTATTATCGCCAAAGATGATCCTTGTCGCTCCTTTTCAGTAGAATGAACCTTTTTTGAACATCTATTTTCTCTTCAAAAGTGCTCTCCTTTATTCCATGGTTCCTTTTGATAGGTGGTCCTTTGGATCCAATGCTTTTTTGACTTGAAATGACATACTCATCGAACTTTTCTTTTCTGACCCTGATCTCTACAGATTCGTAGATGAGAACCTCCATGAGATAGGCCAATCGATGAGATCACGAGGGGGTAATTATTCGCGATGAGAAGGACAAAGGTCAAGACGAGTTTTATTACTGGGCTCCATAAATCCTCCAGGGTGTATCGCCTTTCATCGATTAGATTTCTTCCTTCCAGGAACTCGTTTGACATATGTCGTTTTCTCTGCGAATTAATGAAGAAAAAAAAGTGACGCGAATGGAGGGAATAAGGCTTGAAAAGTCGGAACTCGTCACCTCATGATCGAGGAATCCATCCTCCGCCACTTCTTTTTCCGCAAGGGTTCGATGGTCGATGGAATCTTCCGTCCATCGATAAGCTGAAAGGAGATAAAGTACCGCTGCATGAAAAGAATAGGTTAGAAATTTACACGATGTTAGTGTTCATAATTTTTCATCTTGCTGAGGAAACGTTAGGAAAAATTTAGTTGCTATGAGAAGTGAGATAAAAGGGTGCTTTTGCAATGGGTGGTCACTCTATATATGTGTATTGTCATTAAAATATTGAAAAGTAAAAAGTGAGATAAATGACATTCATATATATATATATATGTATGCATATGTATAAATTATGTATAGGAGTGTGAGTACGAGGTGCGATTTATGTTCCAAGCCCTTTTCTTCTCTTTTTTAGTTCCACCTCTTCCTTTGGTCTAATGTTGCAAGTTCGCATCTAAATCCTTGTCAATTTGGTCCACGAATCTTTGACAAAAAGGCTTTGGTAAAATCAGCTCCAGTCACAGGAAAAGACCACTTAGGAAAAGTAAAACTATTGCCTTGATAAATAAAATAAAATAAAATAAAATAAAAAGAAAGAAAGAAAAGAGAAGTGTATATTTAGACATCAACATGGTTCGGGGTGGAGTGGGGATTGCAATCCCCCTTCGCCCCGTGCACTGTGAAAAGGGTGGAATAGGTCACATCCCCGCAAGGGACGGGGGACTTGCTAGGCACCGTGTCTCGGGTGAGAAAGAAAACTCTTCATTAATTTTTTTAAATCTATATATATTTATTAGAAAACTATCTATCTACATATACACATATTAAGATACGAAATCAATTAATTTTTCATTGTAATTATAAATTATTCTGCTTTAAATTATTCACGTGCTATCGTTATTGAGATAACTTATGAGATTACATGGGTAATGAATTATAAAAACTTACATGGTATGTATATATATTTCGTGCAATTGATATATATATATATATATATATATATATATATATATATATATATATATATATATATATATATATACCTTAAAATAAACACACGAAGCAAATCAGAGGTACTAATACGTGTCCCCTCCAATTGCCCTGCCTCGTGCCCATTGCTACCCATATCGACCGGTACAAGCAATGACGCAACATGATATTCTAAATGTCCACAATTTGATTCTTTGTTTCTTGGGGCAGATTCCAAGCGATCTACCTGAATGTCATACCATGCTTGTGGAAGTTCAGCACTGGGGATCTAAGCAACTTGTCTTCGATGTGTCCATCTTCGGAACTTTGCTGAATAGCCGTCGGTTGGACTACGACTAGCAACATGGTAGATGTGATTCCAGATCCATCTCAATCATTTCTTGAATTTCGCTAGTAAAAGTTTACAATAATAAGTTAAATGGCTAGGACATGTATCCTTAGATGCACCTGTTATTAAAAGTTATTGGACAATGTGGGTCTCATGTACTAATGGCAATATTTAGAAATTTCTATCGATTCACTAGGGATTTATATGGTCAATGAAATAATTATTGACCGTGGATCCACGATAATTATGGTTCTTTGAATGTGAGTATCATTTTCATTTACGTCTCAAAATTCTTGTGTTTTTTTTAGTTTTCCATGAAATTTTTTATTTTGTTCTTCTGCATTTATAATTTCAGCCATTTTTTTTTTTTTTGCTAAAGTATATGCAAGAGGGGAAGAAATTATTGAGTAATCTGCAAATAACTATAGCAAGGACCATATTGGTCTCTCAAGAAAACACTAAGTCCGCTAAAACATAAGCCATTAGAAGAAATAACGCATACGTAAAAGGTAGTCCTGAAAAGGACCCAAAAAAAGATGGAGGAAAATGACCCCAAAACATGTTGAAAACAGCCTCGAAACCGATTCCCCATCTGGCCACGAGCATAGCACTTTAAATAACTTTTCGAATTGGTGTTACGAGTCTTGTAACTCCTCTCAAATCAAAAGATTGTGACTTGTTGCGGCCCTGAGTGCTCGAACCTCTGGAAATGCGTTATGATTTATGTGATTTTTCTGTTCTAATTATGTGTTCATCATGACATTTTTCCAGTATGTATTCGGATATCAAACTCAATTCTCAATCTAGGAGAGATGATTAAAATGACCCATGTACATTTCTTTCCTCACGAAAAACAACAAAGTCATCACGGAGTTTTCATTGCATCAATTTATTATATGAGTTTTATGATTCTATTATTCTATTAAAATATTTTAAAACTTGATTGCACTTTAATACATTTCTAGATCTGATTCACTATTCTTTCAAGAAGATGTATCTAATAGACCTTCTGCTACTCGATTATCAAAATAGCACCTTATATTTCTAGATTTAAACTCAAACCCTACTATTGAAAAAGCGAGTTGGGATGTCAATATTATTATGTGTGGTTTAGTATCCTAGAAATAAACTCGACCATGTGCTCCATGGTTCATTGGGTCCGCTCAAGCTCCCAAGCCAACAAGGTTTGAAATGCAATCTAGGCAAGCAATTTCTTTCTTGAGCATGATCCCACCCGCATAAGCCTATTTAGGCCCGACCAAAACCCATTCTTTTACGAAGAAATGATTAGAATTTCGAGTTTAGCATTTGATTCGGCTCGCCCATTGATCAAATAGCAATGTTAGTATTGGATGTTCTCGATGCACAAGAGCCCAACTTAAATCCAATATTAGATTAAGCAGCTCTCATCGTGGTCTACTTCGTTCGATGCATCATATCGGTCAAGGTCCCGTATGATATATAAGAAAAGTCGAGCTCACAAGAGCATCCAAGACGTTTCCTTACACGAGAGAGAGAGAGAGAGAGAGAGAGAGAGAGGGAGATGAAAGATCTTCTTCTCCGTGGCAGAAAGGAATATATATGATAACAGGTTATACGATACGACGATGTACCTTAAAAAAAGAGCAGGCGCGCCAGTTTGACTCCGCAGGCGGAGAAGAACCAAATCCCCAAACAACAGAACTGACTTTTTTATTCACACGCCTCCCCTACGTCCCTGGCTGGCACTGGCTGAAAGATCTTTTCGGGATTGCTTTCAGTGGTGATGGGAAACTATAAAAGCAGCCACACGTGACTTGAAGACAACTTCACGATTCAGAGGGTTAATTCATATTCGTTCTAATTCAAAAGATCAGAAAAAATAAAATGAGAGCGGTAATCTCTGCTCGAACGCGAGAAGGGGAAAAAACCCAGAATCCAGTTCGAAGAAATGGCGAAAAATGTGATCCCCAACGCAAACCACCTTTCGATGTGCGCGTTACGAGCTCATTTGGATGATGACGCCAGGGGAGTGTTCGTCTTTCCATAGAGATCTGATGTGAAAATTTCTGTCGAGCATTGGGAGAGAGGAGAGAAGAGAATCCAGATCCTGTTACTGGAGTGCAGAATCTTGGTGTTTTTTTCCTCTCTTTGACATCATGCATCGTCATCTTGACTTCTCTTGCTCCACACAATTTTGATACCAGTAAATCTTCCCAGTCCACATGACAGCTTTTCGGCCAAAGATTTTATGCCTAAATACGTCATGATAAGAGAACCCCATCTGGCTGCTGAACCTTATCCTCGCCCTCCTGGAGATGTCCTCTCCTCCCCTCAAAGAATTCAAGATGATAATAATCTCTAATGCATCGCGGGAGAACAAATTTCACTGTCCGAGTTAAACGAACTAGGGTATCGGGTCAAGTTGCTTACAAGTTCGAGACAAGAATATCCGCCACCCACGTCTGGACGATTGGAGATCGCGAGGATATATACACGCCCTATCCGATCCGACCAATGTTTTCTCACGGTAATAAAGGCATGCATCTTTTAGGGCTCTCACGGAGTGCTGGATTCTGGGAATTCAGGACCTAATCCCCACCATCTCTACTAAAATGCTCAAAACAAAAAAAACCCCACTTGCTAGAATGGCCAGAAAGGGACTTTATAAAGATACAATTTTTATTTTGTCATTGGAAAATGTCGGGCATATTAAGATTGGTTTGTATATTAAGCGATTCGATGAATTTATATTGGACTTTGGAAACGACCCGCTTTTCTTGTTATGGGAAGGAATCACATATTGCAATAATATTTATCTCCACAGAGAGAGAGGAAGAAAAGAGATTCTGCAAATTGCAAGATCCCACCATTCTCTCTCTCTCTCTCTCTCTCTCTCTCTCTCTTTCATCCTTCTCCACTATAAAAAGGAGCAAGGGCGACCATCTCTTCCCCAAGAAGAACGCAAAACGCGACCGCCCAACTTAAAAAGGAAAAGGTCCTTTTCCTTTGACATACTCTTCCTCTCGCTTTCCTTTCAGGCCCCGAAACCCGAGATCAGGAAAATGGCATCGAGTTCGCTCTCGCACAGCTCCTCCTCATGGACGCCTATGCAGAACAAGATGTTCGAGAGGGCGCTGGCCTTGTACGACAAGGACACCCCCGACCGGTGGCACAACGTGGCCCGGGCGGTCGGCGGGAACAAGTCCGCGGAGGAAGTGAAGCGGCGCTACGACATGCTCGTGGAGGACGTCATGCACATTGAGTCCGGCCAGGTCCCCTTGCCCAAGTACCGGGCCTCCTCTGCCTCCTACGGCACCAGCAGAGCCTTGGCTGACGAGCAGAGGTAATGTGCGACGACAAACACACTGACACTGTTAGCATTCATCATACATCGGCGACCACGCCCGTGTCTTTTGCCTTTTTCGCACTCGAATAGCTCTACAGCTGTTCATGACTGCATGAGGTTCGAAGGGTCTTTAGCACACCTCCCCCTCGGCCGGAAAAGAAACCTCTTTTTTGCGGACGTGTTGGATGGATGACATGCGCTTTTGCCCCACTTGGCAAGTGCTCCTATGTAATTCATCTTTCACCGAAGTGATCTGCAACTGTAAAGGCGAGGTTTTTTCTTGGGTGATTCCGGGTGCATGTGCGCCCAATTCATCCCCAATGCAAGATCATAGGGGTCCGAGTTCGAGGTCCACAAAAGGATCCGACGGTTTTAGATGAATTGGGTTGTAAAAGGGCTAAATTTTTAATCTCTTTTGCTTTGCACATCAGCTTTTTAAGTAAATGACCGTAGGCCTACTCTTCTTCTGCAACCCCCACAGCATCAACAACAACGTCCCTGCTTCTATAAAAAAGGGTTTTCTGTAAATATAATGTGGACCGGTCTCTTTTGGTACATTTGTTGTCATTCATCGCCATGAACCATAGAGCAGGCTCACCCAGTAGGAGCAGCTTCGTGCAAGAACCGATCACAAGGTTCTTTGCAAATTGTTCTGCAATATCGGTTCGGCATCACCAACTTTCTAGGACAGTAGGACTAGTGACTCAGCATCAAATTGCCCAAGTCTTTATCTTTGACAGACAATGAGACAAGCGCAACGTTCTCTTTTTACACGCTTGAACACATGGATGCGATGCATCGGAATGGGCAAGAACCAACGATAATCTCATCAGCTTCTTTAAATTTGACTGTTTTGTGGACTTTTTAAGTTGTCCACGTTTCATGAAGATGCCACCAGTACCATTTCCTTCCCTTTTTTGGTGCCTAGATTTTCAGGCTCCAAGCCTCTGCTGCCAGCAATACCCAATAGGACGAATTTTCTTTTAGTTTACGCAGATCTCCAACCCTTTCTGCCCATTTTCTTATTCTAGTTCGTGCGGGAACGCTCACATGAAATCTAATCTTGCCTCTTTTCTAGATCTCTTGCACATGCTCCCATATTTTTGTTCTCTGGCCGAAACTGAAATACATTATTGTTTTTATACAGTTCAAGATGGTGGTGATCTAGTATCCCAAAGCACTTGTTCTTTTTCTTCCTCTACTTATAAATTCATCACACTCTTCCCTGAATCATCTAGGATCCTCAGGACATGGGGATTGTAGTTCCTTATAGAACAATATCTGCAAACATGTGCTAATAAATTCAGAATTATCTGCCGCAGACGATAGGCTTGTGCAGACAGGCAATTTGAGTCTTGATGCATAAAAAATTGTACTAAGGCGCGGAACTCGATCTGAACCAATAATGTGACCGTGCATTAAATTCATTTTCCTGCGATAATCTGACATTCCAAGTGCAGTGACATGATGTCCCTATCTACTAATCTTGGAGTTCAGAAATTCTCAAGTTCATTCCATCTTGCTGCCTTGTTTTCGCGCAGGAAGCTGAGGAACCTCAAGATCTAATGACAGGCGAAAGAAATCGCCCCGGGGAAGATCTGTAAATTGTGAAGAAGCGGAAGAACTAAGTAGCCGGCGACGCCAAGGCTGCGATTCTGCTCTTCTCCTCCTTCCTCAATTTCTTAAAAAGTTTCTCTACTAAATGCTGCCAACCCGTAGCGATAATGCCGTGGACTACTACTCACTGTTTGTCTGTCAAACTTTGTACCTATGAAGCACTGCTTAAATTTTATCTTCTTTCGCAAAGAGGAATATTATGGTGCTCTCTGTCTCGTCCTCTCTTTTATGCATCTAGAAACCAATCGTTGACTCGCATAAACAACTCGCATAAACTTCATAAAAGCGATCCAACACAACTCTAAACCACGATTGAAGACCTGTAGCAAAATATTCGGACGGTTCGTGAGAATTAAAACGCGATTTAATGATTAGTGCACGGTGAAAGCGAAACGGAGTTGATCACCAGATGCTCCTGGTGATAAACCAGCGCAAATACACACAACCCGAAAAAAAAAAAAAAAAAAAAAAAAAGAAAAGAGATCAGAAGAAAAACTCAGTTCAAGGAATCGAGATGCCGGGAATCGAACCCGCGACCCTCGTTGTGCCAGCGTGGTGCCATCCAAGCTGCCTCAGGATATAAAAAACATCGTACTTGAATAATATATATAATAGCTTGTGAAGATCCAACGCAAACTTTTCCATCCGTCCTTCTTTGTCTGCCTTTTTCCTACGGTAAAATTTCCAGGCTGCCTACATTTCCGTTTTTGGTCGGTTTTCTTGTATTTATGAGGACGATGAGAAGAGTCCGAAGTACAATTATTCATCATACGTTCTTCTCGGAAAATTTAACGCGAGCCATGAACAAATCAACATCGCAACGCTCACTTTTGCTATGCTTGAGCAAGACGGGGGATTTCTCAATGGGGGTACCATGGGATTGGAAACTTCAAATTAGTTGTATTTATAACACATGAATGGATCGTTATTCACCCTCAAGGATCATGTGCTGCACCTTTGGGATTTTCTCAATATGGGTATCATGGGATTCGAAACTTCAAATTCATTGCATTTATATACACAAATGGATCGATCATTTGCCCTCCAGGATCGTGTGCTGCACCATGGGATTTCCCCAACGCGGGGTGCCGAATGGAGCGTTGCTATCCGCCCGAAGCGCTCTCGTGCATGGAAGGCCACAAGGGCATGCAAAAATAGACACGTGAAATTGTCAAGATCGGCTCTCGGCCATTCCCACTTCTCGTCTCTCCCGGTCTCTCTGCCCTTCACTCCATTTGGACCCTATTAAAGGAAAACCCCATCGTCATCCGTCCAAACACCGTCCCAATTTCGCCCCTAAAAGTAGCCAAAGTGCACTATAAATACTTAGCCGATATCTCACCCCTTCCCAAATCAATCGTGTTCACTTCCCTCCGTCTTGTCAAAGACTATATCGACCGAAAAAAAGGAAAAAGCACCTTTGGTTTTTTGGCGCTCTCTCTCTCGCTCTCTCTCGCAACCAATCCCTACAAGCTCCTGCCCCCTTCTCCGGAGGTTAAAAACGTTGCAGAAGATGGCGAAGATCGCGCTGGCGCTCGTGCTCTCGCTGCTCCTAGTTGTGGTGATCCGATCGGAGGCGCAGGCGTACCCGTCTGCCCCGGTGGCGGACCAGTGGGGGCAGGCCGCGGCATCAGCAAAGGGCACCGCCAAGGGCATGGCTGCATCTGCGACGGGTGCGGCGGAGGATGCTAAGGACACTGCCTCTTCCTGGACTGACTGGTTCACCGGCAGACTCAAGTACGATCCTAAAACATCCCCCCCGATCAGCGACACACATTTGATCGCTCCTCTCTCGGCGATTCTCGAGATCGGTTTTGTTTGTTCCTAATGTTGAACTCTTGTCAATCTTTCTGATGAATTCAGGGGTCTCGGCTTCGGTAACTCGGACGGCAACGGCGAAGGACCTGCGGCGGCACCCAAAGCAGCATGAGAACGCGAACAATCACTTCAACCCACATTTATGTCTCAAATAATCTGCAAACTTATGCCTAATTTTTGCAGTTCTTGTGTAAGTTAATAGGTAAAATTATTGCCAAGCTTGCCTGAGGGATGTCTCTAGCGAAGTAGCTAGAATAAATACTCTACAAAAATTATGTAGATTCTGATTTTGTACCTGAAGGCCTTTGGCAGAACGAGTTCAATAAAATAAATTCCTTTATCCAATTTATCGCATTCGATTATGTTCAATGTTTCGCGAAACACTAAACATGAATTTCTAGTCATATGCCACAGAAATCACAATCGCTCTTTACGTTTTCGACAAATCAATATACTTTTCCATTGAAGGCGAAAATAACTATTAAATAGGATGATTAGCACGACTTATGACATGATTCCGTCACCATATTAAAACATTCAATCGAAAAATCTAAATTAATAAGAATAGGAGATCATATATATATATATATATTTATAAAAAGAGCATATGCCGAAATAACTAGTAAATTAGATGATTATGAACGACATATGACATGATCCCAGCACTACATTAGAAATCCACTCAAAAAACTTCAATTAATAAGAAGAGGAGATAATATATGAATAAAGAGCATATGAACTAGGAGTGATGCGGGATACGTTAATACAAGATTTTCAATTTTGTCCTCTCCTCCTTATGAAAAGTCTAATCTTTTTCCCCATAATTTCCCACAAAGCTTTCGTTCCCCCCCGTTTTCTTTCCTTTCCCAAACACGGCTAAAAATATTTTGCGCAAAATGCCAACTCTCTTTCTTTTTCTCTCTTTTGGCCATATGCTCGATTACTGTTCTGTCCAAACCGCTTCCGGGAAAGAGACATTGCCCACCATCAATCTCAGGACTTTTGCACAGGTACGATCCGAGCCTAAATGATGAAACATGAACTCGTGCGGGCACGAGCCCCGATTTCCCAACATTGGAGATACGAGAGAGATGCTGCTGTAGCTGTAGCTGTAGCGCTGAGAAAGACAGAATACGAGCTGAAAGGATATATACTGTCCTAAACCTAACCTAATCCATTTCGAAGATTACGCCTAAGCATTGACAAATCCGGCGTTACCCCCATTAATGCGTTTCGACAAAACCTTCTGAATCGGTTTTGAAGACGACCCAGATGAATCTTGCCGATCGCTCGGCAGCTAAATGAACAAAACCCATGTTTTCATCATCATCTTCTTCCCTAGAAGAACGTAGTCGAATGCAGGAAGAGAGAGAGAGAGAGAGGTTTTGCAGACTGAAGATCAAGCTCGTCAAGCACACCTGCCAGGCCCGAACTATTAGCTAAGCACTAAAACCCATCAACAAGCAAAGAATTTTGCAGGGTTCTACTACAGATTACACTGGTTCATCATCAGATTGCTGACTCTAAAAACATGGACGACCCATCAGATCGACAAATCTTTTACTAACTCTACGCAAGACGCACGCGCGCGGAGCGATCGGTTTGGAGCCTCTCACCTCAAAAAAAAAAAAGTTTGCACCTTCGTCTTCAACCCCCGGTTTTGCAGCAGATGGGTCACGCCGGTTCGTCGGACGGCTGCTTGTTCTTGACGTTGTTCTTGTTGTTGTGCATCCACACCTTGAGCACTTGCCTCCTCACCCCGATCTCCCCGCAGAACCTCTCCACCTCCTCCTCGTTCTGCTTCTGGATCCTCCACCCCACCCTCTCCGCGAACTCCATCATCCTTTCCTTCTGCTCCGGCGTGAACTTCGTCCGGAACCTCTTCCTCGAGAACGGGGGCGCCGTCGCCGCGTGGCGGTGCAGGTGATCGGAGCCGAACAGGTTCAGATCCTCGCTGGAGGACTCGTTCCCCCCGCCGCCACCGCCGCCGAAGGCCACGCTCATCGGCGTCACCATGGGGCTGTGGACCACGCCCACCGAGTACCTCTGATACGGGGACGCCAGCGGCGGAGGCGGCAGCTGGAGCGGGGGGACCAGGCCCCGCCGGAAGCTCGTGGAGAGATGCAGCGTCTCGCCGTCGACCTCCTTCCTGTGGAAATTCCGGTGGCACTCGCACGCGGCGCACCTGAGGGCCCCGGCGGTCCCGTCCTCGCCCGCCGGCATGAACTCGCCGCACCCGTCGTAGACGCTCCCGCCGACGCTGGCGGCGTGGTTCCGGAGGCACTCCCTGTACCGGACGGAGGGCGACGGCGAGGGTTTCGGCTTCGATCCGGCGGGGGCCGGGAGGGCGGAGGACCGGGAGAAGGCGAAGGAGACCGGATCCGGATTCGAGTCCTCCCGCTCGGGTTTGACGTCATCGTCCGGGTGGGGGCCGGGGTGCAAGATGGGGCGCTGCTGCGGGGGGTGATCATCTAGGGTTTGAGGAGCAGCGCCGAGAACGGGTGCACCGTTGTCGATCCTTCTGGAGTCGCGGGCGAAGTGAGCGAAGCCCAGAGAGGAGACCGGGGCCGTGACGTCATCTTCTTGGGGTTTGAGCTCCATTGCTCTCTTTTCATGGAAAACTGCACCCCTCTTCTCTCACTCTCTTTCTGTCTGTCTGTCTCTCTCTCTCTCTCTCTCTCTCTCTCTCTCCTTCCTTGGTCTTCGATCCCACGAAACTTGCTCCTTGTTTTCACAAATTCTTCCCAAAACAAAACCCTTTTTTTCTTTCCTCGATTTCCAGCTCCCCCTCTCACAGAGAGAGAGAGGAGAGAGAGAGAAAGAGAGAGAGTAGGGGTGGTCAAGCTAAGTAGGCCGTGTCTCGCTGAGCAAGAATTCAGCACAAGAAAGTACAGAACTCGCTGGTAACGGAAGGGAGGGAGTCAGCCAGCTTCAGCGTGGGGATATGTGAGTCTGACAACAAGTAGCTTGGTAATTTGCATCAGATCCAGAGAGAGAGAGAGAGAGAGAGAGATAGAGAGAGAGAACACACAGAGAGATAGAGAGAGAAGGGGAAGGATATGGTGGGGGGGTGGGGGAGACTCACGCGCAGATGGGGCTCTGAATCTGGTGGTGGGCGGAGGAGGCGGTGGGAGGGCAAAGAAGACAAAAGCCAGCAGCAGCTTTTCCTCATCGCGGCCGGAGCTGGGGCTCGAGCATCATCTCCAATGGCCACAACATACAGAGAGAAAGTAGAGAGAGAAAGCAGAGAGAGAGAGAGAGAGATGGGTTCTTTGTGGGGGCGTGCTGCGGTGCTCCCAACAAGGCGAGCCAGCGACTCCGGATGCAGCAACAAGAGACAGCTCGGTTGCCTGAGGTGAAGCCCAGCCAAGAAAAAGAGTCGCCTTTGCTAGATAAAAAGATAGAGAGAGATAGAGATAGAGAGAGAGAGTGTGTGTATGCAAAATATATTTTTATTTCTTTTTTATTTTGTGTAAGTGTGGGGGGGGTGTTTTTTCTCTGAAGAAATGGGAAAAGAACCGACAGAGTCATGTTCATCCTCTCCCACGCCCTGCAACGCGGGCCCCACTTTCCTCCCCCTTCCTTCCTTCCTTCCTTAATTATTGTCCCTTTCTGTTCCTTATCTCCGCACAGTGTCTCGCACTCTCTGCTCTAAAACCTTCCCCCCCAATTTTCTTCCCCATAAATAAGCCATTTAATATATAAAATACCGAAGTTTGCGTCCTTACGATAAATGTCGAAAAGTTATTCAAATCCTACGGATGCCCAAAATCCGTAACATATTATACAAAAACTTAAATTGAAATAAAGAAAAGTTCAAACCATTTACGCCAAAGTGAAACGATACGAGTTAATATCACAAGAAAATTTCAAATTATGTCCATTACGATATAAATATAAAAAAAAAAATTTGTGCCACTATGCTAATTTTTTTTTTTTTTGTGTTATGAAAAACCTTGAACTTATATCGGTTGTATATGATACACATGTATATATTTGAGATTTTTCGTGACACATAAAAAGTTGAAGATATTTGTGTAAATTGAGATTTTTTTATGACAAAAAAAAGTTTGAATTATTTATGTTACAAAGCATTGTTTTTGGGTTTTTTTCTTTTTCTTTTGGTGTAATTTGCCTATAGATTAAAGTCAATCTAGACATGACCTTAACTATATGTGTGACGAGCGAGTATTTGATCAAATTGACAAACTAGTCTTATGCATGAAATCAATACTCTACAATTGGAGTTGATCCAGTAATAGTCAATCCTAAGATGGGTTGGTTCTAAAATCTATGTAAGGAATGCAATGGATCATCGCGCGTAACCTAGAAAAACTCCGTACCGCTATCCTCAAATTATTATTTCCATGCAGTCGTGTGCTTTACAAAACGAGAACTTTCTGGTAAATTTTATTTATTTGGATAACCAACACTTTGAAATTAAGGTTGGCATTTGTTTCACCGGAAACTTTATCATAAATGAAAAAAAAATTCATGGGAATTTCTTAAGAAAAATGGTTAGCTTTTATGTGTTTGATAGTTTAGGGAATATAATCTCATTCTTATCAAAAGGAGTAGTCAATCTCCTTTAACGTAGGCTTATTGTATTCGATCCATGAAGAAGAAAATCATTTTTCCGAGAAACAATTTTCCTTTGAACAAAATGAAACTCAACATCGATCTTATTAAAACATGTGAAACGAGTGCGTTGAAAGGAAAAAAAAAAAAAGCAAAATTTTGTTAACACGGTTCACATGGGAGCACTTTTTTTTTTATATCAACTCATCATCCATTTGACCCCACAAAAGTTGACGAAAGATCTTCAGGTACTCGAAGGATCATCAATCCACATGATTCGCTCTCTTAGCTTTTTTCGCTTCTTCGTCGCCTTCTTCCCCGGCCAAAATCTCAGCTTTTCCATTAATGAGGCTCAATCATTGCCTTGTCTGCCCTTAAACGTGGTACTAATCAAAAACCCTAATCAGGACTATGATTGCGAAAACGGTCACGTCATATTTGGAGCACCCATTAAAACGAGGGATATGATAATTAATCACGAAATTTTTTTACTTCTTGTGTCTTATAGCAATCAACTAATTTTATGGTGAATATTATATTGAGGACAATAGATGATGTAATAAATAATTATGTATTGTCGAGATTAACATAATCATTATTGCTTTCTTACCAAAGCAAAAACATAATCATCATTGCCTCGATTATTTACTTATAGTTTTACCCCCTGTTGATTAATCACGAAATGTGGGATATGTATCATAGTCATTTTGTCCGGTGTTATCATTATAAAGATGATATGGATGGATGTAGCTGAAATTTATGTAAGGTTTGATTAAAATAAATAATCTAACTCTGGTAGAGCGTGTGAAGGAAAAGAGACACGGGGTATTTTTGGAACGGGCATAGCAGTCGAGCAAAAGGTGCAATCAGTTGTTGACCACGACTGAATGTGTTGTAACTGAACTTTTTACTGGTGTTGCTCATGGTTTCCAGATTGAACCGTGAAATTATTAAAAACCCAATTGGGCACTTGAAACAAAATCCAAAATCCAGTAGGGCATTAACATTTTTTTTGCTTGGGGCGGTCACCAAAAATAGAAATTAAGTGAATTTTCTATAGGTTTCATACTTCTTTTTATAAATAAATAAAAAAATGGGAAGGGACAACCAATATGGGCCATTAGATGCTATAATTGCTCAAATTCGACTATCATTTGAATCTCTGATTTTTTTTTTAATCAAACTGATTTTTCAATAGCTTTGCTGCCATAGCGAAGACAAAATGTCAATTAGGCAATAACCCGCGACGACCGGACATAAATGGTGTAGGTGACACTCTACTTCGGGCCAGGGGAGTGGCATAAATGAGAATTACTTTCTTCTTCTTCTTTTTTTGTCGGTCCTACTCTAATCATATTCTAACACTCACTCTCAAACTTTTGCTCTTGCTTCCTTGCAGGGCGTAGGAGTCGAAACCCACTCCTGAAATGAAATCGTCCCCATCCTAATCCCTGAGAATGTGGGGATTTGAACCCCCAACCCCTCATTCCAAATTGGAAGGGTAGCCACTGGGGCGAACCCCCAATGGTTAATGAAAATTACCTTGGCCTTGCTCAGATGTTGCTCTATCTCTGCATAGATTCAATCTTTTGATTACCTTAAAAGAAGCTATGTCCATATTATCATCATTATCATTATTACTCTCGTGTCAAGAATGTCTTGCAAGCTAAATTATATGTTTGATTAGAGGTCCTTCTTTTTAGTGTAAAATGGTCCTTTAACATTTAATTTATTCAATTTGGTATTTGAACTTTATTCCAATGTGCAATGTTGTTAATGAATTTTAAACTTATCAAATACGGTTCATGAACTTTTAGTTTATATTCAATTTGGTCTTCGAACAATATGAAAATGATCAATAATGTCCAAATTTTAATGTAGTTTAGGAACTAAATTGAATATATATCAGAAGTTCAGGGACCACATTGAAAATTTAAAATTTAGGATGGCATTGCATATTTCATTAAAGTTTAAGGACTATATTGAACAATGAGAAGTTCAAGGACCACATTGCACATTAAACTAAAGTTAAAAAAACTATTTGTATTATCTTCCCTCTATTTTTCTTGTCACAATGGTCATTTGGATGAGTTGTGTACACTATTTTTACCAAATAATTCGTTTCAAATATGCCCTCAAAGCTAGACCTTTCGCTCCATATACGAGAATCTCTATCAAATTTTTTTTAACCGCAGGAGTTTGTGTTGGACTTGTTGACAAATTTTCAAGGAATGAATTAAACAGGAAAACGGGGCGAAGCAATCAAAGCTCAGGGGTGCACTGCCTCGTCTAGCCCCGTCCCGTTGCAATCTCTATCACCTACTTGAGTTGGATCCGAGGCAAGTTTCGAGGAAATGATATTAATTGCGTTCGAGTTAGAAGCATATTCGTCAGCTAGATACAATTTTGCTTTCGCTTCAACTGATTTCGATAGTTATCACATAATTTATTAGATTTGATTGCATCGATGTGACGTAGGGTATCATTGTTTTCACAAGCGTTAATTCTCAAAATGTCTCATCAAATTGGTGCGAAGTGTAGGAATATATCTGGAAGTGAATTCTAGTTTGAAGTAAATTTGGTCTTGAGACGCTTGTTGAAATAAACTTGTTAAGTGGGTGTTGCTTATCCTATAAGCTAATAATTGTGAAATCAACCTAGTCATCGAGTTGATTTCTAACCCTCCCCCTTGTGGAAAATGAGCTTCTACTGCGATTTTATCTTTCCTTTTGTCCTAGCATAAAATAATGAAATAAGGTTCTAAAATCTATTTGGTTCAAATATACATACCATCCTAATTAGTTGAATTCCAAAAATGCTTGTCCCATAAATGCCCTTCGTATGAAAAGCATATGTCGCGACAAAATACTAAATTTGTTTCACTGAAAATGTCATAATAAAGGAAAATGTTTTCCATTGGCAAAATGATTTTTTTTTTTTTTTTGTGGTTTAAGAAACTGATTTCTTTTTTATCGAATGAGAAGTCATTTTTACCTCAATATAAGCCTGTAGTTTTTAATTTATGAAAAATATTTTCCTTAAATTGCTTAAGTTTCCATCATCAAAATACTAGGATGTTAGAAAGCGATTTCCCAAAAATAATTTTCCTTCAAACAAATAAACCCTAAGTACCGATAAATAGTTCATGAGGCAAATCGCAAGGCATTCCCCAAACCTATTGCTTCACCAAGCATTTCTTTTAGACATAAAATATCGCAAGAAACATTTTGGGATCACGCACCTATTTTAATAGCATTTCGGGTTGGTGACAAGGAACATTTGCAGCCACTCGAGATATTAAATTACTGTGATAACATTGTCGTCTCCTAGTGTCTATAAATTGTAATGCCGACACAAAGACTCACGTATACACTTATTTTCTTTTTTAAAGAAAAAAATAGGTTACTATTATTATATATATTTTTGGGTAAGCAAGCGGCTATCTTCCAAAAAGTTGTGTGTTTTTTCTTCGTTCACGATCCGGACCAAGTAAGAATAGGGAGAAGGGCCGTGCCTCTGCGGGGTTCGGTCCTGTCTGACCATCCTCGGCTTTCTTGTGTTGCTTTGGTACTTGCTCTCCCTCTCCCTCCCTCCCTCCCTCCCTCCCTCCCTCTCTCTCTCTCTCTCCTTCTCTCTCTCTCCTCTGCTGCTTCTGCTGGTGCAGTACAGCTTCGCACCAATGCCCTCCATTTCTCTCTGATCAAAAGCAAGGAATCAGGGGCAGTCCTCTCCCTCCCTCCCTCTCTCCCCATCATGAGCTATTTTTTTGAATCCTCCCTGCCTATCTTAATTTCACTCCAACATAAGCTGTGAATTATTCACGGGAGCCCGGGGACGGAGAATTACCTTACGGTTTTCCCCCTCGCCGCTGCAGGGTTGTTGTGTGTGGTAGTGTAGTGTACTGCGTGCAAGGCTGTCATTTCCCCTTTTTTCTTCTCCTCCTTGTTCTTCTCGGGTTCTGTGTTCCTGGGTCCTGTCTTTGCATGGAAAAAAAAAAAACTGTCGTCCTGTCCTGGCCTGGGGTTGCTGTCGTGTTCGAGTTAACGTGTCTCTCGCGCGTGTGGTGGTCCGGCTGTCTCGTTTCCTTTTATACCACCGGACCGAGAACGGGAATCTCTCTCGCTCGCGCTTGGGCCAGTCCAGGGCCTCTCTCGATTGCCTTCGCTGCTTTGTAGCCCATGCCCCTACCTCTGATACTGTCGATCGTGGATTACTGCTTTTGACGATTCATCAGTTCTCGTGGTCAGGTCTGCATGTTTGGTGCGCGGGAGAAAAGGGGTGGGAGGTCATTATGGAAAACAGAAATGCGAAAAATCACAAATAAATGGATGATATTATTGAACATTAGAGCGAAAACCCAAGCGTCTACTTCGTAGTTTTAGGCTGGGTGGTAGGTTCGACTCGCACAAACCTGCCCATCAATTGGCTCTCTAGGGTGCACATGCCCGTATTTTCCATGAAGGCACATTAAGACTAAGAGCCGGCTTTCGTGCATCTGGTCGGTCCATGTACGCTGAGCAGACTAGGACGATTCTTGGCCCGTGCGGGCCTCTCCTGCAGACCCAGCCCCATCGTTTCTTCTTTGGACGTTATTAGATTGCAACCTTCTTTTAGTTACTGGGGAGGCATTTTCTCTCCACTGATAAGAGTGAAATTAAAAAAGACACCTCTCCCTCTCCAGTCTCCACCAAGCGTTCGATGGCAGAATCCCGCGAAACCCTCCTCTGCCCTACAGGCCATGACAAAAGGATGCAACCCCAGCTAGAGCCATCTTGTCTCTTCTCTCGGACACATTTCTAGTCAACACTCGCATCGAACGCTCCTCCTCCTGCTTCGTACTCCCCCCCACGTCTCCACCCACTCCCAGTGCCCACATTCGTTTACCTCTCGTGGCACGTACCTGACTCCTGTCAGCCCTGTCATAAAGGAGGTTTTCCGTGCGGATGGTAGATGCTATGGCCACTGTTTCATCCAGAGTAGAACAGATCTCGGCCCTCTCCGCCCCGCTGCTCGGTGAAATTCTTGAATTCTCGTGCGTAACGGCTCATTATTTATAGGACTCCCGACAGGAATGAACGCAAGTCGCCGCGACCGGAAACCCCGTTAGACTACCGACCGCAAAAGGCCCCTGGCCATCAAATCGAGCGAGCTGCTTCATGCGGTGCAACGGCTCACATACCTTGATGTCGCATTTACGGCACCGGGCATAGCGTTTCTTTCTTTCTTGCGTCGTACTGGGTCAAATGCCTACTGCACAAATGGGGACCAGAGAGAGAGAGAGAGAGAGAGGGAGAGGACGTGTGGTCCATGGCTTTTCTTGCTTGTTGGCTCTCGTCTCGGCAGTTTCCCACTATCTTTTGAGAGGGCCCGAGCGGAGAACAGATCGTGCCCGTCTTTCTTTCCGCAGGAAAAACATGCCAAGGGGAGACAAATCAGCCTTATCGAAATACCGCACACCCCTTTTTCATCGCGCACAAGAAAAAGACAGGTGTTCCTCTTGGCATCTCTTGTCTGGTCTTTTACCCTAGCCCGATCCGAGCTCGAATTTCGGATGCGAAGTGCTACATGGAGAGAACAAAGAAAAGAAAAATCGGATGATGACCCTATGTCCTGTTCAGAGCCGTCCGAACTTGAGGATAGATGACGCCCAAGATCAACAAGATTCTCCGCATGGCGTTTCGAAGACAGGTCTGGTCGATCTTACTGCTCCAGGCATCTCTTGATTGAAGGTTTACAGACAACTCGTGCATGATCTGGTTGAACCTTTGATGTTGTTATCTTATCACTAAGAGACACGATTCTAATGATGGAGTGTTGTGGCTTTTTGAGTCGCGTTTCAAGGTTTTGCTAAGCACTGTAAAAGAGCCAACTCAACCTTAAAAAGCCTTAAAAAGCCAAAACAATACTAACGAACCATGCTCAAATTCCATGTGTCAATTGGATAAAACATGAGTAGAATTCTATCCTTCACTCGTTCATTACTTAACCAGTAGAACTCTATCCTTTACCTCCATCCATACCTGACAAGCCCATTAATTATTCACCAACACCTGAAGGGGTTTTTATTGAAATGTCGTTGGTATTTCATAATAAATATTGATAGTTAATGATTAATATCTCAGTAAGTTGAAATTTCTTCTTTCAATGCATTCAATGTTTGGGAGTTTATTTAAAACGTAAAATGCCCATTCATTCAAAAATACTTGGGCTTTGTATTTTCCCCAAGTTGAACCAAACGGACATATTACTCATCATTAGACATGCTCATTAGGTGGGTTTGCGCAAGCATAAATTTAGGAGTATGAGTTATTGAAAAATATCTCTAAAGTATTTTGATGATAACAAATTGGGTCGTGCTTTTTCCACTCCCTCTTTCACTAATACACTCCATTTCATAATATTTTCACCATTTTATCCTTCGTGGGTCCTACGTTTTTTGCATTGGAAGGTTCAAATGTGGTGTCCCTTCTTTGACTTGGTTTCTTCTTTTTCTTTCCTTGTGAGTCCCACCACTTTTTCTTCTTCTCTTTGTGCAGAGTATTTGCCCAGTAATAACAATGGTAAACAATGACGGCCAAGAAAAAGATGACAATCTGACCGCATCAAACCAACTAGAGCATCATCACCGCCGGTCAATTGACGCCACCATCGCCATCCGCCAGCTTCCTTCCCAGGAGCTCTCCTTCCAACTCCGGCCCGCCGCCGCCACTCTCCTCCACCTCCTCAACTCCCACCTTTCCGACCCCCCAACGAGCCCCCTCTCCCCGATTCTCGCCGTCCAGCGTGTATGGTTGGCTCATCGTGCTGAATATGAAGGTGGACTCCAAGCCTGGGTATGGAGAGGCTTTCACCATTGGGGTGGCCTTGAGAAGTGCCCTCAATGGGATGAGGAGCCTCATGCCTCTACGTGCTGGAGTTCTCTCTCTCAGATATGGACCTCTGTCACCGCTCTCCACAACATTCCTCACCGTCACCAATGATGCAATTATAGTAAACTAATCCAATTCAGACTCAGACTATTTCCTTTATTGTTGTTGTCGTTCTTATTTCAATTCAAAAGTCTAAGGGGTTGCCATTGGAGGAGTCAAGTGTTGCGTGGCAACAGGCTCAACACTTGTAACTTGACGATATTTGTATTCTTGTAACTAATGAGTAATGACATCCGGACAAATTGGGCCGCTGGAGTTGGAAAGGAGTTTGTGCATCCAATTCGAACTTCTATGAATCTCGCTTGCAATTTCCCTTTCTCTAAATTCATTAGGTTCTCTTGTTTATATTACCGGTCGTGTAGAAATAGAATTTTTATGGAGGTTGGTTTTACAGACTTAATTTGTGTTTTCTTGAATACTCAACTCACCACCTCTCGGTTGCTTATTTGGGCCTAACATGAGGTGAAGACCGCCCACGGAAAAAGCATGGGCCGGCTAAGCTTGCCCACCGGGCTACCTTTACATTTTTATTTTCTATATAGCTAAAAAAAAAAAATGATTTCAGGGCTTTGTGTATTTTGTTTAAATACCTTAGCCATGAGATTTATGCTAATTTTTTCTCCTATATTAGAAATTTGGGCTTATTTTATCCTATTAATATTTATAAATTTTAAATATTAATGTATAATTATTAATAAAACATAATTTGTAAATTTCTTATATATATATATGGGCAGATCAGATCTGAACCTCAAAATTCTTGTGTTGCTTGACTTGCCTACTAACCAAGTTTGACATTTTTGCCCAGCTCAGTGAGTTTACAATTTTTAGCTAAGCCCACCCATTTAAGGGTAAGTTTGGGATTACCTATCCGTCGATTAGATCTACTAAACATAAATGTTAAATCATGAACATGTTGCAAAATTCAAGATATTCACAACTTGAAGTGTATCTTCCTAAAATATTTTTACATATTTCTTAACACTCGCCCTTTTGTGTAAATTTGTCTTCACACCTACAAAAATCACAAGGAAGAGTGTTGGGATTTGAAATTGTGGGTTAGACAAAAGGTTTCCTCAAAAACATGCCATAACTATCACACCCCAGATTCTACAAAAATAGAGAAAATGACACAGTCGTCCTTCTACTTTAAGAATGCAGCCTTGAAAGGAAAGCAATTTAACTTGCTATTAAAGTGTTATATAATATGTATATCATAATTCAGCTAAACTCCACAACCATTGACAAACATATATATAAAACTCCCTTAGACCATAACCAAAATCAAAATCCCAAATGTCCTTGTTGATAACACTTTTGTTCTAGTTGCCACTTATTAAAGAACTTGCAAACTGTAAGATGAAAGGAATGAGTAATCATAACTCAGTGTGTTGCAATAAAGCGAGCGATCGAACAATAATATAGACAGATGAAGAAAATAAATTGAACACCAAATTTATGTGGTTTAGTCCTAAAGACCTACATCCACGGGGAGAACAGCAGCGAATTTCACTATAGATCAAGCGATACAAGAAGATTACACACTCAAGTCACTCAAACACTTTCTCGGTATTTCCCAAGCCCCAATTACACCCAATACACCAATATTTCTTGGATGTAAATCACGAATAAGCTTTGTCGCATGAAAAACACGAAGACCCAAAGCCAAGCACCTAGCACCTATGAATGTCTCTCACAAACAAAGAAAACCATGACACTCAAAATAAGAACGACACTTCGATCAACAACAATCCTTCGGTGGCGTGTGGCTTCTCCTTTTACGTAGGTCTTCGGCCGCTCCATAGGGTTTTTCACCGACTTCCTGCAAAACCAAAAATAGGAATTAGTTTATGCTTTATACGTGTGTGCGCACGCCCAAGGTCAAACTTTTGACCTTGGGCCCCACCACCTTCCTATTTTGGCTTCACGCAGAGACGAATGGTGCTGCAGAGGCTTCTTCACGCATGCAGAGGAGAGGACTTCTTCCTCTTATGTGCGTGCGTGCCCAGAACTCTGGGCCCACCTATTTCACCAATCTTCACGTGCAGGGACTTCACTTTCTTTTCTTCAATTCAGATTCCGCAAGCTTTGCAGCAAAGAAGAACTTTCCTCCTTTTTGTTAAATCTAGCAAATTGCGTTTTTGCAAATGCTCAAACTCGAGTCATAATTTAACAATCTCCACCTTGGCTCAATATTGGAGCCAAATTACAATCGCTTCGTAAAAATTCAAATTTTGCTACTACTTTCCCATAGCCCCCCAATGGGCTCAACCGCCACATATATTATCCAAGTCCAAGTTTCGCTTGAACTTCGTCATAACTGAGGATCTCATCTGAATACCAACTCCACATGCACCTTTAATTGCTTTGCAAGGATTTTCTGACGCAACCTCCTCAACTACAGATAAAACAAAACCATTGTTGCATCCATATCTATCAGGAGATCGAATACATACCTTGTCAATATCAGCAATTATAGCAACCATTGGCTCTATAGGCTCCATCTCGCTACAAGCACCATCCGTGTCGATTACTTTGCTAGTACTCATACTCACTACTTCAGGAGTTTCTGATCGCAACTCCATTTCAAGCTGAACACCGTCCAGATCCGTATTAACACTGCCACAAACACTCCTAACCAGAAGTACTGGAGACTCATCAAGGGTAACTTCTCTGCTGTTAACAAGTGAATTTATATCCGGACACCACAACTGATCGCCCCGCTCACCTTGTGCATAGCCATGGAATATGCATCTTGCCCTCCCATTGAGCTTACCATCACTCACTCGAAAATAACACGGGCAATCAAACATTCTAATAATAGAATAACCAGCAACGTTACCTAACCACACTTCTTCAAGAGTCCGCCTCTCAGGATCTATTCACCATGTAGCTTACCGCACTTAGCATATCAACTAGGATTCTCCTAGCAATACCAGCACTAGAGATAATTTTTCGGGCCATATCTAGTAATGTTCTACTCATCAATTCTGCAAATTGTTGTGATTTACTGGCACTAGTGCGATGTTTTACTATGTCCTCTTTAATGCAAAATTTCTTTGCCACCTCCAAGCAGAACTCCATGCTATTGTCAGTCCGTACATGCTTGATCGACTTACCAGTCTCTGTCTCGATCAAAGCTCTCAACCACGTGATCTTGACACAAGCATCAAACTTGTGCATTGGCACAAACACCCAGGTCTTCCTCGAGCAGTCAATAAACTCTCGAACAGATGCATCCGACGTCTCCGCAGCGAAATTTGTCACTGTCTCACCTTGAAGTTTATACAGACCTCCATGCTTGATTCCTTTCATTATCACCAAGGCATCTCGAACAACCTTCAGAACTTCACTTTTTGAAGAATACCTGCAACCAGCTGAATCTAAGGCACTCAAGGAAATTAAGTTCTTTTTCAATTCTGGAACATGCCTCACTCCAGTCAATGTCCACACGATACCATCATGCATTTTGATTTTAACATCACCAACACCCACAACATCGCACTCAGCGTTGTTCCCTAACTGGACTTTACCACTACCCGTGCATTGATAAGTGATAAACCAGTTTCTATTTGGTGTAACATGAAAAGAACAACCAGAATCCATAATCCATCCATCAAGCGATGAATCATTAGTGATAGACAAGATATAATCGGCATTATCTGCTACAACTGCAACATTATCTGCAGAATCAACTATAATTCCCTTACTATTCTCATTCTTCAACTTAAGACAATCCCTTCTAAGATGCCCCATTTTGCCACAGCTCCAACAGACAACATTAGCAGTCCTAGATTGACTACGTCTGTTCATATTAGTACTACCATTACCCACACGTATTGTAGATCTTCCTCTATTTTCACATACTAAAGCAGCGGATACAGGTTAGCCAGATTCTCTTCTACGAATGTCCTTGCTCAGAATCAAATCTCGAACCCCATCAAACATCAAACGTGTTGACCTAGAGGAATTACTAATAGCACTAACAGTAGTATTCCAACTATTAGGCAATGATGATAGCAGAATCAAAACACGTATCTTATCTTCAAAGTTAATCTCAACTGAACTCAATTAACTAACAACTACATTGAATTTATTGATATGATCTACAACTGACGCACCTTCACTCATCTTCAAATTAAACAAATGTCGCATCAAACAGACCTTGTTGATCGCAGAGGGCTTTTCATACATATCTAATAGGGCTTGCATCAAATCAGCAGTGGTCTTCTCATTCAAAATGTTAAATGCGACGTTACGAGCCAACATTAGCCGAATAACATCCATAGCTCGTCTATCCAGCAAATCCCAATCAGCTTGCTTCATCGTCTCTAGTTTCTCCCCAGACAAGGGCAAGTGCAGTTTCATCTAGTAAATATAATCTTCAATCTGCATCTTTCAGAAACTAAAATCCTTCCCATCAAATCTGTCGATTCTTACTTTTACTTCTTCTGTCGTCATCGATTCGCTTCAACTTAGTCAAGCCTGGCTCTGATACCAATTGTTGCGATAAAGCGAGCAATTGAACAATAATATAGACAGATGAAGAAAATAAATCGGACACCAGATTTACGTGGTTCAGTCGTAAAGACCTACATCCACGGGGAGAGTAGTAGCGAATTTCACTATAGATCAAGCGATACAAGAAGATTACACATTCAAGTCACTCAAATATTCTCTTGGTGTTTCCCAAACTCCAATTACACCCAATACACTAATCTTTCTTGGATGTAAATCACGAATAAGCTTTGTCGCATGAAAAACACAAAGACCCAAAGCCAAGCACCCAGCACCCATGAATGTCTCTCACAAACAAAGAAAACCATGGCACTCAAAATAAGAATGGCACTTCGATCAACAACAATCCTTCGGTGGCGTGCAGCTTCTCCTTTTACGTAGGTCTTCGGCCGCTCCGTAGGGTTTTTCACCGACTTCCTGCAAAACCAAAAACAGGAATTAGTTTCTGCTTTATACGTGTGTGTGCGCGCCCAAGGTCAAACTTTTGACCTTGGGCCCCACCACCTTCCTATTTTGGCTTCACGCGGAGACGAATGGTGCTGCAGAGGCTTCTTCACGCGTGCAGAGGAGAGGACTTCTTCCTCTTACGTGCGTGCGTGCCCAGAATTCTGGGCCCACCTATTTCACCAATTTTCACGTGCAGGGACTTCACTTTCTTTTCTTCAATTCGGATTCCGCAAGCTTCGCAGCAAAGAAGAACTTTCCTCCTTTTTGATAAATCCAGCAAATCGCGTTTTTGCAAATGCTCAAACTCAAGTCATAATTTAACGCAATAAGTAATACACATCTCTTCTAAATAGATTGAGCATCCATTATGCACGTTTATCAAAACAACATAACTCACTTATGTCAAATCCACTGTAAAATTCACATCAAATATCACTTTAATTTGATTATGTTTGTATCGGTAATACTCCTTTAGTCAACAAGTACCACAACAACATTTTAATCTCTATCAGATCAAACGTCATGATTTATTTCATCAGCTAATCTAATACTCAATATTTGACTATAGTCGCGCATAACGCCCATGACAAAGACGATCAAGTCTATCCTCCTTGGCTATGTCCCCACCTATATTAGTCGGAGGTTTAACCTAGAACGGCATCTTGATAACAGTATGCATACTCAACCCCTAATTGGATTCTAATTATAGTGACATGAGCATACATCAACCTCTAATAATCCACAAACCAAATCCGGAATCCATATCACGCATTGGTTTCACAAACCAAAATAGATAACCTTCGACAAATCAAATCTATTTATAAAATATTTCTCAAATCATTTCACAAAAATCAACTCAAAAGCCATTTCCAGAATTGCTTTACAATGTCATTTCAAATACTTACAAAGATTAGTAAATACCCAATCTAGATTTATGCAACGATAATACTTTAAACACCAATTCTTCATTTTTTATATATATCATGTCATGCCATGCCTTTCGTACTTATCATATATATAATTTCTATCACTTTTAACTATGAGTTTACAAATTCATAGAAGAGATAAAACCATTCATTTGGAATGCTCAAACCAAGTAAGTACAGCTATTTGAATGAACAAACTCAAAATTCCATTAATAAAGCGAGAAGTGGCGTCAAAACAAAGTAAAACACTACTTTAGCTTATCATTCGACTAAACTACATTTATTTGGCGACAAAACGACTTCGACATGCTAACAAAATGCTCGCTCGTAGCATTACTTGGTTTTAACCGAGCTTACTTTCAAAGCAAAATCTACTACTTTAGCTAATGATTCTTGGGTCATGTTGGTCAATAACTCGACCAATGCTATTCGATGCTGAATTTCGATGATTGCTAGCTAGATTTTGGGTTGGCCAAATTTTGGATCTCTTTTGACGGTAATCTTGCTTAAAACGAAGTTCACTGGAGAGAGTTGTTGTGGCGATCAAATTCAATAAGATTGCATTACTCCGTCCCCTTCGCAACTCCTACCTTGCTGTCCCAGATCACCATGTCACCTGTCCTCCCACCCCCCTTTTGAATATTCGGTGTACACTCAAATGACAAGGCAATCTGTCCACCAATTTTGTTCTCTAGGCTTAGAGCTTACACGGAGTCGCGAGGACCTCTATGGTCTCGCGAGCACCTCTATGGTCTTGCGAGGAGCAACCTCCGGTGGAAACTCATCGTATCTAAGTTCACGTGCCCACTCATTGGAAAATTTCGAGTACTTGTGAGTGGTAGGGGTGTGCAACCGGACCGGGTATACACGGAAACCGGACCGGCCCACTCAGAAAACAGGGTCGGGACCGATCTAGGAACCGATTCCCAAAATTTGGAACCGATTTAAACCGGTTTGGAAATCGGATCCGATTGATTATCCACCTAGGAACCGGTTCCCGGACCGGTTTTAGAACTGATTTTGTAAGTATAGATACAAAACCCTATTTTTTCCCCTTATTTCTATTCTTACTCCTGCAATCACACGACGTTTTTCCTTTTGGCTCTCTTAAACACGCATGGCACTCTTCCTTCGTCATTCCTCTTCCTCACTTGCTTCCCTCCCTCATCGGCTCTCTCTCGCACCATCCGACGAACGAACGGTGCGACAAAAATCTCTTAGATTTCCTTAACTTGTTTTATCCCCCCCACTCACTAGAAACATCTCTTGCAAAAGGAATTGAGAACCACACAACCAAACCCTGAGGTCCATACTATTTTGTTCTTTCGACGGCCATGGGCTTTTGTCACAAATAATGGCAACATCATCAATGCTCCCCAAATTATAGATACCACATCCTATAAACCTCTACCACACAGTGTAGAAGCTCGAATTCACAAGTCCTATCCAGGACCTGTTGGTTGCTGTGAGCACCAGTATCGAGAACTTCAAAGGGTTTTGTGCCAAGAAAACAAGACTATCCCTGAAGATGCATGGAATTATAATGTACTCATTGCATGTGATCATTATAGCTTAGCACCAAAAGCCAAGGAAGCACTCGAGGAATTCAGATAAGCTGCATCATCACAGAAGCATGAAATGACAGACACGGATGACATTGTACAGACCTTTGAAGACCCCTATGTTAAATGGGGAGGTCCTTTTTCCCAAGACCTCTATGATTAAGGACCTTTGTCCTCATCTCAAAGTATGGACACATCTTACTATGCTCAAACATCCAACTAGTCTCAACCAAATATTCCTGCCGGCATTACGAGGTCCTCATTGAATCAAGAAGAGGCATCCTCGTCAAACTAGATTCTCTCACCAGACTCACTTGATAATTTCAAGCAAAAATATGAAGAAAATCTTATGAGGCACAGTTCAGATGACTGGGACGACGACTACAATGCTCGCGATGGACAAGATTGTTGACTGATGTCCGTACAAGATCATTGTAGCAAGTTAATATTTACTTTTACTATAGTAGTAGGTTAGGAAAATCACTGTTCATACTGTGCAAATAATTCCCCATCGGAAGTTTTCGGCATCTCTGTTTGTTTTAGGACCCGTGAGCTTGATTTTTGTTTGTGTGTGACATTTTATTACCTATAAAAGGTAAGGGGGATGTAATGTGTTGGGCAGAATCCCTTGAGAGTCCCTTGAAGTAAAATGAGTCTTTTGATTCTTGTATACCACGTGAATTAGCTCGCCTAATTTCTCTATTGTAATAGGATTTATGTTTGTATAAATGAGTAACTTTATGTAGTAGTTGTCGGAATAAGACTAATATTAGACTTATATTTGTTGTTAATTCTTTACCTTATAATTTTATTTATTATAATTAGTCATGTGGATCCTTAATTTTTTGTTTAGTCAAGAAGTTAATATATTTATTTATTAATTACAAGTACGATTATAATAGGATTGAGTATAGGGTCTAGGTTTAGATTTTACTCACCCTAGAGCTGATCACCCCTACTGAGTGGTACGATACTTTGCACAGATCCGCGGAAAAACAGAACCCGAATATGACGGGTTAAGAAGGGATCGATTTCTCGATGCCTCCGAAGAAAATCCCACGGAGTGATTGAGGTATCTTGTAACTTCGTACTGTAGTAATTGTTTATTGTCTAGCGAGAACATCTTGAAACATCAGCGCATGAAACGAGAGAGAGAGAGAGACAATCTCTCACAGATGCTCGTACTAATTGTTTATTGTCTAACAGGAACATCTTCAAAACATCAGGGCATGAAACACACGAGAGAGAGAGATACGACGAGTTACGAGGGGACGGATTTCTCGATGCCTCCGCAGAAAATCCCACGGAGCGATTGAGGTATCTTGTCACTTCGTAGTGTAGTAATTGTTTATTGTCTGGCAAGAACATCTTAAAACATCAGCGCATGAAACACAAAGAGAGAGAGAGAGAGCGAGAGCGAGAGCGAGAGAAAGAGAGAGAGGACAATCTTTCACAGATCCTCACAGCATCGAGAGCTGCTTGGGACGAGCGGAATCGCCACCGCTGCTAGTCAACGCATATGCGATCTCACTCTCAGCTCTCCCCCCAGCCGCGTTCCCACTCCCTTCCATCGCCGATGAAGATGATGATGATGATCTCTTCCCTCCTGTTCCTTCGTCTCTGGCCTCGCTGCCGTTAACGCTGCTTCTCATTAAGCTTGACAGGGATTTTCCATTGTCGTCGACCCCAAACTCCATCTCCATCACCACGTTCATCTTGCCCCCCACCAGCCTCGCCTTGGCCAGCCATCTCTGCAGCTTCCCGGACGTCGTTTTGGGCACGCTCCCGTTCTTCACCAGAACCACCAGCCCGACTTCGACCTTCTCTCGGTTCCAGATCGCGTCTCTTATGCCTTCGCACAGTCCCCTCAAGACGTCGCGGTTCAGTCCTTCGCTCCGCTGCAACTCCGCGACGACGGCCACTTTTCTCGAGTCGCGCTCGAACGCGGCTATGCAGCCTCCTCTCAGAAACTGCGGGAATGCATCGTAAGCTGTGGATTCCAGGTAATGCGCATGATGTGCGCGTGATGACGTCTCTATGTCGTTTGGTGGTGTAATCGTGATGATGTCTGAACACCGACCCGTCACGTATAGGAACCTCTCTTCGCCTTTGACTATTCCTCTGTCTCCGGTCCTGAGGAAGCAATTGCTCCCGTTGTTGCTAAGTCTTGCATGAAAAGTTTCTCTCGTTAATGAAGGGTGGCCGAGATAACCAGAAGCGTTGCTCGGCGATGAGACCCAGATCTCTCCTTCAGTTCCATCCTGGACAGGCGCTAACGTTTCTTCATTTACAACCACAATCTGCATGTCTTCCTCTTCTGACGACGAATCATCATTTGTTGAAGCGAGTCTTGCACTTGGCAAGAGCTTGTTGTGAGTTGGGATGTTTGGGAAAGTGGCGGAATCGTTAGTGGCGGCTCTCCAAGCCGTCGATACAAAAGTACAGTTCTCTGCTAGCCCGTAAGATGGAGATATGGATGACGGGTTTAAGCCGAAAGGCACGAACGCGTTGACAAATTCTTCTACCGGGGCTCTGTAAATGGGCTCGTTGATCATGATTAGGTTCTTCATGGAGGCCAGATTAATGGGTGAAGTTCCCTTATCGACTCCGCCGCGCCTCACCACCAGCGGCAAGGTGAAAGAAGGGACTGGAGTGCAAGTGGCTCTGAAGTCTGTGATCAGCTCAAGCCAAAGCCTCGGTCTCTTGAGGAACGAAGTGGGACACGTGAGAACACACGTTGCGCCAGACACTATCGTGAGCAACAAGAACATGAGGCCACAATCGTGGTACTGGGGCAACCATGAGGTGATCATACTATTTGGGTGAAGATCATATGCTTTTCTTGCTGCCCTGACATTATGAGCAGCTGAGCCAGCAGTCACGAGCACCGGTTTAGGAATCCCAGTGGCTCCTGAAGTGTACTGAATCAAGTACGCTTCTTCCGGCTTACACCCATTGTACAAACACGAAGGAGGAGAAGGCGCAGAAGGCCCTATTTTTGCATTAGTTTTAGTCCCGATTTCTTCAGTCGAAACCCACCTGAGATTCTGCAACATGGCTACAAACTTCTCGTCACGGTTTGCGGAATTGGAACAGATGTAGTGGTTGACTCTTGTGATGTAACCCCGGGGTGCTATGGCAGCCTTGGGCTTTGTTTGAGAGAGGACTCTAGTGAGGTGGTGGTGGCTTTCTTGAGCAAAAGATGGATCAGGCGGCAACATGGGTATGCTCACAAGTCCAGCTCTTTGGCATCCGAAGATGATCTCTATGAGCTCGAGCCCTGGCGGGCATAAAATGATCGCGGTGTCGCCTCTTTGCAAAGGAATGAGCAATTGTGACGAAATGGACTGGACTGAATCATTGAGCTGAGAGTAGGTCAGGGTCGACGCCGTGCCATCGCCATCATCGTCGACCCAAACGAAGGCCGGTTCGGACCGAAAGGCCGGGAGTTTGGACCACACCGGGAGGTAGAGGTCGACCACGGGTTGGTCAGGGAATGAAGGGTCATAATTCTCGTAGTTCATGGCGAGTGTAGGTGCGACGGTTGGGTGTGATGTTCTCGTGACTAAGGGCTGCGATGACAAGACCATCATGCCATCGACATCTTTTATAGGGGCAAAGATCTCAGGTGGATAATGTAGTTAGAATACCGATTTCTTCAATGCAAAACGCATTGTCCCGAGCGTAGATTGGCGAGACTCGAGGAGGGGAATAAACCTTTGATGCTACCAGATTATCCCACTTTGATGGGTCCAATGTTTTCCACTTTTCTATTAAGGTTGTCTCCTTGTTGATGTTCATATTCTTATTTCGCGATCGGTCGGGCATCGGTTTTTGTCTGTGAGGAAACGGTCCACCTTACACCAGCCGTCCCGTCTCAAGTGTGCTCGCTCGAATAGAGGCAGAAAAGGTCCCTCTTGTGGCTCTAAGAGCCGGTGAGAGAATTTCTGGGGTTGATTCATCTTTCTCAATTACGTTTCGGGTTAATATTCATAAAAAATCTCAAATTAAATATTTATGACAAATTTACTTCAAACTAAATTTTGGATAAGCAAAAACTCAAAATTGATATACTTATAATAATTTATCTCAAACTAAGTTTTGGATTGTCAAAAATCTCAAGTTTGTATACTTGTAACATATTTACTATTCGTTAGTTTCTGTCAAATTTTAGTGTGAAATTGTTGAACTGAATGACAGATGACAAAACCACTAGAGTTTGTCCTAATAACCATCATTCCCATATAAGAAGGAAGAGGTGGGAGGTTCAAATTCTCACTTTTTTAGAGAGTTGGAATGGGAACGATTAATTTCAAGTATAAGTTTTGATTTAGGTAAGACAAAAGTTGAAAAGTGAATTAAAAGTTAGAGTATGATTGACCAAAAAAAAAAAACATAGGACAATAACTCGATTAACATAGCAAATCCACATTTATTTAGAGTAATCACAAATGTGTTGGTTTTGTTGGGGTGTGGTTTATATTCTCCATCGACAGGATGGTAATGGGGTCTTGATCTCCCGTGAGCAGGAAGCGTCTAAGGTTGCCCAGTAGGGTTCGCAAGGGAAACGCCATTGAATAGCCAGATGATTTTTATAATTTTAGTCCATATTTTTTAGCAATTTAGGCCAGCCCATGAATATTTATTGGGTATATTTAATCTCTTTCTATTATAATTGAAGGATTTAACAGAAATATGCGATGTACTAATTATAATGGAATTCTTCGCTAGATATAACCCTAATTTAAGGATAAACCAAAATAAAAACCTTGTCTCTAGATTTCTTTTTCTCACTTTTTTCTTTATTGCTTTGTGATTATACATTGAATCCTAGCAAGTTTAGGGTTTTTTGTGACCCAAATATTAGTTTAGAATAAATGTGTCATAGGTTTGGAGTTTTTCATTATATCAACTCTTTTGCTTTTGTTTTTTTTAAATATAATTAACAAGTGCCTTGAGATATTTGTTAAGCATACTTAATGAAAAAGGATTCAATTTTTCAAAAAATTGATTATGTTTATCAAGAGATCATTGAAAATGTAATATTTATTTATATAATTGCTCATCATATGTGCAAAAGTACTTCTTAATAAAACCATCTTTTTTGCCTTCAAATTGAATGATTTGTCTATTATTTGATAACAGTGAGAAAATTATTAAAAGAATAAAGTCAATTTTCAAGGAAAAGTACTACCCTCGAACAAGGAAGCATAACTTAATTTCTGCCCCTCATTCGGGTGACCCCACTGGCCACCCTAACGTTCCAAAGAGTTATGTATTGCCTTAAAAAAAAGGACTGATAGGAGCAATACAAATTTTTAATTATTTGGGGTCTTTTTCTTCGCGAAATAAAAAAGTCAGAAGATGTTCGGACCTGGCTAATAAAAGATTCGAATATTCATCAATCCGATAATCTGTGCGAGAGTACAAACCAGGAAGTCGATCATCACTAGGCTCTAGCTGCGCATATGGATAAGGCTGGCCAGGAGAACATAGGGTCGAAGATCTTATCGTGAGTTGTTTGCAAGCTGTTCCTTCACGGACGCAGCGAATTGTCAGCGTCTAGAAACAGAACGGGCAGTGTTTCTCTCTCCACGTCGTTACCTCACAGCCGGATCGCACTAGGCCCATTTGGTTCGGCTTTGGGGAAATGCCATTGGGAGAATACAAATATCTTTGAGGAAAATGGTTTTTCGGAAATGTTAGACCGTTTAGTAAATTTTAACATTGAAATGCAACTTAGCATAAACACCGTTTGTGTAAATGTAATTAGCTTTTGTTATTTTTTTATATTTTTTAAAGTCTGAAATCAAATTCCGGCGGCTGGCCATCGCCGGACGGCCAAATCTGGCCGTCGCCGGACTGCCAGATCTGGCCTCGCCTAGTCGCTTGGACCTCAGCCGGCGTCACCTGGCTCCCGCGTGCTAGGCGACACCACCTGAGGTCGCCCGACCTTAGGCCACCTCGCCTAAGGTTGTGCGACCTCAGGCGAGGCTTCTTGGCGGCCAGATCGCGGCTGAGCGCCACCTTTGGCAAAGAAGAAGACGAACGGCAAAGAAGAAGGCGAACGGCAGAGGAGACGATGAACAATGACGCGGTGAACAGTAAAATCACATATCCGGAATGTCCAATGCTCAAAACTGGTCCCCTCGGCATTCAGCTTTCGGCATTTAAAATGTCCGCATTTTGCAAATGGGCATTCGAAAGCCCTTGCCAAACACCCAATCTTAGCTATGCTTAGATTTAGCTCGAATTAATTGATCCGCCACGACATAAGTTTCGTTGGGTTCCCCGAAACGCAACCTCGACCGCCTCTTATGAGGCAACTGATTGCCAAACGGCTGTCGGGTTGTCTCCTCTTTTGCCACATATGGGATGGTCTCAATTTTGAGCAGGATTACTTCCCAGTGCCACAATATCGAACAACAAAGCTTCACTAACTATGAAATACTTTAAAACGTCACAATGAATCTACTAGAGTTTAGCTTTGGAAATGGCCAGGGCAACCAGGGGAACGACCCAGCTTTCCAGTTTCCCGCTCGTCGTAATGAAAAAGGATTGCCGCAAAGGGTAACATCAAAAAGTTTCTTGTGATCTCGCCAAATGGTGACGGGACCATGTTGGATGAAGCCAGTATTCCCAAGATAAAGGCAAAACAAATCACTTTCGAGAGGAGAAGAGGGGGAAGGGGAGAGAGGTGGGGGGTGGAGTGGAACAGGTTCATCGATCAGTTTTCAGTATGGAGATTACGCTAGCTCCAATCCACAGTTTACTCTGGATTCAACATGTCCAAGAGGAAGAAGAGGGACGTATACAGTTCACCACCACCCCACTACACTACTACAGTTGTATAGACCATCACTCATGCGGATGATCGTCCAGGACCGGAATGCAGTGCAAGTGCAAAAATGCATACAGAAAGGACGATTTTTTCTCACGTTTTCCAATGTTCGGGCCAAGGGATCGGGAGAATGCAGATAAAAGATGCAGCAAAGAAATTGTCAGATGATAAATTGTCAAACAATAACATCGATTTATCACCACCTTTCCTTCTTCCACCACTTATGCGTGATGGAATATACCTAGGAACCACCGTCATGCAATACCAACATAATTTGATTTTGGATCTCATCGAATCGCACTGACAATTTACAAGGTACAGAAAGCTCATCTTTTGAGATTCAGTAAAATTCAAGCTTCCGGCACCTGAGTTGAGTACCCTCAAATCGCTTTTCAAGGATATCGACTTATATCAATTGACGGACAGGATACCATGAAGAAACCTCCCCAGTCATTGTCCCCAAGCATAGGCCCTAAATCCAAGAAGATGTGTTATGACTAAGAGATGATAATCAAATAGTGTACTAACTCATTTGATGTAGCAACAGATTTGCGGATAATGCGAAAGCATTGGACTTTAGCAACATGAGGCAGCTCAAATGTAAAATTCATAGTTGAAGAAAGCACAGAACTAGAAAAAATATTGCATAAATGCATGTGCAAACTGAACAGGGAAAGATTAAGACGTAGACTCTCGCAACCAACGGGTACAAACACCAACACTCAAAAAAGCTAACAACCCCCAATCAAGATGTAGTATATACTCTATCTCCTTACAAAGGAAAAGGAACACACTTGAAATTCCAGCAGTATCAATTAAAGAATCTGTTATTCCACGGTAGGCAACATCCTCATTTGGCTTTGCCACTTCCTTGTACAATGGAAGATGAGATTCAAAGCAATGATTTAAAAATCAAATAATCTCTACGCAAGCAACTCAAGCTCTAGTAGATTGGCAGATCGATAAGTCTATGAATATCCTAATGGTGATTGCTAAAGCATTGGGCATGCAAAAAAATTGAACTCCTTGGATGCAAGGTTCTTTAAGTTCAATGGACAAGAAACAGGACACAATCGAAATTGTCATGCTATAGTGGAATTGAATGAGCAATGAAAAACTAAGAGCACAGGTGGAAATGTACGAACAAAATGGCCAAGAAGACACAATTACTTCAACTGGTCAAAGGAATCCTAGATCCTTCAACTGGAGGGAATGGGTATACCACATGGAGTTCCCTTTTCAACTCAAAAAGCATCGTCTTGTCTAATTTTATAATTCAGGGGTTCATTTGATGAGCAAAAAGAGACACTTCAACCACTTTGCACTTTGTCCATCTCATCCATAAGGTCTCTCTAAGCATCTTACAATCAGGAGACCACTTCATACAGGCGAACCACATACATGCTATCCTAAGTGATTAGCTCTCAGTTGATACTCTGACAGCAACCCAGAAATGCTTGGTCTGACTCAAATCTTTTAGTTATATGTATTGGGTCAAATTTAACTTGACTCAGTGGTAACTTATGATTCAATACTAGAACACAGTCATTCTCCGTTCTAGGAAATAACACAGGCACATCATCTTATAGCAGTTTAGAATTCAATTTTCCACTGATCAAAAGAAGAACAATAGCATACATCCATCTTTACAAACTCAATTTATTCTTATCCTACTCCATAACAGTTGAAACTTTATATACACAAGCTCTCTCCAATAGATTTGCACACATCCTGAGAATTAAGCACCTGTATCTTTCATAGCGGGATTGCTTAATGGAAAGCATGGTTGGCGAACATTAATTAAAATCACGTACTTCTTGATAAAAAGCATATAGAACTTGAATAAAATTCATGTGTGACCACAAAAGACCAAAAGCACAGCTACGGGCTCATAAAAAACATACTAAAGGCAGCATGAAGGCACAGAAAGCCAGGCAGGATGACCACCGAGCAATTTGCAGACACATCATTTCCTAATATATTTCTCATGAAACATCCAAAACATATGCACCATTCTTATCAAACACAACACTTTGAAGTACATTTTATATCACGAGTTGACAACTAACATGTGAAAATCACAACCAACTAGAAAGGGACAAAACCCAAACTGTATATGCTCAACCTTTAAAAATCTACTGCACATTGCTGTTTCCACTTCTTAAAACCATTAGACAACATATCCTATCTTAGTAACAGAGGAAGATCCTTAGCCTAATTGATATGACAATGGGTAAGCATAAGTAGTCATAGAAGATAACTAACACATTCAACCCTGAATGTGGAAATGCTAAATGTTCCCCTTCCTGTGCTAAAAGAAGCAGGTTATGAACCCGCATATTCTTTACTAGTCAAAATTTGACAACCAGAATATCTCCCCTGTCAATCTTATGCTTTGGCACAAGAGCATCCAATGACAATCATATATACTGTCCAATGTGATAGCCAACTCATACAAGTATCATTACCTCAAAAGGAAACAAAGAACACAAAAAGTTATCAGATTATGACATAGGAGCTTAAAATGCATTTAAGATGATCTATATGCTATTGTCAGATGATCCAGATATATTGTCAAAAATCATGTACAAGGAGTGCATTCAACTAGCTTTCCAGTTTCACCCTTCAATAAGCAAGTTGGGGAAGGGGGGAGATAGGAGCCGACCCAGGAATTCTAGGGTCCTATTTCAAATCTGCTGTCATTGTGCTTGAAAGTACAAAGAGCACAATCATAGAGACAGCTACTAATCAAGCATCATCGACAGAGACACTACTATAACAGGTGTCACTACAGCATGTACATAACATACTCCAAATATCTTACAGTGTTATCGTCCAAATCAGCAGAACATACTTGTCTTTTTAAATTATAAAAAGTCTTTTTTCATACTGATACTGAAGCGCAATACAATTGCATTGTACAAAACCCCTCGACAAACAAACTAGCACATACTGTCCCCAGTATGTTCAGTTCTCGAAATCCACCAGCACCAGTAGATGACAAAGCATGACAATTGACATTTATAAAGAAAGAAACATCTGTTTCTAACCAAGAACCAGATAACTTCAGTAAAGAAACATAAGAGAGAATTCTAATCATTTGCACTGCAGCATTGGCTGCACTAGGAACCGAAGTGAAAAGCACTGTACCCAAGATTAAGAATGCTATTTATAGGATCCAGCAGCTGCGGCTGCTGTGGGTGGTGTTGTTGCTGCTCTTCTACCTGCTGCTGTTGCTGCTGCAAGCTAGCACTGACTGCAACAGCTGCAGCACTCGTAGGCGCACCCTTCGACTCCACAAACCTCCACATGTACCACGACGCAACCGAACGATACGGCCTCCATTTGTCACACATTTGATCCATCTGCGACGGCCTGGGCAATTCCTCGAGCCCATAAAGGAGCTGCACTCCTTTCCGCACTCCGAGGTCATTGATCGGCAAAACATCCGGTCTATGCAACGAGAAGATCATGAACATGTGGACCGACCAAGACCCAATTCCGTTGACCATGGTGAGCATCGTGAACAGCGACTTATCATCCATATTTACAATCGCGGAGTCGGACAATATCCCATTCTGGTACTTCCTAGCTAAATCATGAAGGTAACTTGCCTTGCGAGCCGAGACCCCGATTTGCCGGAGCTGGTGAGGGTCTAGCGCGAGCACGGTCTCGGGAAGGACGCCGCCGTCGCCGCCGCAGAGAGCAAGGAAGCGCGTGTAGATCGAGGTGCCCGCCTTGTAGGCCAATTGCTGGTAGAGGATGCTCTTGGTGAGGGCGTGGAACGGGGTGAGGAAGATGTCGAACGTCGGCAGAGGATAGAGGTCGATGAGCGGGCCGAGCAGGGGATCCGCGTCGCGGAGGTGGCGGACGGCGGCCTCCACCTCGCCCTCGCAGGACAGGGACCGCGCGACTACCCGGGGCACCGCGAGGGCTCGCGAGGCGATCATTCGGTTCTTGGAGGCCTTCGAGGAGGAGGCATTGGCGGTCTTCGATTTGGGGCCGGCCCCGGAGGCGGACGGCTTCGGGTCGGGCGTCGACGATTCGGGCGAGAGCTTGCGGATCTTCTGCGGGCGGACGGGGATTTTGGACGGCGGAGAGGCGGATGGCTGCTGCTGCGGCGGCGGCGGCGGGGCGGCGTTGGTTACCTCGGGGGCGGTTGCTGCGGCGGCTGCGTCGGCTGCGGCGGCGGCGGATGTGGAGGAGGAGGCCGGGTCATGGTGCGGCTGGGGTTCGGTGTGGGTCTGGGTTCGGTCGCTCATAAGTTCGGGGCTCGGGGGCGGAACCAGTCAAAGCAGCGAGCGAGGAACAACGGCGACGGCGGCGGCGGCGGCGCGAGGGGCGGAGGGGCGGCGGATCTCACGGCGGCGGGGAGCCGAGGCGGGGGGACTTTAGAGAAGGAGGGGAGCGCGTGCGGGGGAGACTGCTGCTGCGCGAGCCGCCATGCCTGGGCTTTTTCTTCTTCCTTGGTTGGCTTCCTTCCTTCTTTCCACTGCAAAGGAGGAAAACGAAGCGCTCCCCACGCTCCTCGACGGCGCGTGCGGATCCTTCCTTGGGCTTTTTTGCGAGGGCACGCCAGCGTCGCGTCGAGCGTCGGGCCGGTCCACCGAACCAAGTGCGAATCGCGACCGTTAATCCAACGGGGAAGAAAAAAAATCAACGGCGGCGATTCGTCCAGTCTAGGGAAGAGGTCACAGCTTTCTTGCGCGAGCCTCACTTTACCAAACAGGTCTGACTTCTCATCTGGTCTATCTAATAATTGATCCATTATTTAGGACTAGATTCCTTTTGTGGCAGCCATTAAAGATAGAAATTTGAATTTAAATTTAATTTTGTTAAAAATTAAACTTAATTACTTTTTTAAAAAGTACATTTTTATGATATGATTTACCGAAAAGAACAAGATTCATTTATTACGCGAAAAATAAATGATTTAAATGATATTTTCATAAAAATGATTGTTTATATTATTCATAAAAATGAATAAACGAAAATTTATTTTATTATTAACAAAAAAATTTGGATATATATTATCATCGATGATGAAAATATTTTTTATTGATTAATCAATATAAGTAATTATTTTTAGAAAATATTTTTAAAATAATTCATTTTTTACGAAATAAATGGAACATAAATGGACATCAATTAGAAAGACAGATTATACTCAATTCACATAAAATAATGTCGAATGACTTTGAAATTTATGAAATAACATCATTTTCCACTACAAGGTTCGCGTAGCTTTTTTTAAAGTCGAAAGATCGGGGAAACCCCTTTTAGATGTTATTGCAATAGTTTTTACAAGAGCCTAATTCCCTATGAAACCTCAACTATAGGTTAAATTCTAATTCTGTCCCAAACTCTTTTTTTTAAAGACCCTAAACTTTTTGTTAATCACAATTCTGCCTCTTAACTTTTTTTGTCTAAGGAAAAATCATCAACTTTCGATTTAGTCTTAAATATGCCATTCGTTCAAAAATCGTCATTAGTAACGTGGCATTTCCACATCAATAGCAAATTTACATCAATAAAGTGATGTGAAAAATTATCTTAAAAACGAAACTATTCTTTGATATGAAGATTAGAGAAATTAGAAATGACTAATCGCAATTTTTGGACAAAGGGTTAACAAAAGTAGATTTGAGATTAAAGTTAAAATTAGTGATTTTTTTAAACAAAAAAAAGTTTAATGAAATTTAAAACTAAATCTAAAGTTTGGAAATTTTTTTTTTTTTAAATTGGATAAAGTTTGGGGCAATTTTGGACCGGAAATAATGTCAGGTTTTTTTAAACAAAAAATGTCAAGATAGAATTGGGATTAAATCTAAAATTTGAGATTTTTACTCAAGAATTAGGCCCTTTTAAAAGTTGCACATGTCATGAGATGATCGAATTTGATTTAAGTCATACTTACTTGGCACCATTCATAACACTCCAATCTTCTCCAAGAGTGATGAACAAAGTGATCCCTGATGAAATGCTAGAGATTGAGAATTTCATTTGTGCAAATTCAGACACACTCTCTATTTCCGCAACCGATTTTTGACATTGTATTCAACTTCAAGGATGAATTGGAAAAGAAATCTTTATTGGTTATACCTTCTTTTTTTTATAAAGAGAATGAATCTTTTCATTGAAGGATAAAAAAAATGGGTCCGGATCTTCTGCGGGAATGATTTGGAAGATCCAAAACAAAAAATAGCGGTATTTGCTAGCAACAACATAATAGAGATAGGCCTTACCAAAAAAAAAAAAGAACATAATGGAGGTAATCAATCAATATAGATGGAAAATTCAATATATCACCTATGGGTATATAAGAAATGTATGGAATCGATTCTTTTTAATGAATAGATCCGATGGCAATGCTGAATATGAAATTCAAAGGGATTAAATAGAAAATGACACTTTGAATCATAGAATAATAATGAAATATACGATCAACTAACAGTTATAGAATTTGAAAACGAGTCAAAAGAAATGGTTCGATTCTCTTAAGCTCTCAGGTTCGCGGCATGACGACCCGTGTCGCGCCGGCGGGCTCAAGCCAATTAGCTTGCCGATGGGGTTCGTGGGTTCCTTCCGTCTACGCACGAAATAACCTTGAGATCCTGTCCGGATAATTCTCGCGGGCCTCCCGGACATGCCAGCTCGCTCCGTCTCATCTATTGAATGGAACGACGTGTAACGGTTGGTCCGTCCGCCGCTTCTCACGTACGGAACCATGCAGCGTCGTCTTCGTCATTCACAGACGAGAAACACGCCCTCCCGGAAACTCCGGGATCATTCTTTCTCCTTCCAATGCCTCGATCCCATCCTTGCTATTCTTGGGTTTTTCCACATCGTCATCATCTTTGATGTCTTCTCATTCCCTCCCTCTCCCTCTCCCTCTCCCCCTCTGTCTCTGCACGGGAGAATTCACCTGAAGATTCTGATATATTGGGTTTGGCTCAGGGGAGAGGGACGGAGAGATGAGCTTCCGGGAGGAAAATGACGAGTCGAGGGATCTCAGGAAGCCCTTCCTCAACACGGGCAGCTGGTACCGCCTCGGCTCGAGGCAGTCCGTCATCGCGGGGTCTTCCCAGTATATCCGCGAGTCCGCCGTCTCGGTCGTCGCCTGCGTTCTCATTGTCGCCCTCGGTCCTATCCAATTCGGATTCACCGTAACCACCGCCTCCGTCCCCCTTTTTGTCCATGTCTTTCGTTCGCTTTATGCGTTTGATGTGGAGATGCACGGATACGTGACTATGTTTACGTGCGAGAGTATCACGAAGCCATCCTTATGGATACATCAGATGTCTTTCTCGTTTTCCTCTTGCGCGTGCGTTTGAATGACATGTTCAGATGATATGACCCAAAGGATTACAACGTGGGACAGAGGAACTAGGAAATGATGCGTCCATTAGTGGTCAATTTGATTTCTCAGGACAATGGTGCTTGAAATTCATCAGGAAAATAGGCTGTTGAATTACCCTTGTGCGACCCGCTGTGCCATGCGAAATACATAGGTTGATTCGTAGGTTTTTTCTCTTTTTACACTTGGCGATTGCCGTGACGAATTTGTTGGGTATCACATGAATTATGCCTCCTCCATAGTTAACCTTAAGGCAAAGGAGGACAAACATAACCAGCATACATAATCAAGGATGTAAACTCGGAAAAATTAGTCCGCTTTTCATTTTTCTTGGGGACATGATCTCTTGTTGATTCCTTTATTTTGCTGACAGTCTGGTTATTCTTCACCTTCCCAAGCCGCAATCACACAGGATCTCGGGCTCTCTGTCTCCGAGGTATTGCATTCATATGTCTGTTAAGGATTGCTTCTCTCCTTTGCTTGCTGCCCTTAGTTTCATCATCCTCACTGGTAAATTTTGCGGTTCATAGTTCTCTGTGTTTGGCTCTTTATCCAACGTTGGCGCGATGGTTGGGGCTATAGCAAGTGGTCAGATTTCCGAATACATTGGAAGAAAAGGGGTAGGCAAGAATTCAGTTTGTCACTTATAAAGGATGATCAAGAATGCTCTTTTAATTTTCTTGTTTATCTTTTCAAGTTGAATTGGCTATGTTTCCATAATTTCTTGCTTCAATACTACAGTCTTTGATGATTGCTGCAATTCCCAACATCCTTGGATGGCTGGCCATATCCTTCGCCAAAGTGAGTTTTCCTTATCATCCTAAGACCTCCAGAATCGGCTCATGTCTTGTGCAAAATACATTGAAAGATAAACACCTCACGTCTTTTGTCTGTCTAGGATTACTCTTTCCTCTATTTGGGAAGATTGCTGGAAGGTTTTGGTGTGGGGGTTATATCATACACGGTACGATTTCTGAACCTCGTCCAATCCTTCTTTGCTTGTTCATTTTCCTTGGCCATCTGCTGAACTTGGATGATATTTAGGTTCCCATATACATATCCGAGATAGCGCCCCAGAACATGAGGGGAAGCTTGGGATCAGTTAATCAGGTGAATTCTATAAGCAGAAATCAAACCTCAAAACTCTTTACAATGAGAACTGGTACTGAATCTATGTGTTACTCGGTACAGCTCTGTGTGACTATTGGAATAATGATTGCTTATCTGCTGGGGTTTTTCGTTCAGTGGAGGCCGCTCGCGGTTATAGGTACTCTACCTCTAATGTGACTCTCGTTATTAGTTTGCTTGCTTGCTTTTTAGTGGTCTCGTTCCTTGCGGGGATCAATCAAATGGGTGATTCTAATTGCAAAGCTGATCATTTGCTTAATCTCGGCATGTGATTCTCTGCTGGTATAACAAACTGCATATAAGTAAAGATTGCCGACGCTGAACTTCCAAAATGATTAACAATCAAGAACTGTGTATCCCATGTATAAAGCAATCATGTAGATTTCTTCTGTTAATTTTGTAATAACTTTGCTTTATAAGTCCATTCTCAACTCTCTACTTGTATTACGAACATTTGGGTTGCGGAAACTTCTGTATAACTTTACTAAGCTGAAATTTAAACTTGATTAGGTCGCTGACACCAAACTTATTGACGTTAATTAGTGTTTTCCTTTGGACGGTGATTGTCAGTAGTATCTTAAGCTTGATGTTGAGAGGTTATTGAAACATCTCAAAACAAGCATCACGACGAGATGAAAACTTCATTTTCTTGTATTGTCCAGGAACTTTACCTTGCCTTTTACTGATACCTGGTCTGTTTTTCATTCCGGAATCTCCTCGGTGGCTGGTAAACTTCTTATAGTGCACAGCCCCAGATGTTCTTATTCTAATATTTTAATATCATATTTATCCTCATTCTATATTCCTCTTAATTATTCAGGCAAAAATGGGCATGACCGAGGATTGTGAGGCTTCCTTGCAAGTTCTCCGAGGTTTTGACGCTGATATCAGTAGCGAATTAAATGAGATAAAGGTAAAAGTTTCGAACAATTGGTCTGTATACATGCTACAAAATAATTTTTCTAGGATTTAGTAATTCCTTCAAAATGTGGGTTCTGCAGAGATCTGTAGCCTCGAGTAGCAAAAGAACTGCAATTCGATTCGCAGAGCTTAAACGGAAAAGATATTGGTTTCCTTTGACGGTATTATTCCTTCTTCTTTTTTTTCTCTGTCTCAGTCGGCATGTTTGACAGGTAATGCTAATCGCGGACCTAATCATCTGCAAATTAAAATCTGCAGATTGGAATAGGATTACTAGGTCTCCAACAGCTTAGTGGAATAAATGGTGTTCTCTTCTATTCGAGTGTCATTTTTCAAGGTGCAGGTAATGCTCAAATTTAGCGGGCTCTCGTAGGAGCCCCTCAAAGTAGTTACTCCAATTCCAGATCATATTAAAGGAAAATCGACCGAGGTTTCTTGTAATGTTATGTTCAATCTTCTTAATTCATAAGAGCAACTAATTGCACTCGAACAGTTCTCTTTCTCTCTTCTTTTTTTTTTTTTAATTGCTGACATGACGTGAACATTTTGGTTTGGTGTAATCATCAACAGGGGTTTCATCGACCAATACAGCAACATTTGGACTCGGTGCTATTCAGGTAAAGCTCAAAGTACTCCTTGTGAAGTGGATAGTATCTGTTTTAAATGTCAGTCATGAATCATATGTGTCCAGGGCATGGTGATAGCGTGTACTCTGTGTTGTTTAGGTTGTAGCCACTGGAATTAGTACTTGGTTGGCGGATCGAGCAGGTCGCCGGGTCCTCCTCATTGTGAGTTTGAGAATGGTTTCTAGACTTGGTGATTGCATAGTTTTCAAGAAAACAATCTAAACAGATTATTCATCGTGCAGGTTTCTAGCTCCGGAATTACCGCTAGCCTCCTCACAGTCACTTTGGCATTCTATCTGAAGGTATTGAATTCAGATTATAAATTCAGATTATGCTCTCCAAAACCTAAAACACATTTGGTAACGGTTGAGTGTTCTCAATCAACATTTTGCGTCTCATCGAATGGTTTCAGGGTTTTGTACCGGATGGCTCTGATATGTATGCTGCTCTTGGGATTGCATCAGTCATCGGAGTCGTGGTACGCTCAAAATCTCGAAACTTAGGCATGCGACACTCAGTTACATCCCCATTCCATCTTATTATACTTGCCCTACCCTTTTCAGGGCTTCGGAGCTTCATTCTCGCTTGGCATTGGATCCATCCCGTGGGTTGTAATGTCTGAGGTGAGGCTCGTCCCATGTTGCATAAGCATCAAACACCAGCAATTCACTTGCAGTAACCAAACCTGCCGAATTTGTTTGACTATTTGTATGAAGGGTTTCAGCCGAGCATAAAGATTCATGTTCCAACATCATGAATTGGGTTTGTCTCTATCTACTTTCTAATATCTGTTTTGATTGTTTGTAGATCCTTCCAATGAACATCAAGGGACTTGGTGGAAGCACAGCCACGCTTGCTAACTGGTTTGTTGCCTGGCTTGTCACCATGACAGCAAACTTGCTCCTACATTGGAGTGCTGCAGGTCTCTCTCTCTGAGCAAATACTACTAAAACTTTCCCTCCCTGAAATTAGGTGAAATTTATAACTGATCTCCCATGGCAATCTCACTTGTATTTAGGTACCTTCACCATCTATACCCTTGTGAGCGCCTTCACTCTGACATTTGTGTGTCTCTTGGTCCCTGAGACAAAAGGAAGAACCCTGGAAGAAATCCAATGGTCCTTCAGATGACGTTCTGCTCCATTTCCGCCCTTTTCTACTACTGTAATTTTGGATTTCCAATTCATGAGAAAGCCATTATGTTTTGCCAAGGGGAAATGCATCTCTGGCTCCTAATCGTATCATAAAAGGCCTTCTTTTTATTCCTTCTTAGCCTCCATTCTTGCCTCTGCAAATTGTGTCATCCATCTGGCCACTTGACTACTTTCTCTGAGCCAATAACTTGTTTTCTCTTTTTTTTTCTTTCTTTCGTTTTCATTTAACAGTTATTTGAGCATAATATTTATCCTTAAACAACGTAATCTTTCACGAGCTGAAAGGAAGAAATATATTATTGATTGTTTCCCTAGGAAGATGAGGACCACAATTTGGGTTATTTTAGTTCCCAGCTGTGAAAATGAGGATAAGATAGGAGGGCGATAAAATCTTTTATTCATGCCCCGACTGAGAGGATTTTGTAGGATCATGTTTGAGAGAGTTTTGTCTCAATGTATTTGTACAAATGAGTTTTCCTCAATTGCTTTGGAGTGTGAATCGTGCAAGATCAATGTTTTTTATTAAACTTTATTGGACTCTACCGCATTGCAACCAACCACAAGCCATTTACCAATCATTGAATACATGGCACAGTCTCATTCAAGGGCAATGACCATCCTTTTGCTACGAGTACCCGTCGTTCAAGGCGAGTGTATCCTCTCTCTTGATTCAAAGATCTTAAACGCGTCCTTCAAGAAAATACTTACATGATTTTACTGTTTTCAAATGAGTATAAAATTCTTGAATAGATGATAATATTTCCTTCTTAAAAAATAATTGATAATTTAATTTACTAATATTCTTTTTCATTTACTCAAAATTGTGATCTTAGTCGTGTTCTTATTTTCATGATCGTGATTATGGATATGTCAATAATTGAAACAATGTAGATCATGTTTATCTTTCAAACGAGCCTCAATACATAGCTATCTTGGATTAGGCTATGCTGTTTTGGAGGTAAATATTTTATCATAAAACTCTTACTCCATGAACAATAACTTTAGTTGACTAGAATACCAAAACTTTCGTATTTAAGAAATCGAATAATTTTTCGACTTTTCATCCTAGCAACCATTTGGTTTAGGCTTCCTAAAGGGCAGGGGCTCAAAACCCCTCAAAGAAAATATAAGGTATTTAGCAAGTATTTTTAGGATTTCATAAGCCAAATGTTAGCGATGGGAAAGCTGAAAGCCCAATAGATAGGGTCCAGCTCAAGGTCGCCATCATCGAGGTCGAGATCGAGGGTCGCGCATGTCGCTGAGCTACTATCTTCGCCAGAGCTGTTGTTGGTTGAAGTCGAGGTCGAGGTCGAGGTCGAGAAATCCAGATTTGGCCTTTGACCGCGGTCGTGCGACCTCAATGTCACGCATCCTTAGCGTCAAGCATCCCCGACAATCGTCTCTTGGGTTGCAGACGGTCAAAGGGCTCACATGGTTTGTCGGATTAGTCACCGTTGGAGCTCCCACATTGCAAATTTCCACATCAGAAACCCTAGAATTGATGTTATTGGTCGTCGGTGAAGCCTCTTCAACTTGTCGGGTGGCCTCACCAAGGTTCGCGCGACCTCGGCTGACAGTTGCCCCCGGTGGCCTGAGGTCGACATCGACAAAGTTGGCCTAGTCCCAGCCTCTACCCATGCTCACCCTCTCCGTTTTTCTCTTCTTTCTTTTTTCCTTTTTCTTTTTACCTCAAAGTTGCTCTACAAAATATATACTAAAATGAGTATGCAAACACTATTCCTTTCACCAAATACCCCTTCATTCAAAGATACTTGGATAAATGCAAAGTTGTTTCCCCAAAGTTGAACCAAATGAATTTAGCCTAGTCAAATTAGGAATAGAAACTCCCAAGAGAGAAGTGCCACACAGACTCGATCTTTGATTACTTAAGTCAAGCGCCAAACATACTCAATCTCTGCTTGCGGAAGCTCAACATTCCACCAGGATAGGGATTGCATAAACCCATGTACACATGATTAATTGAATCTAAATATTTCCCTAATGCCCTATACATCAACTCAAGGCCCCAAGATTACATGTTCGGTACTTCACATTTGTCATTTGCAAGTGAAAAAAAAAGAGGATTAAAGACCAGTGCCACTAGCCTCAAGAGTTCACACCTTGAAGAAAAAGTTCATCTTTCTCCCTCTCTCTGAATTGAAGTTGTAAAAACCCTAGTCACTGTTCTTCGTCCTCGATCGAAGATTCTTTTTGTTATGGTTTTCTCAAATTAATAAGAGGATACACGCAACTCGGCCTCTCCCGACTGCATGCGCGTTATTTTGGAAGGCATATTCTAGTCGACCTCGAGTGAGCACATTCGCTTAGGTGTCGACCATTAAAATTTTATTGTATTTTCTGGTAGGTGAGTGTTACCAGTGATATCATCTCTATAGGCCCTTATTTAATTTACTAGTTTATTTAGTTGACCATAATATTGATGACCCATCTATGCATTCATTGCTTAAAAAAAAATAGGGATCAATCCTGATCTCTAATAAAAAAATATCAATTAAATTGCATATAAATATTTATAGCATTTTAATTAAGTCCATTAATTGCATTGGATTAAAGCTTAGGGACTTTTTTTTTTGTCAATCCTACACTAATTTTCAACTCACTCTCAAACATTTGCTCAATTTCTTTGCAAGGCGTAAGAGTTAAAACCTACACCTGACACTAATCGTCCTCACCCTAATCCCCCGAAGAAGATGGAGATTTGAACCCTCACCTCACCTTGGGACAAATTCCGATGGTTAAAGCTAAGGATTTAGGAGGTTGGATTCTAAAAGTGAATTCTTTAGTGAATGATCACACCGACGCTAGTTTTCCTATGAGGTGATTGGTTAAATCTATAGCTATCTTTTCCCTATTCGAGCAATGTGAATGCAAAAGCAAATCAAAACCAAAAAAGTATGATATTTCTTGGACAATAGTGGGCTGGACCAAGTCGACTAGTCAACCGGGCTAATCAAAGGCCTTCTGATTTTCTCAATGCTCTCTAAATTGCTCTAGGGTGCCGAAATCGATCGGTGACCTCATTGTTAAGTAGTTGGGGTTTATATTATCCCTTCAATCTTTGAAAACGGGGCATGATTCTCGCTCATTTTTTTACGTTGCTGATATTGAAGGATTGTGTGTGTACTCAACTGATTTAGAAAACCACTCCATAACGTTGAATTTTTTTTTTTTTAAATTATATTATTTTCTCGGTAGTTCTATATTCGTGAGTTTTAAGTCATACCCACCTTGAAAGAAATATTTCTTGTGGCTCCTTTTTTATAGCCTCTCCTATCAGAGAGCATAAAATCAGTACAATAATCTGAATTATCTCTATGGGAGATATCAATCAAATACATTTATTCAATTAAATTTTATCTCTTAACCCATAAAGCTTCATTTGGCTTCTCCAAGATGGCATTGGCTTCTCCGGCTTAGTTCATTGAAACCCTAAATTTTCTCTTACTTAGAAGGAACGTAACTCTCTTCGTAAAGTTAGACTTCTCTATGTTTCCAATTGGATCAAAGTACTTAGATCAAGTATCGTGAGAAGTTTGACCCAAGAAAGACAAACTAATGGGCAATACAAGCACTTGTCGTTGAAGGCTTGGTCAATTGGATTTTTTCTCCCCTCGCCGGTGAACTATTGGGCTTTCTCTGTACTGAAGCCCACTTTAAATGGGCCCTCAGTTTGTCCCTATACAAAAATTAAAAAAAAATTATATGGGCTTAAAATTCTGACAGGCCCAGCTAGGGCGGTTTCCTGGAAGCCGAAGGCAGCATCTTCCTCTATAAATACCCCCTCGGCACGCAACTTTGGGTCATTTCGCAAGTCTCTCTCTGCGACGGGGAATTTCTGCAGAGGAGGAGATCAGAGAACGCTCTGCTGCTGCTGCTACTGCTGCTGCTGCTTCTTCTTCTGACTGCAACAACTGCAACGGTCAAAATCCAAAATTTAAAAAAGAGAAAAGATCAAGAACGAACGAATTAATCGGAACTCGAATTGAATCGCACCCTGAATTCTTCCTCAGTTCGAATCTTCTAGCACGATTGTGAAAACCCTAGGCGATCGAGCGTGTGCCGGAGTCGGATCGGCCATGGATATCCGGTTCCCTTTCTCGCCGGCGGAGGTCGCCAAGGTCCGGACGGTCCAGTTCGGCATCCTTAGCCCCGACGAGATCGTAATTTCCCCCGTCTCCCTCCGTCGTTCGTTTTCGGGGGCCCGTGGCTCCGGGGGTTTCCGTGTGTGCGTGCGTGTTCTGACCGTGGCCGGTTGGTCCTGTTTGCATTGGCTGTGCAGAGGCAAATGTCGGTGGTGCGGATCGAGCACGGTGAGTCGATGGAGAGGGGCAAGCCGAAGCTTGGCGGGCTCAGCGATCCCCGCCTCGGCACGGTCGATAGGAAATTGAAGTGCGAGACGTGCATGGCGAACATGGCCGAGTGCCCCGGGCACTTTGGGCACCTGGAGCTGGCCAAGCCGATGTTTCATATCGGGTTCATGAAGACCGTGTTGAGTATCATGCGCTGCGTTTGCTTCAGTTGCTCCAAGATACTCGCGGATGAGGTACTTGCAAGGCACATTAAACACGTGCGCCGATAGAATATATAACTGATAAATCACGCCTTAAATTCAATTTAAATTTTTAGAAGAGTTGGCAGTGGTCCCACAAAATCTCTTACACTTTTTTTTGCCAAACATGTGCGAATCCAATCATGGAATACTAGGCAATGTGAAACTTACTTTTATATTCTTGGGATTGTAGGGATTGCCGGATTGGACTTGCGAGTAGAAATGTTATTCCTGAACTTTCAATGCTGAAATTCCAATTGCGACTTATTCTTCATCTTTTTTTTTCCCAATTGATTTGGGGCGGGTGGAAACTATATTTCTTGACCTGGAAGTAACTCCATGTGCATGTGAGAATTAGCTGAGGAGCTTTCTTGTCTTCTGAACCTTCGAACGGGACTGAGCTTTGTTGATGCAGACCTCTCAGTTTGGTTCTGTTGCTGACACTGCATAATTTTATTTAATGGGAGAGTTTTGAACAAATCAGGGTTGAATGCAGTAATATATACAGATGAATAGTTGCTTTCACACCACTCCTGATGCCAACCTGATGGTGTCTCTAACATATGAACTTACGGAAAATACGAGCTTGTGTCATGGTAATTGGTGCTTACATTTCGGACTTCTTGCAGGAAGACCACAAGTTCAAACAGGCCCTTCGAATAACAAATCCTAAAAATCGGCTTAAGAGGATACTAGATGCGTGTAAAAACAAATCGAAATGTGAAGGTGGAGATGAGATTGATGTACAAGGTCGAGGCTCGGAAGAGCCGGTGAAAAAGAGTCGTGGCGGATGTGGAGCCCAGCAGCCGGAGCTTACTATTGAAGGAATGAAAATGATAGCAGAGTATAAGGCCCGGCGGAAGGAAAAGGATGATCAGGATCAGCTTCCTGAACCGGTGGAAAGGAAACAGACATTATCTGCTGAAAGGGTAATAGTTTCATTTGCACGAGCAGAACTGATTTTTTCTTTTAACTTTGACAAGCTTTAAAGACTGTGTCATTATGAAAATTAGGTACTCGGCGTCCTCAAGAGAATAAGCGATGAAGACTGCTGGCTGCTTGGCCTGAACCCGAAATATGCTCGTCCGGAATGGATGATTTTACAAGTTCTACCTATTCCTCCACCTCCTGTGAGGCCCTCTGTGATGATGGACACCTCTTCCAGGAGTGAGGCAAGCATTTCTTCTTTGTTTTTCTGGCTTCCGTATATAGAATTATCTAATATTTAGCTTCCTTTTTTTTCTGGATTTTTTGTTGGAATCGACTTGATGTGTTTTAACTCTTATGCAAACTAGAGAATATACCTCAGATCTTTCCCATTTTCGTATACAGGACGATCTGACACATCAATTGGCAACGATTATAAGACATAATGAGAATCTAAGGCGACAGGAGAGGAATGGTGCACCAGCACATGTCATATCGGAGTTTGCACAGTTGCTGCAATTCCACATCGCTACATACTTTGACAACGAGTTGCCTGGGCAGCCAAGGGTCTGCTGACTCTTTTAAGACATTTGTAGAATCTGTAGATGGAAATAATTTTGTATACTGTATCATGCCTCAAGTGTCAAAGGTACTTATGCATGCAATTCTTCTATTGCTTCTCAGGCTACCCAACGGTCTGGGAGACCTATTAAGTCAATCTGCAGCAGGCTTAAGGCAAAGGAAGGCCGGATAAGAGGGAATCTCATGGGAAAAAGAGTCGACTTTTCCGCTCGAGCAGTCATTACACCTGATCCAACTATTAATATTGATGAACTTGGCGTCCCTTGGAGCATTGCCTTGAATCTTACATTTCCAGAAACCGTGACTCCTTATAACATCGAGAGGTTCATGAACTTAGCCATTCTTCTTCGCCATTCTTCTTTGCCTCCTCCTCCTTCTCCTCCTCCTCCTCCTCCTACTTCTATACAAACTTTTTATCTTAAAACAGGTTGAAGGAGCTTGTTGAATATGGGCCTCATCCGCCACCTGGTAAAACTGGGGCTAAATATATTATAAGGGATGATGGACAGAGACTCGATCTCCGCTATTTGAAGAAAAGTAGCGATCATCATTTGGAACTAGGCTACAAGGCACCCTCCTTATCCTTGTTCTTCTTCATGGTTTTTGTTTTTGATGAGTAAGAAGGATTTTGCAATTTAAACAGCTTATCTAACTTGAAACACTCTTTTTCAGGTGGAGCGACACTTGAATGATGGAGACGTTGTGCTGTTCAATCGCCAGCCTAGTCTTCATAAAATGTCTATAATGGGTCACAGAATTAAGCTCATGCCATACTCAACTTTTCGTCTAAATTTATCTGTAACTTCACCATACAATGCTGATTTTGATGGAGATGAAATGAATATGCACGTGCCTCAGTCTTTTGAAACCAGAGCAGAAGTTATGGAGCTGATGATGGTACCTAAGTGTATTGTTTCGCCTCAATCTAATAGACCAGTGATGGGAATTGTCCAGGATGCACTCCTAGGTTGTCGTACAATCACAAAGAGGGATACTTTTATTGAGAAGGTGATTTTGCAGAATGCCTCGTGATCGTTTTGCAAATTTATCAGTATTTTCTTTTTCTGTTTGAGTTTGACTTTGGAACTCCTCGGCCTTTTTTTCTCACAGGATGTTTTTATGAACGTCTTGATGTGGTGGGAGGATTTTGATGGGAAAGTTCCCACTCCTGCTATTTTGAAGCCCAGGCCTCTTTGGACAGGAAAGCAAGTGTTCAATCTCATCATACCCAAGCAGATCAATCTCTTGAGAAATTCAGCATGGCACTCGGAGTCTGAACCAGGATTTATAACTCCAGGAGATACTCAAGTTCGAATTGAGAAGGGGGAGTTACTTTCAGGCACTCTTTGCAAGAAGACACTTGGGACATCTACAGGAAGTCTCATTCACGTCATCTGGTATGAACTCTCAACTTTTGCTTCAGCTGGATGATTCAATGGCAGATGAATTCTCTTTGAAAATTTCTACCTGCGTGAAAATTATTGGAACTTGGATTACCCATATCATTTTTGTTCAGGATACTTAAATTCCCTTCTTTCGTCCACGGTAGAACGTCTCTGAAGACTCGGCTGGCTAGTTCTTTAGTACTGATAGCAATATTTGTCTGTACAGGGAAGAGGTTGGCCCAGATGCAGCCCAGAAATTCTTGGGACATACTCAGTGGCTTGTCAACTATTGGCTTTTGCAGAATGGTTTCAGCATTGGCATTGGAGATACAATTGCTGATGCCGCAACAATGGAAAAAATTAATGAGGCCATTTCTTCAGCTAAAGATGAAGTGAAAAGGCTTATAAAAGAAGCTCAGGAGAATAAGTTAGAGCCAGAACCTGGACGAACAATGATGGAATCCTTTGAAAACAAAGTGAATCAGGTCTGTATATTTTTTCCCTCACCCACATTCTTCTCTTTTTAGGCTCTATAAGTCAAACAATGACGTACTTGTGATCTTTCAGGTGTTGAACAAGGCTCGAGATGATGCTGGAAGTAGTGCCCAAAAGAGTTTATCTGAGAGTAACAATCTCAAAGCAATGGTTACTGCTGGATCTAAGGGAAGTTTCATCAATATTTCTCAGATGACTGCTTGTGTTGGTCAGCAGAATGTTGAGGGTAAGCGGATCCCGTTTGGATTCATTGATCGAACTCTGCCCCATTTCACAAAAGATGATTATGGGCCAGAAAGTCGTGGATTTGTCGAGAACTCGTATCTTCGTGGGTTGACTCCGCAGGAATTCTTTTTCCATGCTATGGGTGGTAGGGAAGGTCTGATTGATACTGCTGTCAAGACTTCTGAGACTGGATATATCCAGAGGCGATTAGTGAAGGCTATGGAGGATATTATGGTCAAATATGATGGAACGGTTAGGAACTCTTTGGGAGATGTTATACAGTTTTTGTATGGTGAAGACGGCATGGATGCCATCTGGATTGAATCACAGAAACTGGATTCTCTGAAAATGAAGAAGTCAGAATTTGATAGAGTTTTCAGATATGAGATGGATGATGAAAACTGGAACCCTGATTACATGTTGCCTGAAAACGCTGATGATCTGAGATCAATTGTAGAATTGAGAGATGTCTATGAGGCCGAAGTTCAAAAACTTGAAGCTGATAGATACCAGCTTGGAACAGAGATTGCAACTACAGGTGATAACACTTGGCCATTACCTGTCAACCTCAAGAGGCTTATTTGGAATGACCAGAAGACTTTTAAAATTGACTTAAGGAGGCCTTCGGATATTCACCCCCTGGAGGTTGTGGAGGCTATTGATAAGCTTCAAGAGAGGCTTAAGGTTGTTACCGGTGAGGATCCATTGAGTGTTGAAGCTCAAAAGAATGCGACTCTCCTTTTCAATATCTTACTTCGCAGCACTTTTGCTAGCAAGAGAGTGTTGAAGGAGTATCGGCTTACTCGTGAAGCTTTTGACTGGGTGATTGGTGAGATTGAATCGCGTTTCTTGCAGTCATTAGTGGCTCCAGGGGAAATGATTGGTTGTGTTGCTGCACAGTCTATCGGCGAGCCTGCCACCCAGATGACTCTCAATACCTTCCACTACGCTGGCGTGAGTGCGAAGAACGTCACTCTTGGTGTTCCTAGGTTGAGAGAAATCATCAACGTTGCAAAAAAAATTAAGACGCCCTCCCTCTCTGTCTATCTGAAACCTGAGGTAAACAAGACGAAGGAAAGTGCCAAGAGTGTTCAATGTGCCTTGGAGTACACTACTCTCCACAGTGTAACCCAAGCCACTGAAGTATGGTATGATCCAGACCCCACGAGCACAATAATTGAAGGGGATGTTGATTTTGTCAAATCTTACTATGAAATGCCGGATGAAGAGATAGCCCCTGAAAAGATCTCTCCTTGGTTGCTTCGCATAGAGTTGAATCGGGAAATGATGGTGGATAAGAAGCTTAGCATGGCTGATATTGCGGGGAAGATCAATCTGGAATTTGATGATGATTTGAACTGTATATTCAGTGATGACAATGCCGACAAGCTCATTCTTCGCATTCGTATCATGAATGATGAAGCTGTGAAAAGGGAGCTCAATGATGAATTTGCAGAAGATGATGTCTTCTTGAAGAAGATTGAGAGCAACATGCTCACAGAAATGGCTCTTCGAGGGATCCCAGATATTAACAAGGTGTTTATCAAGAATGGAAAAATAAACAAATTCAATGAGAATGATGGCTTCAAGCCAGAAACCGAGTGGATGTTAGATACTGAAGGTGTTAACCTTTTAGCTGTCATGTGTCATGAAGGAGTTGATGCCACAAGGACGACGAGCAATCATCTAATAGAAATCATTGAAGTTCTTGGTATCGAGGCAGTTCGCCGCTCCTTACTGGATGAACTGCGTGTTGTCATATCATTTGACGGATCTTATGTGAATTACCGGCATCTGGCTATTTTGTGTGATACCATGACCTATCGAGGCCACTTGATGGCCATTACACGTCATGGCATCAATCGAAATGATACCGGGCCACTGATGAGATGCTCATTTGAAGAAACCGTGGATATTCTTCTCGACGCTGCTGTCTATGCCGAATCAGATTATCTGAAGGGCGTGACGGAGAACATCATGTTGGGTCAGCTTGCACCCATTGGTACAGGAGACTGCGCATTGTACCTCAATGATGAAATGTCGAAGCATGCCTTCGAGCTTCAGCTGCCTAGTTATATGGATGGCCTTGATTTCGGCACGACTCCTGCACGTTCACCAATCTCTGGAACTCCTTTCCATGGAGGTGTGATGTCTCCAAGTTATTTGCTGAGCCCAAACCTCCGGCTCACTCCAGCTACAGATGCTCAGTTCTCTCCCTATGCTGGTGGTATGGCCTTCTCGCCTGCTTCATCTCCAGGGTATAGCCCTCCTTCTACCGGATACAGGCCCTCGTCGCCAGGATACGCCCCGATGCCACCGGGTTACCGCCCCACTTCACTTGGGTACAGCCCCACATCTCCAAAGTACAGTCCTAGTTCTCCTGTTTATATCCCTTCTTCTACTGGATACAGTCCCTCGTCGCCAGGATACAGCCCGATGTCCCGGGCTTACAGCCCCACATCTCCAAACTACAGTCCCAGTTCTCCCGGTTATATCCCTTCTTCTACTGGATACACTCCCTCGTCGCCGGGATACAGCCCGACGTCACTGGTTTACAGCCCCACATCTCCAACCTACAGTCCCAGTTCTCCTGTTTACAGCCCAGCAAGTCATGCGTATTCTCCTGCAAGCCCTTCGTATTCACCCACTTCGCCATATTATAGCCCTACTTCTCCAACTAATAGCCCTCTCTCCCAGAGCTACATCCCCTCTCCTCCAAGTTACAGCCCAACCTCTCCTGGTTATAGCCCCACATCGCCTGCTGATAGCCCCTCCAGCGGCATTTCACCGGCGGCATGAATCTTCGCCGGACGACCACCGCATGCGTGGCGCGTGCCGTTATTTGTGCTATGGGCAGAGGCCTTTTCATTTTGATAATTGCCTGAACTCGGTTGTAATAGCAAAAACTTTGATGCCATCCGAAAATTTTAGTTGATAATTGGAAGGAGACCAGGATCAGGTCTCTTCCAAACGGTTGTTGGATACGACTCAAGTCTTTATTCCTCAAGTTTTCATTTTCAAACGATGTTTTCAGATTTTAACCAAACACAAAAAGTTATGTTATTTTCTTGAAAATTGGTTTCTTGTTTCCGCAAAACAAATGATTCGAATTTTGTATAATCCTATTGAAGTATCTCAACTAAGCGCTTGGGCTTATCAAGGTCGAGGCCTAGGACTTCACTGCCTATGGCCAGGATTGAGTCCCTCGTGCCCAAGAATGGGGCCCCGACCCTTAGGCCTCGGTCTAAATCACGGAAAGGTTTCAGCCAAACATGGACAAATATTGTCATTTTTCTCAAAAATGACTTCTTAAAAACATTTTCAGAAAATGATACATTTTCTCCGAAACAAACGGAGCCTTAATGTCTCTTTACCTTTTAATTTAAAGTTATTTTCTAATATGGTATCAAAGCCAAAGGCATGTTCCATTTCACATGTAAGGCTCTCCTTTCATCAATTTCATTGGCACTTCTTAGTCTGGTTTACATGTTAGAGCATGTTAAAGCATCACATATTTTCAATTTATAAGCAAAAGAGTCTTATATAATTTAGCTTCTTTTCGCATATCAGTTTACATTTTTGAATTGAACTTCCTAGTAATCTCACCATCTCACTTATATTATTGCATTTTTTTTTCTTTTTTTGATAAAGATTCTATAAAAAATTTTACTTTTTGTGACTGGCATGGGTCGAGCTTAGGACTAATTCAAGTTGTAACAAGGACCCGTCAACACCAACCTAAACTTGAGGAATCATCACGAAGCACAAGGATCGGCGAACCAATTGCGCTTAAGTTCATGCTACATTTAGTTGTAGGGAAAATTCATTGAAAATCATGAATCAGATATACAATCAAGTTCTATACCTTTTAACCGGTTCAATAAGTCCTAATTTTTTTAAAAAGAGATAATGAAGTCATTTTGATGAGCAATATAATGAAGTCATTTTGATGAGCGATACCCAAAATTTCCAAGCGTCACTTAAAAATTACCTTCACAATATCCTCATAGTGCACTTTTCATCATAAGTTTTAATATTCAATTGTATCTTTTAGTAAGGTTCTAAAAATCAATGGAATCAATTGAAAGATCTAGGAGTCAATTGCATTTTGTATATAAACTATTTTGCTATGTATTTTGATCGTCAATAAACATCATAAAACATTTTCTTGCACTACCTTTTTAGCAAACTAAACGCAAGAAAACAATTCATTTACATAGGGAAAATATTTTCCAGCAATAATGAGTTTTCAGTAAATGAAACCAACGCTAAATACTTTTTGAATCGCACTTTTTCTTCAAATCTTCAACTTTTTTCTCCCTCAACGTCATTCATACAATAAGATTGGCATTTTTTAGAGTCGAACAAATTACTGTTAACATAGTATAACCCATAGATTATGAGAACTCAAAATGAGCTGTGGATGTAAGTAACGACAATATTTATTATAAGTTGCAACATGACTCTCAAAGAAATACATGGTCTTTTCTTTTAATAAATGGGAACTACACAGATGATAATAAAAAAGGGAAAAGAAACATTTCTCTGCATTTATTTTCTTCGCTCGACCATCATCTGAACTTCGCCAAGATATCAGCCGGCTGTTCCCTAATACTTTTCACTGGATCTTTAGGCTCTTCAACCTGGAGCATTAGAGAATAGTGAGAAAATATACTGCCAGATGTAATAAAACCAACCTCGTCTTTCTTTATTTCGCGAAAAGGAATGATAATTTATATAATATTTTCATGAAAATATTGTATGTGTTTTTTAAAAAGACCAGTCAATTCTTTTTTTTTTTCATTATCAACAAATCTACTTATGACTATTTTCATTGATTATGAAAATATATGTGATTCATTCTGGATAGTGAGCAATATAAGTAACTATCTTAACAAAAATATTTTTTGATTCGTTTACCAATTGCGAAATAAACGCACCCACTTCCAAGCAGAATTGAACTTTGCATTAGTACCAAAAAAAAAAAAAAAAAAAGAAGAAGTTTGAACACGCCGCAATCCTCTGATTCTAATCCACTGTGTGGATTACTACTACGTTCAATTGCCAAAAATAATATCCACTAATTATATATCATTAGCATATATACTCGCTGGAAGAAGACCAGAACCGACAGAACAGAGTGTATAATTCAATATAAAAACGTCATCATGATACGATTTGTGCTTTGCAGATAATGGAAATAATAACTGTCTAGATGGATTCACTGTACATACCTTTGCTCTTCGTCCATGAAGGAACTGCACCCCTTGCTGTTTGGTCCTGCGAGTTTTCGGTAATTCGGCAAGGGGACCTGCCCGGCCTCGATCTGGTTCACATCTTCGACGAGCATCTCGTAGTGCCTCTTCACGTCCTCCACGCTCTTGTTTCCGCCGACTGCTCTTGCCAGATTCTGCCAGCGGTCGGGGGCATCCCTGTCGTATATCGCCAACGCGTTCTCAAACAGCTTGTTTTGCTTTGGCGTCCATGTCGAACCCGAACTCATCTCTACCTCTTTTTCTTTTTTTCTTTTTTTTTTTTTTGGGGGGGGTGGGGTTGGAAGGATGGAGAGAATGGGAATGGAACGTGTAGAAGTGAACAGATGGTGTTGCTGCTGCAGGTGCACTGTTGCCCTTTATATACTAGTGGAGCGAGAGAGAGACAGATGCTGAAAAGGTAATTTGTTATGGAGGAATCAGGTAACACCACATCCACAAGGAAATGCCAAATCAAAAGGAGTAAATGAGCAATGAATTTCGAGATAATCGGTCATTTTCTGCATTGGATCTTCACACGTGTCGGGCGAGAGCAAATATCGTGAAAATTTTCCTTTTTTTCTCGCGACTGCTTAGCGAGAAAATTCAAAAGCACTGGCAGATCTGGTTAAGCACGGGCTAATCCCGTCGACAGCTGAGTTAAAACCCAACAGGACATATTCATTCATCAGGTTGATTTTGCTTCTTCATTGCAAAACAGGGGACTTCTTTTCCGTTGCAACGTACGTGGTTTTTGGTTGGCTTTGCAGATAATAATAATAATAATGCGTCATTGGGTTTCGAGGATTAGGTTTGAACTCCAAGAAAATCTCCTTTTAAAGCAACAGAAAATCTATATTATCATCAATTTTTTATTCTCACTTTATTCAGAAGAGGTAACCTCTCTGACGTTGCACCATTTTCATTATTATCTCTTGCATGCATGTCCACGACGGTCTCGCCTCCCCCCTCTCTCTCTTCCTGATCTGGAGTTAGGGCTAGATATAATAACGCGTCGGTTACCATTAATCAAGGGTCTGTTATCGGAATTCTCGAAGTGAATGGCGGATTCATTTTAGTTCTTATCAACGCTTTTTTAACCGCAACTTGTGCCCATTTCTTTAACGTAAGAACATGCTGTGCGTGATCTTCGATTCTGAGCCACAAGACACCATTGAACTTCGCCAAGATTCACGGCAGTTTCCATACTTGAACAAAAAGCTCGAGTTGGGTTTTTTTCTTGATACCGGGCTTCGCGGCCACACGAGGGTCGATCTCTCCAGAAGGTCTTCTTCTTTACTAAATCCAACGCGTCACCAAGATGTAAACTACAAGTAAATGAGTAGTATTTTGATAAAATTATTGCTTTCTGCTATCAAGACAGCATTATCTAAGTACCCAATAATCATCACAGTGCTCCATATCTCCAACTTGAAAAAGTATTCCAGAAAAAAACGGGAGCTGTGACAAGTTGATCACGTTAAGTTACCTTCTGGAGATATATATAACACTTGGATCAAATCAACATAAAATACCATTTAAATTGAAGCAAGTGATTGAAGAGAAATATTTGATAAACACGCAAGTGCAAAAAGTGATTGAAGACGGAAAAGATAACTGAGATCTCTCAAAAGTAGGAGATCTATCTTTGCTTTGAATTATCTGTAAATGATCTTATTCGATAATCAACTTGGTCAAATTCAAACATAAAAAATTGCATTGATGGGTATTAAGAATCTTAGTTTTTCTATACTCCTAATTGAAATATCAAATATCATAAAGTTCTTATTCTAATTTTACTTATCTACCTACACAAGTGTTCCTAAAAGTTAGAATGCAATATTTTCATTTATAATACAAAATATTTACATTTCATCTATTGACATGGACAACATGTTTGGTTTTAGTTGACATGGACAGCATATGCGCAATATTTACAGTTAAGAGTAAGAAAATTTTGATATTAGCGTATTTTGCATGATTTCTTGTCAGTACTTAATATATACAGTTTGATGATTTGATTCTCACAAGAGAAGAGAGTTGTTCCTTAGTCAGTTCTTGGTTGTTATTGAGAATTCTTGAAAAAGGAAATCTTATCACCTAGTTTGGCTAAGATAATGGTCATAGCCAATCATTTACATGAGATGAGCCTATGAAGTCTCTTGCTACCATTTCCTGTGGTTGTCAGTGTAGAAAGTAACACCTGCAACTTTTAGGATAAAGGTTGACATTGTTGAAAGTAACACTTGCAACTTTTAGGATAGAGGAGCAAGCCTTTTGGATAAATGCTTGCTAGAACGCTTATCATCCACGCCCGTCGGCCAGTAAAGATCCTTCGATATTCTCCTTTCTCCTTCAATACTTTAAGGCCATCCTATCATTCTCAGTGGCGGGCGGCCATCAGATTGCTAGTTGGAGACCAATTGCCCGCCTTCTCACTAGCCTAAAAACTATGTCCTATGTTGCCATGGGTTCTTTATGACTGAGACTAGATTCTGAATGAATTCATTCAAGTACACTTGATAATGAGTGGGAATCCATATTCCTTTTCTTTCTTTTTCATCTATAATGATTTAGATTGGCTGGAACTGCAATTTTAGTATGTGGTATAACCAAACCAAGTGGTTAGCTCAAGTTGGGATGATTGATTAAGAGACTTGAATAAAGGGTTCTTTGCGCACAACATTGGAAATAAGTTTGCAGGTAATTATCCCTTGCCTGAATTATAAAAGTTTCAACACATTAACGAACAAGATCAGGTATCGAACAGCATGGGTTTCCCTTACTGTTCGACAGTTCTTGGGGAGGTCGGGTGTTTCACAACAGTTGTCTACATATGAACTTGTATTTCTTTTTCATGTACTCCTATGTGTTTGGACATATGTTCTTCTTATAATTAGTATCCGCTTATTGTTTCGTTCAACATTACTGAGCGGGTGGCTTTTTAGACCCTTCATTTGGTACTTATTTTCATGTATTCACATAAGGAAGGGGCAAAGAATTTTACTTGTAAAATGTTCAACAGTTGAGAATCCTAGCACAGGCCATGGCAAAGTTGGTTTTCTGATGAAAGTGACTTCTGCACTCTGATAAGGACCCCTGTGAAAGGTGATACTTTTAGATAAATCATACTGCATTTCAAATCCTTGAAAGAAAGTGTTCAAATTGATCATTAGAGAATCAATTCATATCTCTCTCCTGAGCTTCAAGGATTCTGTCCATTGTTCTTCTGAGTCACCGTTCCAGGATAAAGCCATTTGTCTGTGGTGTATAGTCCGATGGATGTGCGACAAGGGATTTTTATAAATGGGAAGAACAAGCGTAACAACGCCTGGCAAATGCACTGAAAAAACCTGAATGAAAATTGACATGGAGGAAATAGTATCATCTGTAAGTTCAAAGTGAGAATTATTAATTCTGGTAAAGTGTTGTAGGCAAGTAAATGCACCAAACAAGTTAGTTATCCATCAATAATTAAATGGAAGATGAAAGAAGATAATTGGGGTGGGGGTTGATGCTGACAAGGGAAATATTGGAAGAAAATTATACAAGGAGGGTACTTATGAGATGATTATAATTCCCCTCTAGTTAATCCACTGCACAATTAGAAATAGGGTACATAAAAAGGGCTGGAAGCAAGGTGCAACACGATTAAGAACATGTAGTCAGCATTTTAGCCTGACCACAAGGAGAGGAAGGACCTTCTTGGCAATTTCATTGGAAGCATCCTGGTCAAATCTTATAAATAAAGAAGTACTTGGCTTTCATAATGTAATTTGTCCAATACGATGTGGTTCAAAATGATACCTGTGTGTTTACAATGAGAAAATAATGCAACTCAGAAAGGAACTATGGCAACTTCAGGACTAAAAAATTATCTCAAATATTTTGATCATCTCATCTACATGAGTGAATCAGCTTTCTACTTTTCAAAATTTCACCAAGACTACTAAAAATGTAAATTACAAGGGAAAGAGAGGAATGTTTTATTAATTCAGCTTTGTGTACCCAATTTTTGCCCCTTCCTGCATCTTATTCTAAAGTGAGCTTCCATTGAAACCCTCTGCATTGCTTGATGAGGTTAATTTGTCTTTGATAAAGAGTCTATAAAGTTCAGTTATAGACATGCAAGAATTTTAGTACTAATTTCAAATTCTCATTGCTTGTTATATTCTGTTAACAATTGTAAAAGCATTGTGGCATCAGTTTCAAAGGGCGTGGCGATTGATAATCAGGGAACTATTCAACCTGCGATCATTCTTTTTTTTGTCAAAATAACCTTTCACCTCGATAAAGTCTATCGGGGTCGAGATTCATCATGCTACCAATATTTCGAATCCTTATCATCCTAGAAAAGGTGTATAGCATAAAGTAGTTGCTTCAGAATAATTTTGTTTCTCTATCATGGGCTTGAGAGATATTGCTGTTTGGTCGCGTGGTCCTTTCCTTACAAGTTGGAGCAACAATCTTTGGCTCCTGATAGGTAGATGAGCCAGCTTAGATTCTTATCGTGATAGGGAAGGGTCGGTCAACAATTCCTGCAAAATTGACACCTTTGAAACTGATGCCACAACCTTTACTAATGGGAAAGTTCTTTAGAGGGACCTATTCTGCACCGTCAACCTTTAAGAAAAGTTATGCTGGAATACTTGCTAAAAGAAAAGGCGAAACTATGAATTGGATGTGAATGTTATGTCTATTCTACTTATGGAAACGAAGTATCCTTACATGGTACCATATCTCGAGGAATATGCAGGACGAGAGATCCTTTCTTTGCTGAATGATGGAGTCATAGCACTTTCCTCCTACTTAAGTGCTGTGAAGGGAATGACTAATCCCCGAAAACGCGGATTCGACACTGAATCGAACCCCTAAAACTATGCGGAAGCGAAGCCCGAGAAATCAACACGAATCACCGATCGTAAAGCACACCACAGAATCGAGCGTACCTTGTTAGCCACGTTGAACACCGTCGTTGATGGAGGAAGAGAAACCGGTCGATTTGATCCGATGAAGCCTTGAAGGGAGGAAAAGCGCGTCGTATGCCTACTGTTCTTCAGGAGAGAAAACGCGCGCGAGAGAGAATACGTAAATTCTGATTTTTTCCAACGTTACTTTCTCTCTCTCTCTTCCCTTTTATACCCCCTCCTTTCCACGAGCCCTATTCCCGTGGGCCGGGCTTCTTGGGCCCAACTTAGCCGGACGGGCCTTAAGCCCAATTAATAAATAAATCCTTCATCTCCCACTCGCACATGGTGGTCCAAAACCAACATGGGCGAACAGGGCTTACTCATCCCCATCAGAGAATAATCCATCATGACTCTCTCTTGACATGGTGGGCCGAACAAATTCTCTTTTCCTCTCTTCAACATTCATACTTGGTGAATAATCCGTGCGACCAAAGATACTTTGAGAGCTCGTTGCTATACATCTCGTAGGAATATATAGCAGCTCAATAATGGGCGTCACACTCCGAGTAGATTTAGTATGCAGTATCCTAGATCGATCGATCACATTTATATCTCTCTTGATCTCTTTTAAACAATGATATATATATATATATATATATATATATATATATATATATATATATATATTGTATTCACAATTATAATTATCACAAAGATAGTTATAATTGGTCGACCAAAGAATACAAAAACTACAATGTGATTCTCCAAAATCGATCTTCCTCTTTCCTTCAAACTCTCAATTTCGGTTCAGCTTGCTTTTCTAGAAATGTCCCATTAGATCGAATCAAACACATGACCATTGGCAACATCCTAAGATAGCAAACACTAAATAGAAATCTTGAGAATAAGTAAGAGTCATGAGGGGACAAATAATTGAGGAACTCTTTTCCTCAAGAGTCTCACACGTCATAAAAGTTGAGATCAAACTTTTTGCCACTCTTATTGGTCGTATCATACATACGTAGTATGAAATACGTATTACGGTATTAACTCCTTTCCCATGGAGCGTATGTCTATACTGTTCAATACCGTACGGATGATAGTTCGACATACCCAATGTCTAACTTGAGTTCACATATCTACTCATTCACAAAATCCATCGAACTCACATCCGGCATCTTAGACGATAAAGTAAAATATGTGGGGTATTTTACTTTCGGACATCACAACTATTATGTCCTCATCTTAACACTTAGTTAAGGCGACATGTGTATTTTAAGCTTGAGCTCTCGATTATCACCTAGATAATAAGCTTAAATACAGTCTCATCCCTATTTATCACATAGTAAATAGAGGCGATCACCCGTGTGAGTGGGCTAATCTTATATCTGTCCGACATACTCCTCTTAACTTAAATAATGCACTAAGCATTAAGATGCATAAAGATCACATAAAGATTCATAGGCATTAATGATGAAAACACAAATTCATCAAATTGTGAACACTTAGGGAAATTGCAATATTCAATACATCACCCTCTACGCAATTCTAGAGATTTCATATAACCACATAACACATCTCTAGGTATCGGTTTTGTCATAGGATCTGCTACCATTCTATGCGTAGTATGTACTCTAAGTTCACATCCTTTCGTGCAACCATATCTTTTACAAAGTTATACTTGGTATCTATATGTTTGGTCTTGCCATGATACTTTGGATCTTTGGTGTATGCTATAGCCGCTGGCTATCACAATTAACCAATAATGGATTTGCAGCTTTCTCAATAACACCTAAATGATCCAAGAATCTCTTAAGCCAAACTCCTTCTTGTACCGCGCGATAATGCCACGAACTCGCTTCCATCGTGGACAAGGCTATACACGTTTGCTTCTTCTTTGCTCCATGATATGGCGCCATTGCTCGAAGAAAGCATATCCCGAGGTAGATTTTCTTTCATCCAAATCTCCTCCCCAATCAAGGCATCTCGAATAGCCTTCAAGTCGCAGATCCTTTCCTTGGTAATTCAACTTGAAATCAGCAGCTCCCTTCGGATGCCTCGGTATTCTCTTGACGGCTTTCCAATGTCTTTGGACTGGATTGGATTGGTATCTACTCACCATTCCAACTGCAAAGCATATGTCGGTCTTGTACACATCATAGCGTACATAAAGCTTCAAACAAAGCACTAGCATAAGAAACATGTTTCATTTGTTCCTTCTCTTATAGAGTCCTTGGACACGCTATGGCTCAATCCTTCACCTTTTGCAATAGGAGTATCAATGGGTTTACAATCTTGAAATCTTAACTCCAAGAATGTATGCAACATCACCCATGTCAATTATATCAAAGTTGGAAGATAACCAATTCTTCACAAAGATTAACATAACTCCATATTACTTTCGACAATTAGTATATCATCAACATATAATGATATGATCACAAATTGATCCTTGGATCTTTTGATATATACACAATGATCCTCGTCAATCATTGTAAAATCATATGCCATTATGGCATTATGAAAATGTATATACCATTATCTTGACGACTGCTTAAGGTCATATATCGACCCCCAAAGTCGACATACATTTTTCTTCTTGGCCTTTCACTATGAAACCAGCAGGTTATTCCATATATAATTCTCCACTGAGGAAAAGCAGTCTTTACATCCATTTGATGTAACTCAAGATCCATACTAACTACTATTGCCAAGAACAATGCGAATCAAGGTAAATCTCACTACAGGAGAAAATGTATCTTCATAATCAATTCCTTCCTGTTGATTATACCCATTCGCCACAAGGCAAGCCTTATGCTTTTCTATCGAGCCATCATCCTTTTGCTTTATTTTGAGAACCCACTTGTTCCCAATAACTTTGTGTCATTTTGAAAGATCAACTAGTTCCTAGACATGGTTTGACTTCTTGACTCTATTTCCTCTTTCATTGCATTAATCCATTTTTCCTTACTAGGGCAATTCAGAGCCTCATTAATATTTCTTGGCTCATCCTCATCTTGTGGAGCAACCATAAAAGTTTCCCCTTCAATGCCAAAACGTCGACGGGGAATACTTTGGCGACTTGTTCGCCGTATGGGAGATTGTACCCTTTGCACATCAGTCCCCATCATGCTCCCACTTGGATTAGGTAATGATGATGTCGTCTCATCAAGTGGTTGTAATTGGGAATGAGTAGAATTCAATTCATCACTTCTCATATTACTCCCACTTGGACGAACTCCACTAAGGTCATTATCTTGATCCAAGGTTTCAAATAGGGAACAATCTTCCCTATTTCGCCCTTCTTAGGAAATTCATCCTCTAAGAATGTGACATCCCGTGATTCAAACTCGTTATACTCCCACTTTCCTTCTCACCTATGAACACATACCCTTTTGAGTGTTCCGAGTACCTTATGAAAATACTATTCTTTCCTCTGGGACCCAATTTCCCAAACTTGTGAGAGGACTCATGTGTGTAGGCAGCACAACCCCATGGCCTAAGAAAACTTAAGTCCGATTTTCTACCTGTCCATAACTCATATGGAGTGGAAGCAACTGATTTGGAAGGCACATGGTTAAGTATATAGGCAGCAATTAACAACGCATCACTCCAAAAGGCGATAGGTAAGTTAGCATGCGCCATCATGGACCTAACCATTTCCAAGTAGGGTTACATTTCTTCTCTCTGCAACACCATTTTGTTGAGGAGTATATGGAATAGACAACTGTCTTTCTATTCCTTTTTCATCACATAATTTTCTGAACTCATCAGACAAATATTCTTAACCTCGATCGGATCTAAATACTTTTATTTTCTTGTCTAATTGATTTACTACCAAGTTCATAAACATTTTGAAACAACTTATGCTTCAGATTTATGAGAAATCAAATAGACATATCCAAATCGAGTAGAATCATCTATAAAAGTGATGAAATAAACAGCCCATTGCCTTCCTCTCACATTCATTGAACCACAGACATCAAAATGGATTAAATGCAGAGGAAATTCAGCTCTTTTACCATTTCAAATGGTTTCCTTGTCATTTTCCCTACTAGGCAATGCTCATATCTGGGCAAATCGACTTTTTCAATGTTGTCCAACAAGCCCTCTTTGGCTAGTCTTTTCATATGTTGTTGGCCCATATGACCAAGTCTAGCATGCCACCATATTCACATCATTATCATATTAAGTAGAAGACGTGAAACAGGGGAACAAATATTGACATCACCACAGTCAACATCTAGTACAATAAAACCATCCAAAAAGTGACCACAACTATAGTAGTTTGTATCCAAATACAAATCTACATCACTATTATGGAAGTTCACACATAAACCATGCTTAACCAACATCAAAACAGACATTAAATTTCGACGAATCTCTGGAGCATATGGAACATCATGTAGGAACAAGGTGCGTCCATCACGCATGTTCAATTGGTAGATGACAATCCCTTTAACTTCATCTCTGGAGTTATTTCCCACATAGGTCCACTTTTCTTCACTTGAGGACGTTTTCCTTTCTTGTGTTGGTTAACTCTTGATTTCTTGCAATAAGGACTTGATCCTTGGCATGTCCACATATTGAACGAATCAATACGCTTGCGCTTAGAGCTCAAAGCCCTTTTCTGAGCTAGAACCAGCATTGCAAATATCTATTATCGACTCAAATGCCGATAGGCAGTCCTCTACTAGCTCAAGGTGGCGCACAGCATCCTCAAGATCTTCCATAATATGGTCAAGAGCTTCTAGTGCTTCTTGCTTTTCCAGCACATATTGAATCTCCATATTCAATATTTCATAATTGTTGCCATTCATATCAGCAATTACGTTCTTAATTGCTTAAACTATCGATCTGAACACATCAGACATATATGCACGAACAATTAATGCCTATCATTTATGCATCCCTATTTGCATAGACCCATCATATTAATGAATAATTTCAAGTAAGGTTTCAGAATCAAAAGGTCACTACGTTTCCAATCATCCTCCAAAAAATCCTAACTTAAAATTATCATTAATATAATTGTCATATGCAAAATCAATTTTATGAAGCTACAAAAACTTCTAAAACTACCCACAGCTAATTACCCACAAAGAACCGGAAGAATGAAAGCAATTGATAATTGACATCAAATAAAACAATAATGCTTTCAATTAACACAACTAACATATAGTTTGTTACAACAACAATCAGGTAGTCAATCATTACATAATGTGTCCACAAAGCACACTAAACAAACAGTCAACATAACTAACACCTAGTCAAGACACGAACCGGAAAGATCCTCTTTTGTTTAATATCTTGATCTTTTCCCTTGAAACAATACAGAAATATTCATTTACAAAATCCTTCACAATTTTCTTATAGGAAGCAGCTCTGTTGACATCCTATATGCGATTCAACACATCTTGCCATTCAGGTGGAAGAGTGCATATGAAAAATCGCACCATCTCAGACTGTGACATTGGACGACCATTCCATATGACCTGTTGAATTTTTCCGTTGACTTCAAGGACGTGATCAATTAAGTCACCTCTCTCCCATCGATGATCGATCCAACTCATTTGCTCGCCTTAGACAATTATCCTTTTGTTCATCTCCAGAATCGCTGCGAATAGGTGTGCGCAACCTCGGGGAGGCATTGTTCACGCAACAAATGCAGAACAAAAATAAGGGATTACTTCTAATCCACATATAGACTTAATTGAAAAAGAAACACATTCTTTTCCTCTTTTTTTTTTTTTTTTTTTTTTTTTTTTTTTTTTCCTTCCGGTCAACGGTCAACGGTCAACGGGCGTCGGTCAACGGTCAACGGTCGTCGTCAACGGTCGGGTCGTCGGTCGCCGGACCGGACGGGCCTGTCGGACCGGTCGGCCCGGTCGGACGGACCGACCGCACGCCGTGCACGTGCGGGCCGACGTCACGCGAGACGTCGGCCCGGCACGTGCCACGCGCGTGCGGGCGTCCTTGAGTCGGGTCGCCGGGTCGGGTCGCCGGCCGTGACCGACCGGCCAACCGACGCCGCTGACGTCATCGATGACGCACCCCGCGGTTCTCGGCCGTTGGGTGACGTCATGCTTGACGCGTCGGCGTCGCGTCGGTCCGTGAACCGGCGCGCGCCGGTTCGCCAGCCGGCGGCGCGCACACGCCGGTCCGTCGACCGGCGCGTGTGCCGCACGCGCCTGGCGACCGAGCGTCTCCGGGCGCGTCGCGCCCACGCGCAGCCACTTCTGGCCGCGCGTGTGGGCACGTGCGGCGTCTCCCGACGGCGCTCGAGGTATCGCTAAAATCGTCTCGACGTCGCCTTTCTTCCTATGCCATTAGATTTTGATTTCGAGTTACGAAAACTCGGAAAAAAGGCCGTAAAGCGCTCGGGTGTCGGGATTGTACGCCCGATCCGTACGGCCGAGAGTTTTTATCGAAAAATCAATCAAAAACAGCACGAAAAGGATCGGGAAAACATGAAAGCAGGCTCTGATACCAATGAAGGGAATGACTAATCCCCGAAAACGCGGATTCGACACTGAATCGAACCCCTAAAACTATGCGGAAGCGAAGCCCGAGAAATCAACACGAATCACCGATCGTAAAGCACACCAGAATCGAGCGTACCTTGTTAGCCACGATTAAACACCGTCGTTGATGGAGGAAGAGAAACCGGTCGATTTGATCCGATGAAGCCTTGAAGGGAGGAAAAGCGTGTCGTATGCCTCTTGTTCTTCGGAGAAAACGCGCGCGAGAGAGAATACGTAAATTCTGATTTTTTCCAACGTTACTTTCTCTCTCTCTCTTCCCTTTTATACCCCCTCCTTTCCACGGGCCCTATTCCCGTGGGCCGGGCTTCTTGGGCCCAACTTAGCCGGACGGGCCTTAAGCCCAATTAATAAATAAATCCTTCATGCTGTAATCATTAAAGTCCACGTTCAAAATGCATGGCGAGATTGGTAATTTTACAAAGGATCAAAAGGAAGTGAAGCAATCAGCTGAAAGATTGCCATAAAGTAGAACTGCATTGTGTTTTATGCATTCCAATGATCTTTTTGTTCCTAAATATTATGCTGATCAGGTGCATTGAACTGTTTCATGCAAAAAAATAACAAGAAGAGCAAAATCGCGGAGCCAGGTGACGTGGAAATGGAACAGAATATATCTTTCAGGCTGCATTAAGCAGTTATTGTTTTTTAATTTGTAACTCGATATCAGCCTCCATAAGATTATTGCTCGCGACATTCAATGCCTTTTGGATGGACATGGATGCTTAAGCGTTGCATTGTATGCTTGGAGATTAACTAGCTACTTACATCTTGCATGGCGATTTCAGGTGCAAAGTCCAGACCAAATGGGGATAATTCTTGCTTGTCAAGTCGATACCTAGGTTTTGCACTTCCAATAACTCATTCTCACAATATTGAGTGCCATGTGACGTATGCCAGTCTTGTTAATTGGAAAGCGACTTGCCAATGTTATTTAGGTGGCATAGAGATATATAGCATGCTTGTAGATACATTTCTGGAATCGGAACTGTAGTTCAATATCAAAGAAAGATGCAAAGTATAAACTCAAGGGTAGCCCAAGTTGTGAAATTGATCAATATAAGAGCTGCCTTATGTCAACTATTTGCCATCACACTTGAGTTTTTATCTTTAAACTCATCATGTATTGGTGCTCAATACTTTCCTGGATAGAGTTTTGCTCATAATGTTGTCCTGCCATTGACAATGTGAAATTTATCAATCGCCCACGGAGTGTTGCAATATGAAAGTTGATGCTTGAGATTAGTTTAGTAAGGAAATCTGCATAAGATTTTACAATGGAAATCGTGGCTAAGAAATGACGAAAAGATATGAGCCTCACACAAACGATCATCATTTACCCATTGTATTGCTGTTAAACTTCATGAGCTAGCACCAACCTCTATAAGTGCCCAACTTATATTTGTTTCGGTTGAATGCAGGCTCGAGTTGGAAACTTGGCCAGTGTAGTGGTATGCAAACCTTTCGATCTGCATCAGACAAGACACGGGTGAATATAGGCACGGAATGGATTGGTTTTTTGCTCTTCTATGGCAGCTTGATCATGTTCAAATTGTGAATAGGAAGATTCAGATCTGATCTGATGAACGGGTCAGAGTTTCGGGAACCATCCTTCTTGATCTCAGACAACGGTTAGCTGAAATTCTGATGAAGCGAAATGGTACTCCTCTAGAAGTTTGCTCGTTGATAGAAGCAAACGATGTTGCTGATGTATCTTCCAAGCCATGAACAAAAAGCTACAGGCTAAAAGATGTTCGTGACCTTTTTTATACGTTTCCATGATGCAGAAGAAGCTGGCTGGCTCTGAGAATTTATATGATAGAAAAGGATGACCTGCAATTCAGATAGGCTGCACATATTATCAATAAGGTCATAGGCATGGAAATCGAAACCGAAGATTTTGTTGACACCGTACACGAATGAGGGGGTGTAAAACATAAGTACCTCCATACATATTCGACTTGCGAATGCTCTGGTGCCGTGATCAGCCTGTTCTGCAGGTGAGGGAATGCCGACGATGATTGTCGACCGAAAGAGTACATCTTTGGTGGAATTCCAAAATGGTCGCAGCTCTCACTTTTCGATGCTGACATTCCTCAAACTCCCGGTTTTTAGGAATCATGAAGTACACAGAAAGATGCCTTGAAAATCAGCAGCGGAAGCAAGATTATGTGAAAAAACCATGCTGAGGCCCAACCGAGCACAATCAAACTATTATGAAACCACAGTTTGGGAATTGCTTGATGTACCTATGCAAGAACTATAAATTAAATAGAACGCGAAATATGAACACGAAACTCATTCAAATATGCCAATTCGATTTCTCATGCCACCAATTTTGTCGTTCTTTTAGCTCATGTAAGCGATATAAACGATTATCTTTATATCAAAAAAAAAAATCATTTTTCGCAAAATCCATGCGCCTGCTATCTGATTAATTCGGACCCTGTGTTTCAACTATGCTGAAGGGAAGGCAAATGAGCATGGCCCAATTACTATCTCCGCTGGCCCAATTACACACGAAAAAGAGTAAAAACTGCTAATTGGGCCAACGAAGATGGGCCAGAAATCTAGCGAGAGTGAGTTTCCGACCCAGAAAAATAAGGACAGAGAGAGAGAGAGAGAGAGAGAGAGAGTGAGTCAGCATTGTCGAGCCTTCGAATAGGCCCGAGCCACCGTCACCGAATCGCGTGGGCGCCGGTCTGATTGCGCACTTGCCTTGCCTAACTTCTTGGAGGCCCCACTTTTCATTTTCCCTCTATCCTTAACTTACCCAAAAAAATATCTACGAAGCCTCAATAATCAACTAAAATTCGAACAATACATCGCTCTATATTAACTCCATCCCGTTTCTCCCGACACTACATTCTTATCGATTCAACCACAAGCTTATATTTATCACGAGAGAAAAAGACTACCTGATTTAATTGACAATTTATGACGTCGGTATTGCTTGTTTTAATGTAAAAAACGAAATTAGAAAGATATTAGAATAAAAAGTTGTAAATAGCCAAAAGAAGAAAGTCATTGCGTGCACAGGGTTTACAAATCAGGTGCAACAGAAAACGTTCCAAATTTGTAAAATGAACACGATAATCACATCAAATCTAAGTAATTAGCGGTTAACTAATGATTACATCCAATGCCCATGGACTAAAGGAGAGATTTTTGGCTTCGTTTTCGTACCCTCCGAAATGAAAAAAAAAAAAAAAAATTTAGCCGTCCCCCCCAAAAAGAAAAAGAAGAAAAACGAAAAATTGAAAGGCGACAGGAGAGAGAACAGGAAGGTTTCTTGTCCTTCCTCGGACAACGCCACTTCAACTTCCTCCCTCAGTCCCTCTCTCTCTCCCTGTAGGCCGGACGCCATTGTTCCGGTTCGACGAGCTCGTCCTCCATTCTTTCCGCACCAGATCGATAATGGCTCATCGCTAGAGCTCCTCCGCCGGGCTCGATCTCAGCTCGCCTCCTCGCGATCCTCTCATCTCCGCCGCTCGTTGCCGCCCGACGTTTCGACGCCCGCCTCGCTCGCGCCGTTCGATTTTCCTCCTCCTCTCCGCTTCGTGATCTCGCCGCCCTTCACTTCCGCTTTTACTTCAGTAGACCGTACGGATGGATCTCGCTTCGCTTTGCCGCGCGGTTGTCTTTTAGCAAACTTCCGTTGCTTCTGTACAATGCGCTGATTTGTTTTCTCGGAGAACGCCGATTTGTTTCTTGAGTAGAAATGGCTTTAGCTCGGTTCGTTCGCCAGGCGAAGAAGCCGCGGGGGCTATGCGTGAAGATGACGGCGGTGGCCGTTCTAGGGCTGTGTTTCGTGTTCATATGGTCCATGTTCTCGTCGTCTTCGTCTTCCCTGACCATTCGGAGAGAGAGCTTCGACGACATAAGCGGGCCGATATCGGCTGGTGCGGGGGCTGTTAGTAAGTCCCGGAATCAGTCGCAGAAGGTGGAGTCGGCGAAAAGGGAGGGAAGTAAAGAGGATGGTGAGGCGAAATCTGAGTTGAATTTGGAAAGTAAGGGCCAGGAGGTGGTGGACCGCGGAAATCCTTTGTCTAATGATGTTCGTGGATCGCGAGAGAGAAATGAGAAGCGGGCGGTTGACAAGAGGAAGGAGAAGGCCGATTCGAAGTCGCCCAAGGGAAAGAGGAAAGAGGAAAAGGCGGTTGATGTATCTGAGGGTGGAGAGCTACAGAATGAGAAGGATGATGAGGATGGAGAAGAAGGAGAAGGAGAAGAACTGGTGATGGATGGGAAGGAAGATCGAGAAGGTGTGAATCGAGAAGGCGAGTCCAGTGAAGAGACAGAAGCAGGTGCAGATGTCGTTGAATTAACGGATGAAGAAGCTACGGAGAAAGTGGAAGAAGATAATGGTGGGTCAAACAGTATGGGGCAGAAGAGGAAGATTAAGGGTCCAGTATTTGATCCAAAAGCACGCTATAGTTGGAAATTATGTAGCACGAGAAGCAAGCATAATTACCTTCCTTGTATTGATAATGAGGGTGGTTCGGGAAGGCTCCGGAGTTATCGACATACGGAGAGAAGTTGCCCAAGAGTACCTCCAGTGTGTTTAGTTCCTCTTCCTCATGGGGGTTATGAGACTCCGGTCAGGTGGCCTGAGAGCAAATTGAAAGTAAGAACCATGATCTGATGGAGCTTTCTAGGCCTTCTGAGCCAACACCTCTCTTCAGTGCTAATGTGCAATCTCTTGCAGATATTCCACAAGAATGTGGCACATCCAAAACTTGCTGAATTCATAAAGAAACACAATTGGGTGAAAGAATCAGGAGAATATCTTATCTTTCCTTCAAACCAGTCTGAATATAGAGGGGGTGTTCTTCACTACCTAGAATTTATTGAAGAGGTATTTATTGAGGTCTTTAATTCTACTTATATCCTGTGCTGCTTAATTTTTTTCTGCTTTTAGCTTAGTTTTCAAACTATAGTCGATGCCATAACTTGTGCAGACAAATTTTCCTTTCTTATGTATGATTCCATTCCTGCTATCGTAAATTACATATTTTTGCTTTCAATGCCTTTATTCTGGGCGCACGTGATCAGGCCTCTCATTTTCCATTTATATAAAGGAGCTATGGATTCTGTTTGTTCTTCTTTTTATTTTATTTTCCTGGCACAGACACCATCTCCAAAAGGCCTAGTTGAATTGTGTATGTCGAAACTATGTTGGATTGTGTAATTTTGCCCAGAAGCATCTTTGGGGTGCACATGCTAGCTACAGGCTTCCCTGCCTTTCAAACTACCTATGGGTGTCAGAATATCATGAGCAATTGCACAAAAGCCCACAGAATTTTCTATGGTGATGCTGTTGGTCATTCGTTCCATCGTTGGTGTTTAACCTATTTTTGTTCTAATAATCAACAGCAGTAGCATCTAAGTGATGTTTCACTATTACTCTTGCAAGGGGTCTCCACCTCATCGCCACCATACATCTGCATCTCCAGTACCTTATGATTATGGATCTTACACCTTCACCACTTAGTGAATAATCCAGTTATCTTACCTCAACATTTTACATCTGGCATGATGGATTTCCTTAAGAGTGCAGCCCATGATCCTGTCTAGCAACTAATCAAATGTCAATCAATAAAAGTTTTTTGTAATGCTGTTGTCCTTGTACATAAACACAGTATGGAAAACTCTGATGTTTAGGCAAGACTAAATCTATCCTGCATCAGCCATACTGCTTTGAATACAAGTTTAATTGCTAACCTGGCGAATTATTAATGCCATTATGCATAAACATATCTGATTTGCTTTCATGATGCTTTAACCACTATATGTATTGGTGCTATTTATCTATAATGCTAGGCTGTTAATCGCCTTTCAAATTTGATTGGGATTTATAGATGGTACCAGATATTGAATGGGGAAAGAACATACGTGTTGTATTGGACATCGGGTGCACCGATTCAAGCTTTGTTGCTTCTCTACTTGACAAGGACGTGATGGTTTTATCCCTAGGCTTGAAAGATGACCTTGTAGATTTAGCTCAAGTTGCTCTGGAACGTGGTTTTCCTGCAGTAGTTAGCCCTTTTGGAACTAGAAGGCTTCCTTTTCCTAGTATGATTTTTGATGCTATACACTGTGGAAGCTGCAGTATAGCATGGCATCATAATGGTATGTTATGGTTCTCTCCGTCTCTCTTTCTATGTTGGTTCTTTATCTGTTACATGCGGTTTGTTGCTATTGTCATCAAATTAAATTTTCTCTTGTAATGACTGCAGGGGGCAAGCTTCTACTGGAGATGAATAGGATTTTGAGGCCCAGTGGGTACTTTATTTTGTCGAGGCAGCATGAGAGTGTTGAAGAAGAAGAAGGTTGGTATCATCATTGTTTTAGTGATTTATGAGCAGGTCAACTTTAGGTTTTCATGGTCCTATTTATTGATATATAATGAAGACAACTGACTTCCCCACACCCCCACCCCATGTACATGCTCAACTCACTTTCTGCTGTCTGAAATGTTTGTCAAGTCTTTCTTGTCAACTAGCAATGAGGCCTTTCTTCACAGGCTAGCTGTTTTAGTTTTTGTCATACTGCATCACACATTACAAGAATTCTCATTTTTGATTCATTAATATATAAACTTCTTTCAGCCATGTCTACATTAACTGCATCTATCTGTTGGAATATACTGGCCCATAAAACTGATGAAGACAGTGAAGTGGGTGTCAAGATATATCAGAAGCCAGAGTCAAATGATATATATGATTTGAGAAGGAAGAAAAATCCACCTCTGTGCAAAGAAAATGAAAATCCAGATGCTGCCTGGTAAGCTGGGATTATCCATTGACGTATACATAGCTTCCGGTACTTATTTATTATTTTCCCTTCTATTGTTTACTGCTGAGTAATTATTCACACAAAAGTAAGATATAAGGGGTAAATATGACTTAGGAATGTTCTTGTCCTTTAAGCTTGCAAGTCACGACCAGAACGGACACAATTGAAATTGGGTTGAACTATATAATTTGTTGGGAGCTTCGTATTTGAGGTAGTGTATATTAGAGGAAAGTGTGCTCGTGATTGAGTGGCAAAGATTTTTGGAACTTTTTTTTTTTTTTTTAATTGCTGAAACTGTGCAGCATGATTGTTAGGTAACAGATTGATTCCATCAGTGGTGACATCCCAACGTTGTGTTTACCCTATTTATCAGTTAATAATTCTAGTAATCATATGCATGTGGCCTGCAACAAGCAATATTAGTAACAGTGGGCCCATGCCAAACAAAGGACCAGATGGAAAATATAATGTTGCCTAGAATCCAATGGGAGAAGCTTAAGGAAGAGGTAATAGCAGAAATAGTATGCTTAATATGGTCCTGCACCTACAGTGATGATGGAGTTTGCATGATCTAATTTTCATCAAGAAAGGGGTCCTTTCAACTTTTATCCTTACTATGGCATGTAATTTTCGTAAGGGCAGACGTTCAAACAACCCTCGGTGAAATTTGAGATAAGGAAGTCCAAGGACTGAACATTTTTCCATATCTGGGATCCATTCTACAAAAAGACAATAAAATAGATGGAGATCTCACCCATAGAGTACAGGCAGGATAAATGAAGTGTAGAAGTGCATCTGGGGTTTCGTACAACCAAATGCCACATAGTCTCAAAAAGAACTTATATAAGATGGCAGTAAGGCCAGCAATGCTTTATGGCACAGAGTGTTGGGCAGTTAAGCCACGGCATATGCATAAAATGGGTGTAGTGGAGATGAGGATGCTTCATGATGTGTGAGCCCCCACGATTATAGATAATATTGAAAATGAATATGTTAGGGAAAAGTAGGTGTTGTTCCCATTTAGGATAAGGTGAGAAAAGGCTGTCCGAGATTTATTGGGCATGTTGAACAAAGACCTCCAAATGCCTTAGTGGACGATGTAAACAAAGATTGGATGCATTGGTTAAAAGGCATAGTGGAAGGTCTTTAGGATGTGGAAGGAGACAATAAAAAGATATTTGGAACATCTAGAGACAGAATATTTAACAAATGATTGAGCCCAATGGCATAATAGGATTTATATAACCAACCCGACTTAGTGGGATAAGGCTTGGTTGTTGTTGTTTTTTTGTTGTTATAAGAGCGATCCCAACGCCAAGTGCCATTGGAAGGAGAAAACAATCATTTTGAGAACGAGTATTCATGCCAATTAAGAATTCTTTTCTTTCTCAATTTTTATTCTCCAATTAGCTCATCAGCATGTTATTATGGTGCAAGTGTTTTTCCACTGCTGAACTGTAAATTGCTCCATTAATTGACAGGTATGTTCCTATTAAAACTTGCTTGCACACCATTCCAGCTTCAATTGAACAGCGCGGAACAGAATGGCCTGAAGAGTGGCCCAAGAGGCTTGAAACTTTTCCTGACTGGATGAATAATAAGGATAAACTGGTTGCTGACACTAACCACTGGAAAGCTATTATTGAGAAGTCTTATCTCACAGGGATGGGTATAGAATGGTCCAATGTCCGGAATGTAATGGACATGAAAGCAATTTATGGAGGGTATGCAAGTCTTATTATTTATAGTGTATCTGTGCAAATAGGAGATGATAGAAAATGTAGATGGTGTTAATGCACTTTATAGTCCGCTTCTTTTTTTGGCACAAAAGTGCACATGCTTGCATTTATTTCTAATGTGTGACTTACAATTTTGACATTAAGAATATACCATGCACAGATTTGCAGCAGCTCTCCTCCAGCAAAAGGTGTGGGTGATGAATGTGGTCCCCGTGCACGCTCCAAATACACTGCCTTTCATATATGAACGTGGTCTTGTTGGTGTTTATCATGATTGGTGTGAGTCATTCGGTACTTTTCCAAGATCATATGATCTTTTGCATGCTGATCATCTCTTCTCAAGGCTCAAAAACAGGTTAGAATGAACCTTTCTCTCATATGGCTTTTTGCATCTTATCTGGAATACTCATGTGCAATAGTGTGAGTCATGAGGCGTGAGTCATTCAGTACTTATCCAAGATCATATGATCTTTTTGTATGCTGATCATCTCCTCTCTAGGCTCAAAAACAGGGTAGAATGAATTTTTCTCTCATATGCCTAAATCTTTTATGGCATACTTACCTGCAATGGTGCTGTGTTTCCTTTAGAGACTTCAGTAGTCTACCTTGTCATCTCAAAATAATTATCGAACAGTGCACACTGAATGCTGCTTGGTCCTTGGTCAAATAGAATGCTCTGAAATGTGGTTAACTATAATAGTACTCAGGTTCTGAAATTTCAGATTATTATTTTACTAGGCTGTGGCCGTGCTTTGCACGGGATTTCTTGGTAATATTGATTGATAAACATAAGATGCATACTTTCTCACAGACAATACAAAACTTGCACCAAGCATTGCATTTATAAGTAAGAAAATATTTCACACAAAAATTATGAGATAGGATTTTTGTACCTTAATAGAGTCGGCTGCTTCTTTACTGGCCATCTTTTCCAAACATTGATTGGCCTTAATTTGACAATACATTTAATTGAATTAATTTTATTTGAGACCAAATGATTTTGGTCTATCTGTCACACTTAATTTTTCCCCCTTGCTGCTTTGAGGTGCATTGATACCGCATTTTGTGATGTGACCATTTCTGCCTATACAATTTTATGTGAAGCAATTTTTCAACAAAGAGAACCTGATGGGGATGATGTTACACATATGATGCAGCGTGGTTTTATCTATGCTGTACTTCTTGTCTCATATTTTCATAGCATGGACTACCATCATGCCATTACGCTTAACCAGTTTGAGATGTTCATTTATGTAGCAGAATTTCCCCTGCTGAATAACATGCAAATGTTTATCATCTCCTTTTTCATGTTATTTTGTATGGGCAATAGCTCTTCTGCAATTGCGGATCCATTTTCCCGAATCTGATGTGTGGACAATTGCTCTCTTTCTCTCTCTCTCTCTCTCTCTCTCTCTCTCTCTCAATCTGCGTGCGTGCGTGCGTGTGTCGAACCTATTGAATCCAACAACTTTCTGGTTATTTAGCTTCCTTTTTGGTTCTCCTTCTATGCAGGTGTAAGCAGCCGGTGGCTATTGTTGTTGAGATGGATCGAGTCTTGAGGCCTGGAGGTTGGGCGATTATACGTGACAAGGTCGAGATACTCGAGTCACTGGAAGGTATATTCAAAAGCCTGCACTGGGAGATTCGGATGACTTTCGCTCAGGATAAGGAGGGTATCATCTGCGCGCAAAAAACCACATGGCGACCGTGAGGGCAACGATCGAATAATCAACATCCACTTTAGGACGGTAGAAACACAGATTGCACCATACCGTAAATCCCTGACCATATTTTTTCATCATAGAAATCACCATCGAAGGTGAATTTTGCTCCCATTGTATAGAGAAGAGAGCGACGGCGTTCCTGTGATTTTTTTCGCAGCGTAGCATTACTTTGTTCTTATTAACACGAGCTCATGCATATGTTTCCAATTTTGTTATTGTTTTCCCTTCCGGATCTCACATGTTCTTCTGGGTTTTCATGGCAGTGGCAATTGACTTCACTGCCACTTAATGTACATTAGAAAGAACTTCATGAGATGATCTTATGTGGACACATTTTGCTTCTGAACGATGTTCTTCGGTCACAATTTGAAGCAAAGTGACTGCTTCATAACAAGTATATAAATTTTCAAGCAGAGCGCAAATTCTGGATCGTTGAACCGACGAATTAAACGAGGGCTGATCCACTATGCAGCTCATCTTACTTTTGTCCTTTTTCACGCTGAGCACGACCACTTGAGAAATTTTTAAGGAAAGTCGTGAGGCTTCCTCGTGCTTCACGCAATTCATGATCAAACGTGTCGACGTGAATCCGGCGTTAGTTGGTGGCCAAGCATTCGACGGCCCCTTTCAACGACCTTGGCAAGACCCTAAGACGCCGTCCAACCCCGTGGACGCAAAATCTCGTCTCTGGATAAGATCGAGACGCCGACGATGACGACAACAGAACATGTGATGGTCAGATCCAAAGCCCCATATTACGTTACATCCTCTCAATATAATAATCCTACAAAAACGTCAAAAAAAGGAAAAAAAAAGAAAGAAACTATCAAATGTCACTGTCTCCGGACAAGACGTGGAGGGGCTCGTGAGATTTTGCCAAACTCACGGAAACTTGCTGAGCACACGAATTAATTAAAAAAAAGTTAGCATTTTCAGGGCACTTGTCTCCTTGTTACGTGTATTATGTGCATTGAAAATCAAAATGTGAAAAAAAAAAAAGATCAATGTGACAAAAAATTATGAATCGATTATTTCAAATCAGTACATAAGATGAATTTATTTTTCGTTAAATTTCATTAAATTTTTTTATCAAAATTATTGAGTTAAATAACATAACGATTAATTATGTCCTTGTTTATTACGAATATAGTAATTTAGGATTTTTTGTGATATTAACATAATTTAATAAAAATTAGTGATGATAAGTTTATCGTGAATACACCACCGATTTAAGATTTTTCACGCTTGGCAGTTGATGATCTCTGTGAACAGTCTATTCTACTTTTTGCTTTTTTTAAATGAAAATTAAAGATCTTTGTACTTTTTAGTTACCCGAAGAGTGCACAGATAACATGAAAGTCGGCTATGTACAACGTAGATCCTTAACGGGTGCTTGAAAGCAAGACGTGACGCCTTTGAAGAGATTCATGGATCAACAAGAAAAAAGATGGAACCTTTTTGGGTGGGTAAATCGGAGGAATGTTCGGGGCCGCGAATTCATGGCGGAGGAAGGAAAGGGTCCCAACCTTTTTGATTGAAAGCGAGTTGTAACTGCTGGGTTTTACATTCAATGGAGAGAGAGAGAGAGAGAGAGAGAGAGATTCATGTGGTGAGTCGATTGACGATGCAAAACTTGATCTTGACGTGCACCCAGAAAAGGAGAGAGAGAAATATATGTGATCTACGTGCGTCTCCGATTCAGCATCAAGCGAGAGAGAGAGAGAGAGAGAGAGAGAGAGAGAGAGAGCAGGGCCAGAGGGTCTTGGCGTGGTGCGTACGTGGGTGTATCTGGTGAAGAGCCGGCAGTTTTGTAAGCATATATGTGGCATTATATTTTTCTCTTTTTAATTTTAATTTATCCCAATATTATACCCATATAGAGAGAGAGAGAGAGAGAGAGAGAGAAGATAGTTTTGGAGTGACGTGAGTATTGCTTCTTGGTGGGATTCTTGTCTGGTTTGAGTTGAGATGGACAAGTGAATTCTTCTCCGCTTCGCTCTAGATTTCGCTGGCGGCTGCTGTTGCTGCTACGGCTGCTTTTTTCCTGTTCGCTCTTGATTCATCCGTCGCCGTAAGCCTCTAATTCTCTCTGATCTTGCATTTTCTTGGCATTTCAAGTGCAGAATGTTTCGTTCATGACCTCAATTTCCGGTAAAGAGGGAACTGATTCTCTCTCTCTCTCTCTCTCTCTCTCTCTCTCTCTCTCATCTTGTTTCCGAGCTCGGTTGGGAATGGCCTTGTGTTATTTTCTGCTCTGTTGTTTTTCTGTTTCATATGCATGAAAACGAGAGGAAAAGGAGGAAACGGATGCATATCTTTTTTGGTCCTCTGGCTTATTTGGTATGTTTTCCTACAAATGAGGCTGCATACTAGGATGCTCATAGCATCTGTGATCTGTTCTTTGCTGTTCCTTTTTATCAGGGCTTTTAGTTGCTAATTACAGGGTTCTTTTTTTCGTTTTTGATTTTTCTTCTCACACATCTATACCTGGCAAAACCTCTTTCTCTCTCTCTCTCTCTCTCTCTCTCTCTCTCTCTCTCTGATTTTTCTAGCTGTGCCTCTGACCATTTGAGATAATTTCGCTTTTCTGTTCAGTTATCGACGCAATTTTTTTCGCGATATGCTGTTTAAAATCTTTCTGCATGTTCATTGGAGTGTTGCTTATGGATCAGGTTTTATCATCCAGGTGATTCCAGCTTGTATAATCCATTCCATCCCCATGTTACTCTCTTGATCTGCAGCGGAGGGTTTCGGTGAGATTTGGCTCCTGAAGCATGGAGGGTCTCTATGGAACCCCAAATGGAGAAGCAGCGGATAAGAATGGCCTCCAGCTGATCAGATACTCTGCTTACCAACCCTGCACCAAGTTGTCATCGGCTTGGTTCGACTTGAGAGTGTTCTATGTTCGGATCAGTAATTTTCAGGTTAATGACATGACCCCCGAATCGCTCTCTCTTAATCACATGCCTTTAGATCCTGAGACTTTACTCGAAGTGAATGGCACCAGAAGCAGCATATATTCGGATGGAGTCTCATGCCTTCTCAGGAGGGACAGGATTGACAAGAAATCGGAAGAGGCCACGTTCGTGAGCACTGATACTCTAAGGTTGACAGGGAGTGTGAAATTTGAGGTTTTTGACAGAGATGATCAAATTCTCTCGGGGGTTTTGGAGATGTGTTCTAGTAATGGCTCCACAGGGGAATCAAAAGGGAATGCAAAGAGATGGAGCATGAAATGTCAATCCGAGATGGCGGTTGGCAATGGCTTCTTGAAGGGTGAACATAACATGGGACCGGAGTCGCTGCCTCCAACTATTGAGGTTTACGTCACAGGATGCTTTGCAGGAAATCCAATAATTTTGACGAATACATTGCAGATTAGCTTGCGGAAGAAACACACTAGGAAAGGCATGCTGGATGCGATTCCCGAGGACGAAACTACTGAATTTCATAAAGATGGGTCACCAGGACTGGACTTACAGGTAAGCTGTGATAACCATAATGTACTGTGCTCCCAAATGCCATTAATCTACTCCCAAATGTACTGTGCCTTTAGATGTTCCTTGAGAAATGAATGCAGTCCAGCATTTTTGTACTGGTTTTAAGTCTTTGGAGCCTGCTTCATTCCATAACTCTGGAGTAAAATGTGTATCATGCTTAGCTCGTCATGTTTCCATTTGTCCTTTTTTTCTTAGGGCTTTTGTCATTCCCATTGCCCTCACTTATTGTGTGCTTTACACGTGTCACCTATCAGCTTGCACATGAACTGTAAAGTTCAGTAGGTGCAACCATTGACTCTCAGAATTTTGGTAGTTAGAAATTAGCACAACATTTCACTCCCTTGCTAATTCTTTTTTTTTTTTTTAATTGTCTATTCATTTACATTATTGTGGTGGGGTGGGGTGGTTGAGAGAGGGAGCGAATGGATGCTGTTCTTTACACAGTTTTTATCCTTGAATCTTAGAGGTAGAGGGATAATATCTCTAGGTTTCGTGCTGTTACAGCTGCCGACATGCTTCCAATCCTTAGACATTTCTTTCAGCAGAAGCCCCATGTTTGTTGAATCACTGACGCTTGACAGAGTATTGAATCTTATCCTATATGAATCATGGGGGTATGGGAAGGCACAAGATGCGACATGTCTTAAGGGAATCGTGTCCTTTCTGGTTTGTCACATTATATGGGGGCCTTGGTTGACCCACAACATGACCAACTTTATCCACATCTGGGACCATGTCTATGTAGTATAAGAATTGAAAAACAATATCCCAATGTCTTACGCTTACTGCCATGATGTTATGGGTTTCAAATCCTCTGTTGCTGCCCATACGGTTCCTCTGATTTCTCAGCATATATTGTTATTGTCCTTGATAATGTACAATCTTTCAGGAGATGCATTACCATTACAGTTTTGTGCCAAAAAGTTAAACGGAACCCTATAACTGTGCGGAATGACTTTGTAAAGAATTTTTAAGATTTGTAATTGGATTAATGAGCGGTCTGAACTGCACAACTAGGCTAGGGTGTCATCAAAATTATTTTCCAGTGTGACACAGTTTGGCATCTGACTTTCAAATCTCTCTGGTGTTTGATTTGCCTAAAAGATGTGAAGTCATACATCATTAGGTAGGGTGCCTTCGCCTTCTGAGAATACTGAGGAATATCTCTACATCCAAGTGCAGAGCCATTCTCTCTCCTCTTACTTAGATAAATATGGCCCTAGGTACAGATAATAGCCTTTCTCTGGTGTTCACAAATTTGTACTTTGTCTCCTAAAAGATTATATGTTGGTTGAAAAAAAACTGTTTTTGCATCTTTGTCTCTATTTCTTAGGTACACCATGTTCTTATTTTGGTAATGCATGCTTATTTTTACATGGCTTGTTCGTTTTTGGTTTCATCATTCAAAAAAAAAAAAAAATGCACTGTTTGTAAGTCCATCAGGGATATTAATATCTGTCTCGGGCTTGCTTCATACTTTGTTTCCCTTGTCGTGAAATATTTTATCCTACAATCTGTACAAAGTTTCTCAGTGACGTGCCTTTTCAAGTTGCTTTCAGCAGATGCAGATGACACTTGACTCTTACATAAGTTAATTTCCATATGTCCACGGTGCTGCGAATTTGGTTTTGTCATATATGTATATATGAAAAATTTCTGTTATAGTCTTCTTATACAGAGTGCTGGATATATTTCTTGTTTCTGCACTCGAAGATGTTCAATGAACATTGTTAAATCAAAGAAATGATGGAACATATGAGCAGTTCTTAGACAGGCAATCTAACACCTTTTAGGTGGTGTATCAAATGATTAGTTAGTATGTTTGCTTGTTGAAGCTGGACCCTGAACTTCGGACCTCTTTCCTTGTCTGTTACATCACAATACATAGGATATATGAGGGCAAGGATATGTTTATACATTTGCACATATAGGTGCACAGCGGATGCTGATGCATCAACTGATTAGCCACTCATGTGTTGACCTTTCAGTTCAATTTTTTCTCAAGAACAAGTTTATGAAGCTCCTAGCATGTCTGGGTGTAGTAAAGTATTCCTCATCAGCATGATCCCTGATCTGGGTGTAGCATAGTATTCACAGTCGAAATGACTGCTGCTTCATTATTGCAGGTTGCAGAATACAGAAACTACAAGCCAGAAATTGACGAGGACTACAGCATGTACTGGCGGAGGTCGGAACTCATGGAATACGAAGATGGCGAACTCTCATGGTTCAATGCCGGAGTGAGAGTTGGAGTTGGAATTGGGCTTGGCATATGCGTTGGGGTCGGCATAGGAGTAGGGCTGCTGGTGCGTACTTACCAAGCAACTACTGGGAACTTTAGAAGGCGGCTCATCTAGGACATTGCCTCTCGAAGTTCTACACTACAATCTGCAATCTGCGGATACCTCATAGATTCTGCCCTCCTGGCATTCCAGTCCAATGTGCTTTCTCTCGTTGAAGGTTTTGGCTCAAAAGTGTTTCATTTCCATGGTCGAGCGTGAGCAAATTTTCGTGTGCTTTATTTGTGGTATCTTCTCTGTTTAGAGGGAGGCAAAGGATGTGTAGATTCAATGAATCTTGGAGGGCAGTTGGGTTGAGTTGATCTCACAGGGGGATGCATATATGTACCTGAGTGGCTCGTTAACGTGTAAAAAGGTTTCTTTCCTGGAACTTGGTAATGTTCAGCGATAAAAATCAGTTTTTTTGTGCATTGCCAAGAGTATAGATTGCTCTTTATATCGGCGGAGGAGCGGACTCTTCTGTCGGGCATGATACTTCGGCTATATAGACTCACAAAACACATGAACAGGAAGTTACCTGAAGAAGGTAAAGCGTTAAGGGTTTAAGGATCCTCAGCCAACTACAGAGGAGCGCGGACCAGTAAATCTTTCTGCAACAGCAACTATACGTACCTCAAACGGTCCTGGGCATATGGAAACTGTTCCCAGAAAGAAAGATGAAAGGAATAATAAAATTAGTGATCCTTAAAATTTGGAGCAGCTTTCAATTTGAATAGAACATGTCAGCGTCTGTCTCATTTCTTTTCAATGTGATCAGCTAGAGATGGCAAACAGCCGCTGCTAAGGTTTGGCTGATGGCATCCAGACAAGTCCAAATTGGCAAAGCTTGTGAATGATAGACATAAGCCCTACCGAGCAGGGGAAAGAAGTTTTGGGGTAACCCTGAACTTGACCTGTTACCCGGTTCAGCAATTCTGACAGAAAGGCTAGATTGACCGTAAGAAGAGAAGTTGAGAGAAAAAGAATGCAATGAAAATATAGGGTCGAATTTAGATATCGAATGAAGTTTAACAATATAAGTTTATGGACCAAATGGTGCATATTTTTTCCAATATGGAAATCGAGACGGGTCCATGACAGGGGGAAGTTATACCCGCAGAATGCTAGTTATATCATCAGTTGTAGGTACTCTGTATTAATATATAATATCCCGTATAGCCGGAGGCATTTAGTAGCCAACCATCCTGACTAGCCACGTTCACGACCATCACGTTCGTTCATTCGGGTGCGCACGTTAGCCTGCTTATCTACCTACCGAATGCAGTATAGATGCTCAGCTTGCTGGTGGTGCAACCCCGACAGGCTCAGGAGCCACCTCAGCTCCAGAATGCTTGTTCCCATCGTGAAAGGCCTTCTCAGGTTGCCGATCAAATCCCCACAAACTGGCTGCCTTAATATCATCCTGAGCCATTAGCCTAGAGAATTCTTCATGGTCGTACTTCAGTTTTGCTCTTCCTCCAAACTCGGTAGGAAGGTTCTCCTCATCAAAGAATGATCTCATGAGCTCGACACTGTCTTTGTTCTTCGGGTACACAAACTTAACCTTTTGAAAAGTCTTAGCTTCCATGAAGTACTTCACAACCTGCGCCAAAAAATGTGAAGCGTCAGTCTTGGATCAGGAGAATTCTCATAACTTGGATTTAAAAAGGGGAGGAAATACATCCACTCATAGTAACAGCACAACGAAGTGAGAGAAAAAGGGGTCTCGGGATATTAGCCTTCAAAATGATGGATGTAAAGCATTTCTACCACTGTAACAGCATCTCATGCACAGATGGATGATGTACCAAGCCAAAGATGAAACAAGAGCCAAGAGCAATGGAAAAAGAGACGGGCATGGCATGAGAGAGCAGGCAAACTTTAAAATGGGACTAATCTATGCTGTTCTATTCTTTGTTGGCCGCTGGACTAAGAGATGAGTTGAATATGGCCCCTCAGTGGTGCACCAAAAAAGTAGTGTCTGCCAGTGTATCTCCATCAGGAATTGGAGCAACTAATGACTGCCTCAAGAGTGTTTGATAGAATCTTGAATTCATATCAACACAGTTGTTTGACACTTGGCACAAGAGAATCTAGCAGCGCCTTTCAAAGGGTGCATACAGAAACTCTCTAGATTTTTAAATTCGACAAAACCTTTAATGCGATGCCTTTGTGACGCTACACTAAACATCTGGAAATAAAAAGCAGAGAAGAATTGGTAGTCTTGGATTTTAAACCTTCCAGAATGCTTCAAAAATGCGAGGAGGGTTGTATAGAAATGCTACAGCAAGCCTCTCAGGGTAATGGTTCTGCAGAATATTAATACTTTCTCTTGCAGATTTGATGGGCACATTGGTACTCAAGGACCACCCTGTGAAGTCTATCAACCAAGCCATCTGTTCCTGACCCTCGGGAGATTAAGGATGGCATTTTCTATCAAATAGACTAGATGTCGCATCTGGTCGTCAAGCGATTGAGTATTCTGCAAGATTCATTGCCAAGTTAATAGGTAAGAGCAAATAAAAGCTACAGAAAATAGCAACAACAGGATGGATAAATACCTGCATTCCAGGTCTCAATATAAGAACGCTCCTTCCATAACGATCGTGAAAACTTGCTCTGTATACCTTTCCAGTTTCACCTTCATTAGCAACTTCTTCCTGTTTTAGTAAGCATCACATTGTCAAATGGAAGCATTATTCGGCGTCCCAATAAGTATTATTGCATGTCTAACACAACCTGCTCATTAGCCATATTGTCAACTAAAACAGTCTAAATGATGATTTTGGTAACAGCACGAGTGCAAAAATATACTGGGACACTTATTGTCCCTTGAACGATAAACTCTCCAACACCTAATGCTGCATATCACTGCATCATGGCAGTTTCATAGAAGACACAAAAAAATGAGTGCCACTCAACTATTGTTGACTAACACCAATCCTGCATTCGCATTCATTCACAAAATCAGTTCTTCTCCGTACCAGGAACTTAGTCTACGAAATAAAATTAATTATCAGGTCAACACAATAGTTAGGGTAACAAGGATCAGACTTCTACTGAAGTTTAACAGGCAACAGCCATCGGCATAAATTATTTATCACAATACTTGCACAGGTATTAATTCACCCAGACACTTAGCCATCTTACCCAGCTGATTTCCTCAGGCTTAAAAGCTGATCTCCATTTCAGCGTCTCATCTAACATTTTCTTTGCATTGTCTATGTTCCAGTTTCGAGCTTCCAAGTATCTCCTCAAGCATGCATCATCACAATACTTCAAATTTCGCCCAGAGAGTGGTCCCATAGCAGTCTTAAGCTCATTCACCTGCATGCAAATGGACTTAAAATGTCACTGTATTTCTCCTATATTCTGGGAAGGAACATTGATTATTATTCCACAAATCTACAAAATCTATACATCATGAGACATTAAACACATATATGAGCCCTTGATGAGGAAAGGGGTACAGATAAGGGGGTGTATTGACGGCAGAGTATTATCTGCAAAAAGGGCCACTTAATTGTTTCTCATGGCCAGAAAAACTATTGACTTAGGTCAACCGCATGGTCAGCCATGGAAATCAGATAAATATGAGCAATCGATCAAGGCGATACACTCTACGAAATGTCCAGTCCTTACAAGCGCTGTAATTTTGAAACCTTAATTACCTTAGACTCGAGCTGCAGTGAGTCATCTTCCTCACTGTGGTGAGAGTTACTCCAACGACGAAACATGGTACCTGAAGCCACAAAAATTGAAGGAATTAATAATATATCTTCAAAGAACTATTGATGGCCTACTATAGAAGTAACAACTCACACCATATAAGAACACGTACAGATATTCAAAAGACTAGGAATGAAAGCATATTTCCTATAGGTAAAACAGACGGGAAAATAAATTACAGAGGCAAATGGAGCCTTCGCTCTCTAGTCCCTAACAGAACAAAAAAGGAAGAGCAAGAGAACTAAGCCCTTAATTCTAAGGAAAGAACAATCTAATAATTGAGCAATGTAGATGTATTGCAATTCTACCACATTGACGATATCGTGCAAAAAAGTAAAGCCCATATATAGGATAGGCGACACTGCAACATCAACCATCAATAGTGCCACTCTGCTTGAAGCTGTAAAACAAATGCAGCTCCCCCGAAGAAAAAAATTAACAAAATAAAAATAAATAAATCGTTCGAAGAAATGTAAACCCATCAACATAGCGCCACTGTGCCTGGAGTCGTAAAACAATTCCAGCTCCCTCCAGAAAATATATAACAATATAATATATCCTGTAACTAAGCCACAAGCCAAGTTTACTTCAATGCCAAGTGCCTTTAAAGAGTCTCCATGTGCTAATGGCCCTGCAAACTGAAGGTGTGCCAGCTAGGTAGAACTTGCCAGAAAAAATCAAATAAAAATGGAATGGAAAAAGAAAAGAAACTCCTTTTTCAGAAGAAAGTGAATAATAGAGCCAGACAGAGGGTGATTTAATATTCCGAAAAGGTTTTTTTTTTTTTTTTTTTTTTTTCATTAAAGTAAGGCCAGAAGCCATCTGCTACCCATCTAACTGCAAATCCAACTTGCTTAGAACTGAAAGGCGAGGAGACAATTCTCAGACAGTCACCCAGTGAAAACCAATAACAAATAGACCAAAAAATATATAGCGAGCGGCCACAACACAGACTTAGACAAGATCAACAGATAACCATGGAAGCAAAGTTCCAGTCTTGTTGGCTCGGGCGGGTGGAAGCGTGGGAAAAGGTCAAGCCTTGACTTTCATCAACACTTGTTACAGCCTTTTTCCCCGAAATTTCGCAGAAAAAAAACAAAAAAAAAACAAAAAGACAGTAATTTGAGAGAACTCCGGCGGTGCTGGGATCAGCAGATCCACCCCGATCAGCACTGTTCTATCATCGTCGCGCGCGGGAGGTGAAAATCTCCTCCTTCGGCACGTCATCGCCAGCCATCTCGCGACTCAAGCGAGCGCAAAACGACAGTGGAAACGAAAAGGCGACCCCGCACGCACTCGCCCCCCCGGGTCGTAAAACGCCACTCAGCGACGAAGGAAAGGAAAACACGAGAATACCGAATCCCAGAGAGCAACGCGCCTCGTCAGGGCGAGCGACCAGAGCAACAGCTCCGGAGATAGCGCGTACGAAAGGCCCGATCCAACCGTGCGAGTGCGTGCGAGAGAGAGAGAGAGAAAGAGAGAGAATCGGGAATCATACGAGGAAGGCGGAGGCGGAGGCGGAGGCTTGCCGGAGCGATCGGCGGCGGGCCGCGGCGGAGTGGGACGGCGGGGAGATGCCTCCGGCGGCCGTGGTTCACGGAAATGCCATGATGCGTTCCTACTTTTTCCACACGGGGACTGCGACCAGCAACTGGAAAACGGAAGTCTAGAGAGAGAGAGAGAGAGAGAGAGAGTCGACTTTGGAGTGCCCGTTTGTAGTTTTGCTACTGCGTGGAGCTCGTCCTTTTTATTTCTCTTTTTTTTTATTCCTCGAATAAAATAATTATAAAAATAAATTTGCCGGAAGATATTGGAGATATTTCCGCCTCTGCTCGTCCGTACGACGCGTGTGTACGGACACGTATAATAGGGAGCATTAAAATGATATTTTCCTTTTAACGACTAAGGAAATTCTTATTTTTTTTGAATCAGTCAATCGCAAAACCGTGAAATACCCAATTAATCTTACGAGTGAATTAGGATGTGAAATTAGGATAGAGTAGTACTGACCAAAAAGAATTAGGATGTGAAATTGTTTTGACTTTAATTTGAGCAGTATAAATTGCATGTTGGATCGGGGTTCGCGCATTGAATTTTTTTTTTTTGGCAGGAAATCGTATAAAATTGTAAAGTCGTCGTCTAATTTTTATTTGTTTTTATTGTTGTTGCGTCGATTTTGGTGTCTAGAGAGAGAGAGAGAAGGACACACGTGGGGGGGTGGTTTCTGGATGAGACGGGGGATCGGTTTTTGCTTTTTCCGAAGTTGGTCGAAAGCGGCAGCCAAAATCATCGACCCACTTCTCAAGGTCCGGGACAAGACCTTGGTAACCATTTTATGCTTTTTCTTTTCTTTTTTGTCTTTTTGGCTTGTCGGTCCACTATTTTCTTTTCGTTTCGATTTATGGTGAAATGACACCATAAACTATTATTGCAAAAGAAAAGTTAATTGCACCGTGAGAAAATTTTCGGAAATTATTAAATTTGGTGGAGTGAAAGGGCATTTTGAAGGCCGAGAGGAAAATTGTCCACAACTTAATAATAAATATGTTCCAAATTTGTCAATTCACTATTGAACTTTTTAATAATGGCAACTTAGCTTTAAATATTTTAACATTTTGGTAATTAAATTCATCCAACCAATTTTGTCTTGCATGAAGGCCAGCTATTCTAAATGGCATGACTGACGCTAATGATGAACAACTTTTAATAAGTATTCTAATATTTTTCAAATATTTTAATTTCATTTTTATATTTTCTTTCTTCACTTTTTTCGTATTGTGGATGGAGGATCGCTGAGCCCTCCCTAGCCACTAGGCAAGTTTGACAGGCCCTCATTGGCCGTGAACAAGCAAAGGCATCACAACCCTCGCTAACCACAAAAAAAGGGAAAAAGAAGAAATAAGTATATAACTAATTTTTAAAAAATATTAAAAAATTATCCACATTAACATCAACCATATTAAATAGGACGATTGGCCTGCATAATAATAATTTTCGATCAAAATTGATCGAATAAACTAAATTAACAAAACCTGAAAAATTTAGAACTTGATCAACACTTACTGAAAATCAGCAAAAACGTAATAGATTTAGGATTTTATGGATAATTTTCCCAAAGGAAGAGGGACAATTGCTTTTGGCTTAACAACATTTAAGTATAGTACTCGAAATATTTAAATGGGTTAATTACAATTAAAAAAATCCAAACCTATATTGACAAGAAATTTGTGAAATAGGAAATTGTGAATATGTGTATTGGATGTATGAGCCTATTTACGAGTCTTATTAGATGACTATAGATAATCAAATCAAATACGATCTATCAAAACATACACGATTGGGGATATGGAGAATCTCCCATATAGATGCATGACCACGAAATGATATGGAAAAATATCTCCAATATCTCTAACATCTCTTTAAGGCCCATTTGGTTAGGCTTTTGGGGAATGTACTTACAAAAATGCAAATACCGTTGGGTGAATGGAGTTTTCTGAAATGCAAACAACGTTTTGTAAAATTTGTATTTATAAATGACTTTTATTAAATTAAAAACAAAAAAAATGTTTTTTTTTTTTTGAAGTCTAGCCACCGGACCACCAGATCTAGCGGTCGGATGGCCAGATTTGGCTCTCGGACGGTCGCCAAGGTCGGGCAGCCTCAGGCGGCTGTCACTTGGGGTTGCGTGACCTTAAGTAGTGATCGCTTGTGCATTGCCAGTGTGTGCTACCCCTTAACCAGTGGTCGCCGGCATCCGATCGGCTTCTTCATCAAAGAAGATAACTAGTGATGAACAGTAACCGGAATTTGCATTCTAAAAATGCAAGTTCCCAAAGGATCTCTAGACTTGGTTTAGACTAAGGGCACTTAGAATCATTTGAAGATACAAATGTATATTTGCCAAAGTTACCCAAAAAAAATTAAACCAAACGCGTTTATATTTGGCCAAGGGATTTTAGAGTCCCAATGTCCATTCCCAAAGCCGAACCAAACGAAGCCTCAACATGCACAAAAGCCAACTTGAATTTGTATAATAAAATTTGAAAACAATTAATGCATTAAAGAGAGATGTGAATGTTGTGCTACTTACATGGTTGTCGTTTGCTCTCGTAGCTATTGAATAGACTACTGGAGAAACACAACACTCACGTTGCCGATGTTATTACAAAACAGACTCGATGGGCACTCCATCAAAGCTTTGCAGACTTCGCAATAATAGAACAAGCCAACAATTGCTATCGTACAAGACAGACATTTGGGGTTTGGCGTTGATGGTGACATCAACAATTATTGAAAAAAAAATTACATGGTGATGTGGCGTGCACCAGTGCACCTCGGGATGACTGACTCTAATGCTGAGATAAGAAATATGCAGAATCAAAAAGTTGTAAAATTTATGTGCGTTGGATGTACCTAATAAAAGCACACGAGCTTATTTTTTTAGGTTTTTTTTAAACGACTATTTATCTAAGGCAATCAAATCACGTATAATCAAGATATGTACAATCGTAAGAAAGAGGAAAAACATTCGTGGCGTTATTTCGAAATTTGTTATGTCATGTTCCGGTAAAGTAAAATAAAAAATGTACTCATCTAGTCACCTTTCCCTTTTACTTTTTCTGTTCAAAATTTGGAGGCGCCCCCCGCGTCCACTACTGCGACGTTCGTTTTGTTAAGGAAGACGACGAACGAATAAAGACATGGAGAAAGGGACAATCCACGGAAGCAAACGATACAATCAAGGCAGGACCACGTAATTGGTATCATTTCAGTAATACAATTTAAATAATTTATATTTTGACAAAGTACGATATATATTTATGTATATTTGCGGAAAACTGAATTTTTATTCTCCAAATTAATAGATCTGGTCCACGCACGGCCGCCTGGTTAGGCATATGTTCCCCGCACTTGAAAAAGCTATGCTCCTCAGAATCTCTCCCCTTAAACGAATTTTGCCAATATGAGAAGTTGCAGAAGAATCGATTCTTTGTTCTAGACAACCCAAAAGTGCGAGCACAGCGGTCGGCTTGCTCGGAGGACCATGGAACATCCTGTGACCCATCTTATGTTGATGATCCCGGGCAAACAGAGAGCTGTTCGCATGCCGAAGAATGATTCGGAAAACACGGTCGGCAACATGATCCATATCTCGTGTGGTTCTCTGAGGGAAAAAGAGGATCTAGACTCGAAGAGTCCGTTTTGTTTAATGAAAAAATGAATGATTTATAAAATATTTTTTACGAATAATTGCTCGTAATGCTTTGCAAAAAAAAAATACGAATGAAAAATATTTTTACTATTCACGAAAAATATTAAGGCATAAATCATTGTTGATAATTAAAATATATTTCATAAACTAATTATTTCAAGTAATAAAAACGATTATTTTTAGAATAATTTTTTTAGAATTATTTATTTTGTTACAAAATAAATAAAAAATAAATAGAGCCTTAAAAAAGAAAAAAAAAAGGATCGGTTCATATTTTTCTATTGGTAAAGCTCTTGTCAATTTCGGACCAGCACGGGGGAATCGTCCCACACCTCACAAGTTACTTTCGGAGGACAACCCACCCTCTCGTCTTCTTTCCGTTTGTTCTGTCGCTTTCGGTTTCAACTTTCCAAAAAGCTTTAGGACTTCTAGAAAACCAGACCCAACTTTGACTAGAATGCATCGACGGTTCTTGTGCATTCGGAGTCAGTCGAGGGCTCCGATCCTTCTCACATGCGATCCATCAAATTCAATCGGTCTGGACGTATATATCTAATTTGGGTGTTAATTCTCCAAGAAAATGGTGACCAGAGAAAGATCCTAGATGGAGACTTTTTCTTTTTATACTTTTTTACACACACACACACATATATATAAAACATATTTTCTTAAAAATAAGCGCTCGAATCACTTAAAAAATTGATGAAAAATATTTACATCATAAAAATTGAAAACAATTTTTTAGAAGATATTTTTCAAATCGATAATTTTCTACTAAATAAACGAAACCTTATTCGTGTTGAACCCACAACATCAATGTTTGGAGGTGCATTAAAGGCCACGACTCATGTACACTTGTGAACTGAAGATACCATGCTTTCCTTTTTTGCCTTTTTAACTTTTGCCAAAAAAAAGAGTTGAGAATATGATGCTCGAACCTTTAGTGGATTAAAATTGCGAATGCCAATTTGCAGCAAATTAAAAGGAAAAGGAATAGGAATATCTGCGACCTAAAAAGAGGATGGATTATTTCTCTTAACAACGGAACGCTTAGCATGAATTAATTATAGGTTTAGAAAATTGCCCTGGCTGCATAATCCTTTTCTCGTTAAAATGATCGCAGGGATTTCGAAAGGATAAAATTGAGAAATAGTAATTGACACATGTTTATAAAAGTCTAGGAAATTTTTTTATTTTATACGATTGCCAACTAGAGGGCTGCGAGATTTCCTAACTATATTAGACGCGATTAGTTCTGCTACGCTATAATCATCACTGTTTTTAACGTACTTGACCGTTCGAATGTGCGACATTTTTACCAAAAGGTCGAAAATCAGCATCTGTCAATTTTTCTTCTTCCAGATCTGAATTCACCATAATTAAAGCGGCGCATTCAGTCTTCCGCATCCCATGCCTCCGAGCAAATTTATTCAACCAAACAAAGCAGTAAATGAACTCACCCATTTAATTTCATGAAAGATGCTCGAAACAGCTAATATCCAAATATTTTCAAAAAAAACTTTCTATCTATTATTTTTGTAAGGGTCACGAGCCAACGTTTTTAAAAATATTTAATAAATTATTCAATTTTCAAAAAAATAAATTTTCTACCAATGTTTTGAACAATAAACTAATCAATTTACCAAAAGTGTTTTCATTAATCAAGAACCATAAAAGCCTAAACTGAAAGAAAATTACTTCCCGAGACACAAGGGGAATTATTTTTTCAAACCATCAAACAAATAGAAATTTAAAAAAAATTAGGGAAAAGACCACTAAAAACTCAAAACCTTTTCCAAACTGCCAAACTTACCCAACCTATATTAATTATGACACATTTACTCATCAAGGATATCTTTGTCTTTTTATTTCTGTTTTTCCTTTTTTTTTTTTTTTTTATAGAGAAGAAGAAGAAAATAATAAAAATAATAAAAAGTAAAATACTAAAATACCCTACGAGTTCAGGATTTTTTATCACGAAAAAGAATTTAATGTAACCATCGCAATTGAAAAAGTTCGAAATTTTTTATATCAAAAAAAAAAATCGAAAATTTTCATATAATAAAAAAAATTTAGATAAATTTGTCTTTCAACAAAATTTGAAATTTTTGGTGATCTTTTCCCCTCAAAATTAACTGCTTTTCTTGAAAATAATTTCTCTAACATAATTTCTTTTATCATAAAATTTTCAATAAAATAATCGAAGCTCAATGCAACGTCAGATAACAAGTCCCAGTAGAACAGCAAACAAAATGGCGAATCCAGGTGGAGTCGAACCACCACAAACCCATACCCTCTCTTCAGTTAAAGAGAGGGTTTGGGAGCTCCGCCAGTCGGAGCATTTGGATCCATAGACGGTCACGCTCACAGAACACACTCGATTTCACATAATTTCTTACACATTTAATTATTTATATAGTACGATATATTCGTTTATGGAAAAATACTAGCCAAAAACCGACCAATGCAAAACGCAAAACCCAATTTTCTTCCTATCTCTAATTAATCCCAGTGCAAATAAAATACCTAGCCTCTCCCATATAAATCCCTAAAATTTTTCCCTGCAACAGTAGTAACCCAGACTTTTTCTTCGTGTTACGTGACAAAATTATCCACCGCCCATAACAGAAACGCCTAAATTTTATTCAATGACGACACCATTATAAAAGCTCTAGGATCATAGACGGTGGGTATTGTTACATATTCTAAATATTAAAAATAAAGGAAGTATAGCTACAAAAAAATAAAAAACAGATTCTTGTCGCAGAGGGCTCAGGTTAAGATTTAATTCCACTTCGACCCAAGACGTAAGATTTAGTTCGACCCAAGACGTAAGATTTAATTTGATCCAAAAAATATATTATTAGTTACGCTTTTAATATAAAAATAGTATGTAATATCACAGATATAAAATAGTAATAATTAATCAAGTGACAACCAACGACATTTCAAGGAATACGGTAATCTCGCATTTTTCACTGATTTGACAATCAAGCGCAACAAATTACTTGTCCTGTAGCTCCATCTTCTTACTGTACCTATTTCTGGGAACCCTGCACCATTTGGTAATAAAAATGTCACTCTTTTCTCTTCATATTTCTCAAGGTCCTATTTGGAGAGAACCGATGCGTCTCGTGCGGGTGCTGGGTGCCAGGTCGGGCAGTCAACAGTCAAAAATTACATTTATCTCACTTCCACACTGTTCCGCAATTTCACAACTTCTTCATTGCAAAAACCACCCCACGGAAAACAGGTACTAGACGCTGCCATGGGTGTTTTATTGGAAGAACCATCGCCCTAAAAATATTCAATTCACAAAGAAAAGGCAATCCCTTCCAGGGTATCTCATATATATTAAAAGAAAAAACGAGGAACATAGTCCCTGAAAAAAGAATAAGCTTGAAAATTTGAGATTTATATGTGTATGTCCCAAAATTCCCAACGGACAAATTCGTAGTTTAGATAGATGTATAAATCACCAGAAAGATGCTATACTTCATCATCAAAGCAGAGTAACAATAACTACCTATTTTTCCACAAAAACTTAAAAAAAATAAAAATGTACGTGATTTTTCATTAGTTTTGAAGAACAATACAACCCAACCACTCTGAGCAGAACCCTTTTTACCTCGTGCAGCTTCAGCGACAGAAAAAAATAATCGGAGAGGATTACGACTAAGCATCTTGTCATAAGAGGACATACAATGCCAACTTCAGCAAAGCACACACGGTTAACATTCAGGGGGGACACTGACCCGCAATTCATACTCCATTATTAATCCTGCGGGAAATTCCCCAAGATCTGGACTACTTAGATTTTTATATTTTGGTCCTGGAATTCTGCTTTAACGCAACTGAAGCAAGGAAGATTATCAGGCGTCAAAAAAAGATGCTACCACAAGTGGAGAATGCATCACTCGCACGCTCCCTCGTGCAGGTGCTCTTCACTTAGTTCAATTATTGAACCCAAATATATGAACTGGCACTACTCATGCAGCCAAAGTGAATGGACAATTTAGGCAGATTATCACCGTCATGGTTTTCGTGAGACAGCTATGAAGGACCATCCACGCAGCTGGAGGAATTCTTCCAATAAAGCCATGGAGCGATCAACTTCAGTTGAGTCTCTTCATGGATAGGTCAGAGGCTCAGCGTACGTGAAACATCAATGACTTCCAGCTCTGTAAACCAGTCAAAAGAATCAACCCCTGAGAATAGACAACCAAATTTTCACATTAAACAATAGCACTACTAACAACTGTAGGAATTTTCGTTCTGTGAAATGAGATGTCTTTGCTAATATTTCCAACAAGTCAAGGCAGCGATTCTGCTCTTCATATTTTCAACAGATTAGAGAAGAAGTTAAACTAGCTGTCAATCTATCTAAGTTCGAACCCAAACCTTCAATTTAGTTTCAGGAATTCATCTTCTTCATATGGTTCAAATTACCCTAAGCATCTCAGGCAGTGACCAATTATGCATCTTGGTGTAATGGCTTCTTTTGGAAAACAGATCATATCGTGGCAAACACGAGACAAAACAGACACGAAACAGATGGAATGAACAGTAACCAGACCACACTGCATAACTAACCAGGTAATTTTTTGGGTTCGAAACTAAACACGTAATTTAACACGCCATACTAAACATTTTACAACAATAACACACAAAGAAAAAAGAACAGATATCAGAATTGAACAGAAAGAGAAATGCGACAACGTTGCACCTTACCATCAGACAAATTTAAGCAAGCTTAAAAGCCATCCTCGTTGATTTGGCATCCCAGCGCTCCACACCGCTTCAGTCCGCAGTCAGGTTGATCTGGCATCGGCTATTTCATCGATCCAATGACTTGAAAAATCTGATACCGCTTGGAAACTAGCAGAGCAGCAAACCTCGCTCAAACAACACAAATCTCTACAACATACATCTCAAATACACTATCTTTCACCTTACACCATCTTCAGAATGCTTTGACATTCCATATCAGGAATCGTCTTGATGCACCATCATTTCCGAACAAGATCAATAAAAGGCAACGCAGAATAGTGCCCAAAAAAAAAAAAAGAGAGAGAGAACTCTCCAAGAGTAAACAATGCGTAGGAACTGCTTCAATGTATTAAGTAGTCAATTTCCATATATAACCTATGTATCTGATCAAGACAAACTTCCACTTTCTTGGGAAGCATCCACTTTAAGGTGCAAGAATCGTTGTTAGTGTATCTTCTTGAGCATAAGTAAGGATATCGTGTTATGTTCACCAGGGTCACCACAAATGCAAACGGAGCTTAAGCAATTTTCAAGAAATTTCAAAAGAATAACGAGCTCATGAAATCTTGATCTGTCATCACTTATTTGAGAATCCATATTACCATCATCAATCAGGCTTACAAAGGATAAAACGGCCGCAAGTGAGGGTGAAGTTCTTTTGGAATCCATCAAGTCATCAGTCAAGCAAATAATTTGCACGCCATTAAACTTCGCATAGTGCCGCCAGAGGCAATATTAGCACAATGAAAGGCGCAAAATTTAAGATGTACCTCATGGTGGAATTTGATTATAATCCGGGACTTTCCTGCATCGTGGTAGCTATCATCGTGCCATTGAACGTGAAGGTGCACCAAGGCCACTTCAACCAACGAAAATTACTAGTTTAACTAGCATCACGGCTTTCGTTTCCCTGCATTCTACTGATGTTTCCGCACTCGGTGCAATTTGCATAGGATCACTATGCACAGGCGGACAAAAGGGATGTGCACAACGAGCGAAACGAGAATAAGGAAAAAGAGGAAGCCGGGACACGAGACGCAGGAAGGGGGAGAGCCGGGCAAAAGAGACAAAAGCCCCGTGCCATCTCCCCCTTCAAACACCAAAAAAGAAGTGCTTTTATTTGGTTTCTGTGACCTGCCATGCAAGCGCACCTGTCATGGCAAAGGTCGGACACATCCACTCTTCTTTTTTTTCTCACCCTCACATCTAAAACAACCTCCCCCGAATTTTCTGCCCTCAACACGCCATCTCTATCTTCAAGACATGCTAACACAACCTGTTATATACACAGGGATGTGGCATCGGTTCACTAAGTAACAACAGAACATACACAACAAACCCTTTGGCCGTCGATATCCATCAATCCGGCCCATCTTGGCCGAGAAACTGACCCGCACATCGAGGGATGGCCCAAGCAGGTTGACCGCTTCCATCACACAAGGGCGGAACAGCACACAAGACTGCAAGAGAGAAACCAAATCGTCCGGTTATAACACCACCACCGGAAACCAAAGAAAGAGAAAGATAAACTCACAGCGAAATCTTGTTTAGAAGCCATACCTCCATCGGCGCCATCAGTTCAACGGTCAGTCCAAAGTCTTGCATATCAGGAGGCGCAAGAAGACTCGAGCCTCACCGGTCAACGCCGCCGATCCGAGGGAAAATCCACCGGGGAAAATACCTCAGAACTCGCCGATCAGCGAGGATATCGACCGAAACCCTCGCAGAGAACCGGACGGACGGCGGAGACGTCTCATCAGCGAGCATGGACAAGCCGCGCCTCGACCCCGAACGATCGACGCAGAGGGCGAAACCATACTCCATCGATAGATCGCCGTGCGATCTGCCGGGATCTGAAGCGAACGGCCGACGAGAACGCTCATGGCGATCTAGATCTGAGGAGAAAACGAATCGAGGAAGAGACGGAGGAGAAGAAGGGCAGCGATGCAACGCTAGGACGGAAAGTTAGATAAGGAAGATGAGGTAGGTTTGAAGGAGGGACAGGACATTTTATACCAGGGCATTTGTCGATCGGACGGCTGTAGGTGAGTCGTGGTCAATTGGGCGGACGGTGGGATTTGAAGGTTTGGTGGATATTTTTGCCGGGAAGGTTCGCGATGGGCGCTTTCCCCGCCACGCGCCAAGTACAGCGGCGTGACTCTCACGGCCTAAACGTGAAGACTGGGGAATCAGCAACTCGTTGGGCCGGGTATTCTGCCGGCGAAATTGTGAATGGGCCGTTAAGCCCATTCCACCCTCGATCTCATTCTCGTGGATTACAATGTCTCAAAACTCAGCGTCAAAAATTGTTATTTTTCGCCAAACTAGGATATTTCATTGTTCACTAGTGTTGCTTTGGAATAATTAGAGGGGATGCATGTGTGCAAAATTTTGGGACATAGCTTCGGATTCCAGAATTTTGTCACATAGGTCGATAATTTTTTAACTAAATAGACCCCAATTGAACTTTAAATAGATCTTATTAGCTAATTTAATTCGGATGATCGAGCATGTAATTGTCTAGCGATAAATATGAAGTGAGTGAGTATGGACTAAGGACAGAGACTTCATCATGTCTCCATGGGAGTTTTTTTTCTTTCCTGCTCGAGCAAAGTAAATTCTTGTCACTCTATTCATGTTTGCACATGAAAAAACGTGGGCTATTAAAAAAATTAATATAGATGAAGGTAATAGGCATTCCTTCCTCCTTTACTCTCGATGAGAAGATCATTTATTGAAGAGAACATTATTCCCAACTTTGCGTGAGAATATGATTCGTACGGAATTTATTGATCTAAGTCATTCTCAACCCAAGAATCAGTGAGCTACGTAGGGAATCAAGCGACGTGCTAGACCAGCGCCACGAGGCCGCCGCTGTACTCGCCGCCCGAACTCGAGTCATTCGCTGCTCGGACCGCCAGCTCCACCCGCATCATCGGATGTCTGGCATCGTCCTATAATGGCGCGACCGGAAAAACGTTGACCCGAAAGGAGACTAGGGCAGTGGGCACCTCCCTGTGTCTCTGTCGGGAAGTTTCGTCGCTGTCGGGGAGTTTCGCAGAACCGCATATGGAAAATGAAGAAGAAAAGTAAATGGAGAATGGAGTGCATGGCACGGATGCCCCGGTGGGGGGTGGTGGTGGCTCCCGCTTTCGCCTTCAGATCTCTTTCTTGCTACTTTCGCCTTCAGATCTCTTTCTTGCTACTTTCGCCTCCCCCGCCCCGCCCCACCCCACGTGTGAACGGACTCCAATCGATGCATAGTGCGATACAGTCGAGACTCTGTCGAAATACCCCGCGTCGCTTATCTTCATACATAAGTTTTGTGATCGCCGAAAGCTTTTCCTGGTGGGGAATTTTAGTCAGACATCGAGGTTCAGAGCATGACTTCAGTTCCGGATGCTGCGCGTAAGGTGGGTTATTGAGGTTATTCTGCCACGAATCGGAACCCGACCCGTTCGCCGATCCGGCTCGGTTCTTTCTTCTATCATTCAGCTGCGGGAGAAGTAGAGAGGTTCATGAAGATGGGAACTGGAGGACAGAAAACAGGAAGAGAGTTTGGTGATGGAAAAGGAAAGCTTTGAAGAGAAGCCCATTCAGAATCCCCCCTGGTGCTCATTGCTTGGATTGGAATCAAAGGACACTCAAAAGGTTCTCAAGAACTAGAGAGAGAGAGAGAGAGAGAGCCTAGCTTTCACGTCAACATTGTGGGCATAAGAAAATTCAAACTCACATTTTATTGCTCTGGAACTGAACTTCCCACCACACCCAACTCTGAAAGAAACCTCTCAACCAGAAACGATCTAAGGCCCTGTTTTGCTTTCCCTAACTCTATCCACTCTGCTCAGCTTTGCGACGTTGTCGAAGGAGGAAACCTAGTTGTTGCCACCACGACGATGTCCAAGACATTCAGTTGTTTTGTACCTGAAAAGCGTCATTGCTACCAAAATTGCGTTACATAGCTGTTGATATCTTTTTTCACCTCTGAAGAAAGGAAAGGAAAGAAAGAGCGCCGAAAGTCGTTGCAGGATTACGGCCTGGAATGGCAAAGCGGTCGGATTTTGCTCAGAAGCTGTTGGACGATCTCAGGCTCCGGAAAGAACGCCTGGCCACATCTCAGAGCTCGAGCCATTCGCATTACAAGGCAGGAGGCAAGTTTTTTGTCAGTTGTGTTTCTGCATTTTGTCATGGATTGCCCTCTGAGTTGGGGAACATTCCCCATACGGTTAACTATTAGTAAGAGGCAGTGCATCTTGAAATTGAGTTTTGCAATTTTGGCATGCTTGTCATTCCGATGAGTCGAACCCGATTAACATCAAAAGCTTCGAAAAAGTAATGTCCTATTGCTTGATCATTTGGAAACTGCTCTGCAGCAATAGCAGGGGACCAGCTAGAGTGTGATGAGTGATGAGACTATTCTGGTGGCTGCAAATGAGTAATCTCTTCATTCTCAAGCATGCCTCCTGGATTCCAAACGGGAAGCACGAGAAATTCCAGTTCATCAGGCTTCTCGACTAGATTAGGCAACCAAGTCATCTAGAAGTTGAATTATAACAAATTGACCAAACAAATCGGGCCTTCTTTGCAGTCTCTCAAGCATTATTAGCAAGGTTAGGAGAACATCGTTTCTTGAAGTTGGTGCGATCATTTTCGGGATCATTCGGGGGATATTATCTTATCTTATACGTCAAGATGTAGGATATTCAACGCATCACATGTGTAGAGAATTCGTACATGTATCTGATATACGTCATGATGTCGGTCATATCTTAGGCCTGCAAAAATATTTCACTTTGCGTTCTTATATCAGTATGATGTGCTGCAGATGCATATGGCTACTCCAGGCAAACATACCAAGGATCGACACAGAATAGGACGGTAAGCCCCCATGACTAATAGAAGTAAATTGGCCAATGCAAAGTCCGTTAAACTAAATATCCAACATTTCGCAGGGCGCCCCGAGAAGTGCAAATGCTCACGGTAGGTCTAATGGAGGCCAGAAATCACTTTACGGCGGAGAAGCTTCAAACCAGATAGTTGCGTTCCACAGAGGCCAGGGTTCGCAGCAAATAGGAGATCTATCCATGGCTCTTGCTCTGGCCATCGAAAATGGAGGGAAGCACCGGAGGATGGATTTGTTGGGCAATAGTCCGATGCTCACTTTCTTGCGTCAGATGGGCCAGGGCTCTGTGGAACTCAACCAGATGGAAAGAGCAAACAGCATGGATCGGCACCATTCGTCGACCGTCCGAGTCCCGAACCTCTCTCAATTCCATATCAAAGAGATATCGAAGGGCGCACAGAAATTGAATCAGATCCTAAGAGCTTGGTCGAATGGAGCAAACTTGGATAGGTATTCAATAGAAATCGGAAAAGAGCTGTTGAAAGGGGCCATGGATTTGGAGGAGTCGCTGCGGATGCTAGTGAACTTGGAAGATGCTTCGGAATTCACGACTACACCACAGAGGAAGAACCGCTTAGTCCTGCTTGACAATGACGGTGACGATGATGACGAAGGAGATGTGATAAAGAGTACTGAACAGAAGCAGCTTGTCCTGCCACCAAGGTTCTCCTTTGATGATCCGGCGAGACGCTCTAAAAGAAATCAACATGTTAAGGCCATTCAGAAGCCGGCATTGCCCAATTTGACTTATCCTGCAGAATCTACAAGTTTTCGCCACAAAGAGCAAACTCAATCTCTCCTCAAATCAGCTTCTCACAAGCGGTCAATCAGCAGTGGCGATAATGCCCGAAACCTCACCCCACTCCAGGAACAGGCGAATCTCTCCAATTCATCCCAAACGAAATCGGAAAAGAGAAAAATTTCCAATGTTATTGCCAAACTTATGGGGCTAGAAGAATTTCCGAAAAATCCTGATTCGAGATATACCCAAGAGAAAGATAAGAGCTCCAAGCAGAAGACCAACAGAAAGCTCCTAAAGAAGTCGACACAAGGGATCGCCGGGAATGTTGACCCAAAGACTACAGAAACTCCCAATCTTCCCGTGCCATCCATCAGAACGACACAGCCTGGGAAGAGCCTGTTGACTCAGGACATCGCCAATGTAGTTCTGGGAGCAGAAAAGAGACTTGCCGCTAACAGCATCAGATCAGAGTTGGTCAGCTCGACTGAAAACCTTCCCTGGAAGGAAACTCAAAAGTTCAATAGTGAAACAAAGAAGGATCGAACAAACACTGACCTGTTCAATCAAAACAGCGGAGACCAGAAGCGTAAGCAGGAAGCAGAGAGGAGAAAAGATGCCAAAATGATGAGAGTACAAAAAGGCACAGACATCCGGGAAAACAAGGGACAGGCCTATAATGACGAGCTGTATCATATGGCGCCAAGAACACCGAGAAGAAAAGAATTCGGACCAACCCTGCAAGAAAAGCTCGGGTACAAAGAAAGCAAAATACAATTGGAAAAGAGAAATGCTGATGTGTTGTCCCCAGTTCATCCACAAAAGCCTCAAAGAGATACTGGTATTGAGCAATCTTTTGTGCTGCAGAGACCAGAGCCTCCTGATGAAAAGCAAATGCGAGTAGAGATGAAGAGCCCGGACATGAAATCGAAAGGAAGCGAAATTGTCCGCAAGACTTCACCAAAGCCTGTGCAAGAGGAAGTATTAAGCTCCCAGAGAAAGAATTCGCATCTGGACCAATTGAAACCTCAAAAGTTTGTTCCGGCAGAGCCAATTTATGATGTGCAGGCCAACAAGCTTCCCAACCAAGGTCGACCACAAAACCGTGTCCCGAGAAGGGTGAAATCTGAACTAGGAAAAGGGAGGAATAATACCATGCCGGTGGTCGGGGAGAAACGCATTCACGAACCAGCTCCGAGAGCAAGAAAGGTCACAGAACCACCGAAAAACAAGATGCCTCAGAAGCTGAATGTAGTGAAGAAAAAAAGTGGAGCCCTACATAACTTGGTGAAGCCACTCCCGCAAGCTTCCTCTAGAGAAGAGGCGAAGCAGATGAGGCATGCAAGACCGGACGGTTCGGCAGAAACCGAACAAGTGAAAACCAATAAATCTGCTCGTGGAGAGCACAATGTCAAATCTTCAACAGCCGAAGCAAGCCTCCAGCGGCCGACTAATGCACATGAACTCCAGAAAGAAGCTGAACAGCTAGCTCCTGCCTATACTCGCAAAGTGGACGAAACCCCAGAGCTCGAGGAGGCACGAAACTTCCCGTACGACCTGGTAAGCCTATCTTGTCGCAAACTGAAAAAAGCTACATGTTGACATTCGTAATGAGGATATAGTTATCGAATCTAATAGGCGCATCAAAAGAATTTAGTACCTCTATTTCCTGCCACCATTATTAGCCAATACTCACCTTTAGTTCGTCTTGCAGAATCAAAATGTACCCTCTATAATCCTAAACGATCCACACGTCAGCTCGGGAGAGTTTGGCAGAGATGAAGAACTGATGTCTGCAACGATTATCTCGGAACCGGCAGATGGTGAGTTCAACAAACATTCCTCTTCCTGTTCCTCGGCATAGAGAGTGAAAACACAGAGGAATTGACGAACTAAAGCCTTTGATAGAATAAAACTCCCCCATTCCCGGCAAACAGAAGTTGAAATTTAGCTCAGCAAAACTACTGCAAGAACAGTCTACTCCTAAAAACCACCTCGTATCTTCTTCCTGAACTTTGCAATGCATTGCTGATAAAATGTAAGATCTGCTAGATAATTACGGACAACCTTTGAGTCGCATGATGTGCTCATGCTCCTGGCAAGACTCATTGTCGAGTATTTGTATGCGACATCAATACTATAGGATGACTGCTGCAATTAAGCGGCGTTTCTGATCAAGCTAATCATCTTGATGTCGCAGGAACCACAGGAGCGACAACTTACACACATGATCTCGATGAGTCAGACGACTGGGACGTTTCGAAGTCGGGAATTCAAGAAAAAATGACGGAATGCGAAAACCGCCTCAAGCACATCCTGATGAAGAGTCAACTGTTCCTAAACACAGCCGAGGCACTTTTCAAGCTCGACAGCCCTACGGCCTTCCTACATGTTGGTGACGAGAACTCGCACGTAGGAGACGACGACAAGCTCGTATTGGACTGTGGCTACGAGATAATGAAAAGGAAGGGGAGGAAGCAAGAGCTTGCCGTCCACCCCTTCATGAAGATCTCCATCTCCTTCGTGAGGGTGGAGACCTTCGACGATCTCGTCCAGCAGCTGAACCAAAACTTCAACCAGCTGAAACTGCACGGAAGGAACGGGAATCCCGAATGCGAACCTGAGTACTACCTCCCTGGCATGCTCGAGCTCGATGTCGACGTCAGCGATCCCGACACGAACTGCATGTGGGACTTCGGATGGAACAACTCCGTGTTCGCCTTCCTGGAAAAGGATGACGTGGTGAGAGACGTGGAGAAGCAGGTGATCAGCGGACTCATTGACGAGATGACGAGAGATCTTTTGGACGCCTGAGCCATTTTCGCCCACAGCGGACCGCTCGAGAAGGCGATGCTTGAGGTCGCCATTTCCCATCTTTCCGCAATCGGTTTCGCCACAGAACCTGCCAGAGAATGTCAGCTGCGAGATTGCTGAAAATGTTGCGCATCGGACTTGGTTTTTGTTTCTCCCTTTTTTCGACTTGACATCTTTGATGGGCGGTCCCGAGCGCTGGCCTTTGTTTTTGCCGATTACCACTTGAATTTTAGTGTTAGTCGTCGTCGAAATTGGTCCTGTATTGAATCTTTTTCGTTATCTTTTTGTTATTCAAATGGTTTGTAAAGTTTTCTGATGCGTGAAGAATCGTACATAGCTGCAGATGATTGGCATGTATGTGTATGTCGCTTCACCTCTTACTTTGGGACTATTAAATTTAAGGTACGAATGATAACATTTCTATTTTGAAAAATAATTTCTTTTGAGAAATAATTATTTTCTATTTCTCTCTCTAGAGCAATTTCTGAGTAAAATAACGTGTTTGGTAACTATACAAAATTTCTATCATCGGAATAGAAAAAGATAGGAATGCATTTGATATGATCCATAATTTTTTTGTATTTTTTTTTGTTTTTTCTTCTTGCTTGCCGACCACCAATTGTCGCGGGCTGCCTACCATAGCCTAACCGTGGCCCACTGATTGCGAACGCCGGACCACGGCCCACCTCCAACGATCGGCTCGTGACGGTGGCGGGAGGCGGTTGGGCGGCGGCCAATGACGATCCGACATTGGCAATTGGCAGTGATTGGTAGGCGACTGGAGGTGGCTGGCGGTTGGCGGTCCAATGGCTAGCGAGCGACGTTTAGGCGGTGATGGGTGGCCCGCAATGGTGGCAAGAGGCAAGTAGTTGGCGACGGTCAAGCAACGGCCAGTGGCCAACGACTATCCAACATCGGCAATCAGCGGGCAGGGGCCGGTTGGTGGTCTAACGGCAGTTGGTGGTGGCTGTAGGCAGCGGCGGATCCAAGAGTGACGGCCACAGCAAGGAAGGAGAAAAAAAGAAGAATAGAAAAGAAAAAAATGGTTTGTTCTAGAAATTATTCTCAGGATTAAGAAATTACTTTTTTCTACTTCTTATTTACCTTCCAAATCTATTTCTCGATCATTTTTTTTTTTATTTCGGGAAATAGAAAAATTAATTGACGTTACTAAATGAATTTCTGTTCTTTTTTTTGTTCTGCGGAACAAAAGAACAAAAATCGGGAGAAATAGAAATGTTACCATGCGAACCCTTAATACAAGGTAAGAATTAGCTATTGCTCGCTAGGCCTATCATATTTTATCGATGTGAGATCATACGTGCCCATTTTGATTTCACGACCGTTCCAAGAGCTTTCTCTTTTCAATAGAAAAATGCGAAACTTGACATGATTGTGCACATGCATTCAATTCAAAATCCCTAATTCCGATTTCAATGCACCGTCAGGTTAAAAATTTGATAAAAAGAATGTCCACAAACTAGCTTCAACCTCTTTCGTTTTTCTTAACTTAGATAGTTCCCCTTTTTCCCTCTATTTTTTTTTTTTTTTTTTTTTTTTTTTTTTTTTTTGGTGACCCTGGGAACCTCCGCACGCCGCTGCGGTGGAGAGTAAACCTGGGGAGGCACGTGAGGACCCCACCACCCACGTGCCCCAGGTAAGACCGGTTGATAACTTAAATCCTGACGACGCAGAGTTTCGAACCTGGGTTCTCGTGGAAGTCCCCTAGCACCTTGAACCACTACGCCATCCCCGTGGTGGGTCCTTTTTTCCCTCTATTGACGACCTGTTATAGATACATTGACAGAAGTACACGTGACTCGCACATGCACGCGGGTTAATTTCACAATTTTTGGACGGACAAGCCCTGGAATGGCCACGGAGATTCTTATGCTCCTTAAAGACGATCTAAAAAACTTGCTATATTCCGTTCCGATTTTTTTGCATAAAATAAATGATTTTAAAATTATTTTTTTAAAAATTATTGCTTGTATCACTTGGAATAATTAGTCAATGGAAAATATTCTCACTGTCGAAAATAATTTATGTCCAAACAATTTCGTAAACAATGAATATATTTTTCGTTCATTCATTTTGTTAGCAATACAAATGTGATCGATCTTAAGAAAATATTTTTCAAATCATCCATTTTCCGCAAAATAAACGGAGCCTATTATTTTGTGTCTTCTCTAAGAAGGTTCACATTCATTCTTGACTCTGAAGGTACACCACCAAGTCCGTGACGGCAAGCCTTGAGCTGAAATTTAAAACTAGGAGTGAGCATGATTCCAAAATAAAATTTGGAACTTACAACTGGATCGATATAAAGTTGTCTGTTTCAAGTTTCAATGTATGCAAAGTAGATTCAGATTTCAAGATTAGAGAACCTGTTTGGATGAGTAGGTTCTAGATTCTAGGTAGTGGAATCTAGAACCCGAAACAAACTTTTATATATTTTTTTTATTCATGTTTTACATGATCCTACAGGTATTCCATAGGGTAATTTGGAACAACTAATTTGAGCTTCCATTTTATGACTAAGACTTTTACTTTGTTAATATTTCATATTTTCCGTATATCTAAATTTAAGTTGTAGTCAATGAATTGTAACAACAAGCGACCGTCATTAAATATGATAATTTATCACAATCATTTAATTAATAATACAAGTGGAACTTGAGTAGAATTTGAAACCAACCCTAAAACATGTGACATGGTAAATTTCAGGTTATAAGGTATGCATAGTAAGTTCCAGATTCCCAAAAATAAGAAATCTATTCGAGTGATTGGATTCCAAATTTCGGGTGAAATCTATATAAAATCTGAAATCACTCACCCACATTGCTTACCCTTCTCCATACGAGCCAGGGGCATAACCAAAGTCTCAAGTTATCCCCATGTTTACTTGAAAGTCGGTCCACCTTTTGTTCTCTTATACTCTCTTTTTCTAACTTTAGATTAAACAAAAGACGTCCCTTCGACTGTCATTTACCCGAGAAGCTCTTTTCCGATCTCTCGTTGTGGGCTCTCCCACGAGAATTGCCGCCACTTTCTTCCTTTACTTTATTCCTGAAAATGCGTCCAAAGGGAATATCCAGTTCCTTAGCGTGGAAGGCAAAATCCCTTGGAGGCCATCGAATCTTACCACGAGCTCGTGCCGAACTCAATTCAAAATGAAACTCGTGAGTATCTTTATGCTGGATCCTCCTTTACCTATGCGCGGGTTACGGTCTCTATCTGCGATCGAGTTCTTTTTTAACCCACCCCCACTATTGAAGACTTTTTGAATCAGTGGTGAGGATTTTCCGATCATCGACCGGCTCCAGTTGATCCCTCCAGGGTCTCGACACATCACGTGCTAAATGTATTGCGCTGCTCCTCTCTTTTTTATGTCGGGCTATTGCGATGTTTTGGGGGTGAAGCTAAGTCAATTTGACACGATGAATTTGACGGAATTTGTTCGTACATAATCAAGGGTTTGGTTCGACCAAAAAGAAGTAAAATTAAGTGTGTGGATCTATATTTCATATAATACCATCTTTTCGTAACATAGGAAGGAAGTCGAGGAAAAGAAAAAAAAAAGGAAAATAGAGAGGAAAAAAGTGAATTGAAACTATAATTTCCTTTGTTGTATTCGGATTTGGAGATGATATGGAAAGAAACGAGAGGATTAATCAACGGGAGCTGCTTCCTCATCATTACATAACTATTCGAATATACCTAATTTGTTTCGATTCAAAGTAAGCATGCATCCCAGTATCACAAAATGACTATCTGAATCGAAACACTGAAATCCTTAAAAATAAGTTGTGCACAAAACGGTCAAAAGGAGACGATCTCAAGTACCAAAGTATTATGGCATAACAAAAAGTACCGAACGATCATGATTTGTAACGTCAAGGCTCCTTCTAGGAGAAGTAAATAATGATTACCCTCGTAGTACACTCAATCATACATCTCTCTTGGATGGATGGCGCTTTCATGCACGTGCCGCCACCACGCACTCGCCAAAGTTCCGACAGGGATTCAACGCAACGGTCGAAATGGGAGGGCGTTCCCGTAACTTCACGCGACATTGCCGAAACGACACGGCGTTTAAATCCCCTCACCACTCCTCTCCGTTCCTTCTCATCATCAGCGTCTCTTGCTTGTAGCAGCGCTGCGCTCTTTTTCCTGTAGCGACGTGGTGCTGGGACACGGAAAGTTTCTAGCTTCCACTTTTTTTTGCCTTGCTTTACTTTGGTTCCTCTCCCCCGTTCCTTCTTGTATTTTCCCGACACTTTTGTACGTCGAAAGCCTCGCCCCTTCGCCTTTATATTCTCCTCTTCCTCCTCTCGCTCATTCGCCCACGCGTCGTGTTGTGTTGTGCTGTGTGTGTTCTCGGCGTTGACGAAGGACTCGGAGAAAGGAGCTCTTTTTCCGAACATGGCGATCCCGCCTCTCGCCACCCTCCTACTCCTCATCGTACTCTCGCAGGCATCTTGCTTCGGGAGTAAGTATTTCTGGTGATCCCAGTTCAATCACACAACGGAGGGTGATTGTGTGAAGTTGTTTTTTCCAGGATCATAGTGTTTGCTGGAGTTCCTGCTTTTTTAGATAAGGTTTTTAAGATGCTGCAAACCCGCGTTTTTTTTCTTTTATTTTGTTGACAGGTGCCCAGGCACATGTAAAATGTCAAGATAAAGCCTGCATTGAAAATGAAAATCTTTCTTTACTTAGTCAAGGAGTGCTCGGCGTCCTTGTCAACACGATCTTCTTTTTTTTTTCTTTTTTTTTGGGTCTAGTTGGACCGAGTGATGGAGCACCTTGCGCGCTCAATTTGAGTTTGTCGCGTCATTTAGTCTGTCTATGATGGAGGATTGTCCTGAGTTTCCATATGCAGTGAAGAACAATTAGTCCAGAACTCGGTGCGTAAATGAGAAGCGAAAATAATCAGAATCCCAAGAATTTTGAGTGATTGTGTCTGATCCATGATCAGCTAACACAGTATTTGCGCGCAGATTCGCAGTCATTCATCGGAGTCAACTATGGCCAGGTCGCAGATAACCTGCCGCAGCCGTCGGCGACTGCAAAGCTACTACAATCGACGTCGATTGAGAAGGTCCGGTTATATGGAACGGACCCCGCCGTAATTGGCGCTCTAGCAAACACAGGTATTGGAATTGTCATTGGTGCGGCGAACGGCGACATTCCTGCCCTGGCAAATGATCCTAACTTTGCAAAGAACTGGGTCAACGCGAATGTGGTTCCCTTCTATCCCTCGAGTAAAATCATCCTCATCACCGTGGGCAACGAGGTAATGACCTCCGGAGACCATAATTTGATGACTCAGTTGTTGCCGGCGATGCAGAACATGCAGAATGCGCTTAATGCCGTGTCCCTGGGAGGGAAAATCAAGGTGTCCTCGGTGCATTCCATGGCCGTGCTTAAGTCCTCCGAGCCACCATCTTCTGGTTCTTTCGACCCCAGCTTCGGTGACGAGATGAAGGGAATCTTGGCGTTTAACAATGCGACCGGTTCGCCATTTCCTATCAATCCATATCCCTATTTCGCATACAGGAGCGATCCTAGGCCAGAGACATTGGCTTTCTGCTTGTTCCAACCAAATGCCGGGAGGCTTGATACCAAAACCCAGATTAAGTACACCAATATGTTTGATGCTCAGGTGAGTCGGTAACATGTGCAACCTTCTTACTTATAGTAGTTTGCTTCTCAATTTGCTGCGATAGGGCTTTGTTCAGTTGCTAATTTTTAATTGTAGCTGAAGGATGCTTGCACTCTACTTGTACTAGAATGGCCATGTTTCCCCAGTCGAGTGGATTCTGTTAGTGAACAGTTTCAGATAACGAGAAGCCTGTCTTAAGTTGATGACAGATGAGTACATGAAATCAGTAGAGTTTAGGCAAGTTGATTTTGGTATCTTAGAAGTCAGCAATGGTATCGACGCCATTGTCCATTGAGTCTCGGCACTTCCACAATGAAACAAGAAAAAAGAGTGCCTGATCTAATTGTGCAAAGATGCAGACTTGATCCTGGCATGAATGCGCACCGACTTAAGACTTGTTTTTGCATGAGTATGTGATCATAGAACAAAGATATGTGTAATGAGAAGTAGATGAATTCTCACAATCTCCATGATTTTGCGGGAAGGACAAAAGTTAAATCTTTTAGACTTAAAATATCAAACCAGATACAGGCACTACGGCTTGTTGATCCTTTACACTGGATCCCAAGTTATATTCCCCTGTTTTCTTTCAACCTTAATTGCCAGCAATTGCTGCAGAACGGGGACGGCTCACTGACAGAAAACACTGTGCTTGCAGGTGGATGCTGTTCGCTCTGCATTGAACTCGTTCGGGTTTAAGAATGTGGAGATTGTAGTGGCCGAGACCGGTTGGCCATACAAGGGAGACAGCAATGAAGTCGGCCCTAGCATCGAGAATGCAAAGGCCTATAACGGTAACTTGATAGCTCACCTCCGCTCAATGGTCGGAACTCCCTTGATGCCTGGGATATCAGTAGACACGTATCTGTTTGCCCTGTACGATGAGGATTTAAAACCTGGACCCACTTCGGAGCGTGCATTCGGTCTTTTCAAGTTGGATCTTTCGATGAACTATGACGTCGGCCTTTCCAAGAGTAGCCAGGTGAGAATAACATCTTTGGCACTAAGTCTCCATGGTTTCCCTTAATACTGACTAGTGACTAGTCTAATAGTACTGACTTTGTCGACGCTGCTCGTTCCTGATCATCGATTTTGGGTGGTTTGCCAACATACTATCTCCTGATGAAGACTCCCGCAGCACCAAAGATGCCTGCTGCACCATCGCCGAACGCAACTGTCACTCCATCACCGAACGCAACTGTCACTCCATCGCCAAAGCCCGACAAAGCAAATTGGTGCATACCCAAGAGTGGGGTGTCGGATGCCCAGTTGCAGGCAAACTTGGATTTCGCTTGTGGGCAAGGAATCGATTGCCGGCCAATCCAACCTGGTGGGGCTTGCTTCGAGCCTAACACCTTGGCAGCACATGCTGCATATGCCATGAATCTTTACTACCAGAACTCTAACCACAGTCCTACGAACTGCGACTTCTCGCAGTCTGCAACATTCTCGTCAAATAACCCAAGTGAGTACTGTTACTTCTAGACAGTTCCTGTTCATTTTGCCTTCCAACTGAAACGAGTGCATTAAAAACCACAGGCTGGTCGGAAAAGATAATCTTTTCCCTTCTGTTCTCTGTAATCCTCTATACTTGAAGTTCCCATGAAGCAGCAGCAGCATGACTGTATATAACTATATAAGGTGTTTGATGCTCCACAACATTGTGGTAGATGTTCAGATCGTCGGCAAGTCTGACTTACACGATCGATCCCTTTGTTTCTAGGTAACAACGGCTGTGTCTACCCAAGTGGAAAGAGCTGAAGGCAGCGGATCATCGTCCTTTCAAGTAAACCAAGAAGTTGTGAATTCGTGGCGTGTGCATTAGGGTGGGTACTTATCATATTTGTGTTGTACTTTACTGCGGTGGCAAAACCGACAGAAAGTCCTACATGGTGTAGGAATGTAGCAATGTACTCAAACTTGATGGCTTTCATGTATAGGAACTCTGTTACGGCGATCAAGTGATTTGTCAAAGTGATCTTTTTATGTTTAGCTGCGGATGTTCGTTTCTTAGTCACTGATTGGCTTGTGAGCTTACGGCCGAAACACTCACTGATCTCCAAATACAGCAGTCTGAAATATTTATTTGAGAACTTGTACTGTGTAGCTAAATGTGGTTCGCCCATGGTCTCCAAGAGGTCTCCAAGAGATATTAAATCCAGGCTGCGATCAATCGGTATGCCAACGAAAGGTGAATCAATCGACATTTTGATGCAATTGTAACTCCAATGATTATGCATCGCGCTAGATTTCTTTGACCCTACAGCGGCAGCAATCTCATGTTCCTCAATACCCCCAATACAAGCTTCGGTTCAGCTTCGGTTTCCGGGCACTGTATGAACTCAAAGAAAAGGAAAAGAAAAATGAGAAAAGAAGCCACAGTGGAATGGTTAGAGGAGCATCTGGATGTGTTGTGATCCACTGGAGTTCTGTCCTCTGTGCTGCCATAGGATGAAACATGGGGTCATTTCTCTAAGCGCGGTCGCCCAAATGGTAGAAAGGTACAAGAGATTTCTTGAGAAACTTCAGTACTATTTTCCTCTTGGACATATTACAAAAAATCTCAAATTACACCTATTGTAACACAAATGCCCCCAAAAAAAATTTGTCACCAAAAACCCTAAACTTGCTAATTGTGACACAAATACCCAATCTTTTTTTTTTTTAATATACTCTCTATTTCAATTACATCGATGATATGCTTGTCACATTGGTATAATTCCGAGAATTTTTTATAGTGATCACGATAAGCAAATTTACAGTTTTCGATGACTTAAAAAAGGTTTGATGTATTTGTGTCACACTATGCATAATTAGAAGTTTTTTGTGATTTTAATGCTGTTTTTTTTCTTTAATTTTATTTTATTTTTTCTACATTTATAACTGTATTTATTTATTTTTATGTTACCAAATAAATTTAAAGCAATGTGATGGGACGATAACTTAACATTTAAGAAAAATTTAAAGGTCACATCGGCATTTTCATTTACTTCTTTAGTAGAAGGACCATTTCGGCAGGAAAAAAATTGCAATGATCAAATTGAATAAATTGGAAAATACGGAGACTATCTTTTTTATTTATTTATGTTGTTGGGCCTAGCGAGGCCCATTTTGATGCGATTGGTCGGAGGAACTGAGATATACCGTTATAAGGGATACCCCCCGCACGTCCCTAACGAACTCAAACTGCCGACGGATCCCATGAACTCGAAACAAATCTGAATTCGAGCACGAAGAAACGCAGAACCATGGCGACGAGAGAGAGGGACAGAGATCGCGAGCTGCTGATCCCCGTCTCGGCCCTCGCCGACGACGGCGGCGTCTCCAAGTCCTCGTCTCCGTCGTCCACGCCTCCGGCCGCCGCGGCCCCCTCGCATCATCACTCCGGCCGTGAGGTCCTCTCTTTCTCCCTCTCTCTCACATCACCACCACCACCACCACCCACCAACACCATCATTGTTCTGTTCTGTCTGTTTAGATCGCTTCGCGCACGGGTGGTTTCTTCGATCTGTTCTGCTCTATTTTCGAGCTGCATCGGTCGATTGGTTCGACGGAGAAAATGCGCGGTTTATTGGTTCCTTGATCGGGGTTTAGCTGACGTCTCCTTCGGCGTGCTGGCGATCTTTGGATGGACCCTGATCACGATTTTGATCTCAGGATTAGGAAGGCTTGTAATTACTGTCGTTATGCAGGTTGAACATTAGGAAAACGGATTAATTGATAAGAGCTGGCCTTGTCATATGAAGTTTCGGCTGAGGTGTTCGCCAAAGTAGTTAGCAAGAGAAAGATGGTTGGCTGAAAAATGAAGGCGGATAGTTAGAGGAAAGGCTCGAGACTCTCTCGATTATCTTAGAAATTTACCGCTAAAGTCGTGTTGGTAAGGAATTGCTGTGTGGCGCTGCTGATTGCCTGTACATGAAACTTGGCCAAACAAAAATTGATGACTCCTGTCCAGCTTCTTGGAAAATCTGGTTAAGTTTGGGATAATCTGAGGTTTTCCGACATTCTCCAGCGCAGAAGTTGGATATCTGTGACTGTAATTAATGAGTATATCTATGAGACGAAAACTAAAACTAGAAGGAACCATTAGACATCATCGCATTCGTCCGTCTTATGTGGTTCAGTCTCCATGAGTGGATAATAACCGTGTTTCTGCTTTTCCATAGGCTGTTTCCAAAGTTGTCCGGAGCTGGGCCTCCAAAAAGTTTATGACAGGATGGTATGCCATCTTCCTCATTTTCTCCCAATGATTCATCGGGAAATTCTCATCTTCATCCCATTAGATTTGTCAAAATCGTTTTGTCAAGTTACTAGGTACCTTTTTAAGTTTCTGCTACAGCTGAAGGTTCATAGTTGCTGTATACAATTTTTTAAGTCACTAGAACAATTATCTGACTAACTTTTACAGAAGTGACAAAGTTGGTCAATGTTTGCAGTGTCATCCTTCTTCCGATGGCCATTACTTTTTACGTCACGTGGGGTTTTGTTCATTTCGTGGATGGGTTCTTCTCTCCAATCTATAACCATCTAGGGATTAACATCTTCGGTGAGTACTGTTTGGGTATTTGTCACAGCAATTGCTCTTAAGGTTTAATGCAGTTCGTTAGTGGCTGCAGCAAACATGGTTCAATTCTCAAGCGTGAATGTGAAACTGGTTATCATTCGAAATTGCATTCGACCCCTCGTAATGCTCTTTGCAGGGCATAATTGAAAACTGCTGTGTAGTGCTCTTTCTGGCAGATTCTTATATTTCTATACAGTAACATTTCATGCATTTTGGACAAGTACAGATGGTTACCCTGACAATGGTGAGAGGAGTCTACTTTCGACATTTTTGCATCCACATTCTAGCAACTTTTTTGCATAGGCAACATCTTGCATGTTGCAAGGCAAATAGATCAACTCAATGAGCATTATAGATAGGTCTGATGTGTTTCATCTGTTTGATACAAAATACCATTCCTCTTTTCTGCCTCAATTGTGTGTAAGAACTCATTAAACTTTGCACTAGATGTAAATCTGCTGGCTCTGACTGTCTGGAAGCACATTGGGTTGCTGTTTTCCTTTCCACCAGATCTTGCATTTCTATGTCCTGAATTACCCTTTCCTGAACAAGGGCATTCTGTTCAGCAGAAACTTATGAATCATTATAAGTAACAAACCCAAAAGTGGTCCACGTACTAGTAGGCCTCCTAATGCAAGTCTCAAGGCAATATACTGTCAACTTATGCTTAGCATCCATATTTTGTCTAACCCGAACTCAACCGACCGCCTCCTTTTCGGGACTATCTGATCATCTGCAGGTCTTGGATTTGTCACCTCCCTCAGTTTCATTTTCTTGGTCGGAATTTTCATGTCATCATGGTTAGGAGCCTCTGTCCTCACCCTTGGTGAATGGTTCATTAAGAAAATGCCCCTCGTGAGCTATATTTATTCGGCGTCAAAGCAAATAAGTGCAGCAATATCACCAGGTATATTGCCAGATATACATTGTGCCGACTTAGCTCCTGAGTTCTAAAATGTGCTTCCTTGTGTCGTCTCACAGATCAAAGCACCAATGCATTCAAAGAAGTGGCTATAATAAGGCATCCACGTATGGGCGAATATGCATTTGGTTTTATTACATCTTCCGTTATTCTCCAAAGAAATGTGGGCGAAGAAGAATTGACCTGCGTTTACGTGCCTTCTAACCACCTCTACTTGGGGGATATCTTTCTAATCAGTTCAAATGATATCATACGGCCTAACTTATCTGTTCGGGAAGGGATCGGTATGGTCTTCAAACTCAAAGCCAGCGATGTTTATTTATCGATATCCAGAATGGTTGCTTGTGTTCTAATCTTCCCGCGTGATGCAGAAATTGTCATCTCTGGAGGCATGTCGATACCTCAGATATTGACGATGGTGGATGCACAGGTCACTCCGGCAGCAAGAATTGGTAATTTGGCGGGACCAAAAGCATGAAGCAGGTTTTATCTATTACCATGATTTGGCCAGAATAAGCACTGCATCGGTCGCCTTATTGTATATATGCATCCGTTTCCCATTTCCTGGCCGGATAAATTTAACAAAACTTCTGCAGAGACTGCGATTCATCTTTAATTGGCAACAACCTTACCACAGGGTAGATCTTAAGTTCTAGCTGTCGATACGTGAGGATGACTGATGACCAGGCGAGAACAAGAATTCCTGCAAGTGAAGAAAACTAACTAGCTAAGACCATTTTTACTCGAATTGTAATGGAGTTCTTTTGTCCTGAAAAGTGATTGACTGCTCTGAACCCTTTTTAACAAAGCTCTGGCGCAAAAACAACAGCATAGTAATCAGGATCAATAATACATCTAGTTGCAAAAAGTTAGAGATGAGCTGACCGGTGATGGCGACTCCTTTTGGCGATATACCCTGAAAAAACAGGAATAAAGCTCGGTTTCCTTTCCATCTTTCTTTATCTTTTCCTCTTTTCTCTTTCCAGATTCCACGGGAGTTGTACTCGTTCACATTCATCTCCCGCAGATTGAGAGAAATGGGTTGATATACAAACGACGAGATAAAAGTTGCAGATCCTTGTTTTGAAATATTTCTGTATATCATGGCCACATCTATCCTGTCCTGTTCTCCGTACCATGAGAATGGAGAAGGTCTAAACAACAGAGGCCCAAACTTTCAATTGTAGACATATTGAGTAAAATATCTGCGGATGAACGATTCATCTCGATTATCTGAAGCTAATCTACAAAGTCGGTCACGATTTCCGAAAGGCAATAATGCCAATTGCATATGTTATTTCGGTTGCGGGTGAAGATTATAGGAGTCTAACTCTGAATCTTATCAATTGGAGAAATTCAAAAATTATTTGCGTCGAGTATAACGAATTGCGAACTCAACTAGATTGATTCGATGATTAAGTTCATTGAACTCTAAACAAAGAATCGAATCCAATTGTAGCGCCACCCAAGTCAAACGTGATTTAATATCACCAAAAATTACTAAACTATACATATTGTGACATCACTTCTCTTAATTTTTTTCTCAGTCACCAAATATTATATACTATGTGTATCATGACACCAATACCACAAATTTTTAATACCCCAGGACTGTGCCACACTGAATTGCCGACCGGACGAGGAAAATAATCTAGGGTATTAGTGTTCAGACAAAAATTAGGGGTTTCTTTAATATGGCACCGGCATGAAATGTGCCCGATTAATTATCAATGAACAATATGTACTACTTCTGTCGATTTCTGGCCAACGGAAATTTCCTTCGCAATCTGCGTGCGCCCGGAAAGTCGTTAGAAAAATCAAAAAAGCCCGAAAGTCCCCACCGCTCCAGGCTCGCGATCCGCATCTAACGTTCGAGAGATGCCCAAGCGTGCGGAGCCGCACGCCGGTGCCACGTGACGACGCGACGTCCTGTGCGGTTTCTCAGCTTTTGAGAAGCTTCCCATTTCTCTCTCTCTCGCTCTCGGAGTTTTCTCTGTCGTCCTCAACTTTCGCATTCGATTCTCCTTCATCGTCGCCACCGTCGCCATCGTCAGCGTTCATCTTCATCTTCATCTTCATCGTTCTAGGTATTCGCGATTCTCCTCCTCTCGTCGCCGCCGTGCCGTTCGTCTCGTCGACTCCGGCGGCCGCCTCCCCTGCATTTCGCGTATGCATTTGCCGTTCTCGCGCGGCCGGCTCGTTCGATGCGATTATCGCTTTTATCTCCTGTCTTGTTCCGCCGAAGGATGATGTTTCATTAAGTTGGCGGAAGATTACTGAATAGCATAGTGGCCTTTACAGCCTCTTTCTTTTTCTTTTATTTTTTTTTTGGGTTTGTTGTTTTGTGATTGAACCGCTGGATTTCACCGGTACGCTCGCGGATGGTTTTTTTTGAGTTATTTAGATCTCGACCGGTTTACGCCTGTAACGTCCGGTGTCGGTTTCGCGTGCAGCGATTCAGTAGTGCGTTCGGAATGGCCTCGCCGGCTCTGATCAGCGAAACTCAGCCGTGGAACGACTTGAAGGTGGGCTACCTTTTTGCTTTCTTGAGCGTCCTGAAGGTGTTTGTCGATATGTCGGGACTGTGTTTTTGACGCGGTGACGAAAATACGGTGTCTTGCAGGGCCATGTCGAGGATATCAAGAGGACTCATTTGCGAGAATTGATGGCTGACGCCGAACGGTGCCGGTCAATGATGGTGTATGCGCCTCTACCGGACCTTTTCTAAGCTCTTTGTTTATTATTCCTCGAGACGCTGTGCCGCTTATCATGGGAGTTAGTGTTGTGAGCTGAGTGTGAAACAATACTATTTTTAAGTAATCGAAGCTTTTCTACAGTGAGTTTGATGGTATTCTGTTGGACTACTCACGGCAGCGTGCTACCCTTGACACCATTGACAAGCTGTTAGCACTAGCAGAGGTGCGTAGCTGTTGGGGCAATGGGTATAGTTCATATTAAATGTGGACTGAATGTTACTGAAACTAAGATATTCATGATATCATCATTTGAACATCTTTGATTTCTCCAGGCAGCTTCTCTCAAGCAGAAGATTGACCGCATGTACAATGGAGAGCGGGTAAGTTTTGGCAATCATCTTACTAGGGAAATGACTTTTGGCCTATTAGATGCTACTGTGTACAACTAGATTTAAATGCTTTAATTCATTATCCTAGAATTTCTGAGTCAAATGGTGCAACAGCATCTGAGAGCTTCAGGTTTATTTTTCTTATGGTAAACTCATTTGAATGAGTAAATCTGGTTCTCTGGGCGATGGCCTGCTTGGCATTTAGTATTCACTAGCATTAGCCAACAATGAATTATGTTAGAGTAATTGGCATTTAATTTTTAGTTTTCACATGTACTAGGGAGAACAAAATAATTTATAACCTAACTGGTGAATCATTATGTTTGTGGTAAATAACATCACAATTAGCAAATCATGGAGTTGCTGACTTTTTTTCTTTCTTGGCCATTGCAGATAAACAGTACAGAAAATAGAACAGTACTGCATGTAGCTCTGAGAGCTCCACGGGATGCAGTTATATGCAGTGATGGCAAAAATGTCGTCCCTGATGTTTGGAATGTTCTGGACAAGATCAAAGAATTTTCAGAAAGGGTTCGCAGTGGTTCTTGGGTAATGTTCAGCTCTGGATTTTGAATTTTTTATTTTATTTTATTTTATTTTATTTTTATGGCATTGTTAGATCTTAAGCTAAATGACACTATTTTGTAGGTTGGCGCCACTGGTAAAGTTTTGAAAGATGTAATAGCTGTTGGTATTGGTGGAAGCTTCCTTGGTCCTTTGTTTGTGCATACAGCTCTCCAGACAGGTTGGTTTTATTATGGATTAAGGATAATGACAGCAGGAGTCCTAAAACTTGTACCGAGTCGGCACTTAAGTCCTAAAACTTGTAAGCGAACTGCATTTTGGGACTTCGGTGACCTCCATTGTCATTCCTTGGACAGAAAATCACATGGCAATTCACATTAGTTTTTCTTCTTTCTTATGGATTTGGTGCCTCATCAAGGGAAAAAAAAAAAACTCATGGAGAAAAGAATGGGAGAGAGAAAGGAAAGGGGTTTACTCCCACCTTTGGGCAGGGGGTGGGCGGGCTTGTTCTTTGGTGAGGGCCGGCCACCCTTTCTGACACCAACCCTTACTGAGGTGTCGCTAAGGGTGGCTGGCCTTCAACTGGTTGAAGGTGAGGGTTAGCCGCCCTTGCCACAAGCAGGTGACCCTGGCTGATACCCTAGTGAGGGACTTTGGCCCTCGTCAACGAAGGATGGGCTGGCTCACAGCCCCTCTGTCCACTACCCCCTGCAATGATCTGTTCTCCTTTTAGAAAAAGTTTGAAGCTCTTTCAATTTTTTTATTTTTTATTTTAGTTTATTAAAGATAATTCCTGATGTAGCCCTCACAACGCCATTTTGTGACTAATGGCCATGTAAGATTGAAAAAGTGATAAGCCGCGTAGGATTTTTCGTCCACAAAAAAAACGGATGGACTTAATGGAAGTTCTGAAATGGATATCATGTGCAAAGTTTTAGAATTTAGATGCACGAAAAAGAATGCTCTGGGATGTAAGTGTTGGGCAGACGCAAGTTTTAGGACTGCTACTGTCATTATCCCTATTGCTTACTATCAGTTTCCATTCACCGTTTGACAATATTGAGCATTGTATGACACCAGCCAAAGAATCTGCTAATGCTATATTGTAATAATCCGCAGATCCTGAGGCCAGTGAGCATGCAAGAGGTCGTCAGCTGCGCTTGTAAGTATTCCTGTTGTATGCATGCAGATACATGCATAGTGTTGTACTTTTATTGTGTTCTGATACTTGTGAGTGTATGGAACATGCAGCTGCTTGCAAATCTTCTTCTCACTGTTCACACTTTAACTACACCTGCAGGTTTAATACAAAAATTTATACATTCAAGTACCAATCATTTGCATGTGAAAAGAAAATGGTGTCTCTTGCAGGCAATCATTGTTTCAGTGTAAAATTTGTTCCTGATAATTGATATCACTGATTTTTGGCCATATTTCCTCCACATTGACCTTTGATGTTGGAGAATTATTGTTGTAAAAATAAATGGAAATCGGATTACACCAGTCATTCCCTTGAAAATGCTCTGTTCATGGTGATGATGTAAGATGTGCCATACATCAGTTTTGACACATTAAAAGCATTCTCAGGATCAGCGCAATACAATGACACTAGCCAAATGGACCGATATATGAATGTGCACATATGCTGAGCAAGTCTGGCTTCTACTCTGAGGCCATTTTACCTGCTGTTATAGATTTTATTGTTCTCTATCTTTCTAGATAGACTTTTACCATAGTTACAGCATATTGGACCAGTTATGTGTTGGAAATATGATGTAATTATCTTTTCTGGGCAGTCTTGCCAATGTTGACCCTATTGATGTAGCAAGAAACATCTCGGGTTTAGATCCAGAAACTACACTTGGTAATAAACAATTTATCTATATGTATTTCATTATGGTTTTCTATGCGTTGGGATAGCATTTTCACTTGGAATTTGTCTTTTGATGGTAGTTGTTGTGGTTTCGAAGACCTTTACCACGGCAGAAACCATGCTAAATGCTCGGACTTTGAGAGAGTGGATATCCGCTGCTTTAGGGTAAGTTCCACATACTATTACTCATTCCTAAGGAAGCAATGTCAGTAGCAATTGTTCTACTCTTGAAGTTTCACGTTCAGGAATTGGAGCAAAGGAGAAACTCTCCTGTTTCTTCTTTGAAGAACTAAGTTCTTTCCTAACTCTTCTAGGTTGTGATCTGAATGAATAATTTTCTGTTCTACTAGTTGTTGGGTTTTACTGATGAACAAAAACTATTGGAAATAAACTTTACCAAAAAAAAAAAAAAACTATTGGAAATAAAATGATTCACTCTCTCAGAATTTACTCAATTAAATTTGCTGTCACAGGCCTTCTGCAGTTGCGAAGCATATGGTGGCCGTCAGTACTAATCTCCCGGTATCAATTCTTTACCATCCTGTGCATATAGGTGACATATAGTTTGCCTTCTTTAAACGGCAAATTGCTTTCCCTCTCTGCCCTTTGTATTCATTTTTCATAAAGGTTACATCTGTATGTTTTGCCTACCTGAGCCCCTCTTCTTTTCGTGTTATTCTCATATTCCATCTCTTTGATGCATAAATCTGTTATGCTTATTTTTGCAGCAGAACATGTGGTGATTTTTCTTTTGTCATTTTTAAAGTAGCTACCTGCTTTAGTGGACTTCGTGATTCTCTTGGTCTAAAAACTTTACATGATCTCAAAACTTTAAAGTTGCCAAAACTTGATACTCTGTGACACCCCTGACCTCCCACAAGGGATGGACGGGTTGTTTCCTGGATTTTGAGGGTGACTTGACATTTGCCTTGATCATGTTAGATGGATTAGCTTGATCTCTTTCTCTATATCAAGATGAATAAATGAGACTAGAGCATGTTGAAATCATCTCCTCTCTTTCAAGTCTATTTCCAAATACTGTTTTATATAAATCGTATAAATACAAGGAAATGGTTTTCAATGGCAGTTTTAACAATTACATTGTTAATTGGGGTGGCTTCTCATCTATCTCTTTACCAAATGACAAGCATTTCATGTATGTTAAATATGCAGCTTGTTGAAAAGTTTGGCATTGATCCTAACAATGCTTTTGCATTCTGGGACTGGGTCGGTGGTCGTTACAGTGGTAAGTATTATTGCCTTTATATGCTGCATTAGCTACTGCTAGAATTGCTCATGCTTACTAATATTTGACATCCCTCTGTAGTTTGCAGTGCCGTTGGAGTGTTGCCCTTATCACTGCAATACGGCTTCCCAATTGTTGAGAAGTATGACGAGTACTTTTATTATGTAGAGTTCTGTAGTGAATCAGTGATGATTTCTGCTTGTATTCTAATTATGTTTGGCCATCCTCAGATATGTGAAAACATAGGTTGTAGAGACGATGACCTTACCTCCCTCTTCTCCAAAAACTCTTCACCAAGAAGAGGTTAAGAAGCATCAATGCTATCAATTCAATAAGATTAATTTTGTTGAGTTTGACTTTTGTAAATCCCCACCGATTTTTCTGGTTGGTTGAGTTGGTCTTGAAATCTTGCATTTCTGTCTCTTCTTTATCCATCAGATTCTGTTTCCATCAATCGAAGATCTCTCTTTGTTGAATTTTCATACGGCAGCTAGTATCACTTCTCCAATCTTAGCTTAGTGGATCACCTAAATTTAGAAGTTGAAACTTGAGGTTTAAAGTATCAAGTATCTATTTGAGTTTGACAGCAGATCGGTCTATTGTCGGACTTTTCTCCTGTCAATTATTTCAGTGATGTTTATTACTTAAAATATTTCTAATTTGATAATTGGACTTCTCAAAAATCTGCTCAAGTACTGACATCTCTGTACGTGTCCTTTAAAATGTGGTTAACATCCTGCCATTGCTTTAAGGTTCTTGAAGGGAGCTCAAAGCATTGATCAGCATTTCCATTCAGCAGCATTCGACAAGAACATTCCTGTAAGTTTGCTAGCAACATAAACTTCACTTTTCCAATAGAACATCATATTTTTCGTTACAATTGTTGATTGCTTAACTTTATATCCAGTTTTTAGCGGCCTTCCTCCAAGGTCCACATTGATACTCTCTTTCAGATATTTTGACATAAAATCTGGTGACTTTCTGTTCTTCAGGTGCTTTTGGGTTTGTTAAGCGTGTGGAATGTTTCATTTCTAGGATACCCAGCAAGAGTGAGTGTCCCCTTGCTCTGCCTAGGATCTTGACTGTTTTCTGGTCGGATGTATTAACATTTCACTGATTTTTATTTTTTTTTCTGTGCAGGCCATCTTACCATACTCTCAAGCCTTGGAGAAGTTTGCCCCGCACATACAACAGGCATAATAATAAGCCAGGCTCATTTATATTTCCCTTGGAGATTGATCTCTGGATATTTAGATGCAATGTTTCTGTCATAATATAGGTCAGCATGGAGAGTAATGGCAAGGGGGTATCAATCGATGGTGTGCCACTTCCATTTGAGGCCGGCGAAATAGACTTTGGTGAACCAGGAACAAATGGGCAGCATAGTTTTTACCAACTAATTCACCAGGTAACTGATGGTTAATTTTCGGACAAAAGAATCTGATGGTTAATGTTATTTCGTAAACATGAGCAGTACCACACTGTATTTAGATTGATATCGGCATTGTGTTTAAAGGAAATCAAATTTTTAAGTTGTTTCTTTCGTTAATTTTGGTTTTAGGCCATATTTTCCTCCATTCCATGCCTCTAATTGAGGGTTACAAGTTATGGACATGACATACATGTAAACTTAATAAAATTAAATGTGGGTGTCGTTCACGTTTCATAAGATTGGTTAGAGGAAGTTTCTTCCCATTGTAATCTCAATGCTTATTTTCAACTGGAAAGGTTTTTGCTCCTCGTTAGTGTACTTTTTACTCATTGCAAAACCATTCTTTTTGTAAATTTCTGTCATGGACAGAGCTAATCAGAGCTTTCCTTTTTTGAACTTTTATGAAAGGGCACCCCTTTTCTCTTGTATCAGTTACCTTACGGGAAAAGTGGAATATGGAATCTTCTGTTAACACTCTGTATGATAATGTCTTTGACTTTCAGGGTCGTGTTATTCCCTGTGATTTTATCGGCATTGTAAAGAGTCAGCAGCCTGTCTACCTCAAAGGTAATAGCAATGATGTTAGATGAAGCTTCCTTTACTTTATTTGGTATCCATGTTTGTTTGCACTAACTGGAATACTTGATTGTTTAGGTGAAGTTGTGAGTAACCATGATGAGCTTATGTCCAACTTCTTTGCACAACCAGATGCCCTAGCATATGGGAAGGTGTGTTGTCTTCAGAGTTTTTTCAAATGTTTCTGGAGTCATTTTCTCAGCTAGTGAAAGTGAAATAACCACATCTTGGTATGGCGTAGACCCCAGAACAGTTACAAACGGAGAACGTTGCTCGTCATCTTATTCCTCATAAGGTAAGCTAGTATAATCTTGATTTTGCAATCCAGGGCTTGTCTTGACTGTCATTTTTTTTTTTTCTGGCAGACTTTCACGGGTAATAGGCCTTCTCTGAGTCTTCTGCTCCCTTCCTTGTCCTCCTATAACATTGGACAGGTTTGTAATTCCCTGCTTTTGAGTACTCATTGGCTGGATTGTTTATTGAAGCTTTGTTTGAGCAATAAATAATACTTCCAGTAAAACGAACTAATCCTTCTCTCATTATAATGTATGCCCTCATGTAACTAGTATCTGTTAAGTCCAACATGAACATTGCATATGCTGTAATGAGTTGCAGACGAAAGACTTCAATATTTGCATTCTATATGGACTATTTGTTGACTTCTATGACATAGGGTTGTTGCCAAGGCAACCTAGAGCCTTTCTATCTGTATCCTGCACCTTTACATGGCAGTCTTGAATATCCGATTGCTGTGATCTCTCTTAAGGACTCCGGGTGTAGAAGCAAAATACTTCTTGCCCAAAATCTTCTGTTTCTCGATATAAAGTTCGATACTTCACCTTACCGAGTACTCGAGTTGTTTCCACTGCCTTTGCCAGTTTGTTAAATGGAGAGGGACTAATAACTTAGAGCTTCTTTTTTTTATTTTTTTATTTTTTTATTTTTTATGACAAGAAAGCACACCTTATGTAGATAAATCGCAGGCCCATGGAATTACTCAACTAACCTCAAAAGACATGTATACAGCACTAGCTCAAGATTGTGCCAATTATTAACTAAGTCCCTTAAAAGCTAGTAAAAATTTGTATGGGATGAACTGATCCTTGTACATGACATGAGTTTCACAAAACAGAATTGTGCTTTACTTAACTAGTTCTTATTTGTATAGTAACTGGATTTCCCTTGTATGTACATTTTTGCCGTGGAAGGATCCACGTCTTGTCATTCTTGGCAAAGATGTGATTTTGCCCAAATTTTTCTCATGCATTTCCATTCCCGTGGTTGTGCTCTTATCCTTACTGAATTGCATACACCTATTTGCCATGGCTAACCTTCAACAAAACAATTGTATTCCTCAGTTACTGGCGATCTATGAACACAGAGTAGCCGTGCAAGGCTTCATATGGGGCATCAATTCCTTTGACCAGTGGGGAGTTGAGTTAGGAAAGGTATTAAAAGACCGACTAGAAAATATCATCCTAGTTATTCCTTACTATCAAAGAAGCCTAGCCTTCCATCATTTTTATTTGTAATAGGATACGATGGCATGTAATTTATTGTCTCTTCACTTGGCAAGTTGAACTGCTAGAGGTTTCCTCCTCCGTCCAGCCTAATTTCATTGTCTTTGCAGTCCCTGGCAACTCAAGTGAGGAAGCAACTTCATGCATCTCGCGTGAAGGGAGAACCAGTTGAAGGCTTTAATTACAGTACTGCAACAATGCTGACAAGATATCTGGAGGTATAATGAAAGCATCGATTGATCTAATCCATATGTCTTCTGCAAAAGTTCCTGAATCCGAGCAAAGAAATGTTGCATTTCAGGGGCTACTTTAGCAGATGGAAGGCTGATATGGCTAAGTCAAGCAACACTAACACTCGCTTCTTTGTTGCAGGCAACTTCAGATGTGCCCTCTGATCCCCCAACCCTGCTGCCTCGGATATGATGGGATACCATCGAAGTCGCAGGAGATTTTTCACTTCTGTATTTCTAGATGATCTCATCCTCGGGACTCGAGGATTGTGTGTTAACGCGTGTTATAAACCCTCGTGCTCGAAACATTTGAGCTTTCAAGTCATTATGCCAGCATAGGCAAATAATATTAATCCTTGTACTTGAAATATTCGAGCTTTCAAGTCATTTGCCGCCGGCATAGGCGAATAATTTGTTACTTCTCTAGCGTCGCAATGACATCCATCAGACAAATTTTTATGGACATAAATCAGGCAAGCGACGATTTTGTACTTCTGAGATGGAATGCGGTGATGGGTTTTGTAGTTTTTCTGTTACTTGCTGTCGAGTTCAAGGAACGGCATGCGCTCCTAACCGATACTGTGTTTTTGTATCACCGGATACTTATAATTCCTACTCAGTGAGAGGCCTGGTTACCCACAGGGCTAGAACAAGAGCATGCACATTGGAATGGTACCTTCTGAACTGGATCTTGCACCCGCAATTGCCCGAATCACAATTTCCGACTCATCTTTTCTAAGAACCCGTGTTCTAGTAAAAACGATGAAAGGTTGCACGGCATTTACTCCACAGTTTGTTCTGTCATATGTTGAAGCACGAGGAGATAACTTCAAAAGCGTGCCTGAGCACATTGCAATTGGCAGATATTTACACACCAACTATTCGACGAAATTTCTCAACCGAGATAATGCTCCTACCAGACCTGCGTGCATCCTAGACACAACCCAAAACCCATTGACGACAAACATACGTAGAACAAGGGCAACAGCCGAGACCCAGCACCCGGCCTCACACCCCCGTCGAGCCAAACCCGCCTTCGCCCCTCAGAGTCGAGTCCAAGTCCTCGACCTCGATGACATCAGGAGTCATGATCTTCTCGATGATCAGCTGCGCGATCCGGTCGCCGGCCTTCACTTCGAAGTCGACATCAGAGTGGTTGAACAGGATCACCCCGACCGGGCCTCTGTAGTCCGCATCGATCACGCCAGCACCAACGTCGATCGAATGCTTCCACGCCAAGCCAGATCTCGGCGCTGAAGCAAAAAAATGTGCAAGTGACTCGATTCAGCCCTCGTCGATAACCCAAAGCAAGGCAGGGAGAGCATGTTCTGAGGTAAGAAGCTAATGCACATTACCTATTCGAGCATATGTCCCTTCGGGGATCGCGATGCTCAGATCGGTGGGCACGAGCGCTTTTCCTCTCGCCGGCACTTTCGCCTCAGCCGCGCTGTTTTCCATCCACAAACGAAGAAACCCACGTTCAGAAATTCCTCAGCAAGGACCGAACCCGAAGCTCTTAAGGTAACCAAAACTCGTTACCACGTTTTCCTACCTCGAAAGATCGTAGCCGGCGGAGAGAGGGGACGCTCTGGAAGGCAAGACAGCCTTCTCGGAGAGCTTCTTCACCCTGAACAGGGAGACCACCTCCTTGGGCGCTCCCACGCCGCCGCCGTTCTCGTCGAGCTTCGGGATCTTGGGGCACGGCTCTTCGACCTCGGGCGCGTTCTCCACCATTTTCACTCGCTGAAGAAGAAGACGACGACGATGGGAACGAAGGCAGCCGCGCGGGGAAGAGCTTGGGAACGCTGCGGACGAGGTGAAGGCGAGCGCTCGGCTTAAATAGGGGCGACGCTCCTCTGCGAGAAATGGCGCGAAAGCTCCCGCGCAAAGTTTCGCGCTGAGCATGGCGCGACGGGTACGTTGAGGACGCCCCGATTTGACCGCGTCATTGACATCGTCATGGGAACGTGTTGGTTTTTGTGGGGCGAAAAATTTTCAGCCCAACGTGTCCATATCAGGACTCAGAACAATGGAAGAAGGAGAAGACTCGACGAGAGCAGTTTTGGGCCTAGAATTTTTCTGGAGTTGGGCCTGAGGTATTTGGATTTGGGCCATCCTTAGAGATGAAGCCCATGCGTAGTTGAAAAGAGATTAACTGAAAAGGCCCGAACACCAAGCCCACCACATGTTCTCTAATGGCTTTGAAACTAGGGAAGAGTAAAAATAACCGAAGGAAGAAGACTCGGACTGGGCTTTTTCACGTAATCTCTATTTAACCTCGCCTGGGCTTCGGTTCTGTAGATGGCCCAAATCCAAATACATTGGGCCAATGTATTTGGATTTGGGCTATCTACAGAGCCGAAGCCCATATGTGTCACTTGGGCCTAATTTATTTGGATTTGGGCCATCCACAGAGCCGAATCCCAGGCGGAAGCCAACTATCTCAGAGCCCGGGAAAGAGGAAATAGAACCAAAGGAAGAGAAATAAGAAGAAGACTACGAGAACAGATTTGGACCTAAAATGTATTAGGACTTGGGCCTAAAATATTTGGGTTTTGGGCCATCTGCAGAGCGGAAGCCCAGGTGGAGTTTAACTAGAGAGTACCTGAAAAAGCCCGACACCAAGCCCACCACTCTTCTCTAGTGGTGGCATCTCCGTCTTCTTCCTCCTCTCCGCAGAGGGCCACCACCCACCCGTGCGCCATGCTCTCTGCAACTCCTACGGCGGTACCCGACTGAAACCGTCGCAATTCGCGCACGGAGCTACGGTCCGCCGTCCCCGTCCGGCCGTTATCGAGGTCGAGCCCCTCTTCTGCTCGGTCCATCCGAGCCCTCCGCCCCCCCTCCCGAGAAGAAATGGCGCTGAAATTCGCTCTCCCGTTCCCCATATTCGCGCCGCCGTCGCCGCTGAACCCCGGCCCGAACGCGGCCCCGCACCGGCCGCCGCCGATGACGCCGACGCCGACCCAGGTCCGCTTCTCGCGGTGGAACAACGCCAACGCCGAGCGGTTCAACGAGCGGCGCAGGGCCCAGCAGGAGATCGAGGACGACATCCGCCGCGAGCGCCGCTTCAACTCGGCCACCAGGATTTCCCGGGTCGACGACCCGACTGCCGCGGGCGGCGACGCGGCCGTTTCCGGCTCGCCAGAGACCTTCCACTCAAGAGGCACGCCGTCTTCTCCGTCGACCTCTTCGATTCCGGGTAAGAAATCTAAGTACTCCAAGGATCGACACCCGGCTTTCAGGCGGATTTCGCAGACCCGGAGAACCCAAGAGGAGAAGATTGACGCTCGCGGAGACCCAATGGATAGGAAGGCTAACGTCGTGTTGAGTGAGGATGGGTTGTCTTATGTCATAGACGGGGCTCCGTTTGAGTTCAAGTATAGCTACACGGAGACGCCGAAGGTGAAGCCATTGAAGCTACGGGAAGCGCCCTATGCCCCTTTCGGGCCCACCACCATGTCGAGGCCGTGGACGGGGCGCGCGCCGCTGCCTCCGTGCAAGAAGAAGCTGAAAGAATTCGATTCCTTTCGGTTGCCGCCGCCCGGAAAGAAAGGGGTGAAGCCGGTTCAGTCGCCTGGCCCCTTCTTGCCGGGCAGGGGGCCGAGGTATGTGAAGACGAGGGAGGAGATATTGGGGGAGCCGTTGACGGAGGAAGAGGTGAGGGATTTGGTTAATGGGTGTTTGAAGTCCAAGAGGCAAATGAATATGGGTACGTTCTGCTATGTGATTTGCTCTTTGGTCTTGCTTGTTTGGTGCATTTCATTCCTGTTGAAGATATTGGTTGGTTCAGCAGTTATGTTAAATGGCGGTCTTGCTTGTGCTTCTGGCACGCATATTTGCCGGTCTTTTGGTAATATAATGTGCTTGTAGTCAGTGCCTGATAGTTCTTCCTTTCTTGCAAACTTTATGCGGTGGTTTAAGTTGTGATCACCAGTATAATTAAGATCATGGTTCCTCTTTCGGTTTTTGCTGAGTAACCTTATCCTTTCAAGAGCCTCTGCTGAATCAGAGCATTAAGGAAGAGAAATTTTCTGTTCTTCTGTCCTTTGAAGGTGGACCTTGTAAATGCTTAATGGTCTTGTGCATGTTGTTCTCAAATAGATCAGGACCTGGTGTTTTGAACTTTAGAGTTTGTGGATTAGAAAAGGCAACTCCAAGTGGGATACTCGAGAATTTTATTTGTGACAAACCTTGTCAGATGCTATGTTTCCATTGAAGGTGTAGTTATTTATGGATGTGCTTACTTTTTGATATGTGTCTAGGTAGGGATGGTTTGACTCACAATATGCTGGATAACATTCATGCTCACTGGAAGCGGCGGAGAGTTTGCAAGATAAAATGCAAAGGAGTTTGTACAGTAGACATGGACAATGTGAAACAGCAGCTGGAGGTCACTTCTTTTCTCTCTATTACCTGTCAACTCTGAAGTTTTTTCTTTTATTAAAAAGTTTTCAGTGATCAGATATTCCTTCATTTTGGGACTCATTCTACCTGCTGTTCTCAATTGTTTACTATCTATCTTTATTATAGGGCAATACGTCTGACTTACGACTTATGGGTTAGAATTGTATGATATGATACTTAGTGCATTTTTGTGTAATGTGCACTGACATAGTTTTCCTCAATTTCATGAATGGACAGGAGCGAACTGGAGGGAAGATCATTTACAGTAAAGGTGGGGTACTATACCTTTTCAGGGGCAGAAACTATAACTACAGAACTCGTCCTCGCTTTCCGCTGATGCTGTGGAAACCCATTACTCCTGTGTATCCAAGGTTGATTAAGAGGGTTCCAGAAGGTTTAACACTGGAAGAAGCAACGGAGATGCGCAAGAAGGGACGGGCACTGGCACCAATATGCAAACTTGGTATACCTATCACCTGTTCTTCTGATAGATCAAATAAAAAGTCTTTATTTGCAATACAAGGGCTAGGGCAAGACTTCCATTGAATCTTGTTGGGATTGGGGGGGGGGGATGTATTTCCTTTGGAAACCATTGAGCTGTTGACACTTGTTAAAAAATTGAATAGTATCATTTTATGCACCAGCAGACTAACTATTCAGTGGATACATATGTTTTACAGGTAAAAATGGTGTCTACTGTGACCTGGTACAAAATGTAAGAGAGGCATTTGAAGAGTGTGAATTAGTCAGAATAAATTGCAAAGGGATGAATGGCAGTGATTATAGAAAAATTGGCGCAAAACTCAAGGTCTGTGTGATCTCTAGTAGGATATATTCTGTATATTTTTGTCTTATGGTTTTGATGGTTAAGATGTGTTGTTCAATGTTCCTCCCTTCCAGGGCCTAGTCCCGTGTGTGTTAATCTCATTTGAAGATGAGCACATACTTATTTGGAGAGGAAGAGAGTGGAAGTCTTCCTTTCCAATTCCTGAAGTTTATTACAAGGATTATCCGTCTAGTGTTGATCGTGCATGTGAAGGATCTCCTCTTCCAGTAATCTCAGAACAGGATGAAAAACAGGAAGTTACTGGGAAAACCGGTCCTCCTTTTGTTCAAGAAAACGAGGTATATGGAGTTACTGATGAAGATTCAATTTTGGGGGAGGTTGATGGAAATAAAATCACTGTAGGCGGTGACAGCAGTGAAGCAGATGAATCAGAAGATGCAAAGAGCATTGATGCAGCTGTTGCTATGCCCGATGTTGTAGCCGAAGAATCTGAGACCATGGTGGAAACAGAGAGACTGCACAATGTTTCGGAAGCTTTGCCTGATCAAGTTCAACCAACTAGGTCAATGCCACCTTGCTCGGAACAAGTGCTTTTACTGTTAAGGCAGGCTGTGGAGAACGGCAGTGCACTTATCTTGGATACTAGTTCATTGGATGCTGACACTGCTTACCAGAGGGCGGTTGCTTTTGCAAAGACTGCTCCACCTGGCCCCGTTTTCAGGCACCGACCTAGGAGAGCTTTGTCCAAGAAGATTGTGAAGGAAGAAGATGGAAATGTAGATGCTGAAGGCGAACCTTCTTCTACACGTACAGAGAGGGGAAAAAAGCAGAGTGATCTGAAAATTCAGAGGAAAAAAGAATTGGATGAACACCACTTAAATGTATCACCTCTAGGAAGCTTGAGGGTTGATGAACTCGCCAAGTTGCTGGCATGAGTTTTAATGCTTGTTGACGTTTGATGGGGATCCATGTATCAACTCCTCCACAAAATTTTGTCAATGTGATTGATATTAATCTCTGTTGATTCTTCACGCCATGTTTCTTTTTCTTAAAAGCAATTCGTTACTTCGCTCTTTAATGTTTCCACTTTTGCTGTGCGTATTGAAATAAAACACTTTTCTTTCCAAGGGAACACTTGATCAAAATGAGACGTTACAGGCGAGCATGGTAAACATTCTATTTCTGTTTTAAAACAATTTTTCTATTTCAGATTTATTTTTAAACTAAAAATTCATTTGGTGATGTAATTTTATTTTTTTATTTTTGGAACAAAGTTTTAGTTCAAAAATAAGTTTGGAACAGAAATGAAAAGTAAAAATTTTATTTATTTATTTTTAAAATAGAAATGAGAAATAAAAATTCTCTATTACTCGTTATCTCTATTAGTTGGCCACCCACCCGCTGCTGCCCACCGTCCACTATCCCCGGCCACTACCAGTCGCTAGCCACCATCCGCGCGTCCATCAAATGAAATTCTATTCTAGGAATAAAAATTTTGCATTGTTATCAAACACAAATTTTTGCTCAAAAACTCATCTAAAAATATCTATTTCTCTTTTAGAAATCAATTTCTAACAAGAATAATTATCAATTATCATTGCGCCATAATTGCGCCCTAACTTTCTTGCCTAATTAGCTTTGTATACTCACAATCATCAAGATGTATGGAGGACAGTGTGGCTTAAGAAGAAGAGATTGCGCGTTGCTTTGCCAGAGGTGATGGCAATACATGAAGCAAAAGGGGCGACTCATGAGCATCAGTGCCGATCCTGATTCTTAAAATCTCCACCTTTTTCTTGTCAAAAGATTAGCTTTACGAGGAGAATATGTGGATTGAAGCATTCCAGTCTGTACTCAGTCTAAATAACGAATTTTCATGACTCCAGCGATCTCTTCCTGGAACTTTAAGTTGCTTTTAGAAAGAGAGGGAAAGACAACTCAATGCTCCTGGCAAATAAAAACCATGCACGCAGACCTTCATTAGGAGCTGAAGTTTGATCTGCTTTTTATTTCTGATGGACTAAACATAAGTATGTATTGCATAAGATCTCCAGATGAAACTCCTGAGAGAGTCACTCATACGCACATGTAATGTAAACTGAAACCCATATCTTCATGGGCTTTCTAGTTCAGCATAAGCTCATACATAGCTTGATGTAATTGCCTTCCAACTGAAAGAACCGAAGTACAGTGCGAGAACGTGGGATTGTGAGATACAAGTAGTGTATTCCATGGGGATTATTTACCTCCAAACGATGGATTTTATTAGTGTAATCAAGCCATCTTCAGTAAAAACCAGAAGCAGCTAGTCAGGCATTCCGGTGAGGTGCATCGTGCAGAAGAGAGATTCTAGTTATAGTATCCTCGCAACATGAGCGCCCTGTCTTGGTTTGAGCATTGTTGCAGAAGTCTCTCTTTGGTTGTTGTCATTCTGCAGAAGACAAGACCATTGAGAATCAGATCACTCAGTTTACGAATCAATTGATTGAGAAGCAAAATCATCAAGAACATGCATCTTCTTAGAACTGTCCTCCGAGTTTTAAGAATAATGAGGCATCGTTTCAACAGTTATCGAGTAACTTTACAAATAGTCATCATTAGATCCACGATTAACCTTGTTGTCTAAGAAAGAATGACAAGAAAACGTTTGTTGCTTTCCAAAGGGGAAAAAAACATAACATGTGCAGCCAAGATCAGAGTCATCATTTTAAGGCCCTAAATCTCCCAATAATTACTACATTCCCACCTAGCATCTCCAAGAAAAAGTACTTGATCAGAAAAACGATACAAACAATCAAAAAGACATGGAAATTACATTGACCATTTAGTAGTAGCCCATATATTACGGGCATATGCTGATCTTATACTAAGAGCAGAAGAGCCAAAGTTCCCAGCATCAAGCCAAAACAAAAATTTGCTTGATCTTTTATCAAGGGTCCAGATGTCGGAAGATCTTGCTTATTCACAGGGACCTCATGCATCAAGTTCACAAACAAATAGCCGGCAGTCTTACGTTTTAAAACTTCAATTGTAACAAAAATAATGAGTTACAACACCAGTAGATGATAAAAAGGACAAGAAAATCTTCCCGTCCACTTATTGTTTTATTCTATTACGCCCTTGGGATGATACAAAATACAAAAGCCAAAGGATAAGCCAAAACAGAAAGCCAATTTAAAAGCGTAACCTGTACACATCAACTAGGTCAGATTCCAACGTAAATTTTGCATATTCAAGAGAATGTCAAAGAACAATAAACAAGTAGGAATAGGAAAAATGATGAGACAGTTGACATTTGAAGGGTATAACGATCACAAGGCCCGCAAAAACATGAATGCCCTGCCCCCAGAAAGAGTTTGACCTACCCACAGAAAAAATAAGAGTTTTGGTAATTCTTATATGCTCCTGGAGCACCCACGAAATCGTTAGATCTACCGCATGCTTCTTAGTATTCAGATTTCCCATTAGACCCGGACGAGACACAAGTGTGGTTCTTTGATGGTTGAGATATAATCTCAATTAATCTGCCCCGAGAGGGCTCAATAACTAGAACCAAGACCTCATAAACCATGACTTCCATGCAATCCCTGAAAGGATAAGTCAGCGACCAAACTCCCAGAATTTCACAAGAAATGCCCAACTTCTCAGCACTAGAAGTTCTCCAAGCAAATGAAGCTAGACGAAAGAATTATAATAAAAGCTGAGAGGAAGGGGGTTTGGCAGGCCGAGGATGAGTTACCACAGAACGAGAATGAGCAGCGAGAGGGTCGGAGAAGGTGAAGGAGCGAAGGGACATCTTCGCGATCTCGGAAACGGCAACGTCGCGAACGCCCGGCACATCACTCGTCAAGAACTCGTAACCGGCCTGGAAGGCGTCTTGCCAGAACTTGGGCAATCTGCTGCTCTTGCTCTGCGTGTACACATCCCACATGTGCCGCACTACCTTCTCTCTCTCCTCCACTTCCTATCGAGGGAACCCAAATGAGGAAACCCAAAAAAGACATCAACTTTCACAACACCACCAGAACCCAGAAAACAAGAAAAGTAGGTAGAGAGAGAGAGAGAGAGTACCAAGATGTCGAGATCTTCGTAGGAAGGCAAGTCAAGCAAGTCGGAGGAGAATCTCGCGAGGTTGCCGGCGGACCACTTGAGCGTGACGGAGCCGGTCAGCATCGACCAGAACGCGAGCAGGAGGATCGCGGCCAGCACCCAGAACTTGTACGCGCTCCTCCCAAACAACCTGCTCTCCGCAGGCCTCTCCCTCTTCGACCCATTCGAGCTCGCGGCCATCCCCGCCGCCGCCGCCGCCGTGGGCAACTGAAGTCCGTCGGTGGCCATTGCAGAAGCACAGAGAGAGAGAGAGAGAGATGCTGAGCTCTGTCAAGCTATGGGGTCCCTATAAGTGCGGGTCGGTGGCCTGTCAATTCTTGAAAACAGAGAGAGAGAGAGAGAGAGAGACTCTTGCAAAAAGCGAGGATTTTTCGACGACGTGTTTTTCCTCGCGATCTATACCTTTTTTGCCGAATTCGTTAGATGGGGATTTGTTTCGTGCGAGGTGGTTTACGAGAAATCATTCGGTTCGGTCGGGCTTCGCAGAAATTAAGAAAGAGAATCATTACGTACGGCGTTTTATGATTGGTGGGGCGCACGCTCATGCGGTGCGCGGACACCCGTGATAGTCCTTCCTCCCCCGTTCGAGGTAAAAAGCTGACGTTTTCAGTGGGTATTGAGAGAAAATAGAGATGCTGAAGAACACTGTGGAAGGATTTTGTCAGGGTCTTGTCCTTATGGTGTGGATTAAACTGATTAATTATTAGGAATAAAGATTTTTTTTTTTTTTTGAAAATTCGCAGAAGTACGAGTTTAGGAAAGCTGTTTACTTCAACTGTGTAAAAGGACTTGACATAGTATGTCGGGACTCGGAAGTACTCTTTGTCATTTTCCTTTTATTGACCATCCAATTAGAAAAAAGCCTCTCATGTGACCAGTGTATTAAAAACGACAAACGTTTCTCTAATAGATGTAGCACGAATTAATAATGTCGACTACAAAATGCTTATCATATATTATTACTCATGATAGATATAACTGGCAAGTGCCCCTATAGTATGAGTTAATAAATGTCTACTATAAAATACTCATCGTATAATTACTTATGAAATTTCTAATGTTTTTTTCTATTTATTCTCATTGTTTTCTCATCACGTAGTCGATACTTCCGAATTATACTATTCTGCATCGAATGCTTTAATAAGTACGTTTAAGATATTCATCGGCATATTTTCTTATTGAAACAAATCAAATTAAGCACTTCTCAGGACATTGGCCCTTATAGATAAGAATGGTGATGTCCAGGACAATGAATATCGGCTAAAATCACCTAAAAGTAGAAGGCACGCGTATCAATACACTTTTCAAAATCGAACAAAAGCACATTTTAAAGGACACGGGACGGTGATGGGTCTCGCTCGAAATACGACACCGGAGGTAACATCGACTGAGGTTGACTACTGATAAACGAGGAACGGACTTTTGTCCGTGACCATGGAGCTAAGACTTTCAATCAATTAATTAATTGACTATTAATTAAAAGTGGTGTATTGAGTTGAGACGCGCCAACGTGATTTTATGCTCGAACAGCGAGTTTTTGCATTTACGCGTCCCGATCCGATCGGCACTCCTCCGGACGGCGGTCAACAGTCAACGCCGTTTTCAGCACTGCATCTGCTCCACAAAGAACAAAACTGCGAGACCCTTCACGTAACATTCTGTCCGATCTATATTATTCATTTTCTACGAAAAGAATTGGATCAAAATACGAAAAAAATAAAATTAATGTGGACGAACATGAAATAGTATATGCAAGAAATGACATAAATAAGTTTAAATTTAGCTTTAGCTTAGGTTTTATGCCTTATGGTGCCACCGACTCGGAGGAGCAATAAACATGCAATAAAAGAACACCGCCGGACAAAGGAGTTGCATTTGCTTCATTTCAATTTCAATTCAAAAAACCAAAATATTGAACACAAAAATAAAATAAAATAAAATTAACACCCTCCGCAAGATCAGAAGAGAAACTGGCATTCAAAGAAATTTACGACAAATTATGACAATACCCGTTGGATGGAAAGGCAGCAGATCTTTTAGCTGTTCAACGGCTTTCAGTATGAACCGTTGTTTTTCTTTTCTTTTCTTTTCAATTCAACAGTAAAATGCCTAGGAGGCATAATACCTCCTAAAGATCGTAAGACTCATCCAAAAATCGGCCTCCAAAGATTAACCGTTACCGTAGAATGATCATGAATTTACCATTCGCATGAGACAAACAAACAAACAAACAAACAATCGAGACAGGAGATAGCGCGTTGTGACTGAGAACTTTCATCCAAATGGCTTGCACAAAACCTAGTGGGTGCCGCCAAGGACAAGTCTTTGATGTGCCCGACAAGTGGAGGGAGACATGTGAAACACTTCAGCACAATTGATTTCAACTTGCCGTGACAATAGCACCCTGCCAGTCTGTCCTCGAGTGTCAACGCGTTTGTGCCACAAGTTTGGCAGCATCCCCAAAAAGATGAGCATTGACACCGCTCTCGTGAACTCAAGAGCATCTGGCCTTTTGCATTTCATGCTTTTACCCCAATATCGGGAAGCCCCATTCTTGAGCCCACATGGCTAGGAAAGGCTTTTGCTCGGGTTGTTACAGTTGCTTCCTTGCTTCTTGCACCAACATCACCGCCCCCAATGTGAATGTCAATAGCCAGCATTCGCCCAACAGAAACACAAGTTCCCTCACTTCTATTTCCTTGCATCCTGCACCATGGCCACTGCTTCCAGGGCCTTGTGTAAAGGGCCAATGCTCACCCAATAGGAAATTCTTGCGAATCTCCAATCACTAGTACTTCCCCAACAAGTGTCGCAACCCAAGCCACTAATCATACCACAACCCCATTTAGCTTAAGTTTCTATTCCCCCGAGCAAAACATATAGATCACTTCAACATCACAACTAGTTTCAACCTACCATGGCCATCATCAGGAGAGTGGCATCAACTCTCAACTAGTTTATTCACAAGTGGCTAAGCCCACCTTCAGCGATCACTCCGAAATTAAGCCTAACGCCCTAGACTCCAAGCGATGAACATCCCAAGTCCACTCCAGATGTATCTTCCCTTCTATATTCCTCACGCTCCACCCCAATACTCAAAAGCCCCGATCTTAAGTCCACATAGCTAGAAAAGACTTGCTCATTCTTGCAACCTCTCTCTCTCCAAACCCAAGAAACACGTCTGCCACAAATTGTCAGAAATCATCTTTCAAGAAACCTCAAACTTCATCATAAGAGACTTAAATTAACAAGTGGACTGCTTCATAACTAGGCACGATGAGGAACATTCAAAGAGTGACATTCTTCTGCTCAGAAAGATGCATATCAAATCACAGACAAAATCATATGTCCAGACATAATTAAAGCAACCTCATCATCGCAAGAAGAAAGGATAATAAATAGCTTGTGTTGTGTCATGTCTGATTAAATTCACTCACTTTTTCAGAAAAAAGCTTCCATGGAATTGTTTAAGCATGAACATCATAAGAAACTGGAGCTCCAAATAATAATGAGATTCAGGAATGGGCAACAAACAAAAAAACCGAGTTAATGCTAGAAGGATCTTTTGAAATTGTATTCCACAACCTCAGACATATTCCACAAGTGGAAGGTGCAGACAATCAACATGGCATCAGTTCAGTCCGCCCGTCTGCTTTTGTCATCCTTGGTACTACGTGAATGTCCACATATTCACATGTGTTTTTCCAATTGACAACATTAAGCAGAGTGTAAAAATCTAGGAAAGGCCAAAAGACAAAAGGTTCAGTATGCAATTTTCTATTGAAGAAATAGTTGAAACTATAAGACAATGAAAACAGGTCTGCCCGATAAAAAATCCCATTTCCCCTTCTAAATTTCTCTACTTGTTTTCCATTGCTCCGAAAACAAGGACCGAATGGAAAAAAAACAAAAGGCTTCCAGAAAGGAAATATTTAACCACCCTGCACAACCAAAGCTAACGAAACAGGCAGCAAACAGCAAAATCGAGGAAGGATAGGCATCAGACAATAAGCGGAAAAGTAAACCACATGAGATTTCAGTGTGTATATAACTTTTTTATCCATCATTTGCCTTCCCCCTCAATAAAATCAGCAAGATTACATGAACAACAATGGATGCACAAGCACATTGCTCCTATATTATATCAACCCACTACATTGCTTACGAATTAAATTAGCCAGGGTTATAAAAGCCTCCCTCTGCCCAAATTGAACCAAAAAAATCCGGCCTTGATGACCAAACACGACCCAAAAAAATCCCACTCTACGACAACGATAATCGCGTGAGAACGCACGAGGGACAGCAAGAAAGAGCGAACGCCAGTATCCCAGGTTTCGTCACGAGGCATCAGACAATAAGCAGAGTAATATAGTCAGCACTGCGCATCAGTGTGTAGGATAAGATTCAAGAAAATCATCACTTGCCACCGTGACAGAAACACGCGACAGAAGCACTAAAAAAGCAGGCCAAGAACAAAAGAAAAAAACGAATCTTTCGAAAACCCAAGAAGCTCACGGCGCCAAATCTCGACGACACAACGATTGATTAGGGAAAAAACAAAAGAAAAGGAGTAGAAATCGAAGCTTGGATCGAACGGAAGGGAAAGGAGAACGAGGGAGTATCGGTCGGTCCATTCGACACCAAGGCAAAAGCCCGGAGAAAGGAGGGCATGCGATGGGCTGGTAAGCCGACCGTCCTCGCTCTGCGCAACTCCGTTTTCTCCCCTCTGCCATTTTTGCATTTTGGGGGCCCGAGATCGCCCGCCAGAGGGGCGGGTAAACGGTTGCAGCTCCGCGTTCGGACAAGACGAAAGCTATGATGGAGATTGGCTGCCGACGAGAGTTAGGGTTGCGAAGAGAGAAGGAGATACCGGAGAGGTAGAGAGAGGCGGAGATGGATGTGGAGAGGAGGAACGGAATATCGAGGAGGCGGCGCAGGCCGTGGGGAGTGAGATGTTTCGGCGAGAGGTCGATCGATTTATAGAGGGGCTTGGCGGGACTGGCGGAGGGGGGGCATTAGGGTTTCTCGAGGGGTTTTCGGCTTTTGAGGTTGGGGGAACAGAGAAAATAATAATAAACCGAACCGAACCGGTTCACCGTTTTTCAAATCGGGTCTAAATAAGTTTTGACCCGAAATGTTTTGAGTTTTCCCGATAGTCAGAATCGATGCATGGACGCCCCTTAGGTAAAATGCGTTCCAATCATAAAGCCCAAAATAAAATGTATCATCAGTTGTACAGCGAATTTGTGGGTTTTCGTGTTTAGAGGACACTTACACTTTATTTTACGCTAGCTATTTTGTATTTAAAAAAATAGAGAGTTTTGAATAAAATGATCGAGTTAATTTCATGTGTTGTGCTTCTAATGATGTATAATTTGTGTCGGAAAACACCGTTAAACATAGGATAGTTGTCCCAATTCGCAAATTATTGGGTTAATTATGTTTTAAGCATATTGAATTGTCTTTAGTTTGACAAAAATTATAGGATCGTACTATTAACTACTAGCCTAAAAGAAGCTTGCTATTATCACACCACAATATTAAAAAAATGGATTCTTTAGTCTCATCCACATCCCATGTAATAGAGCGATTCACACATCAGCTAACTATAATACCAACAAATATTCATTAATGTAAGAGCCATCCACTCTCAAACCCCTGAGGACAAAACCTAACGAGCCCGAGAGCGAGGGGGCAAGTGATAATGACGAATCTGACTATTTGATGAATACACGCAACGCGTCATACCATTCCTCGACGGTCATTGCTTATGGTCGATAAGCTTTTATAAGGAAACATGTTCCTTCAGTAAATATTCTAGGCCATCCATCCCCGACGGGTGATCCCGATAAGGCTTCTACTTATTGTTGATCTTGTTAGGAGGGGTCAATAGTAGTATTATTATGCCAAAAGCTCCACAGCCGTTGGCTCATAAGGGCCGCTTGACCACATGTCTGGACCATTGCCATTTATTATGACATACAATCATGTGTCGCGATAAGACCACTCGTCGACCAACACCCAGCATGGACTGCTTCCCATTTATAAATAAAGATTGTATGGTTATAGATAAGTTTCTTCGCTAATTTTCCAGAGTCTTATACACACGGAGTTCCCTCTTGCTAACTTTAAGCATCAGAGCCAATCCGGATCAAGTACCTGAACGCACTAAACCGTTTCACTGGCGTAGATCCATCTCGAGATGGGATTTCCGACAAATTTCTCAAGATTAGATCGTGCATCAACACTCTAAGCACCAACTATGCCAACATGGAACTCAAGGTTCTAGAAGAAACACATATCCTCCGGGCACATGCTAATGACGAATCCAGTCTGCCTTTCAGCATAACTCATTACGAATGGCTAACTCACGAACAATCTAGTCAACAGCAACCAAATCCAATCCCTGTCAGAAAGGACCGAATCGAGCATGATCTAGCCAAATTTAGCCAAATATGCTCAAAGGTTGTGATATACAAATGGCAACTGCATAGGATGGGGCAACGGTGAATAGACACTGCAAAACCGGCGCTCTCAGAATCTGCAACTTTCAATTCCATTAGTCCCAGCAATGACTGTCCTTTTCTAAATGTAGAGTTACAATAAATGTCACTTCACCAGGAATCAGAACTAAGAAGCAATGAATGCAACGAAAGGATATCAAGACTCACTAGTCGTCAAAATGCAGCATTCCTTCAAAACACCTTAGAGCATAGGCTATTCTTTGCACATTCTGGTTTAATTGAATAGACAGGTGGGGAAAAGATGGTACAAAACGGGGAGCATTCCCATGGGAGCAGTTAAAACAAAAATAAGGGTATGTACAGTTTTGGACAAGATCTGCTCAACTCGATGAGCATTGTCCAAGTGCACATCTCTGTTCTCTACCCTCTTTGCGAGAATGTGGCAACTTGGCCTCTACGGCTTGAGTATCCAATTCCTTAAGAAGCGCCAATGAATATTCCCTTATTGCCCCTGAATTACAGATGAAGGGAGGAAAGAGAACAACCAATTATTCCACCATCTCTTCCTGATTTTCAGCATTTGATACCAGGAGGGAAGCCATGTCATCCTCAATGTACTTGACATGACACAGCTCACCACCAGCTTCATCAGCAAATGTAATCTTCTTTCTTTCCTTGTGAACCTTATGTTCCGTCGTAGGATGACAATCCTCAGTTAATCTCTGGAAATTACAATGACATTGTCAACAAATGCAAAAGTGCCATCAATTATACAGCATTTTCCAGCCACAGAAAAAAGGACAGAAACAAACCATTATTTTGCAGAAACGGTTGCAGTCCCTTGCCATCATGGAAAGCCACTTCCGTGCTGTTTCCTTCACTTTACTGGCATTTTCAGTGGCAGTCTTTACCTGACAGAGAGACTGGAGTTAATATTTTTAATGTGATACATTTTTTTTTTTTTTTTGTGAACAAGTCAGATCAGAAATGAATGAAGAAAGAACAATTGCTAAGAAAATCGAAAAAAATGTCATTACAGAAATGAATGAAGAAAGAAGAAGGGGCTCACAAACAATGCTTCTTTACAAATTTTAGAGTAACTATTTTCCTAAGTAGTGGAGAGAGAGAAGTCCATTTAGACTGAAAAAATCACAAAGGTTGCCAAAAGGATGAAGTAAACAAACCAAAGGGCAAACCATTTTCATATTGAACTCTAAAAATAGGGTAACCAATGCCATATCAACTATCAAGCTGAATAAGTCGCGGTCTCTCATTTGCAGCCGCTCTAATCCAGCTAGGAAAGCTATAGACTAGTAACAGATAAGTGCACAGAATTAGATATAATGGACCATAACTATAATTTTGTAGATAGAAAAACATATCTGGTACCCTTCCCACAGCATGAGAGGTAACTCATGACAAGCCTAGGAGAACAAATGCATGAACATAATTCTGCTCAATAGAGAATCCCAAAACAAAGATAATATAGACCTAATACACATGTTAATATATAAATAAATAAAAAATAGAGCAAAAGAATATCCTAAGAGTGCATTACTAAAACTGTAATCTTGATCTGCTCATCAGCATACCTCATCTGTTGTATATTTTGTATTTCCTGTGAGACAGCTATCAGCACACGAGTTCCCTTCCACAATATCTGTCATAACATTCAACTCGGTCATGAGTTTTGTTGCAAGATTGTCAAAGTCTTGCATCTGCCTTTGAGAAAATGCAATTGCACTCTGAGAACAACTCTGGCTGGAGTTTACACGTGGTACAGTGCCAGATAAATTAGAATCTTTGTGACTGCCTTTAGGCAGTGATCCCTTTTTATTGCTTTTTACTTTCTTGCGTTTGGGGTTTGGAGGTAGTTCAGCACTTCTGACCAGTTTGAACCTTTCCACTCCCAAAGACTCCGTCTCCATCTGATTCTGTGAGTACACTTTTCCCCTATATCCTGCATATACCATAAGAAATACTAAGTGACAGAAAAAAGAACAGTGAAATGCTACAGCCACCGAGTAATACAAGCAATCATCACAGTCATGTTCAATAAGGAGCTCAATAAAAGCTTGGAATTTATGTTCCTGTTTAAAGAGTCTAATGAACATGTAGCAGCATTTGAAACGGACGACCAGAAAAAAAAAAAAAAAAAAAAAAAGGAACCTTGCTGAATATTGTTATTCTTTATATGAAGACATTCAGTCACAGTAGAACTACAAGATTTATCATATGACTTGTCATGATAACTGTGCTTATCTTGTCAACAGTCCCATTTCAAAGATTGCACAGATGGACAATGAACAAGGTTTTATTTAGAGGTCCATATGAAAAGCCCAATATTACCACACATACCATAACCTTCATCATTTGACTCTGTTGCACCCATCAATTTACGCAGTCTTTCCTGAGAAGGTGGAGATATGACCTGACAATACAAGCACTATTTAGAGAAGTAATCACAAACAGATTCGCTCTAGTAGCATGACAATATCAGACAAGTACCTTTCTTGCAGGAAAAAACCTCCTGGGTGCACAATGTAACTTCAACTGATCGAAATTTTCACACATTTGCAAGGTTGTAGGATCATCAGCAACATCACATGGAGCAACATCTGTGGTGCAGCTGATTTCTGCATCATCACCAGTACATATATGAGATTGTTTCTCCACGTCAATAGGAGAATCCAAGCAGACATCACAACTTGGGTTCAGATTTGCATTGCAAGCTGAGTTACAATCGCCAATAATGCTTTTGTTAGAAATTCTCTCATGATCATAAAGCATAGTCTCTCCAGCATCATCCTGAGATATGCTTACGCCATCTCCACAGGGTTGTTTTGTGGGCTGACTGCTGCAAGAGGACCCATCTGGTTCTTGACTGGAACTGCTTAGGTGTAATGACATAGTGTGCGTCGACAAATAATCTCCGCAGTTATTGGGATTACCACAAAAGCCATTTACAGAACTTTGAGAAGGAGCTTCAAGGCTGAGGAAATTTGTATGACATTGTTTTTCCTGTGCCTCTGATTTATATATATCTGATTCCTGATAATTCGACTTTGGTACTTCCAAGTTACTGACCACTGAAATGGCCACATCAAGGTTGGACGACTCAGATGCCAATGCAGAATGCTCCACGTCTTCATATGGCACTTTATTGAGAACACAAATCTCAGATTCTTCACCAAAAGAAATCTGATTATCCAGATAAGATTCATTAGGCACCTCACTGGAAACTGTCACAGAGGAGGTGGCCTGTTCATCATTTACAACTTCTAAGGTATCTCTGGGAGCACCATCTCCTCTGGAATCTGTCACAGAGGAGGTGGCTTGTCCATCATTGACAAGACCTAAGGAATCTCCAAGAGGACCAACTCCAGTTTGTGAGTTTGAATCATAGTCATGGGCCTCATCCTCAACTTTTACAGAAATAGACATACGTAAATTCCCTGACTGCAGAGTTGCTTGAGGAGATTGGATCTGTTCTGCTATGACAGATACTTTGGCACTTTGACATGACAAATCTGCGCACTTTTTAGGGGAAACCTTCTTGCCTTTGAAGTTCTTCATTCTGGCTTTCCAAATAATCAGAGGCTCCTCAAGATCAAGTTCATCTTCCTCAGAAAGAGAGAGAGAATGAATCGCCTTTTTAGGAGAGCAAGAATCATCCTCAATTGAACTGGAATCTTCACACAGCACTCGTTTCCGTTTCTGCATTTTACATCTCTCTTTAATTTGATTCAATGTCATATCTGCATCTAGAAAGCTGTTCTTTTCATCAACACGATCGAACTTTGAACAATTTAAGTTGGATTGAGTTGTTTTTCTTCCCACCAACTCAGGATATAATCCATCTCTGACATCATCATCATCATCATCATCAAAATCTGAGACATCAGGTTCATCCTTTGGCTCAAACTTGCGGAAGGTAACAAGGTCTTTGACATCTCCTGAACCGCATAAATCAGCAACTTTCTTCAATAAAAGTGATGGCCTTCCACACGTTACATTTAGCACTTTGGTCACATGACCATTTTTAATTGCCTGGATAGAATGCAAGTGGATGCAACTTCTTAACTCCATGCCTTGAAAATGACTTGATCCTCTTTCGAGATTCTAGCAAGCTTTCAAGGCCCTGTGATTCATGCCAAGTAGCAATTAGGAACTCATTTGATCATCAAAAGGCACATCAATCCTATGGCTGATAAACATTACTCTTAATATGACAACAAGAAGATGAGTAAAATTGAAATTGCATTAATGAAATGAAATGCAATCAAAGTTAGAACTGGATCACGTTATCTAATAAACAAGGTCTGCAGAAAAGCATGCTCGAGCAACTCCATATTTTAGTGCGGCACTTCGAACAGGGGAAAAGCACATTTAAGCAGACAGAAAAAAAAAGGCAAAGAGATGTGGAAGGAGGAATTAGTCAGGAGCTCTCTATTAGTACGATTCTTCATAATCTAGGTCCAACACGTAGAAATCAAGTTTAGCGGATTGGGCATGACTCCCAAATGATATCAGGGAATAAAGTGGGCACCGATTTGGAACTGAACCACTATAAGTTGGTTGCGCATTTCTCTGTCCCTGCTTTGATTCCTAATGAACCCGCAGATTCTTCTACCATTTGAACAGATCTTCCAGATTGTATTAAAATTCTCTGATCTTGAGCAACAGCTTTCGGAATTTAGTGCTCACGTGAAAGATGGAGTCAATAAGCTAAAAATCCTTATTCCGAAAAGGAAAATCTATGACAAATTCAATCTATAGAAAGTTACAATAAATCAGTTTGTCTCGGGTCTATAATTACTTGTCGAGGGAGTCCAAGTTGTAATTGGCAAGCCATTTTGTTATCATTCCCAACCCAGCCTTTCGTTCATATAAGAATGACCATCCATGCCACCATAACCTTCCATGATGTCTAAAAATTGCAACTTGAACAAGCAGTCTGACATTCTATCCGCAATTTTTCAAGTTCCATTTCCCTTGCCGAAATAAGAGAGTGCAGTCTACTCACTATATGACGAAACCGATGATTAATTCTCTGTGAAAGCAGTAGTTTCGCTAGAGCTACTCAACTGGTTTCGCCAGGATTCCTATTTCCTCGAGTCTGATAATCTGGAGTCTAAATCAAAGCTCGTAAAAGACCTTAAATCCTACCAGGTGTGGGACAGTAGAGACCTGAAGGCGCATGATATACGATCCCGAGAAAAAGCGTCGTTGTCAACCTAACGACTCAATCATCGGGCAAAGATTGAGACAAAGAAAAGCGCACTATTTCACGAGCTCCGGCTCTCGAGACGACAGCATCGAACTCTCAAAATCAGTCGTCAATTGACGGCAAACCGAAAATCAGGCAGCCTAAATACTCGACCGGCAACAATGAACAACTGAGACAACGACAGGATGGTGACTCCGCCACTTACCACTGACCGGCGTCGAAGAACGGCGCGCGGATTCGGAGATCCGCCAGGCGGAGCGTCGGGTCCGGGTTTCGGAGACGGGGCCGTGCCGGATTCGACGCGATCGGCGATCGGCGATCGGAATCGAGCGTCCGCAGCAGATCCGGGCGCGGCGCGGGCTTCCGCCGGAGCGTAGAGAGGAAACGGGGCCAGCACCCAGTCGAAACGGTGAGGGATCGGCGAGTCGGAGAGCGCGCCACGAAGAGCTTCAGCTCGAGCTAGCGCCTGGAGGATTGGAAAGGGAGAGAGAGAGAGAGGGAAAGAGGGAGAAGGAGAGAGAGAGAGAGAGAGAGAGAGGGAGACGTAAAGGCGCCAACTTTGCAATCGCGGGAGCGGGAGGCTTTATTTATCTTTTTGCGGGATGGTGGAATGTGATTTTGGGGGGAGAGAGGGAGAGCGCGCGAAATGGTGTGGGCTGGGCTTGGGCCGGTGGGGATGGGCTTACTCCTCGTCTAACATCGTGTATATTATTATTATTATTATTATTATTATTATTTTATTTTATTTTATTTTGTCATTTTTTCAGTTTAATTTTAGAAATATCGAAGGTAAAACAGAGGTCTCCTCCAAAAAATGATATAAAAATATACATCGAGCCATATTAACAAAAAAATATAAAATGAGGATGTATGACTATAAAAAAAGATAAAAGTTTAAGGAATAAGATGTAACGGTTTGAAATTGAATGATGAATGTATAATTCTTTTAAAAATAAAATGATTATAAGGCTCTATTTTTTTTTTCCGCAAAAAAGGAACGAAAATATTATCCTAAGAGAAACAATGGTGTGAATTTTGCTAATTTCAAAACTATTCTTAATATGTTATCTATTATGATAGGTGTAGATATTTGTGATGATACTTGAAGGATTTTGATCATATCCATATCCAAGATTGCTATAGAGCTTAGCCTGAACTGGCTGGAATGATGAAGATCCTGACAAGATATGGACAAATTAAATACGATGTTGTCATCGTAAGAATTTGGAGGAGTCGTGGTCGATCTATTATTTGAAGTTTTTGGTAGCTAATTTGGTCGGCTGAAAATCATATCGCGAGTCATCTTCGTATGGCTTGTCCGTGAACAGCATCAATTAATAGGTGAAGATTTGCACGTGCTGATTATGAGCAATGGTCATGAAATATCGAGTCATTGTCTAAAGATGATTCTAGAGATGAAGAATATAGCCGTTGATGGCTGGAAAACACACAGCGGGATAATCGGAAATTGTCAAAAAATTGGAATTAGCTTTTAGTCAGAACAATTAGAATCTCAGCAATGCGAAATAAGCAGCAACGACTATTTCAAGAAAACCTTGCCGGTGTGTGCGAAAAAGGTTGCGTGGGCATTCTAATCTCAAAACAACCATTCCCAACAACTGAAGGCTTTTTGCTCCTCAAGACGATCTCCAGGGGAAAGATTGAAGTTGTCTATTTAAGAGAGCGTCATTGAAGCTTTAAAGGATTGGAAGGAAATAGGAAAAAAGGAAAAAAAAATAGCAGGTGAGGCCGCCTTCACCACGGCTGGGCAAGGCCTCGCATGCCTTTGGCCTAAGCAAGCCTCACCGGCCATGGGTAAGTTGCAGCCTCTAAGTCGGGCATTGCTATGGTCACGCGAGGCTTGGCCCTTGTTAGATTTGGTGAGTTGGGCATCACCATGGCTGCTCAAGGCTTGACCCTCGCCTAGCCATTGGTAGCCCTCACTAGAGGCTGTGACCTTGTGGCCTTTGGCAAGGTTAGGCCTCACCCATGGTTAGCGAAGCTCGATCCTCGCTAGATTCAATGCGAGCAAGCCTTGCCCAACCACTGGCAACACTTATTAGATCTAGTGAGGCCACAACCTCAAGTGGCTAGTGATGCCCAACTCGCCAAATATGACGAGGCTTGATCTTGCCCAATCATGGCGAGGCCATGACCTACCCATGGTTGGCAAGGCTCACCTAGGCTAAAGGTAAGCAGGCTTTGTCCAGCCATGGCGAGAGCAATCTCGCCATTGTTGAGAGAGGCTCATCCTCGTAAGCGTTAGTGTTAGTGAGGGTGAGGCTTGCCATTGGTTGATGAGATTGACCACGTGCGGCACTTGCCTTTGGTCAACCAAAGGAAAGAGAGAAGAGGAAGAAGGAAAAGAAAGAGAAAAAAAAAAGAAAAAAATTATTAAAAAATTATCCACATTAATATAAGCCACTATTCATGTTAGTATTAGCTAGCGTTCACATCAGTGTCGATTGGCCAAAAATGGCTTGATTACCAAAGGAAAGAGAGAAGAGGAAGAAGGAAAGGAAAGAGAAAAAAAAAAAGAAAAAAATTATTAAAAAATTATCCACATTAATATAAGCCACTGTTCATGTTAGTATTAGCTAGCGTTCACATCAGTGTCGATTGGCCAAAAATGGCTTGATTGACTAAATTTGTACAATTGCAAAAAAATTATAATTGAATTGGACAAAAACAAAGTTTTATAACTGAATTGGAAAAGTTATAGTAGATTTATGACTGTTTTTGTAATTTTTCCTAACAAAAAATGATCACTTGTAATAATTAATTAATGAAAAATATTCTCATTATCGATAATATTTTTGTAGATGATGAAAATATTTTTGTTCATTCTTTTTATAAGCCATACAAATAACCATTTTAAGGAAAATACTTTCAAAATCGTTCATTTGCACGAGCAACAAATGGAATATGAATTTACACCTATCTATTTGTAAATATTGAAGGCACATAACACTTTTGATAAGTTTTATATACCGATCATCATGATATTTTTAATCTTTTATTATGCACAATATGAATGGTTTGATCTGTTTTACTTTAAGACATGTTATTGAACACTCACGAGAAATCCGACCCTGGAACAAATTTTTCACTTTGAAAAAAATGAATGTCCTTGAATTTTCAATTTGATTTTGTTCAATTGGGTTAATGAACTTTGACTTAATGTGCAACGCAATTCCATAATTTTTAATTTGTTTAATGTAACCTCTAAACTTTTGATATATATTTAAGTTAATCCATGCACTATATAAAATTTTTTAATATAATTTTTGAGTTTGAATTAATAAAATGACGACATTAAATATTTTCATGTAATTTATAGACTAACATAAATATATGTTAAAAGTCTAGAAATCGTATTAAATAAATTGAAAGTTCACGAATGGTATCGTATATTGAAATAAATTTTAAGGGTAACATTTAAATTAAAAATCTAGAGGTTATTCGTGTCGTTACCCCTTTCGCTGTGCTCTTGTACTTCCAAAGGGCGGTTCGAGGCGCAAGGGTGAGGGAGCAGCAAGCGCCACGCGCCAGGCCCCATCCGTTCCGTTCACGTCGCGCCATCCCAATCTTGCTCCCCACGCACTCTCGAGCCGAGCAGAACCAACCGAACCGGCCCTCGCACCGAGCAAAATCAATCGCGAACCGCAACCAGAGCGCATCCTTTAAACCTCTCCTCGATCATCCATCCATCCATCCCTCTGTCCGTCCGTCCCCGTTTCCTCCTCCCTCCGTAATCGTCCACCGATCGCCCCATCCTCGGCCCGCACTGTCGCACACTTCCCTCGCTCGGCTGCGGCGGTTGATCCGACCCCCGATTCCGGGTCCTCCTTCGCGCTCGCCGCACCGTCGCCCGGCGCCCGCGAGGACATGGAGAGCTCCGGTTAGCGTCTGCGATTCTCTTAGCAGTCGGTTGCGTCGAGCTCCTGATGCTGTTGCGCCGCGCCCAACAGATTTCGTTTTTCTTTCTCTTTTTTGAGTTCCGCTTCCCGTTTTCTCGTTCATTTTGCTCGCGTGCTGTCTGTTATTTTTTCTTGCCGAGTGAATTTTGGAATCCGTGACGAGGAGTGTCTCGAGCTCCGATTGTTTTGATCTGATCTGGACAGTTTAGCCGGAATTTTAAGCCGTCTTCGAGATTGTGGCGATCCGCGATGTCTGAATAACTCCGTGTGAAATTTGTTACTCAACACTGTACGAACTTTTCGATAGAAGTTGGATTTTGATTTGAGGCCGATACAATGGGCTGATCAAGTGATTTCCAGTGTCATCGCATTTTTCATTTTTCATTGTATTTACTTGAATTTCGCTTAAATTGTTCGAACAAAAAGTCGGGCCATCGGAAGAGATTGCTAGGAATCTGGGGCTTGAACTTGCTAGATAGGCTGATGCAAGTGTGCTCTTTCCATATCGAATCTGTTAGTCATGCAAACTCAAATATTTCGAGAATGTACTCTGCCTGCGCACGAAGAATTTCTATTTTTCTTGGATGCGATACGTGGATCTCAAAGGCTCATTGCAAATAGGTTGATCTATTCCTTTAACTACACCTCACCATGTTGTGCGGTAAACTATCAACAGGACCAAATTCTGAAGACATTATTGTGCCGCCGATCGAAGGTGTTGCTGGAGGAGGAACTGCTTATGGATGGAATGACGGTGGCGTTCAGGGATCAAATCTACTCAAGGAATCAATTAACCCCAGCGAAGTTCCTACAACAGATTTAGTGCATATCTGGTGCATGCCAAGCACAGCGAATGTTGGGCATCAGGAAATGCCTCGACCTCTGGAGCCGGTATGCACTATATATTTCATATCATGCCTGCCCATAGTGGTTCTTTGACGTGCAAACTTGAGCAATGAGATGTTGATGTGGGGCCACCTACACAACCAGTACACGACCAGTGGCATTAGTGTCACACAGGAAATTGGATATTCTACTGCTGCATAAAAATGAAGATATAGATGCATGCACGCTATGAATGAGCATTTTACCTCAGCATTCACAAAAGTAATGCCTCTATGCAGGACCCACATTCTCATGCTTGTCTTAACTTTTTATACTGGGCGTATCTTTGTAGATGTCAAATCAAACCTTTTGATTTTGTGAGTTTGGGTGCGTAAGGTAAAGGTAGAGAGTCCCTGTTGACGTTTGGTAGGTGCTCGTTTCTATGTAATCAATTTCTATCAATTTTTGATGCAACTGGTCTATAATTTAGGCATAAATCAATTTGTGTAACCGAAATTGGTTATGATTGTCACTGTAGCAGAGAACTAGTTCTAGGAGTTGGTCCGATGACAATTGTGCAAGTTAGTTTTTCCCTTAATCCAAGAGGACATTAAGTCCTTAAAGAAATTCAATGTAACTTTCCTTTAGGTAGTGGGGTGGAAGGGTTGGCATAAGCTGTTTTTCATCAGCAAAAGTCTACCTTTTTCCAAGGATATGAGAGGTATCAATATCTTCTGCCAACGATGTCAAGTTTCTTTGAATAAGTATTGACAACGGAGGAGAGTCTGTACCGTTCAAGGAGTCTGGAGAAGCTTCTACTCTTCATCCGAGTTTACGTGAAATTCACTTGCAGTCTTGACATAGCAGCGGTTTAAATAAATCAATGTGAACAAGGAGTAGAGACTTTTATCTTATACAAGTTACAAGTATGTTCCAACTTCATAAACGCTCTGTATTTTGTAGATAAATCTGTTGGCAGCAAGGAATGAGAGAGAAAGTGTTCAAATTGCTATGCGCCCAAAACTTACTTGGGGTAGCTCTGGCATGGCGGGGGTAGTGCAAGTTCAGGGTTGTGACTTATGCTCCAAATCTGGTGATCGGTTAGTTTGGCGATATCATCAGGTTTTTTATGCACTTCACGACATTCTTCCACTCTTGTTTTCTGATATAGTGATCAACAGGTTGGCTCTTGGAAAGTCAGTAACGCTGCGGCGGGTGGTGCCTATATTAGGTGTCCCAGATGCTCTTGTTCCGATTGATCTTCCAACAAGTCAAGTGAGCTTACTTCCGGGGTACTCTCCACATTGAGGTTCCCTAGTATTATGATGTGAAGAATTCTGACTGCACACGTCCAAACTGAGATTGATTTACTCTTGTGGCAGTGAAACTACAGCAATTTGGGTATCCATAGATGTTCCCAGTGAACAACCTCCTGGGCAATACGAGGGGGAGATCACAATTACTGCGACAAAGCTAGATAAAGAGTAATGACCTACTCCTTTTTCCGTATTTTTTGTTTATTGCTTTGTGGTATGCTTTAGAAGTTTATGGTAGGAGATCGTCTTTATCCTTGTTAGGGTTAATTGATGATGATGGACATCTTGATGTTAATTGTACTTATGGTTTTAGGTATAGTTCCAAATCAGCAGGTCAAGGCTTAACCAGAGCGGAGAAGCATCAACAGTACAGGGAACTTAGAAGCTGTCTAGATTCTGTGGAGCAAATAGATGAAAAACCACCGGAAGAAGTGGTGATTAATCATACCCATACATCAGCTCTGATTTCAAAATAGTCGGTTATATTTGGCTGCTGTGACTTATTATGCACGTATTGTTTTAGGTACAAAGAGTGAAATCAGCGAGTACGTCTTTAAGAAGAGTTCTATTATCCCCATTGTTTTCCGAGTTTGTTTCTGAAGATGCATTAGATGATATGATGGATGAAGATGCTGTTTCAAACCTTCCAGTGCGTGTGAAGTTAAATTTGACAGTGTGGGACTTCATTCTTCCTGCAACTCCCTCACTACCTGCAGTTTTTGGTGTATCCTTTCTGTTCGCAGAAGTAATTTCAAGTTAGAGTATGAATTATAGCAGAGAATTATAGATAAATCAAGTGTAGGACTGGGGCTGCATGATAATCTAGTTGTGTGCTCAGAGGAGCCTATGCCAAATGGAAGTCACTACTTCTGGCTGAACCATTTGGATTTTCTTAGAAACGCAGCAACTTGCCCTTTGCATTTTTGAGTTCATTGAAGATTTTCACTAGCTGGTGAGGAAGAAATTAATTGAGACTGGAAAGGTAGTAAATAGTTGGGGAATGTGTCGAGGTGCTGAATTGTTAGTACTGGCATGCAATTATGTACTCCAAGCTCTATTAACTAGTCAGTGCTGTCTTAACTCATCTAGGATAAGAATTTCTTGTTGAAGAACAATGAAAAATTGCCGATCAAATTCACTTACTTGGAGATTGATTTGATTAGCTTTCCTTTTAACCTTGTTGAAGATATCTGATACCGTAATTGAGGATCGGTTTGGTGTCCAACATGGGACAGATGAGTGGTATAATGCGTTGGATCGGCATTTCAAGTGGCTTCTTCAATACAAAATCAGTCCATATTTTTGCAGATGGGGTGATAGCATGCGTGTTTTAACATACACCAGTCCTTGGCCTGGTATATTTATTTAACGAGCCGTAATATTGATATAATTCTAGTCATTTATCAGCTGGTGGCTTACGAGGTTCTAATTTGAACTAACATGTGCAATGCGTGGTTTATGTTCCTTTGCAGCTGACCATCCAAAATCTGATGAATACTTCTCAGACCCAAGATTAGCAGCATATGCTGTACCACACTGTCACGCAGTCTCATGGTATCCTATTACCTGCTTGACATGCTTGCCGTGATCATGTATATTTGCTTACACCACCTTTTTAACATGCAACAGCGGCACTGTATCGGAGGACTATTTGCAGAAGGAAATTGAGATCTTGAGGACAAAGCCCCACTGGAAGAAAGCCTACTTTTACCTATGGGATGAGGTATGGATTTTGGAGTTAGGAGAAATGAGATAGAATTGGCAATAAGTCCCATGCAAAAAATGATCAAAGAGAATGGAAGTTCATGTTAGTCATGATAACTGATGTTTCATATCGTGTAATTCGGTTGCAGCCACTGAATTCAGAACAATATGATTCCATTCGCAGAATGGCCAGTGAAATTCATGCCCAGGCTCCTGATGCTCGCGTATTAACTACTTACTATTGCGGCAAGTTTTTTTTCTATCTTAACAACCATTATAATCATGTTTCTTCTTGCTTTTTTGTATTTTGTATTTTTAATGTTTTTCATTAAGTAGCACCTGGTGGTCTACTCACTTAATAATATCATGTTGTCACTGACGTCAAAATTTTTTGTTTATGATGCATTTATGGCATGCAAACATTAGTTAATAGTTGGACGTCGATAAAAGACTGGTTGGATCGTTTGATTAGTGATTTTAATCTAAAGCATTAGAGAGATACCATATTTTAGTCTGAGGACTCACTAGAAGCATAAGTTGCCTCTTGATATCTGGCAAATTACTTTGCTGTTACAGTTCATTATATCGAAGTGTTCATGATATAGGAAAAACTATAACAAGGGCTTTAATATCAAATCATGTAGGTCGAAGAGTAAAAGATAGCAAAAAGAACAAAAATAGGGGTAGAATCGAGTTGAACTGAAGCTGGAACAGAGAAAAGATATTCTAGGGTTTAAAGAACCCATTATGTTTATTGAATGAAAAATATACTCATGAAAAATGATATGAAGGCCTATTTATTTGATCGTAACACATGTTAGACAATCTCAACCCTTGATCTAACATAATGACTTCTAATCTTGACCATCGTAGCTCATTAGAAGTGACGTGACTGGCACATGGCTGTTTATTAACCTGATAACATAATAAAACACTAAACAGAAAAGAAGCACTTAAAATTTATAAAACTAGAATTATGCTCCTGCATCATTGTCCCTGGGTTTGAGAGAATCAAGCTCCAATGGGAAGACTTCTTTAGTATGGTCTCTGATTCTCTGTATCAATCTACTTTCTCTTTTCCAAAAACCATTTAGCTTCGATGCGTGATTCATCCACCATTTCACTGAGAACTTTCTACCATATCATTGTTCCTGCATAACATATTCTCCTCCCATTGGAGAACACTCGACCTCGAGTTTTAAGTGTTGAATAATGAGATGGAGTGAATTCCTTCTAGTCATCATTAGTATTTGAAACACATCATCAGAAGAATCAAGGATTTTTTCCTTTTCAATTGAACCCTAAAATTATTCTGGAATAACAAAATCTGCCTTCCACATGAAGAATACTCTCTTTAGCTTTAAACTGGATAGCATCTCCCCTCCATACTTGCCCATCTTCTTCTGTGATGTTCGTTGATGTCTCCTGAAGAAACTCTTCAAGAGCAAACTTTCTATTTTCACACTAATCTTCAATCAATGACAATTTATCACCATCTCCAATGTAAGATATTTCAAATTCTTCTTGATCATTAATGTCATCCCAAAACAACTATTTGTATGACTTCCTCATCATCCCACTTAAACTGACACTTCAAGGTCAAAATCTTTATGAGAAGGATTGATATCTTCAAGATCTAAGTATGACACAATCGCTCTTCCAATCCTACTACATCATTCATGGATCTGGCATCATGAAAGGGACTTTCATCATATCCATCATCACTATCATCCTTAAGACCACCTTCCGACATGTCCAAGAGCTTGAACAGCTCGTGACAAGTCTTCAATCATACATCTCATCTGAAGCATCTCTATTTGTTGGGCTTTGCCTCTTCCACCTCCAAGAAGGTCTCAGAAAACCAATTGACATAGTTGGAGAAGTAAAAGGTAGCAAAAAGAATAAAAACATCGGTAGTTATCAGTTGAATTGAAGCTGGAACAGAGCAAAGATATTCCAGGGTTTATAGAATTCAACAATGTTTATTGAATGAAGAAGAAACTAGTGAGGCCTTGAAAGTGTTATGGATGTTGGCCAATCTCAACCCTTGATCTGACATAATGACTTCTAATCTCAATTACTGGAGGTTATTAACAGCCAAATTACTGGCACATGACTGTTTATTAACCTAGCATAATAAAACACTAAAAAAGGAGAAGACACTTAAACATGATAAAACTAGAATTATGCTTCTGCATCACTTCAGCAATAGTTTTTGATACTATAGTTGCTTTTATAAGTGCTATAATGTGTATTGCTATTGTCTTTCTGCATATTTCTTAGGGCCGAGCGACACGCCTCTTGCTCCTAATGCCTTTGAGGCTTTTCTGAAGGTTCCGAAGTATCTCCGCCCTCACACTCAATTATATTGTACTAGGTAAGTTTTTTATGGGCTGTCTAAATTTCATTGCGTGGGAGAGTATAGTGTGGCTTGTTTATTATATTGGAGTCCTGCTATATGGGGCCATCGTATGTTGTGTTCTGTTTCCTGGGAGGGTTCTGTCTGGGTAGCTATTTCAGGAACAGTGTTGGGAAAATGATATTGGATTCTAATAGGATCTCTGAAGCTTAGTTTCATTGTCTAGACTTGATGTTCTAGTAAAATGATGGTTTTTAACCTTGACCTAAATATGTTTTCAGAGTATCCTGTTTGAAAATTTTGGTATTATACCTGCCTACACGAAGTGAGAGTTGTTGCATCGAGGCTGGCTATCACAAATGGTTAGATTCCATAGTGCCTTTTGAGTCCTTGACGATCACTTGAATCTCACCACTGGGCCTGTTTTGGCATTGATTAGCATTGCTGGCACTAAGTCTGATTGTCTCAGGAGTCAGATTTACTCATTCTTAAATTAAATTCCATCTTACCTTTTTCTCATCTCCAAATCTTGAATTTTAACATGAGTCTTGCTTGTCATGGATGTAATGTGATCCTCAGGTGGAATATTTGTGCCTTTCTGCTGATACTGTATGAAAGAAAAGTTTTATGTTTGATATGGTATCCATCTAATATAAACCATATCTTGTTATCCAACAGCTGACGAGAATTTCTCATATATGCAGTGAGTGGGTGCTGGGCAATCGGGAGGATTTGGTCAAGGATATTATTGCTGAGTTGGAGCATGGTGAGGTAATAGTCTGGACTTCTTAAAGTGGATGTTGCTTTTTAAATTTTATCTAAATTTGATTACAACATTTTAATTTTTGTATCATCATATCTCAATTTGACAGAATATTATTTTCGATGACATTGAACTTGGACAAGATGGATTTCACATGATATCCGTAATACTGCTCTGAGGATTCTTATGTCACATTGATGATTTTCTTTTCTTTTACCTCTTTTTTCCCAAAAAGTTTCGTCTGTTCATTATTTTATCGATCTATTTGAACTCTTACCTTCATAGCAATACCTCTTTTTTCCCAAAAATTCGCAAGTTTCTTTCTCTTTATCCAACTGGAAAAATTTGACAAGTTTCTGGAGGTGATGTCTTGATAATCTCTCTTTTATTAGGCGAAGATGCCTGAAAACCTTTTTCCTGACTTTTTTGGTAACTGGTTCTGAAGTCTTTTGAGCCTTTTTATACACTGTTTGCTTAGCTCAAGTGAAGTAGTAGAACACCGGTAGAGAATTTTAAGTTATCATTTTTTTTGACTAAATGTTAACTAACAGATAGACATTCGCATCATTGTTCCTTAGGCATATACAGACAGCCACTATGAAGATGCCTGCAGTTCAGTTCGTTAAAGTGCATAGGAAGTAGAATTTAAGACCTTGATTTATATTTTCCGAGCTTATATATCATTTTCTAAGTAATATGTTAACTAACATATAGCAATTGACATAATTGTTCCTAGGCATACAGGCAGTGTACTGTTAAGAGCCTTGTGGTTTTACGTACAAGTTACAGCTTGGTTATTTTCTGGAGCATGTCTCAAGTGACTTTTTGGTGAGAGGTCAATTGGCTGATCCTGCCAAGGTAGGATAGGGCTTATTCGCCATGAAATGTATGGTGTTTTGACATTGTCATGTGAACACTAGGATTCATCACAATTATTCACCAGATTACTTTTTGGTTTGCTCCCTCAGATCTCAATTTTGATGTTGAGTCATTGGTGGAAATAACACAATCATACTCTCCCAGATAATAGATGTGGCACCCAAATGTTGGAAGAAAATAAAGAAATGAAAGAGAAACTCAACATCGGTTAATTTGCATATACACTAACGTGGAGATAGAAGTTGATACTCCATAAATTGCTACTTAATTGTTTTGACATAATTGGCCATATTTTATTTGCCCTATCTACATGGCTTCACCAAAGTATGTCGACCAATGATGCCACAAAACAGGAGTTTATGGGCTATGTGAGTGATACTCACACTAGTTTTGACTGTCAAATCTAGCTTGGAGGGCCTACAAAACGACTGGTTTATGGCAAGTAAGGAAGACTCATCAGTGGATGGTGATACTATTAGTTGCAACCCATTAATCATAATCACCTTAGGACACTCATTCATCATAATTGCTAGTGGTAGAACATAATACTTAGAAAATGAGTAATGTCAAAATGTTTGGAGTGGGAGCGATTTCAGGAAATCTTTTCAGAGGAACTTCCTTTAAGGCTTTGATTTGAACTTCATGGGTTAGATTTTATTTTCCCACTACTGTAATCAATGGTTCTGCCTATTTGTCGTCGGCTTTTCTGGTAATATTTGAGTGGAAGATCTTGACAGACTGCATCCATAATTTGGTGGACCGGTGAACTTTTAACAAAGAACAATCCAATTGGGATCTCAACTTTCTGAGCAGTGGCAGCAATTTGGAGTTTTGGACTCTTAATATCTGTCCATTATATATAACAAATATTGGAGATGCTCTCTGGTTGTTTGATAGTTTGCAAATGATGCATTTTGGAAGACTACTTCCTGTTGCTTGATAGTACTAGAGATGCAAAACCTTGTAATTCTGGAAACTGATAGGAAAATTCAGCCTATCATGTGAACAAGATGAGTAATTCATCCTCTAATTTCATCTAGTTGATTTTTTCATTGACTTTTGGTATGATGATGTGCAAGGGGGTGTGTCTTATTTCTAAGGAAACTAACTATGAGAAGTCTGAAGAAAAATAAAGGAAGTACAAAAAGTGATAATTTAGTTCTCTCTCCTCTCTTTCTTCATTTATTAATCTTTTGTTTCCTCACTCCCTTCGGATTGTCCTAATGGAATATAGATGGCACTATTGTTTATTAGTAAAGCTGTACTGTTAACTAGTCATCATATTAATTGCTAAGAAAAGGTTTTTTCTGTTCTGTAGGAGTGGTGGACTTATGTGTGTATGGGACCATCTGATCCTCATCCCAACTGGCACCTTGGGATGCGGGGGACGCAACATCGTGCTGTTATGTGGCGAGTGTGGAAGGAAGGTGGTACGGGATTTCTTTATTGGGGTGCCAATTGTTACGAAAAGGCAACAGTTCCTAGTGCTGAGGTAGTTGCTTGATCTGTAGATAATTTGCTGTTCAAACTTCAAATTGGCAGCAACACGTTCTTCATGCTTAAGTGCACTATTTTGTCATTAAACAGATAAGATTTAGACGCGGTCTTCCACCTGGTGATGGTGTTTTGTACTACCCTGGCGAAGTCTTTTCATCTTCCCAGGAACCAGTTGCTTCAATTAGACTTGAGCGCATCCTCAGTGGGTTGCAGGTGAGGCAAAATACAAGTCTTGTAGAGGTGCCTTGGTTTGACCCCTGTCGCTTGATGGAAAGCACTTTTTTGCCTCTTCACCTGCTCTGGTGAAAATTTGCATCTTTTCCATCCAATTAGGCATTTCTTATGTGTTTGCTATGGTCATAGTGTTTGACCGAGGCTGTAGTATGCTACAGAAAGATGCATGCCATGATTTTGCATGAAAGTTGGATCTTTGATAGGCTTGGCGTTGAACTTCTTGATATGATGTGTAACTGCATATTCTAAGAGACGCGTCTCTGTGCTCTTGTAGGACTATGAGTACTTGAAGCTCTATAGTTCGAAATATGGCAGAGATGAAGGGCTGGCTCTCTTGGAGAAAACAGGTCTTTATCTTGGTCCAGAGCGTTACACTCTGGAACACATGCCCATTGACATGATGCGAGGCGAGATCTTCAACACCTGCCAAACTTGATTGGTTTTGCCTGGTCAAATTTTGTGCTATTTGTGTTTTCTTCTCTGTAACTGTAATCTTGGATAATCCAGTGTAAAAACCCAATGTGCTTATGGAAAAACTCAGTAGATTTCCGCTGGGGCAATCCGGTTTTTCTGAAGGATGATTGGGGTACATAGCGGTCACATATGAGATTTGCTTATGGCTGGGTCCACATAGGTAATATTAGCTGTATTTATGTCTTAGTGCCGAGGCGTCATATTTTTCTGGATGAATTGACTCTGTATAGTTCTTTTAACGCTTGTGGAGATTGCATTTGGGATTAGATGCATTGTCGGATGCGTCAGATGGACGATTGGGCGGAATCACTTTGTCGGAAGAAGGGCTATACTATGAAATGAATCACTCCTAGGCAAAAAGAAGTCTAAAGTGGCTGGCGACATCTCCTGGAACCTTTCAGGCAAAACGAATGAATTATGGAGAAAAAAACGATCTTGTTGAAAATTATTTGTCACCGCGTCGTCGGTAGTAGATATATGCGTTTTTGGTAGCTTGCGATTTGGCATCCCGACATTGTATACGACACGACCGACAGTTATCACTTACTGAGAACCTTTTATGCTTGATGGCAAGCCGATTGGTTCACGTCCTCCTTTTGGCCATCATAGGATTCGTCCCCATCCTTAGTAGCTTGAAAGATGCAATGCACATATAAGTGCTAATGTGGCAAAACAGGACTGCCAAAGCTAGGAAGTGCACTTGGTTGCCCTTTTGCACGTGATTGCTGTCAGCATGCACCAATGAGATGGGCTCATATGGGATCCACCCGATCTAACGATCACGCGAGAGGACCGACGTTTGCAAAATTTGTGAAACCTCACATAAAAGAGTCAATCATCCTTGTTGTATTTACCTCTCACCTTTTTTTTTTTTCGACTTGGTTTTAATTGTGATAAGCTCAAAATTAGGGCACTGCAATCCCAAGGCCTGCATTATCTTTCATGGAGACCTGTTGGCCACAAATTCCTTGGAGGAATCTAAATGTATACCCTATAGTATATGCCTACCTTAATTAATTCAATAATGGAACACGTGTTCCACGTGATCTCAACAAGATACACTCCCCATTTTGAACATGAGATATTGATAGGTGGGTGAGGTGCTTTTCTATGGTGGGTGTCTTTGATGGTGATGCAATTTATATTAATTCAAGTTATGTTAATTGACTTATATGTTAATTTTTATTACAATCTTCCACGTTTATCAAAAGTCAGAATTAACTTTTTCACTTGGAGGAATCTAAATGTATATTCTATAGAATAAGCCTACCTTAATTAATTCAATAATGGAACAATGCGTGTTTCACGTGATCTCTCAACAAGATATTCTCCTCGTTTTGAACATGAAATATTAATAGGTGGGTGAAGCGCTTTTCTATGGTGGGCGTCTTTGATGGTGATGCGATTTATATTAATTTATGTTAAATGACTTATATGTTAATTTTTGTTAGAGTTGTTTGTCCACATTCATTAAAAGTCAAATTTAACCTTTTCACTTTCTCATCAAATCTAAAACATTATTTAAATTTCAAGAGATTACTAAAAAGTTATCTCAATATTCGTATCAATATTTAGGTATTGTAACAAATTGAAATACTAGCCAATATTTGATTTCCCATTTTTGTTGCATTTTCTTTTGTTTAGACCATACATAATTGACCCATGAACCTAACAAGATATGCTCACCGTAATTAAAAACTTTTCTCGAGAAAGGATAGTCCTTTTCTTTTTATGGATAAAAGGATGAAAATGGGGATTAGCGCAAATACTCCATATTGTGACTACCACAAGTCTCCTAGATCGGTCGATCCGAATCATAAATTTTAACCCACTAGGATTGCGAAGGTTTAAGGTAGAGCAGCCTGTAATCGAATTTTAACAGGCAAAAAAAATGAATAAAAGGTAGAACTTATTGAGGTTGTATACAGAGCTAGAGGTTGTATTAAAGATGTTTAAATTATTTTTTTACACTAATGTAAAGATATTTTATATTAATGACGTTTCTATATATGTTTTCTATTTTTTTAATTTTTTTAATCTTTTTATTAAAAAGAATCCATTTAGTTTGTGGATCCACAATTTTCTCCGGAATTTGTTCGGTTTCTTTGAGAAAATTTGTGGTGGGGGTCTCCAAAGACTAATGGCGCTGTCACCATTTCATTTTTCTTTAAAGCGTAAGAATTCTGTTTTTTTAAAAATTCATCTTTTTCCGTAGATGAGTAGGTGAACATTCACAATCAGCCTCGCATGCACTCCATCCTCTTTCATGGGCAATTCGAGGCTTAAGATTTTAATTCCGAAAGATTTGAGATCTTGAAAACCATTCCGATTTTTGTCTTACCACCTCTTTTGTCGTCGCTCTTGCTCATCCTTTATTTTATATATATAATATTCTTTTTTTAAAAATCACTTTACCCCAATGTGATGATCATGCATGGGTAACACTCGTTATCAGCCTAGCATGCACTCAATCCTCTTTCGGCAGAGTTTGGTTCAGCATTTTCAAGGGAATTTCAGGCCCGAAAGCCCCTTGAGGAAATGCTGGGTTGTTTGGTTCAACTTTGAAGTCAGCTTCAGCTTTCAACTTGCTTTCAAAATGCTGAAATTATTTTTTCTCTTCCAAAACTACCCTCACTAATTCTTCATATTTATGATTTTGCCCTTGATTATTATTTTTTTAATTGAAAAAGGAGGTAGCCTTTCGCCAGACCGGCGAAGGGCTATGGTCATTGGCGAGCTAGATCTGGTGCCAGCGGCTGTCGACTGACGTCGCTTGAGGTCGGGTGACTTTCGGCAAGAGTCATACGACCTAGTCAAGGGCCGTCGGAGGTCGCTCAACCCAGGGGCCGCACGACCCAAGTGACGTCGCCTGGGTAGCGCAACCCCTGGGTCAAGCGATCCTCGCTGAGGGTCGCCCAAGGTCAAGCGACCTTCGGTGGCCCTCGGCTGGGTCGCATGACTGTCGCTGGAGATCACCCGACCTCGAGGGACCTTAGTCGATGGCCGCTAGCGCTAGATCCGCTCGCCGGCGGCCATAGCCCTTCCTTGGTTCGGTGAAGGATTTAGTTCAATTTTCAAAAAAAAAAAAAAAAAAAAAAAATATATATATATATATATATATATATATATATATATATATATACACACACACACACACACACATACATATATTATACCCATCAAAGCCCATTGCGAATGTTTTTTTTATTTTTTATTTTTATCAAACAGACATTCAACTCAAAGTCTATTTGCAAAAAAAATTTACCAAATACAATTGCATTTTTCCAAGTAGTTTTAAGCTTTCAACATTTGCATTGGACTCAAAACCCCTTACAAATGATGAATCAAATGTAGCCTGAAACCCCAATATATTATATATTTTTTCACTGCAAAAGCACGAAATTATTTGGAAAAAGCATAACAGTTTGACCTAACCTCTATTTAAGACCCATCTTACTCCATATCTTTCCGACTGCTCGTAAGCCTCTCATTCTCCACCTCCCTCCCTCCCCCCTCCAACTATGCCATGGCTTCTGGTTTCACTCCTCTTGCTAATCCTCATCCTCCTCTCGAAATTCACATACTCCAATCTCTTCACCCCGCTAAAGCTACAGCGTCACTTCACAAAGCAAGGCGTCCGGGGGCCTGGCTACCGTCCGATCCTTGGCAACACGGCAGAGATCAACCGCCTATTCGCGGAGGCTCAGTCGAAGCCCATGCAGTTCGACCACAGGTTCCTCCACAGGGTGGCTCCTTTCTACTACCACTGGTCCCTCAAGTATGGGAGGACTTTTGTATATTGGTTCGGGTCGAGGCCTAGGCTGGGCATCTCGGACCCCGACATGATCAAGGAGGTCCTAACAAATACGGGCAGGTCATTCGACCAGATCAAGTTCAACCCGCAGGCTCGAGAGCTGTTCGGGCAAGGCATTTTTGGGCTGCTGGGCGAGAAGTGGGCCGTTCATCGGCGGATCGCTAACCAGGCCTTTACTATGGAGAGGGTTAAGGTGAGTATTGGAGGTAGTATAAATTTTCAAATTGTCATCGCATACTTACCATGTCATTGTTTGATTTTATTTATGAACACGACATCTTAGTCCTACACAACCCAAGACACTGCACAGTAATATGAAATGTTGCGAAAAAGCAAACACTGAAATAATAAAAGAAACAAAACAAGAAAATAAATTGGATTTTAGATTTACGTTATTCAATTGGTGGGACCTAGTCTATTAGGAGAGCACCGGATTCCATGACAAATTGAGCGACACAATAAAGAGTACAACCATACTCGAACTACTCAAACATCTCAATATTTCCCAACCCATAATTACACTAAATAATTCACATGGCATTTAGTCCTTGTAATTTCTCGTGAAATAATATTTTAATCTCATAGAAAAATTTACAAAATTTACCACAAGATTTATTGGCTTGAACACCAAAAAGCTCTTTTTTGATGCAATTCACGAAGAAGACCCACTTCTTATATGGAAAAGTCTGGGATCCAACAAAGGAAGCTCCTTTTAGGAAATCTACTCTTATTAGGAAACCACTCAAACTAAAAAAACCATTCAACTAGGAAGTATCTCCATGTTGGCTCGACAATTTCTTCGTTAGAATTTGGACTTTGCTGCTACTCCTCCCACAACCCGTGATGGGCAAGACCGCCATAAAAATCTTCCAAGCCAACTAACTCCCTAGACCTTATTAAGGCACCAATTATATTTACACCTTTAACTGCTCCATAAGGATTTGCAAACACAAGCCCATGTACCACAAATAAAGCAAAGCCCATGTTGCATCCATTTTGACGAGGAGATCAAACAGACATCTGCAAAGATGAGTCCACTATGGGATGGTTCGGTTGGTGGGACCTACTTGACAGGGGAGCGCTACATGATTCCATTATAAATCAAGCGATCCAATAAAGATTACTAAAAGCACTTGATTTACTCAAACTCACAGTGTTTTGTAACCCACGATTACACCTAATAACTCAAACAATATTTAGCCCTCATAATTCCTTGCTTTAACACAAGATTTAATAGCTTAAACATTGAAAGCTCCTCTTGCATGCAATTCACGAAGAAGGCCTGCTTCTTATATAGAAAAGATTTTGATCTAGAATAGGAACCCTTTTAGAAACCTTACTCAAATTAGGAAACTTACTCAAACTACGACTTCTTGAGTTGGGTTTTCTTTACAGGTTTAGACTCGGGATATGCTTTCAATATTAAAAATGAAAGCTTTAAATTAACATTGCAACTCTGACGGTTGAAGCTTTGGAGCAAGCAATTGTGCATTCTGTGGTAAAAGAGGTAATGATGCAAATGCAATCTGAAAATGGCGGTGAGTAAACCAAGCAGAAGCTAGTTTCGTGCTCTTTAAATTGCCGTACGGTCCCTGGCAATTTGGCGAAGATCAAGTATTCTTCAAATTGCCGAAGAGCATACACAACGTAAGGGCAGCGCATCCTTACGTAACCAGTTCTATTAACAAGCAATCTGCAAGACTCGCTGGTTCCCATAAAAAAGAAGAAGCACATATTCTCATTCGAAGTCTTTGCACCGTGATTGGTATTCTTCATCACGTCTGCCTCTGGACGGACTTCACAGCATGCGTTTGCTTTCATTTTGAGTAGGGGTGGATCCCGGAGATCGTGGCGAGCGCGGCCAAGATGCTGGACACGTGGGACGAGATGCGAGGAGGAAGAGAGAAGTTCGAGGTGGAGGTGCTGAAGGAGCTCAACGGGCTCTCGGCTGACGTCATCTCGAGGACTGCTTTCGGGAGCAGCTCCGAAGAGGGCAAGCGCATATTCGCCTTGCAGGAGCAGCAGCTGCACCTCTTCACTCAAGCCCACCAGAACATTTACATTCCTGGCTTCAGGTCCAATTTAACTTGCTCCATTTCAGGCAATAAACAAATTTACTCACATTCTGAGTTGTTATATATGTACAAATAGTATCTGAGGACATATGTTGCACCGTTTTTGTTTCTGGGAAAAGTCTTTCTTGATCCTATTTCTAGGAAAAGTCACGATTCAATGATGTGTCTTTTTTTTAATTACGAATCATTACCTTTTTACTTTTTAGAGCAGTCCTAAATTCTCTCTCAAGCTCTGCCTAAAGTCTTCATACCCATGGAAGATTAGACGATCACTTGTTTCACTCAATACACAGGTTCCTACCGACTCGGAAGAACAGGCAGAGATGGAGACTAGAGAAGGAAATCCGGCACGCGGTCCGAAAGCTGATCGAGAACAACTTGAAATCGAGAGAGAATTCGTCTAATTTTCTCGCTCTCCTAACATCATCCCACGAAGGAGAAAGATTGGGAGTTGAGGAAGTCATAGACGAATGCAAGACCTTTTACTTCGCGGGAAAAGGGACGACGGCCACGCTCCTTACTTGGGCGCTTCTCCTTCTGGCGAAGCACCAGGAATGGCAGGACAAGGCCCGGGAAGAAGTAATCCGCGTTTGCGGGAAAACCGGGCTTCCGGCTGCTGAAAATCTGAACGAGCTCAAGACTGTAAGTTGATCACTATTCCTCACTAGTCACATTACTACAAACAGGCACGTTTAGTTTTCATCATTGGTTGTTTGCTGTCTAATGAATAAAAATCATCGTTTGTCAAAGTTGGGCTAGCTTCTTAGATGGAAGAAAAGGTTTGAAACTCCATTATCAAATCCCAGGACCAATCCGAGGATGAGATGGTGGTAATTTAATAATCTGACGTGTGTGATGAAGAAATTCAGTGCACATTCAAGCAAGAAGTTTGAATTGTCTCACTTGCCTATTTAAGAAGAAATTGTACATGACATGGAGACTATCTTCCAATATTTGTTATGTTATACATGTTGGCGCAGTCCCGATTAATTATATAATTATATCCTAGCTAGCTCATTCTTCAATCGGGGTCAATCTAATGCTCTGAATTCCCTATTCGAACGTGCTTACTGCTATCAACTGGCGTTTGGCTCACGTAAAGTTTCCTAATAACCTACTTCACCACTCCATTTGCCTGAGTTTTGAAACTTTACTCTGACCGACAAATTAAACATTTTGGGTTCACTCAAACTTATATCTTTCTTTTGTCCCTTTTTTGAATAGGTAACGATGGTATTGAATGAAACCCTTAGACTGTACTCTCCTGCGGTGACGGTGACGAGGCAAACCCTTAAAGATGTGCATCTAGGGGACCTTCAAATTCCAGCAAAAACGGAGCTCTACTTGGCCTTCTCTACTGTGCATCGCGACCCTGAGATATGGGGCAAAGACGCGGATGAGTTCAACCCGGCCAGATTCATGAAGCCCCGGAAGCACCTGGCAGCGTTCCTTGGATTCGGGCTTGGCCCCAGAACCTGCGTAGGCCAGAACTTAGCCATGGTTGAGGCCAAGGTTGTTCTGGCCATGCTGGTTAGGCGATTCACCTTCGAGGTGTCGCCCTCGTATGTTCATGCTCCGATGGTTCTTGTGACCTTGCAGCCTCAGTATGGAGCGCCGATCATCGTCAGGAGGACTCATATTTGAATCTGGTTCATTTTTCTTCCTTTCGTTTGTGGACTTCTGTTTGTAACATGGTCTCATAGTGTGAGGGAAGACGGTTTTTAGGATTCTTGAAATAGAAACTTCATTTTGTGTCTGTATCATAAAAATAATGTGCCAGTGATAAGCTCAAAATCAAGGCACCGCAATCCCAACAGTCGCCATTATCTTTCATGGAGACTTGTTGGCCACAAATTCCTTGGAGGAATCTAAATGTATATTTTATAATATATGCCTACATTAAATAATTCAATAATGGAACAATGCATGTTTCATGTGATCTCTCAACAAGATACACTTCCCGTGTTGAACATGAAATATTAATAGGTGGGTAAAGATGGTGGGTGTCTTTGATGATGATACAATTTATATTAATTTAAGTTATGTTAATTGACTTATATGTTAATTTTTATTACAGTCGTCCACATTCATCAAAAGTCAAAATCAATTTTTTTGACTTGGGGAATCTAAATGTATATTCTATAAAACTAGCCTACATTAATTAATTCAATAATGGAACAATGCATGTTCCACGTGATCTCTAAAACAAATACGCTTCCATTTTGAACACGAAATATTAATAGGCGGGTGACGTGCTTTTCTATGGTTGGTGTCTTTGATGGTGATGCAATTTATATTAATTCCAATTATGTTAATTCACTTATATATTAATTTCTATTACAGTTGTTCGTCCACATTCATTAAAAGTCAAAACGTTATATCTAGATATTCGTATCAATATTTATGTATTGTAACAAATTGAAATACAAGCCAATCTTTGATTTCCCATTTTTGTTGCCTTTTCTTTTGTTCACAATATGGAGTATTTGCGTTAATCCCCATTTTTTTTTTTTTTTGCTTTTTCTTTTGTTTAGACCATACATAATTGACCCAAATTGTAAGTTCATATAAACCTAACAAGATAAGCTCATTGTAATTAAACACGTTTCTGGAGAAAAGATATTCCTTTTCTTTTTATGGATAAAAGGATGAAAATGGGGATTAGCACAAATACTCCATATTGTGACTTCCATAAATCTCCTACATCGGTCGATCCAAATTATAAATTTTAACCCACTAGGATTGCGAAGGTTTAAGGTAGAGCAACCCGTAATCGCCATCTGCCCGGCAAAAAAATTAATAATAGGTATAACTTATTAAGGTTGCATATAGAGCTAGAGGTTGTGATAAAGATGTTTAAACTATTTTTTTAACACTAATTTAAAGATATTTATGTTGATGACGTTTCTATATATATTTTCTATTTTCTTAATTTTTTAATATTTTAATAAAAAGAATCCACCTGGCCTGCGGATTCACAATTTTCTCAAGAATTTGTTCGGTTTCTTTGAGAAAATTTGTGGTGGGAGTCTCTAGAAAGTAATGATACTATCACCATTTCATTTTCCTAAGCGTAAACCCGAAGAAAGTTCTCTCTCTTAAAAATTTCATCTTTTTGGAGTAGGTGAACTTTCACCATCAGCCTAGCATGCACTCCATCCTCTTTCATGGACAATTGGAGACTCGAGATTTCAATTCGGAAAGATTTGAGATCTTGAAAGCCATTTCAATTTTTGTCTTATCACCTCTTTCACCATCATCTCACTAATCTCACTTATCTCTCTTTTTGAAGACCGCTTTGCTTCAATACAATCATCATTGAGTCGATCTTGATTATCATTGAGTCGAGTCTAAGCTATTTGCAAGTAACTCGACTTGATTACATCTCTATTTCCAATTGATCACACGTAACACAAGAGTGTATTAAAATCACGAGCTTTTGTTACAAGGGTGTTTAACAGGTGCCCCATTAAAGAACTTTTGTCATTTACGGAACACCGTCTTTCTCTTATGTATAATTAATATATTGTAAATGCAAATAGTTCTTCATTAGACATGATTAAAAAGTACTCTGAAAGCGCTCGCAAATAATTTTTCATCGCAAAACTACGAAATTATTTGGAAAAAGCATAACAGTTTGACCTAACCTCTATTTAAGACCCATTTTACTCCGTATCTTTCCAACCCCTTGTGAACCTCTCATTCTCCACCATCTCCCCCCCCTCCGACGATGCCATGGCTTCTGGTTTCAGTCCTCTTGCTAATCCTCATCCTCCTCTCGAAATTCACATACTCCAATCTCTTTACCCCGCTAGAGCTACAGCGCCACTTCACAAAGCAAGGCATCCAGGGGCCTGGCTACCGTCCGATCCTTGGCAACACAGCGGAGATCAACCGCCTATTCGCGGAGGCTCAGTCGAAGCCCATACCGTTCGACCACAGGATCCTTCACAGGGTGGCTCCTTTCTTCCACCACTGGTCCCTCAAGTACGGGAGGACTTTTGTATATTGGTTCGGGTCGAGGCCTAGGCTGGGCATCTCGGACCCGGACATGATCAAGGAGGTCCTGACGAATACTGGCAGGTTGTACGACCAGGTCGAGTTCAACCCACAGGCTCGGGAGCTGTTCGGGCAAGGCCTTCTTGGGCTGGTGGGCGAGAAGTGGACCATCCACCGGCGGATCGCTAACCGGGCCTTTACTATGGAGAGAGTTAAGGTGAGTATTGGAGGCAGTATAAATTATCAGATTGTCATCGCATACATACCATGTCACATACATACCATGTCATTGGTTGACGTGATTTATGAACACAACATCTTAGTCTTGCACAACCCAACACACTACAGAGTAATATGAAATGTTGAGAAAAAACAAACAATCAAACAATAAAAGAAACAAAACAAGAAAACAAATCGGATTTTAGATATACGTTATTCAATTAGCGGGACCCAGTCTATGAGGAGAGCATTGCATTCCACAATAGATTGAGCAACACAATAGATAGTACAACCATACTCGAACTACTCAAACATCTCAATATTTCCTAGCCCCTAATTACACTGAATAATTCACTTGGCGTTTAGTCCTTGTAATTTCTCGTGAAGTAATATTTCAATCTCATAAAGAAATTTACAAAATTTACCACAAGATTTATTGGCTTGAACACCAAAAAGCTCTTTTTTGATGCAATTCACGAAGAAGACCCACTTCTTATATAGAAAAATTTGGGATCCAACAAAGGAAGCTCCTTTTAGGAAATGTACTCTTATTAGGAAACCACTCAAACTAATAAATCATTCAACTATGAAATCTACTCAAATTAGGAGTCCTACTTGAATTGAATTTCCTTTAAGGGTTCAAATTCAAGATACTGCAACACGTTGGCTCAACAATCTCTTCTTAGAATTTGGACTTTGCTGCTACTCTTCCCACAGCCCATGGTGGGCAAGACCGCAATAAAAATCTTCCAAGCCAACTTCCTAGACCATATTAGGATACTAATTATATCTACACCTTTAACTGCTCCATAAGGATTTACAGACACAACCCCATGTACCACAAATAAAGCAAAACCCATGTTGCATCCATTTCAACAAGGAGATCGAACATACATCTACAAAGATGACTCCACTATAGGATGCTTCGGTTTGTGGGACCCACTCTACAGGAGAACGGTATATGATTCGACTATAAATCAAGCGATGTGATAAAGATTACTAAAAGCACTTGATTTACTCAAACTCATAGTGTTTTCCAGCCTTCAATTACACCCAATAATTCAAAAAATGTTTAGCCTCATAATTCCTTCCTCTAACACAAGATTTAAAAGCTTGAACATCAAAAGCTCCCCTTACATGTAATTCGCGAAGAAGACCAATTTCTTATATAGAAAAGATTTTGATCCAAAATAGGAACCCTTTTAGAAACCCTACTCAAACTAGAACTTCTTGAATTTGGATTTCCTTTACAGGTTTAGACTCGGAATATGTTTTCAATATTAAAAATGAAAGCTTTAACGTTGCAACTGTGACAGTTGAAGCTTTGGAGCAAGGGATTGCGCATTTGTGGTAAAAGAGGTAATGATGCAAATGCAATCTGAAAATGGCAGTGAGTAAACCAAGCAGAAGCTAGTTTTATGTTCTTTAAATTGCCGGACAGTCATTGGCAATTTGGCGAAGATCAACTGCTCTTTTGCACTGCGAGCGGTTTTCTTCATTACGTCTCCCGCTGGACGGACTTCACAGCATGCATTTCCTTTCGTTTTGAGTAGGGGTGGATCCCGGAGATCGTGGAGAGTGCGGCCAAGATGCTGGACACGTGGGACAAGATGCGAGGAGAAAGAGAGGAGTTCGAGGTGGAGGTGTTTAAGGAGCTACACGGGCTCTCGGCTGACGTCATCTCGAGGACTGCTTTCGGGAGCAGCTTCGAAGAGGGCAAGCGCATATTCGCCTTGCAGGAGCAGCAGATGCACCTCTTCACTCAAGCCAACCGGAACATTTACATTCCTGGCTTCAGGTCTGATTTAACTTGCTCCATTTCAGGCAATAAACAAATTTACTCTACTCACATTCTCAGTTGTTACATATGTACAAATTATATCTAAGGATTACATTCATCTGTAATTCTTCGATTCTTCGCGTCTTGCCTTCTAGTAATAACTTTGGGAATCCCATATAAATTATGACTTGAATTAGATCAATTCTTTTTCGAATTTCTATGCGTGCAATTCCCTCCACACCAGAGGATATTCTCATATTTTTTTGTAAATAATTCTTGATACAATTTCGTATTTTTTGATCTTCTTGCAGACCATCGCAATAATTTTTGGCTTGTGCAAACCAAATAGAATGATAACCTTGGGTTGTACCAAGTCTGAAACCAAGTGGATTTATTTTTTGTCCCATAATCCCCCACCCTTATCCATATAATGATATGTCATATCTGTGTACTTCTTTTTTTTTTTTTTCATTGGGATTTTTTTAAGCAAAAGAAATATTCTTCTCTTTGTGGCATTGTTTCTATTTCTGAGAAGTCATTCTTGATCCTATTTTTGGGAAAAGTCACGATTCAATGATGTGTCTTTTGTTTAATCACGAATCATTACCTTTCTACTTTTTAGAGCAGTCCTTAGCTATCTCTCTAGCTCTCCCCGGAGTCTTCATATCCATGGAAGATTAGACCATCACATGTTTCACTCAATACACAGGTTCCTACCAACTCGGAAGAACAGGCAGAGATGGAGAATAGAGAAGGAAATCCGGCACGCGGTCTTGAAGCTGACTGAGAACAACTTGAAATCGAGAGAGAATTTGTCCAATTTTCTCCCTCTCCTAACATCAACCCACGAAGAAGAAAGATTAGGAGTGGAGGAAGTCATAGACGAATGCAAGACATTTTACTTAGCGGGAAAAGAAACGACGGCCATCCTTCTCACTTGGGCGCTTCTCCTCCTGGCAAAGCACCAGGAATGGCAGGACAAGGCCCGGGAAGAAGTGATCCGCGTCAGCGGGAAAACCGGGCTTCTGGCTGTTGAAAATCTGAATGAGCTCAAGATTGTAAGTCAATTATTATTCCTCACTAGTCACATTACTACAAACAGACCCGTTTAGTTTTTCTTCATGGGTTTGCTGTGATTCAGAAAAATCATCTTTTGTCGAGCTTTGGCTAGCTTCTTAGATGGAAGAAAAGGTTTGCAACTCCATCATCAAATCCCCGGGACCAACCCAAGGATGAGATGGTGGTAATTTAATAGTCTGATGTGTGTGATGAAGAACTTCTGTGCACATTCAAGCAAGAAGTTTAAATTGTCTCACTTACCTATATAAGAAGAAATTGTACATGACATGGAGACTATCTTCCAATGCTTGTTATATTATGCATGGGCGCGTTTGGTAACGATTCTCATTCCCCTGAGCGATTCGATCGAATTGATTCTTTTTGATTCATTTCCTGAACCGATTCTAAGTATTTTAAGCCGTTTGGTAACTCGTCCAAAATTTTTGATTCTCGGAATAGAATTGCGTTTGGTACCGTGTTCATTAATTCTGTTCCAAATCAATTTCTTTTAATTTTTAAATAATTTTTTTACTTTTTTCCTTTGTTTTCTTTTCTTTTTTTTTCATTTTCCTTTTCATTTTCCTTTTTTTTTTCCTTTTTTCTTTTCTTTTTCTCATCTTCTTCTTCTTCTTCTTGCCGGTCGCCGGACCGGCGACCGGCTAGACGAGGGCCGGCGACCTCACCGGAGCGTCGCCGGCCCTTGGCGAGGCTCGGCCGGCCTCCCGGCATCCGGCGAGGCTCGCCTAGCCCCGCCGAGGCTCGGCCGAGCCAGGATCCGGCTCGGCCGAGCCCCGCCGGGGCCGAGCCGACCTCGTCGGGGTTGGGCGAGGCCCGCCAGCCACCGGTGAGGCCGGGCGAGCCTCGCCGGTGGCCGCGAGCCTCGCCCCGGCCACCGGTGGGCCGGGCGAGCGCGAGGCTCGCCCAGCCCCTACCCGATCCCGGCGAGGCTCGGCCTCGCCGGTGGCCAGCGGGCCTCGCCCGCCCGGCGAGGCCTCCCCGGATCCGGCGAGGCCTTGCCCGGCCCCCGCGAGGCCCGCCGGCCACCGGCGAGGCTCGGCCTCGCCCGATCTGGGAGGCCGAGCCTAGCCGGTGGCTGGGCAAGCCTCCGGCGAGCTCGCCGGACCGGCGGCCGGCGGCGGCGGACGGCGGCCGGTGGCGGCGGACGGCGGTGACGGGCGGCGGACGGTGGCGGGCGGTGGTAGATGGCGGTCGCGAGATGGCCGAAGGAAGAAACAAAATTCTTGATTTTTGATTCTCAAACTCGTCCCCGGAACAAGAATCAACTTTTTTTGTTCTTGATTCTATTCCCAATCTGTTCCTGGGAACAAAAATTTTACCAAACGCGATTCTAGGCCAAAACTGATTCTGGGAACAAAGAATCAGAATTTGGCCCTATTTGGATGGTTACCAAACAGGGCCTTAGTGAGCTCATTCTTCAATCGGGGTCAATCTAATGCGCTAGATTCATTATTTGAACATGCTCACCGCTATCAACTGGAATTCGACTTATGCAAATTTTCCTAATAACCTATTTCACCACTCCATTCGCCTAAGTTTTGAAAATTTAGTCCGACTGAAAAATTAAACATTTTGTGTTCACTCAGACTTACATATATCTTCTGTCCTTTTTTTGAACAGGTAACGATGGTATTGAATGAAACACTCAGACTGTACTCTCCTGCGGTGACAGTGACGAGGCAAACCCTTGAAGATGTGCAGCTAGGAGGCCTTCAAATTCCAGCAAAGACGGAGCTCTACTTGGCCTTCTCTACTGTGCATCGCGACCCTGAGATATGGGGCGAAGACGCGGATGAGTTCAACCCAGCAAGATTCACAAAGCCCCGGAACCACCTGGCCGCGTTCCTCGGGTTCGGGCTTGGCCCCAAAACTTGCGTAGGCCAGAACTTGGCCATGGTCGAGGCCAAGGTTGTTCTGGCCATGCTGGTTAGGCGATTCACCTTTGAGGTGTCGCCTTCGTATGTTCATGCTCCGATGCCTCTTGTGACCTTGCGGCCTCAGTACGGCGCGCCGATCATCTTCAGGAGGACTCATACTTGAATCTGGTTCATTTTCCTTTCTTTTGTTTGTGGACTTCTGTTTGTAATATGGTCGCATAGTGTGAGGGAAGACGATTTTTAGGGTTCTTGAAATAGAAACTTCGTTTTGTGTCTATATCATAAAGATAATGTGTTGTAATTTGGTAGAGCTTTGCGACTCCTTTGTTCTAAGTCTAGCCCGTTTCTCAGGTGTTTCTAATTTGTGCACTTCTATAATGTCTTATCTTCTCCCCAAGCTTTTTGGGATGTTTTATGTACTAAAGTCTATTTATTGGGACAATTATCTTTTTCTTGTTACATAAAAATATTTCACTGTGCAAAAAAAAGTGTTATGACTTAAAAGAATTGGATACGTGATGATAATGTAACTAGGGTGTATTTACTTGAGTTGATAATGTCCATCCGATGAAATCTTTTCATCTGAAAAGTGGTTAAGGTTCGAAGTACTAAAGCCGGTCGGCGAATACAGTATAAAGCAAGGTGACCGACTATAAGACAAGCATTCAGACATGGGACAGATGAGTGGTATAGTGCGTTGGTTCGGCATTTCAAGTGGCTCCTTCAATATAAAATCAGTCCCACAGTTTTGCAATTCTATGATCCCATGCGTGCTTTTGACATACACCAAGCCTTGGCCTGGTATAGTCATTTAACAAGCTGAAATCCCGATGTAATCTCGGAACACAATTTTGCAACTAGTTACTGATCAACCATTTTGTCTCATAAATGTTCTCATTCGAACTAACGTGCATGAGGCCCAGTCTTGTTCCTTTTGCAGCTGACCATCCAAAATCCGACGAACACTCCTCAGACCCACGATTAGCAGCATATGCTATACCATGCTGTCATGCGGTCTCGCTGTACAATGTACTTGCTTGGCATGTTTACTACGATCCTGTCTACTTGCAAAGACGTTCGGAAATTGGTCGCGCCACCTTTTTAACATGCGACAGCAGCACTGCATCAGAGGACCATTTGCAGAAGGAAATTGAGATCTCAAATGGGCATTACTTCCCATGCAAAGAATGACCAAAGATAATGGAACTTCATGTCAATTTATGATCTATTACAGTCCCTGAATTCAGAACATTATGATTCCGTTCGAAGAAGGGCCAGTGAAATTCATGCTCAGGCTCCTGATGCTCGTGCATTGACCACTTACAATCGCTGTAAGTATTTTCTCTTTCTGCTGACGATCATTATATGGTGCTTTGCTCCTTTCTTTCATTTATTTATTTATTTTATTTCTTGTTTTCTACTATGCTTGCAGTTGGTGATTAAGTCACTTAATAATCTCATGTTCTCACTGACATCAATAATTAGTTTGGATTTTCTTAGTTTGTATATGCTGCAACGTACAGACATCAAAACTGGTTAGATCATGTGATTCGTGATTTTAATTCCAAAGCATTGAGGGGATTAGCATAATTTAGTTTAAGGACGCACTAGAAGCATAAGTCACCTCTCGATTTACGGCAGATTACTTTGGACTCATAGTTCATTTTGTTGGGATTAACGGATCCCCGAAAACCGGATTCGACACTAAATTGAACCTCTAAAAGCAATGCGAAAGACAAGCCCGGGAAAATCAGGCATCACCAATCGTAAAGCATACCACGGATTCGAGCGTACCTTGTTAGCTACAGATTAAACACCGACGCCGATAAAATGAAGAGAATTTGGCCATGTTCGATCCAATGACGACAATTCGCTTGGAAGGGGAGAAGAAAGTTGCCTTGTGCTTACTGTTTCTTCTATTTGAGAGAGAGTGAGCGTTTGAAAGAGAGGGAGACGTACGTACGTTAATGCCAAGTGATGCGTTCTCCCTCTCTCTCCTCCCTTATATATGTCCCTCCAAAAAACAATTAATCGTGCCCTTTCATCCATGGGCCCTACTCTTGTGGGCTGGGCTTTTAGGCCCAACATGGGCGGATGGGCCTTAAGCCCATCACTAATAAAACCATAATCTCCCACTCGCACATGGTGGGCCGAACAGGATTCTCTTTACCTCTCTTCAACATTCATACTGGTGAATAATCCGTGCGACCAGCATACTTTGAGAGCTCATTGCTATACATCTGTTAGGAATATATAGCAGCTCATATTGGGCATCACACTCTGAGTAGATTTAGTATGCAGTACCCTAGATCGATCGATCACATTTATATCTCTCTTGATCTCTTTTAAACATAATATATATATATATATATATATATATATATATATATATATATATATTGTATTCACAATTATGATTATCCTAAAGACAATCATAATTGGTCTATCAGTGAATACAAAACTACAATGTGATTCTCCAAATTCGATTTTCCTCTTTCCTTCAAACTCTCAATTTCATTTCAGCTTGCTTTTCTAGAAATGTCCCATTAGATCGAATCAACTTATGACTATTGGCAACATCCTAAGATAGCAAACACTAAATAGAAATCTTGAGAATAAGTAAGAGTCATGAGGGGACTAAAAAATTGAGGAACTCTTTTCCTCAAGAGTCTCATACGATATAAAAGTTGAGATCAAACTTTTTGCCACTCTTATTGGTCGTTTCATGCATACGTAGTATGAAATACGTATTACGGTATTAACTCCTATCCCATGGAGCGTATGTCTACACCTTTCAATATCGTATGGAAGAAGACGATTCGGACATACCCAATGTCTAACTTGAGTTCACGTATCTACTCATACACAAAATTCATCAGAACTCACATCTGGCATCATAGACAGATAAAGTAAAATATGTGGGGTATTTTACTTTCGGACATAGTAAGTATTATGTCCTCATCTTAACACCCAGTTAAGGCGACATACGTATTTTAAGCTTGAGCTTTCGATTATCACCTAGATAATAAGCTTAAAAAACAGTCTCATCTCTATTTATCACACAGTAAATAGAGGCGATTACCTGTGTGAGTGGGCTAATCTTATATCTGTCCGACATACTTTCTCAACTTAAAGTAATGCACTGAGCATTAAGATGCATCAAGATCAAACAAAGATTCATAGGCATTAATGATGAAAACACAAATTCATCAAATGTGAACACTTAGGGAAGTTACAATATTCAGTACATCAATCTTTACACAATCCTAGAGATTTCATATGGCCACAAAACACATCTCTAGGTATAAGCTTTGTCATAGGATTTGCTACCATTCTATGCGTAGTATGTACTCTAAGTTCACATCTTTTCGTGCAATCATATCTTTGATAAAAGTTATACTTGGTATCTATAGGTTTGGTCTTGCCATGATATTTTGGATCTTTAGTGTATACTTTTGCTGCTTCGCTATCACATTAACCAACAATGAATCTGCAGCACTTCCAATAACACCTGAATGATCCAAAAAATCTCTTAAGCCAAACATCTTCTTATATTGCTGCTTGTTGGAGAAATCTTCTTGAAGTGTTTTGAAGCTGACAAAACATTTCCTTAAGTCTAGTCTGAAGGTTTTGCAGACTCTGCTACTTAAAGTCTAAAGACCTCCGGACAGCCAGACTCAAGATTCAAAGTCTATCCTCATTGACAGTCTCTAATCCGTTGAAGAAAGGTTATCCAAATCTGGATGATTCGTTAAGGGGTCGACCTTATCAACTGGAGAAGATCTCGTGGCTGGAGAAGACAAAACGGAATCCTTTGATTGATCGAGATTGACTTGATGATTGAAGATCCGATGATTGTTTGGATATTCTTGGAAGGTTCTACTTATGGAAACCGAGATTCTGATTGTATGGGCGAACAAGATTGATGGGCTATCGACACGTTCCTTTAATAGCTTAATTAATCTTCTTAATTGATTCCGTCTAACGGGTAGATTGGAGGAATTCCTTTGGTAAGTGCCAACGGGTATGATGGCATGAATGAGTATATAAAGAAGACGTTCTAAGTTGTTTGAGGTGTGCGCGATAGAAAAATTCCAAAGTCTGAAAGCTTCCTATTGTTTAGACAATCTCTTTGAGCGATCCATTGTATTCAAAAGAGAGTCAATATTTGTAAGAGACCTTGAGGAGATGTAGTAGAACATCTACGCTGTGGAATCAAGGAAGAGCTGTGGTGTAACTTCTCTTTTGTTCATAGTGAAATCCAGCCGGTAGGGCTCATCGGTGCGGAAGAGTGGACGTAGGCTTGGAATAAGCCGAACCACTATAAACCTTGTGTTCAATTTTCTCTTCCTTACTCTCTTTACTTTGATCGTATTTCATTTTGTTAATCAAGAAAGAATTTCCCTTCTATTGTTTGCCAAGTATTGCTTCCGTATCTCGATAAATTGTTTATGCACCTATTCACCCCTCTCTAGGTGCTTATACTAGCTATCTCAATTGGTATCAGAGCTCGTGTACTCACTTTCTTTGAAGTATTTTACTTCAGAGTAAAAGATCCATGGCTAGTATGCTGGCTCTAGGGCTTGTAGAAGGGCAAAGCAACACAAGGCCGCCTTACTTTGATGGAAATGATTACAACATATGGAAGAACAAGATGAAGGCGTTTTTAAGATCAAAAGATCCTCTGGAATAGGACGTTGTAGAAAAAGGAATCATTCCTAAAGCTGCATCTGTCTCGAAAGAGGAAAGGACACCGTTGAGTCCAAATAAATGAGTCAAGAGGAGATAATCAAGAGACAGGCTCTTGATGCAAAGGCAATCTATTCTTTATATTGTGCTTTATCACCTACTGAATATAACAGAATATCTTCTTGTGATACAACCAAAGAAGTATGGGATAGATTACACATTACTTATGAAGGAACCGATCAAGTGAAAGAGACTAGAGTCAATATACTCCTCGGTCAATATGAAGCCTTCAGGATGAAATTGAGAGAATCTATAACTAACATGTTTAGTCATTTTACAGATATCGTGAATGGTCTTGAGAATCAAGGTCAACCAATTTCTGATTCCATGAAAGTAAATAAACTACTGCGAGGACTTTCCAAGGATTGGAATCACATAAAGACTTCAATCAGAGAGACCCAAAGAATCATGCCATTGTCTGTCGATGAGTTGGTTGGGACCCTTTAATCTTATGAAGTGGAACGAATCAATGAAGACGAAGATCCTAAAGGTAAGAAATCTATTGCATTAAAATCTAATGATGATTCTGATGTAACAGACTCTAAAGACGACATAGATGATGAAGAACTTGCTCTCATGATAAGAAGATTCAGAAAGATGAATAGAAAAGAAAGAAGATTCAATTCAAAGAAACAAGGTTTTCAAAAGCAACAGGCTAAGTCTGTTGAGGATGATGAATCAAACAAAGATATAGTTTGCTTCGAATGCAAGAAAAATGGACACATTAGACCCAACTGTCCTCTTTTGAGGAAGAAGAAAGGAAAAGCTGAAAAGTATCGAAAGGCTTTTAAAGCAGAGACCCGGAGTGATATGGAGTGCGAAGACAGTGATGATGATTATGCCAACATATGTCTAATGGCACAATCGGATTCGGATAATCAAACTCCGAGACCGATTCAGATTCGAAAGTGAATTCGAGGTAAGTAACTTCAAAATTCCTATGAAAGTTTCAAAATACATTGATGAATTATGTTTTAGTCTTAAGACTTCTCTTAAAAGAATTTCCAAACTCAAAAAGGAAAATTCTGCTTTAGAACATCAAGAAAATGTTTTGAAAGAAAATGTGAAATGCTTAGACTAGAATGTTTCTTCTCTCAATGAAAGTAAAGATAATCTTATAAAAGAAAATGCATTTTTGAAAAATGACATTTCAAATATTTCCAAAAGATTTTCTCTGGGATCCGAAAACTTGAAAAATACTTTCTTCAAAGACCTTATTTCAATAAATCTGGTTTAGGAATGACTGCTGAAACTATTCCTTTAATTGATTTTCCCAAAGTAAAAGAAAGAATCAAACAAAGACCTTCAAGAAATGCTTACAAAAATCATTTTGAAAGGACCTTTGTAAAACCAGTAGGTCGCAATGCTCTTAGATGTTCAAAATGCAATAGTGCATATCATTTTGAGAAAGAATGTCCTATGGTATGGAAACCTGTCAACAGAATCTGGGCAAAAACCGTTTATCAAACTAACTCAAAAGGACCCAAGAAAATATGGGTACCAAAGAAAGCTTGAGTCTCTTTTTAAATGCAGGTCACTATCAAGAGAAAAGTGAAATGGTACCTGGATAGTGGATGCTCGAGACACATGACAGGAGATTCAAATTGCTTCATAAAGCTTATTCAAGTGAATGGTAGAAAAGTCTCATTTGGAGGAAACAACAAAGGAAAAATAGTAGGCTTTGGAACAGTGAAGATTGGGAACCTCACAATAAGCAATGTTTCTTTAGTTGAAGGGCTTAATTACAATCTGCTTAGTGTCAGTCAGTTGTGTGATGCTGGTTTTAGGATCAACTTTCAAGAAGGTATTTGTTCAGAACCAAGAAAGACTCTACTCGATCATTTATGGGTCGAAGACATGGAAATATCTACCTCTTGGACTTAAAACTAGATGAGTCGCAATGTTTAATCTCAATCCAAGACGAAGCAAGCATGTGGCACAGAAAGCTTGGGCATATTACCATGAAGCAGATAGCCAAGATCTCAGCAAAGAAGCTTGTTCGTGGACTACCCAATTTATCATATCAAAAGTCTGATCTATGTACACCATGCATATTGGGAAAACAGGTAAGAAATTTCTTTAAATCAATAAATCAAGTTTCCACTAATCGTGTACTGCAGCTCTTGCATATGGATCTCTTTGGACCAATAAGAACGCAGAGCATTGGAGGTAAGAAATATTGCCTAGTAATTGTGGATGATTACTCACGATTTACTTGGGTATATTTCTTAGCAAGTAAGTCTGAAACTTTCTCTTACTTTAAAAAATTTGCTAAGATGGTTCAAAATGAAAAGGGATATGTTATTTCAAGTATTAAAACAGATCATGGAGGTGAATTTGAAAATCAAGATTTTACCAAATTTTGTGAGGAATCTGGTTTTCAGCATTTATTCTCTTCTCCATATACTCCAGAGCAAAACGGAGTTGTGGAAAGGAAGAATAGATCTCTTCAAGAAATGGCTACAACCCTATTAATTGAAAGTAATATCTCCTTACGATTTTGGGCTGAAGCAGTTTCAACATCATGTTATATTATCAATAGAGTTTTTCTAAGACCTATTCTAGAAAAAACCCCCTATGAATTATTTAAAGAAAAGAAGCCTATCGTTTCATATTTTCATGTATTTGGATGTAAATGTTTCATATTGAAATATGCAAATGATCGAGTTGGTAAGTTTGAAGAAAAGTCAGATGAAGGCATCTTCCTTGGATATTCAACCACAAGCAAGGCATACAGAGTTTACAATAAGAAGACTCAAACAGTGGAAGAATCAATGAATGTTAAATTCCAAGATTCTGCACAAAATGAATCCATTCAGACTCATCTCGAAGAGACTGAACCTGCTCCAGACTCTACAAAGTCTAAATCTCAAGAAGCAGCTCAAACTCAAGGACCAAAGAACAAGTGATCGTTGAAGATTCTAGTGAAGGAAGTAACCATCAATCGATACATTAACCAGAACGGAAACATAAATCCAGTCATCCCAAAGATCTTATTATTGGCGATATCAATGAAGGAATTCGCACAAGATCCAAAAGGCGAGAAGAGTCTAGTGCTGTGGCTCTTATTTCTAAAACAGAACCCAAGAGCATAGAAGAAGCTTTATCTGATGAAAGCTGGATTGAAGCTATGCAAGAAGAACTCAGACAATTCAAAATTAATAATGTTTGGGAATTGACTCCAAAACCAAAAGGTAAATCTGTCATTGGAGCCAAATGGGTATTCAGAAACAAGATTGACGAAAAAGGCAAGGTAGTAAGAAACAAAGCAAGACTCGTGGCCAAGGGATACACACAAGAAGAAGGGATCGACTATGATGAGACCTATGCACCAGTAGCGAGGTTAGAAGCAATTCGGTTATTACTTGCATTTGCTTGTCATAAAAATTTCAAGTTATTCCAAATGAATGTCAAAAGTGCTTTCCTAAATGGATTTATGCATGAGGAAGTTTATGCGGAATAACCACCTGGGTTTGAAGACCCAAGGAAACCAGACTCAGTATTCAGATTAAAAAAGGCCCTATATGGCTTGAAGCAAGCATCTCGAGCCTGGTATGGAAGATTAAGTAAGTTTTTATTACAAAATGGTTTTGTTAAAGGTAAAGTAGATACTACTCTTTTTATTAAAAGAGAAAGCAAAAGTTTTCTGCTTGTTCAAATATATGTGGATGATATCATTTTTGGATCGTCTAACGAAAGTCTGTGCAAGAAATTTTCTAAGACTATGCAGGACGAATTTGAAATGAGCATGATGGGTGAGTTAACCTTCTTTCTTGGACTTCAAATAAAACAACTGGAGGAAGGAACTTTCATTCATTAAGAAAAGTATGCAAATGATCTTGTTAAAAAGTTTGGATTGGGCAATTGCAAGACAGCTGATATACCAATGTCAAGTTCCTTGAAGATAAACAAAGATGAAGGAGGAAATAAATCGATCAAAAGCTGTACAGGAGTATAATCGGATCACTTCTTTACCTTACTGCTTCTAGACCTGACATTTTGTTTAGTGTTTGCATTTGTGCCAGATTTCAATCGACCCAAAAGAATCTCATTTGAGTATCGAAGCGTATTATCAAATATATTTCATCAACTTCAAGTTTTGGTCTCTGTATCCAAAAATGGGAGACTTTACTCTTCTTGGATATTCGGATGCGACCTTGTTGGATGCGAGTTGATAGAAAGAGTATCTCGGGTACTTGTCAACTTCTTGGAGGCAGGACAGTGTCTTGGTTTTCAAGAAAGCAAAGTACAGTAGCTCTCTCCACAGCAGAAGCAGAGTATATAGCTCTTGAAAGTTGTTGTTCGCAAATTTTGTGGATAAAACAACAGCTAAGAGACTTTGAAATTGAAGACTCATGCACGAAGATCAACTGCGACAACACAAGCGCTATCAATCTCACAAAAAATCCAATTCTCCACTCAAGAGCAAAGCATATAGAGATTCGTCATCACTTTATTAGAGATCATGTTCAAAATGGAGATGTCTCAATTCAATATGTTGATTCAAAGAACCAATTGGCGGATATATTCACAAAGCCTTTGGAGAAAAATCAATTTGAAACAATTCGTTCCAGACTCAACATTTTAAGGTATGAGGAGATCAAAGTCTAAAGGCTCTCAGACTCAGACATACAAGACCTTAACTGTAAGTTAGTTTTGGTACGATCATCAGACTGTAAGTTAGTATCTCTTTCTCTCTCTCTCTCGAATTTTATCTTGAAAAGGTACGATTGTCAATCGTGGTTTATTGCTATCTTTAATCGACGTAATTATTGCATCGTTTCCTTTTCGAAAAAGAAGTTATTTTTGAAATGAATATTTTCTCGAAAAAAAATTAGTTATTTTAAAAAGGCATCTTTTTACCTTCCATTGTGACGGTTCGTTTATCTCTCTTTATAGTGCTCTGTTTACTCCTCTTCTCTTTACTCTCAAAAACCCTAGAAAGCATCAATCCTCCATTCCCGTTTTTCTCACTTGTTTAATCCTTGAAAAAGTTGTCATCTTTTCTGAGAAAAGTCAAGCAAGGAATCTTCCAAAACTGAGAAAGATGTCATCCTCAAGAAAGTCATCGAGAATCGCTAACAGGGGACCACGACGAATGAATGAGGGGCCTACGCGCTTCGATCTTACTGAAGAAGATGTATCTCCAGAACAGCAACCGAGCCCACAACATTCTCAGCAGCGTCATTCTCATCCATCTAGTCCTCAAGGCGTTGTTCATCAACAAGAGGAAGAAATCATTGAGGATGCAGATCCTGTAAGAACTCAAACGCCTGCCTTTATTTATAAGCTGTATCGCGTTTTAAAAGAAACTCGTACTCCCTTGAACTATGTCGATGCTTTTCTTAAAGACAAAGGATATGGGAACGAATATATCTTTTTGCGAAGAATGGAAAGTTTGGGAATTGCTCGACAAGGGGTGGCTGAGGAAACCCTTGTGAATATCTCAAGTGATCCTCGTGACTGGGGACCGAATCCTGTAGATGGAAATGATGATGACAAATTGTACAGTCAATTTCAACCAAAAATGGGTGTTGCGGTTAATAGTCGAGGAAAAAGGGGAGCAGTGTTCAGATTGAAGGATCAAGAGGATTTGTACTCGAAATTGCTGAAGCGTGGGGTTATAAACCCTAGAAGTGTGGATTTTGATTTTCTGGATGCGGTTAAGGTGAACTTGAGGGAGAAATTCAGTTACCTTCAACTCGAGATGTTCTGCTCCGATTCTACTGAGGCATATCCTGAACTGACTGCATACTTTTATTCGAATCTTAGCTTTTTGGATGCGAATAGATTTTCTTTCAGTGTCAAAGATCAAGACTATGTTGTGGATATGAATATGCTGGCAGATGTTTTAGGAGTTGAAAGAGGAAGATATCAACCAATCAAAGTTTCCATTGCTCGGACCACTCTTGAACTTGTGAAGGATAGGAGAACAGATGATAAGATCACCTATACAAGGATGAATGCATTCAACATCCTGCTTCACAAGATTGTGATAAATTGTCTCCGACCCAAATCAACCTCCAAAACTGATGTTTCAAGTTCAGAAGCCAAGTTGATGTATGCCATCCTCACTGGAAAAATGTTTTCTCTTCCTCACACTGTCATGTTCCACATGTATAGAGCAATGATGAAGGACAGAGGTCAACTACCTTATCCAAGCCTTGTGACAAAGTTGTTCAGACATCTGAATATTCAGCCTTCGCAAATCTTTTGTGTTCGATCGTGCGATCATATGGTGGTAGGATTGAAGATGGTGACCAAAATGCGTGTGAAGGAACTGAACAAGGAGTTGGAGAAATTCAAGGAGAAGACTCCAGTCAGATCTCATCAAACCTTTTCTTCAAAAAGAAAAGGAAAGGAGCCCTTGATTGCTTCAAAGCAGAAAAGAAGAGCTCTTATTGTGGATGATGATCTTACCATTTCGGCAATAGCTTTGAAAAGACTAAGTCGTTCTGTTCCAGACTCATCAGAACAGCGTGAGACAGAAGGAAGAGAAAGAGAAGGCCAAGAGGAAAGAGATGTTGAAGAAAAGGAGAAAGATGAAGAAGCAAGAGAAGATGAAGAAGAAGAAGGAGAAGAAGAAGAAGAAAGAGCAGTTGACGAAGCAGAGGAGGAAAGACCTGGACATGAAAGAAGAGATGAAGGAGAATCTGAGGATCACTCTTCTCCACCTGTAGGCATGAAAACAGGGGGAGATCAAGAGAAAGGAGGGAAGTCCTCATATCCTGACACAAGTGAAGGGGTCAGTCGTTCTCCTGCAGACCCAAAGGATGTTTATGCCTCTCAATTTCTAGAAGAAGGTCATGAGGTTTCAACGCCAAACCTGCGAGATTATTCAGACATGCCATCATCTGCAGAACGTGCTGAAGCTAGTACGCAGACTGATAACTCAGCCGACTTTCGCAGAATTCTCGACATTCTCTTGGAGATGCGCGGTCAAATTTATGCCTTGGGATGCGAAGTTCAAACTTTGCGGGAATGCTGGTCGGTTTCTTCGGTGTCTTTACAAGATCGATCCAAGCCCTCTCTGTTCAGATTCAAGCCAATGCCAAGGGTGAGGAGATTGCTCAACTGAAGGAAGACCTGAAAAGGCTGGAAGGGATCGTTCAATCAATGGAAGATTTCCAGCTTGTTCGTGTTCCCAAGAAATCTTGACTTCATTCCATTTTCATCTCAACCTTTTCAATGCTGACAAAAAGGGGGAGAGATGCAAGAGATTTGAACAACTTGATCTTGAACAACTTTAACCTACAACTTGATCTTGAACAACTTTAACTTTTTTTTTCTCTGTTTGATCTGTTTGGTTTATTTTGGATTAATGTTTGACTTTAAACTTTGTGTCTTTTTGTCTGGATTTGAATTTGGATTATTGCTATTGACTGCTATTAATATCTTATGGATAGTTTATCATATTCAAAGACTAACCTATTTTCTGTGGTTGCAGATTTTAGTGTTAGCCATTTATGCCTATAAGATATGCACATATGTTTGAGATATGTTTTGCAGGTCAAAGTTATCCAAATCTGCAGGAAAGTTTTGTCACCATAAAAAATGGGGAGATTGTTGGAGAAATCTTCTTGAAGTGTTTTGAAGCTGACAAAACATTTCCTTCAGTCTAGGTTTGAAGGTTTTGCAGACTCTGCTACTTAAAGTCTGAAGACCTCCGGACAGCCAGACTCAAGATTCAAAGTCTATCCTCATTGACAGTCTCTAATCCGTTGAAGAAAGGTTATCCAAATCTGGATGATTCGTTAAGGGGTCGACCTTATCAATTGGAGAAGATCTCGTGGCTGGAGAAGACAAAATGGAATCCTTTGATTGATCGAGATTGACTTGATGATTGAAGATCCGATGATTGTGTGGATATTCTTGGAAGGTTCTACTTATGGAAACCGAGATTCTGATTGTATGGGCGAACATGATTGATGGGCTATCGACACGTTCCTTTAATAGCTTAATTAATCTTCTTAATTAATTCCGTCCAACAGGTAGATTGGAGGAATTCCTTTGGTAAGTGCCAACGGGTATGATGGCATGAAGGAGTATATAAAGAAGACGTTCTAAGTTGTTTGAGGTGTGTGCGATAGAAAAATTCCAAAGTCTGAAAGCTTCCTATTGTTTAGACAATCTCTTTGAGCGATCCATTGTATTCAAAAGAGAGTCAATATTAGTAAGAGACCTTGAGGAGGTGTAGTAGAACATCTACGATGTGGAATCAATGAAGAGTTGTGGTGTAACTTCTCTTTTGTTCATAGTGAAATCCAGCCAGTAGGCTGTCAGTGCGGAAGAGTGGACATAGGCTTGGAATAAGCCGAACCACTATAAACCTTGTGTTCAATTTTCTCTTCCTTACTCTCTTTACTTTGATCGTATTTCATTTTGTTAATCAAGAAAGAATTTCCTTTCTATTGTTTGCCAAGTATTGCTTCCGTATCTCGATAAATTGTTTATGCACCTATTCACCCCCCTCTAGGTGCTTATACTAGCTATCTCACTGCTGATAATGCCACGAACTCAACTTCTATCGTGGACAAGGCTATACATGTTTGTTTCTTACTACTCAAACATATGGTGCCATTATTCGGTAAGAAAACAAAGCCAGAGGTAGATTTCCTTTCATCTAAATCTCCTCCATAATCAACATCAGAATAGCCTTAGAGTCGCAGATCCTTTCCTTAATAGCTCAGCGTATAATCAGCAGTTCCCTTTAGATATCTTAGTATTCTGTTAACGGCCTGCCAATGTGCTTGACCTGAATTGGATTGGTATCTTTTTACCATCCCAACTGCAAAACATATGTCAGGTCTTGTACACATCATAGCGTACATCAAGCTTCCAACAGCACTAGCATAAGGAACATGTTTCATTTGTTCATTCTCTTGTGGAGTCCTTAGACACAATCTATGGCTCAATCCTTCACCATTTGCAATCGGAGTATCTATGGGTTTACAATCTTGAAATCTTAACTCCAAGAATGTATGCAACATCACCCATGTCTTTCATCTCAAAGTTGGAAGATAACCAACTCTTGACAGTATTAACAAACTCCATACTGCTTCCGGCAATTAGTATATCATCAACATATAATGATATGATCACAAATTAATCATTGGATCTTTTGATATATACACGATGATCCTCATCAATCATTGTAAAGTCATATGCCATTATGGTATTATGAAAACGTATATACCATTGTCTTGACGACTGCTTAAGGCCATATATCGATCTCAAAAGTCGACATACCTTTTTACTTGGCCTTTCACTATGAAACCAGCATGTTGTTCCATATACATTTCTTCCTCTAATTCTACATTAAGGAAAACAGTCTTTACATCCATCTGATGTAACTCAAGATCCACACTAGCCACTATTGCCAGAATAATGCAAATCGAGGTAAATATCACTACAGGAGAGAATATATCTTCATAATCAATTCTTTCCTGTTGATTATACCCCTTCGCCACAAGGCGAGCCTTATGCCTTTCTATCGAGCCATCAGCCTTTCGCTTTATTTTGAGAACCCACTTGTTCCTAATAGTTTTGTGTCCTTTTGGAAACTCAACCAGTTCCCAAACATGGTTTGACTTCATTGACTCAATTTCCTCTTCCATTGCATGAATCCATTTTTCCTTACTAAGGCAATTCAGAGCCTCATTAATATTTCTTGGCTCATCCTCATCTTGCGGAGCAATCATAAAAGTTTCCCCTTCAATGTCAAAACGTCGACGGGGAATACTTTGGCGACTTGTTCGCCGTATGGGAGATTGTACACTTAGCACATCATTTCCCACTATGCTCCCACTAGGATTAGATAATGATGATGTTGTCTCATCATGTGGTTGCAATTGAGAATGAGTTGAATTTGTTGGAGAAATCTTCTTGAAGTGTTTTGAAGCTGACAAAACGTTTCCATCAGTCTAGTCTGAAGGTTTGCAGACTCTGCTATTTAAAGTCTGAAGACCTCCGGACAGCCAGACTCAAGAATCAAGACTCAAGACTATTCTCATTGACAGTTTCTAATCCAGCGACGAAGGCGATCCAGAGCCAAAGTGTTTGGTTGAGGATTTGGTCTTATCCACTGGAGTAGAGCTATTGGCTGGATATGAGATAACATATTCATCTATTTGAATTGATTGTGATTGATTCGATGATCAAGGATCCGATGATTGGCGAAATATTGGTGGAAGGTTCTACTTATGGAAACTGAGATCCTAATTGTATGGGCGAACATGATTGATGGACTATCGACACGTTCCTTTAATAGCTCGAATAATCTTCTTGATTGATTCCGTCCAACGGGTAGATTGGAGGAATTCCTTTGGAAAGTGCCAACGGGTATGATGGCATGAAGGATTATAAAAGGAAGACGTTCCAGTTGTTTGAAGGAGTGCGCGATAGAAGAATTTCAAAGTCTGAAGCTTCCTGTTGTTTAGTCAATTCATTTGAGCAAAAAACTTGTACTCAAAAGAGAGTTTATACTTGTGAAGAACCTTGAGGAAGTGTGATAAAACATTCACACTGTGGAATCAAGGAAGAACTGTGCTGTAACATCTCTTTTGTTCATGGTAGAATCCAGTCGATAGGTTGTCAGTGCGGAAGAGTGGACGTAGGCTTAGGATAAGCCGAACCACTATAAACCTTGTGTTCAATTTTCTCTTCCCTACTCTTTACTTTACTTTAATCGTAATTCATTTTGGTTAAGCAAAAGAGTATTTCCTTTCTATTATCTGCTTAGTATTACAGTGGTATCTCGAAAAATTGTTTTTGCACCTATTCACTCCCCTCTAGGTGCTTATACTAGCTACATCAATTGGTATCAGAGCTTGTGTACTCACTTTGTTTGAAGTGTTTTACTTCAGAGTTAAAGATCCATGGCTAATATGCTAGCACTAGGGCTGGTGGAAGGGCAAAGCAATACCAGACCACCCTACTTTGATGGAAATGATTACAACATCTGGAAAAACAAGATGAAAGCGTTCCTACGATCAAAGGATTCTCTGGAATGGGACGTTGTAGAAAAAGGAATTACTCCTAAAGCTGCATCTGTCTCAGAGAGAGGAAAAAAAACTGTTGAGTCAAGAGAAATGACTCAGGAAGAGATAATCAAGAGACAAGCACTCGATGCAAAAGCAATTTATTCTTTATATTGTGCTTTGTCACCTACTGAATATAACATAGTATCTTCTTGTGATACAGCAAAAGAAGTCTGGGATAGATTACATATCACTTATGAAGGAACATATCGAGTGAAGGAGACTAGAATCAACATTCTCCTCGGTCAATATGAAGCCTTTAAGATGATATCAGGAGAATCTATAACTGACATGTTTAGTCGTTTTACAAATATCGTGAATGGTCTTGAAAATCAAGGTCAACCAATTTATGATCCCATGAAGGTAAACAAGCTGCTGCGAGGACTCTCCAAGGATTGGAACCATATAAAGACTTCAATAAGAGAGACGTAAAGAATCATGCTACTATCTGTCGACGAGCTGGTTGGAACTCTTCAGTCTTATGAAGTGGATCAAATCAATGAAGATGAAGATCCTAAAGGTAAGAAATCCATTGCATTAAAATCTAATGATGATTCTGATGCTACAGATTCTGAAGATGATATGGACGATGAGGAGCTTGCTCTCATGATAAGAAGATTCGAAAGCTGAACGAAAAAGGAGAAGATTCAATCCAAGGAAACAAAGTTTTCAAAAGCATCAGACCAAGTCTGTTGATGATGAATCAAACAAGGATGTAGTCTACTTTGAATGTAAGAAAAAAGGGACACATCAGACCCAACTGTCATCTTCTGAGAAAGAAGAAAGGAAAAGCTGAAAAGTCTCGAAAGGCTCTCAAAGCCGAAACACAGGAGTGATACGAGTGTGAAGAAAGTGACGATGAATATGCCAACTTATGTCGATGGCGCAATCGGACTCGAGACTCAAACTCGGATCAGACTCAGACAGTGAATTTAAGGTAAGTAATTTTAAAATTCCTGTTAAGGTTTCTAAGTATATTGATGAGTTGTGTTTTAGTCTTAAGACTTCTCTTAAAAGGATTTCCGAACTCAAAAAGGAAATTTCTGCCTTAAAACAACAAGAAAATGCTTTGAAAGAAAATGTGAAATGTTTAGATGTGAATGTTTCATCTCTTAAAGAAAATGAAGTCAATCTTTTGAAAGAAAATGCATTCTTAAAAAATGACTTATCAAATGTTTCAAAAAGATTTTCATTAGGATATGAGAAACTTGAAAAAATTATTTCAGCTCAAAGACCTTACTTCAATAAGTCTGGTCTAGGTATGACAGCATAAACTATTCTAGTGATTGATTTTACTAAAGTAAAAGAAAGAATTAAGCAAAGACTCTCGAGAGAGGCTTACAAAAATCATTTCAAGAAGGTTTTTGTAAAGTCTGTAGGTCGAAATGCCCTCAGGTGTTCAAAGTGCAATAGCCCGGATCACTTTGAAAAAGAGTGTCCTGTGATCTGGAAACCTGTTAAAAAAGCATGGGCTAATACTGTTTATCTTACTAACACCAATGGACCCAAAAAAATATGGGTACAAAAGAAAGCTTGAGTCTCTTTTGTTGAATGCAGGTCACTATCAAGAAAAAGGTAAAATGGTATTTGGATAGTGGATGCTCAAAACACATGACATGAGATTCAAATTGCTTCATAAAGCTTGTTCAAATGAATGGTGGAAAAGTTTCCTTTGGAGGAAATAGCAAAGGAAGAATAGTGGGACTTGGAACTGTGAAGATTGGAAACCTCACAATAAACAATGTTTCTTTAGTTGAAGGACTCAACTACAATCTGCTCAGTGTCAGCCAGCTATGTGATACCGGTTTTAAAATCTACTTTCAAGAGGGAATATGTTCAGGAACTAGTAAAGACTCTACTCAGTCATTTATGGGTCGAAGGCATGGAAATATCTACCTCCTGGATGTGAAACCAGATGAATCGCAATGTCTAATCTCAATCCAAGACGAAGCGAGCTTATGGCACAAAAAGCTTGGGCATATTAACATGAAGCAAATAGCCAAAATCTCAGCAAAGAAGCTTGTTCGTGGTCTACCAAATTTATCATACCAAAAGTTTGACTTATGTACACCATGCATATTGGGAAAACATGTAAGAAATTCCTTTAAACCAATAAATCAAATTTCCATTAACCGTGTACTGCAGCTTCTGCATATGGATCTCTTTGGACCAACCAGAACTCAAAGCATTGGAGGTAAGAAATATTGCCTAGTAATTGTGGATGATTACTCACGATTTACTTGGGTGTATTTTCTGGCAAGTAAGTCTGAAACTTTCTCTTATTTTGAAAAGTTTGCTAAAAGAGTTCAAAATGAAAAATGATATGCTATCTCTAGTATAAGAACAGACCATGGAGGCGAATTTGAAAATCAAGATTTTACAAAATTCTGTGATGAATCTGGCTTTAAGCATGTGTTCTCCTCTCCATATACTCCTCAACAAAATAGAGTTGTGGAAAGAAAGAATAGATCTCTTCAAGAAATGGCTAGAACTCTTTTAATTGAAAGTAAGATTTCTTCATGATTTTGGGTCGAAGCTGTTTCAACAGCATGCTATATCATCAATAGAATCTTTTTAAGACCTTGTTGACACCTAAATTTCGCCATTTTGCTTAAAACTTAATCGCATACAAAACTAGGAATTAGTTGCTAAAAAAAATCCAAAAAAAATTGCCATACAAAGAAACAAAAAAAAAACAAAAATGCTTAAGGGGGTTGAGTTGGGCTTAATCTGGCCTAGGCCCGGCCCAGCTTCCTTTCCCCTCCAGCCCATGCCTGGCTGTCTTCCTCCTTCGCATGCGGACCTGCAAAACAGAACAGAAACAGGGGCAGCAGGGGAGCACAGAGGAAGACAGTGAACAGAGGGGCATTGGAGACCGGGGGAAGACAAAGTGAAGAGGAGCTCGTGGAGAGAAAAAAAACGAGCAAAGAGGAAAAGAAGAGACCCAGCACAGAGGACCGAGAGAAGAGAGGAGGGGGGAAGAAACGGAGGGGAGGATGCGTCGCCGTTGCAGGCCTCTCCGGGCTACCACCACCGTCGCCAACGAGCCACCCAATCGACGCCGTTCGCCGCCATCTTCCCCAGAATCCAGATCTAAAGCAAGGGGGAAAAAAGAAAAGCGGCGAGGGAAGAGACGGAGAACCGGGAAGGGAGAGATATCCGAGAGAGAGAGGTCAAAGGGGAGTTGTGGCTGCCATCGGTGGTTCGTTCGTGAGTTGCTGTCCGTCGCGGCTCTTCTCGTTGAACCAAGTAGGTCTTCTCTACTCATGTATGCTCCGTTTTTGTAGGGCGTCGGACCAGAGCTCGTGGACGACCTGTTCGCATGAGCTTTGGTTCCTTCGGCGCCTGTAAATCTTTAGCCAAACCTCTGTGTGTTGCTGGTCGTTTTCCGAGAACCCTGGTCCCATTTCGAGTCTCGGTTGAGTCAGAAATCCAAACATTTGATAATGCTCGCGAACTGTTTGTATAAATGCCTGAGTGAAGCTAGCATGACTATTCTTGAACCCTTGTCCATTATATGCGCCCGCCGTTGATAGATGCGTTTTGTTGTTGTTCTGCACGTTTTTGTATCGTCCATTTTAAGTTTACTAGCCATATGTTGTGATTCGGGCTTATTTTCATACAAGTTGGGGCTCGTCTCCCTCCCTGTCCGTATCCGTATAAGTGAGAGAGTGGGTCTTGGCTCGGCGGCGGCCTGAGCGCTAGCGGTGTCGGCGCCGGTGAGGATGGGTAGTGAGGCTTGTTTAAAAGGGCATTGGTTCAGTCGATGAGCTTCGGTAAAAAGAGCATAGGAGAGAAGGTGGCTTCGGGTGTGCAGAGAATGCACGAAGAAGAAGAAGACCAAAAGGCAAAAGAAAAATAAAAGAAAAAGAAAACAAAAGGAAACAAAAAAGGAAAACTATAAAATGGCAAAAGCTGGCCTCGAGAAGGACAGTCGAGCAGAGCGTGCAAGGAAAGGATGAAGTGAGGAAAAGATAAAAAAATATAAATAAATAACAAGAAAGAATCATTAAAAAAGGTTGTAAAAGAAAAATGAAAAAAAAACCGTTTTTTTTAGTCCGGCTGAGTTGGATCCGGTTTTGGGCTAGGTTCGCAGGTCAAATTGGGTTTACTTGGTCCGAACCCATTTACATGAAGTATAAAAGTATTAAATATTAAAAATATATTAAAAATTCAAAAAAAGAGAAAATAAAAAATTTAGAAAAAAAGGAAAAAGAAGAAAATTTCAAAAAAAAAAAAATTCTTAAAATTCAAAAACTCAAAAACATTAAAAAATTCGACTTTTTAAAAAAAAATTTAAAAAATTTTCAAAAATTTAAAATAAAAAATTTCAATATATATATATATATATTTTTTTTTTTGAAAATTCGAAAAGTCCTTTTTTGAAAGAATAGAAAAATCGTTAAAAAAATTAATTAATTTTCCTCAAAAAGGTTGAAATTAATCTTGAGAGTAATTTCCTCCTAAAAATAGGAAACCTTTCAATTTGGAATTGTGTTTAAGTTTGATTAAGCCTTTAGGGCTTTACCTTAAGGTTTCAATTGTCCTTGGGAACAAATGCCTTTGAATGCATAATATTGATATGCTGATTTTGGCTTCTCTTTAATTTAGTTAGGATTGGTATTTATCTTTTCCTAAGTGTTGAATTTTTGCTCTTTCATGCAATTTATTCAATCGCTTTCTGTAGTTGTTAATTATTATTTTAATGATTGTGCACCCGTATTATCACCTCACATGTTAGTGGATAGGTATAAAATTAATCCAAGCTGCCTATAAAAAATCATTTTGTTAAAATGAACAAGATTAGGTACCGAAATGGCATTAATTGGTTAATTCGTGTAATCAAGTCCCCGAACCTAGATTCTCTGGTTGCGTAGGAAATGAGGCACCCTCCCATGCCTCACTTGGTTTCTAGTCGACCCCAATAGGCTAGTGGCGACTCCTTTTGTGCAAAATCCCTTAAGAATATCCCAACGTCACGCGGGGTATGGGCTTGGGAGAGTTCACGCCTGATCATGGGCTTAGGCCCGTCCTTTAGGCAATACCCCTAAACTTGTTCCCTCCCCCCGAGGGTAGGTCGCGACAGCTTGGCGACTCCACTGGGGACTTGGTCTTAAACCTTAGAGGACTTAGGCCAAAATTAATCTTGTTCAAAAATGTTTTTGCTTGACAGCGAGGATTCCAGGTACGTCCCTAACATGAAATGTGTTAAATGTTCTTACAGAATGGGAGGTATAAGGGGAAGTGTTTGCTCACCTTTGTCTTGCAGGAAACTGTAGGAATGTATGGTTTATTTTTATGTACGGAGTGTTGTTTGCCTATAAATTGTTGTGCATGTATTCTTTGCATTGCACTACACCATGGTACACACAACCTGCCGCCGGACCTGGGCCGCATAGGATCACTTAGGATGGTGTTGAGGTGGATACCAGTCCGACTACAACCGCGTAGTACGAGTCGCCCATCTCTACCCCGAAATTTCTTTCTTCACGTCAAAGGTACCCACCTCGGTCTGTAACCGCGCGACATGGGTTGGTTCTTTGATGAAGCCGAAGTCATGGGTAACCCGACCTAGCCGCAACCTTGCTGGTTCAGTTCGGTGATCCCATGGCTCCATTTTGGGCAATATAGAGTAGAAATCAAACCAAATCTCATGTGCATGTCTATATAAAAAAAAGACAAAGGTCGGCACCCATTGTAAGTGTCATTTTCCTTTTTATTTGTTCATTTTGTATTGCATTTTCATCTTTAAATTCGCGAAAATTAATCGAATGCCCTTTGTGATGCAAGCTTATGATTGAAAAATTGGCAATCACTTTTGAGAAGTAAGTGTTAGGGAAATCCCTTATGATGTTTTGAAGATGACAAAATAAATCAAAGGCTACTAACATGTTTGATGGTTAAGTAATAGACCATACAGATTATATAACATGTAAAGGATATTGTCAAAGTGTGAAGACGACCAGAAGACTAAACGTAACTCATGTCCAAAGTATATTCTGAAGATATCCAGACTTCTGTGTCAAAGTCTGAAGACTGCCAGACCCAAGACTTAAAGTCTGAAGACCGCCAGACTCAGATTGTAAAGTCTACAGACTCAGACTTTACATCCAGATTCGATGAATCGTAACTCAAGCCCAATCATACAACGGCTAGTGATCTGGTTTGGATTCCACATCAAGATTGATTTGATTGATTCAATCTATTTGATTGACGATTGGATCTTGAAGACGAGAACTTTCTATACGAAGAAGCTTTACTTATGGAAACCAAGATTTCGTTTGTATGGGCGATCGGAATCAATTTGGGATTTTACCTTTGTCACTCAACGGCTACCAAATCTTCTAGATACGAGCTGTCCAAAGGGGTATATTGGAAGACGATTATCCGGGATGCTGTCCAACGGGTAGTTTGGAAGTGGAGGAGTATTTAAGGAGATCATGGACCGATGAGCAAGTAAGAGACGGAGCGTAGAATTTATAATTCCAAAGTCTGAGCGATCTTCGATTATACACTTGTCTTTGGAGAGCTTAAACGGTTGTAATCGTGAGAGAAATACCAAAAGAGTGACTTAGTGAGATAGTGTGATCTACTACTAAGTGTCTGCACTCAAAGTTGTAATCTCTTGTTGATTGCATAGTGGAATCCAGCCAAGAAGGCTGTCATCGTGGGAGAGTGGACGTAGGCTTGGATTAAGCCGAACCACTATAAATCTTGTGTTCTTATTCTCTTCCCTAACTCCTTTATTTTATTCATACTAGCACTCTCAATTGGTATCAGAGCCAAGTGCTCGGTTTATAAAAGTGTTTTTACTTTTGAGCTAAAGATTCTTTATGGCTAGTATGTTGGCACCAGGACTTATGGAAGGGCAAAGCAACACAAGGCCACCATATTTTGATGGAAAGGAATATGACGTGTGGAAGAACAAAATGAAAGCATTCCTAAGATCCAGAGATCTTTTACAATGGGATGTTGTGGAAAGAGGAATCAATCCCATTGCTGCGTCCACATCAAATAAGAATGGCAAAGACAAAGAAACCAAACTCCCCGCTCCTATGTCTCGGATGGAGATGTCCAAAAGAGAAGCGCTTGATGCAAAAGCTATTTATTCTTTATATTGCGCCTTGTCTCCTGTTGAATATAACAGAATCTCTTCATGTGAAACATCAAAAGAAGTTTGGGATAGACTTCATGTTACATATGAAGGGACCGATCGTGTAAAAGAGACAAAAGTAAACTTCCTGCTCGGCAATTATGAATCCTTCAAGATGAAGCAAGGAGAGTCGATTGGAGATATGTTCGATCGTTTTACTGAAATTGTAAACGGTTTGGCATATCGGGTCATCCAATTTCTTCCCAAATGAAGGTCAACAAACTCTTGCGAGGTCTCTCAAAAGAATGGAACCATGTCAAGACCTCAATCCGAGAGACTCGAGAGGATTATGCCACTCTCCGTTGATGAATTGATTGGCACTCTTCAATCCTATGAAGTGGAACAACTTAATGACGAAGATCCCGAAGGTAAGAAGTCCATTGCTTTAATATCTAATGCTGTTTTTGATGAAACAGACTCAGAAAATGACATGGACGATGAAGAACTTGCCTTTATGGTCGAGAAATTTAAAAAGCTGAGTAGAAAAGGAAGGAAATTCGATGGAAGAAGTCAATACAAGCATAATGGCCATAAAAGAATCATGAAAGAAGATGATGATCAAGAAAATATATGCTTGATGGCATATTCAAAATTTGGGTCTGATTCAGACACAGACTCAGAATCAAAGTCTGATTCAGACACAGACTCAGAATCAAAGTCTGATTCAGACACAGACTCAGAATTAAAGTCTGACTCGGACACAGACTCAGAATCCGATGAGGAAATCGAGGTAAGCAATTCAAAAATTCCTCTAAAAGTTTCAAAGTATATAAATGAGCTTTGTTCAAATCTCAAATCTTCTCTTAAAAGGATTTTTGAACTAAAAAAGGAGAATTCTCGACTTAGGGAACAAGATCTTTCTCAAGTCTGGAGACCTATTAAGGAAAATTGGATAAAAGCAACATATTCTGCTAACTCTCATGGACCCAAGAAAAAATGGGTACCAAAGAAAAGATAAGTTATTTTTGCAGGATATAAAGAAGAAAGAAGAAAGAGGATTTGGTAAGGAATTTTTTATTCTCAATTTGATTTGGGCAATAATTCTCATTATGCTTGATATTCGATATATCCTTGGTTGATTGAGATTTTATAATGATCATATTTTGTTTTATGGAAGAAAGAATCGTATGATTTGTTTTTGTGATTTGTGAGTTAAGATTTGATTTAGTACGTGTGATTATTTGAGATAATTCAGATTATTTTGTCTAATTTTATACTCTCAGATATAATCATATTTTGCAAAGTGAAAATCTGTTTTACGTGATGATGCAAGATATTCTTAGATATTCAAAGATTTCATTCTCCCTGATTTTGTTGTACTATGACTAAGTGAAAATTTATTTTTCAAAATATCATTGTGCATAATATTCTTTCTTTGAGTACTCTGTTATGATGAATTAAGAAAGAATATTATTTATCTGTGGAGATTTTATATTTTGCTCTAACGTCAAGGAAGGATCCAAATTGATGGATACCAAAAAAAAAAAAAAAAAGGGAAATGAGTTGATTGCAGGAAATTCTTTAAGGGAAGGATGATTGTGAATCTACGCAAATTTTAGTGCAATCATAAAATATCTCCTGCGACAATTGGGGGAGAAATCAAATCCAAAAGAAAAGGAAAAGAATCGTGATCATCTCAAAAGGGCAACAAATTGAGGGGGAGCTTTGATCAATTATGGAAAAATCTTTTTGGATTGATCGTGATCTTATTATGAATGAAAGGAAAGGTAAATGTGTCAGAATTTATCTAAAAAATCCGGTTAGTGCATCTTTTATTACCTTTTGTCATTAATAAATCTCGTATTGATATTATCATTTTATTATGACAAAAATGGTATGTGCAAGTTGTGATGCATCCGTGATTTTCATTGGATATTTCCTGATATATATGATTGAAGTGAGCTATATTGCATATCTTTAATATTCGACTTGTTTTATAAAACGACTGATTTTTGGAGATTGTGATTCATGCAAGATATTGATTATCATTCTCTACGTGAATCTATTGTTATCGCTTTTTGATTATGACAAAAAGGGGGAGAAGATATTGAATATGCATATGCTCAATCTATTTGTTATCTTCTGATATCCTTTGATTTAAAAGCATGTTTACAAATCTGCATATTCAGAGATTGTTTTGTCATCATCAAAAAGGGGGAGATTGTTAGGGAAATCCCTTATGATGTTTTGAAGATGACAAAATAAATCAAAGGCTACTAACATGTTTGATGGTTAAGTAATAGACCATGCAGATTATATAACATGTAAATGATATTGTCAAAGTGTGAAGACGACCAGAAGACTGAACGTAACTCATGTCCAAAGTATATTCTGAAGATATCCAGACTTCTGTGTCAAAGTCTGAAGACTGCCAAACTCAAGACTCAAAGTCTGAAGACCGCCAGACTCAGATTGTAAAGTCTACAGACTCAGACTTTACATCCAGATTCGATGAATCGTAACTCAAGCCCAATCATACAACGGCTAGTGATCTGGTTTGGATTCCACATCAAGATTGATTTGATTGATTCAATCTATTTGATTGACGATTGGATCTTGAAGACGAGAACTTTCTATACGAAGAAGCTTTACTTATGGAAACCAAGATTTCGTTTGTATGGGCGATCGGAATCAATTTGGGATTTTACCTTTGTCACTCAACGGCTACCAAATCTTCTAGATACAGAGCTGTCCAATGGGTATATTGGAAGACGATTATCCGGGATGCTGTCCAACGGGTAGTTTGGAAGTAGAGGAGTATTTAAGGAGATCATGGACCGATGAGCAAGTAAGAGATGGAGCGTAGAATTTATAATTCCAAAGTCTGAGCGATCTTCGATTATACACTTGTCTTTGGAGAGCTTAAACGGTTGTAATCGTGAGAGAAATACCAAAAGAGTGACTTAGTGAGATAGTGTGATCTACTACTAAGTGTCTGCACTCAAAGTTGTAATCTCTTGTTGATTGCATAGTGGAATCCAGCCAAGAAGGCTGTCATCGTGGGAGAGTGGACGTAGGCTTGGATTAAGCCGAACCACTATAAATCTTGTGTTCTTATTCTCTTCCCTAACTCCTTTATTTTATTCATACTAACACTCTCAGTAAGCATTTGAATGCAAGTTCTAAACATTTTGATTTGGCCCTGTTGAACACATGGTTTTGTTTAAATTTCTAGTTATGGGCTTGAAATCATTTTGAAAAAAAAAAAAATTTCAACTTGTGATTTTATATTGGGGCACAAAAATTGAAATTGCGTTTTTTATCGAATTTTCTCGTTCTCATATTTTGAGACTATAATGCAAATCATTTTGTGTACAAATTCCTCAAAATAGAAATCACTTCATTTTTTTAAGAGTAAAATCACAAATCAATCTTTCAAAAATCAATGACACTTTTGCATACGAAACTTTTGGAATAAAAATGGACATTCAATTGATGGCCGTGAATTGATAATTTTAATGATGTATTCTCTTATGATAAAATCTTGGCGAAATTTTAAAGTCCTGTAATAAGGATTGTGGGGCATGTATCGTCGCCTCGATTTTATTGTAAGAAGTGACGTCATTAAAATATCATTCTCTCATTCACGTACTGACACTGTCATCTTTTTGCAGGTTATGCGAAATGCTCCATGACATCCTTGCCTTTGACCACATAGAGAAGTGAATTCAAGAATTAGGACATGAGTGGATTTTTACTTTCATTTGTGCAAGAGTTTCTTGTATTCTATCGTTGTCTTTATTCTTGTTAAGAACCATGTTTTCCGTTTTGGGTTTTGATTGCGAATCCAATTGATGCTTTTGTAAATCATGCGACTCTTTTTTATTTTTTTTTATGATGGAATTCAACTTAGTGAAAATCATCCCTTTTTTTAATTAAAAAAAAATGAATTCGGAAGTGTTTCAAGTGAATCTTTACGTTTACCTTCCAAAATGAATTTCAAGAAAGCTTTGTTTAAGACTCTCTCTTCACGAAATTGCTTTCTCCAGTAGGACGATGAGTTTATTTGAGATCGACATTTGCTCATTCTAAAAGAAAAGTGTAGGCTCATGGAGTTTGAGGAGTAGGCATGCGTCGAAGCATCCTTGGCGCCAATTTTCCATAGAGGCGGAATGAAGTTGAATTCCATTCTGGGAAGTTTTGTTATTCACAAATGCTTAGATGCCAAAACAACCCATCGATCTCGTTCACTTTGCATGATGAGACAAATGAATGGAGTTGCCAAGCATCCAAAAAGGCGAAATTGAAGGAAGAGTAAATTGTATCGATTCCAGTTATTCATTTCTAATACCGTTTCTGACATGACTTTCTTTTCATTGTCAAGGAGATGTCAAGAGTGCCAAGTTTTGTAACGTTCCCAACAAACACGATGGAGCACTTTTAAGTCATGTTCATCTTAAACAAAAAGATTCAAATGAAACAAATGGGCAATATTCCTCCATGAGAGATACCATGAGATGTTGATCGCCCGACTTTGAAAAGGATGTATCTCATTCCTAAACTCGATTCTCTTCAGCATAAAAAATGACATGTCATTTTCTTTGATACAGGACAGACTCGAACAGAATGAAGGTTCGTCAAATAAAGAGTGGGAGAGCAACGTTTGATTTAAAAAAAATTTCTCATCTCCCCATCAATGAAATGTGCTGGAACAACATTGTCAGATTCATCAATAAGGATGTATCGTTCCTAAATTGTGAGAGTGCTAGTATGAACACCTAGAGGGGGGTGAATATGTGTATAAAATAAACATTGGCAAATATATGCGGAATAAAATAAACTTCGAGTAAAACAAAGAAGTTAAGGAAGAGAATAAGAACACAAGATTTATAGTGGTTCGGCTTAATCCAAGCCTACGTCCACTCTCCCACGCTAACAGCCTTCTTGGCTGGATTCCACTATGCAATCAACAAGAGATTACAACTTCGAGTGCAAACACTTAGTAGTAGATCACACTATCTCACTAAGTCACTCTTTTGGTATTTCTCTCACGATCACAAACGTTTAAGCTCTCCAAAGACAAGTGTATGAACAAAGATCGCTCGGACTTTGGAATTATAAATTCTACGCCCCGTCTTTTACTTGCTCATCAGTCCTTCATCTCCTTAAATACTCCTCCACTTCCAAACTACCCGTTGGACAGCATCCCGGAGAATCGTCTTCCAATATACCCATTGGACAGCTCTGTATCTAGAAGATTTGGTAGCCGTTGAGTGACAAAGGTAGAATCCCAAATTGATTCCGATCGCCCATACAAATGAAATCTTGGTTTCCATAAGTAAAGCTTCTTCATATAGAAAGTCATTGTCTTCAAGATCCAATCATCAATCAATTAGATTGAATCAATCAAATCAATCTTGATGTGGAATCCAAACCAGATCACTAGCCGTTATATGATTGGGCTTGTTTTACGTTCTGTCGAATTCTGGATGTAAAGTCTGAGAGCAATAGACTTTACAATCTGAGTCTGAACAATTTTCAGACATTGAGTCTTGAGTCTGGCAGTCTTCAGACTTTGACACAGAAGTCTGGAAATCTTCAAAATATACTGACATATGTTACGTTCAGTCTTCCTCCGTCTTCCGACTTTGATAATATTCTCTACATGTTCTATCATCTGCATGGTCTATTACTCAACCATCAAATATGTTAGTAGCCTTTGATTTATTTTGTCATTTTCAAAACATCATAAGGGATTTCCCTAACAATCTCCCCCTTTTTGATGATGACAAAACAATCTCTGAATATGCAGATTTATAAACATGCTTTTAAAAATATTAATTTAAATCAAAGGATATAAGAAGATAACAAATTGATTGAGCATAACAATATATAGAAAATAATCGCAGCTCAATATTATGCAATAATATCAACCAATTAACACATATGCATATTCATATATTCTCCCCCTTTTTGTCATAATCAAAAAGCGATAATAATGGATTCACGTAGAGAATGATAACAAATATCTTGCATGAATCACAATTTCCAAGAATCAGCTTTTATCGAATATTAAAGATATACAATATAGCTCACTTCGATTATATATATCAGCAAATATTCAATAAAAATCACAGATGCATCATGAAATTCACGTACCATTTTTGTCATAATGAAATAATATCAATACAAGATTTATTCATGACAAAAGGTAATAAAAGATGCACTAACTGGATTTTGTAGAACTTAAATTCTGACACATTTACCTTTCCTTCCATTCATGATAAGATCACGATCAATCCAAAAATATTTTTCCATAATTGATCAATGCTCCCCCTCAATTTGTTGCCTTTTTGAGATGATCAAGATTCTTTTCCTTTTCTTTTGGATTCGGTTTCTCCCCCTGTGATCATAACAATATTTGCAAATAGAAATAATTGTGATTTGTGCACGTTGAACAGAATATTTTTCCAATATTTCCTTTGTAGCAACAATATCCGCAATGATCACTTGCATTTTGAAATTCGAAGCAAAAATTTATTTTCTTTAACCAAGCTCATCTCGAATTCAACCTGCATAAACTTAACAAACTTTTTCCACAAATAATCTGTAATAATATCCACGTGATATATAATACCATTTTCTTCAAATAGATAAATTGAATAGCATATATAAAATTATCAAATATTAAAATTCAGAACTATTCAATCTTCCGTACGACACATAAGGGATTTCCTCAACAATTTGCAAAAACTTTGCACAAGGAATATAATTTTTGAACTTCCAAAAGATAGTATAGAATCTCCATGATTATCTGATCAAGCTTACCAAAATCCATATGGAAGATTCTTTTGTGACTTGCAAATTCTTATATAACAGATAATAATCTTTGCAAAAATGTCACGTAATATCATCCTTTGATTTGCGGATCAAACTTGCTAGATATAATATATCTTCTAAGAATATAGCAAGAATATCCATGAATATGCAGTAATATCTTTCAAGATTAAAGAGATTTCCTTGAGCATAAATTTCAGATATACATTTTGCAAAAGGAAAATAGATATTTCTGTCACGTGCCAAAATTGCAATACCTTATATTTATGACAGAAGATATTCGCAATAAATAATCATCCAAAATCATGATAAATGCACATAGAAATTTGCAAGGCGGGATGATAAAAATATTCTCTTACCCATGGTATATGTTTGCAATATACCATTGATTAAAAAAAATCATTACCAATTGTCGCATGAGATATATTTTTGATTGTATCTTGATTTGCATAGATTCGCGATCATTTTTCCCTTAAAGAATTTTCTACATTCAACTCATTTCCCTTTTTGGTATCCATCAATTTGGATCCTTCCATGACGTTAGAGCAAAATATATAATCTCCAAATATTCTTTCTTAATTCATCATAACAAAGTATTCCAAAGAAAGAATATTATGCATAATGATATTTTGAAAATTAAATTCTCACTTAGTCATAATACGATAAAATCAAAGAGAATAAAATTCTTGAGTATCTCAGAAAAAAAATATCTTGCAAAATTAGTATCGTGTAGAATCATATTTTTACTTTGCAAAATATGACAATTTGAGAGCATAAAATTTAGACAAAATAATTTGAATTATCTCAAATAATCACACGTATTAAATCAAATCTGAGAGTATAAAATCAAACCAAATAAATTCTTTTGTCTTTAAGCATGATATCAAAAATGATCACACGTATCAAATTAAATCTCGAATCGCAAAAACAAATCATACAATTCTTTCTTCAATAAAGCAAAATATGATTATTATAAAATCTCAATCAACCAAGGATATATCGAATATCAAGTATAATGAGAATTATTGCCTAAATCAAATTGAGAATAAAAATTTACCTTCCTTACCAAATTCTCTTTCTTCTTTCTTCTTTATATCCTGCAAAAAATAACTCATATTTTCTTTGGTACCCATTTTTTCTTGGGTCCATGAGAGTTAGTAGAATATGCAGTTTTTATCCAATTTTTCTTAATAGGCCTCCAGACTTTAGGACAATCTTTATCAAAGTGTTCCGAATCTCCACAATTTGAACACTTGAGGGCATTTCGACCAACAGGTTTTACAAACACTTTTTGAAAATGATTTTTGTAAAATGTCTTTGGAGGTCTTTGTTTAAGTCTCTCCTTGACTTTAGGAAAATTAATTAGAGAATCATTTTCCTTATTGAAACCAAGTCCTGACTTATTATAGTAAGGAACTTGTTTAGAAAGAGTATGCTCTAATATTTTTGATCCATTCGAAAATCTTGTTGAAATATTTGAAAATTCTTTCTTCAAAGAATCATTTTCTTTGACAACTAAATCTCGACTTTCGTTTGCTTGTAGAAAATCTTTTTGCAAAATTTCAAAATTTTCTTTTTGAGAAAGATCATGTTGTCTAAGCCAATAATTCTCCTTTTTAAGTTCAGAGATCCTTTTAAGAGAAGATTTGAGATTTGAGCAAAGCTCATTTATATACTTTGAAACTTTGAGAGGAATTGCTGAATGACTTACCTTGATTTCCTTATCGGATTATGAGTCTGGTTCTGAATCAGACTCTGATTCTGAGTCTGTGTCTGAGTCAGACTCAGATTCTGAATGTGCCGTCAAGCATAGATTTTCTTGCTCATCATCTTCTTTCATTATTCTTTTCTGGCCATTCTGCTTGTATTGATTTCTTCCATCAAATTTCCTTCCTTTTCTACTCAGCTTTTTGAATTTCTTGACCATAAAGACAAGTTCTTCATCGTCCATGTCATTTTCTGAGTCTGTTTTATCAAAAACAGTGTTAGATATTAAAGCAATAGACTTTTTACCTTCGGGATCTTCATCGTTGAGTTGTTCCACTTCATAGGATTGAAGAGTGCCAATCAATTTATCAACGGAGAGTGACATAATCCTTTGAGTCTCCTAGATTGAGGTCTTTACATGGTTCCAATCTTTTGAGAGACCTCGCAAGAGTTTGTTAACCTTCATTGGAGAAGAAATTGGGTGACCTTGATATGCCAAACCGTTTACAATTTTTGTAAAACGATCGAACATATTTCCAATCGACTCTCCGTGCTTCATCTTGAAGGATTCATATTTGCCGAGCATGAAGTTTACTTTTGTCTCTTTTACACGATCGGTCCCTTCATATGTAACATGAAGTTTATCCCAAACTTCTTTTGCTGTTTCACATGAAGAGATTCTGTTATATTCAGCAAGAGACAAAGCGCAATATAAAGAATAAATTGCTTTCGCATCAAGCGCTTCTCTTTTGGACATCTCCGTCCGAGACATAAGAGCGGGGGGTTTGGTTTCTTTGTCTTTACCATTCTTATTTGATGTAGACACGGCAATTTGGTTGATTCCTCTTTCCACAACATCCCATTGTAAGAGATCTCTGGATCTTATGAATGCTTTCATTTTGTTCTTCCACACGTCGTATTCCTTTCCATCAAAATATGGTGGCCTTGTGTTGCTTTGCCCTTCCATAAGTCCTAGTGCCAAGAAACTGGCCATAAATAATCTTTAGCTCAAAAGTAAAAAACACTTTTATAAACCGAGCACTTGGCTCTGATACCAATTGAGAGTGCTAGTATGAACACTTATAGGGGGGTGAATAGGTGTATAAAATAAACCTTGGCAAATATATGCGGAATAAAATAAACTTCGAGTAAAACAAAGGAGTTAAGGAAGAGAATAAGAACACAATATTTATAGTGGTTCGGCTTAATCCAAGCTTACGTCCACTCTCCCATGCTAACAGCCTTCTTGGCTGGATTCCACTATGCAATCAACAAGAGATTACAACTTCGAGTGCAAACACTTAGTAGTATATCACACTATCTCACTAAGTCACTCTTTTGGTATTTCTCTCACGATCACAAACGTTTAAGCTCTCCAAAGACAAGTGTATGAACAAAGATCGCTCGGACTTTGGAATTATAAATTCCACGCTTCGTCTCTTACTTGCTCATCGGTCCTTCATCTCCTTAAATACTCCTCAACTTCCAAACTACCCGTTGGACAGCATCCCGGAGAATCGTTTTCCAATATACCCATTGGACAGCTCTGTATCTAGAAGATTTGGTAGCCGTTGAGTGACAAAGGTAGAATCCCAAATTGATTCCGATCGCCCATACAAACGAAATCTTGGTTTCCATAAGTAAAGCTTCTTCATATAGAAAGTCATTGTCTTCAAGATCCAATCATCAATCAATTAGATTGAATCAATCAAATCAATCTTGATGTGGAATCCAAACCAGATCACTAGCCGTTATATGATTGGGCTTGTATTACGTTCTGTCGAATTCTGGATGTAAAGTCTGAGAGCAATAGACTTTACAATCTGAGTCTGAACAATCTTCAGACTTTGAGTCTTGAGTCTAGCAGTCTTCAGACTTTGACACAGAAGTTTGGAAATCTTCAAAATACACTCTGGACATATGTTACGTTCAGTCTTCTGGCCGTCTTCTGACTTTGATAATATTCTCTACATGTTCTATCATCTGCATGGTCTATTACTCAACCATCAAACATGTTAGTAGCCTTTGATTTATTTTGTAATCTTCAAAACATCATAAGTGATTTCCCTAACAAATTGAACCTAATTAAGTATAGAGATAACCCGTTTCATCTCCTCTTCTTACAAGGTGATGAATGGGAAAAATGTTGCACCTTGACCGTAGAAGCAGTGCCTTTCATCAAGGCAATAAGCGGGCAAAGCATCTAAAGAACAATATCCTCAGATGTGGAAACAAGGAGCACCCACTCTCCTTTCAAAGAAAAATCTTGAAAAGCACATCTCATGATCCATATATAAAATTTTCAAGCTTCTTGTCAGCTAAACATCTCTTCAAAAAGAGCATAAAAAAAAACAAAACATGAATCAAACTCTGTGAATTGTTGTATACAATAAATAAGTGCTTTTTATGGATAAAAGCAGGGCCACATAGCCATTTTTCAATCAATTCTAACAACTTCAAGCAAAGTACATACCTGAAAAATGAAAACACATGAAGGGTAAATGGTGTCGATTCCAATTGCTCATTTTGGATAGTGTCTTTGACATGATTCTTTCTTTCCTTTGATAGGAAGACATCAAACGCTTAAGGGCAAATGTTAGTGAATGGTAATGCCAAGTTACCAAATATCCACGAGGGTGAATCCAATAGATGTTAGCCCTCAAAGGATAAAAGCGAGTGAAGGGTAATAATGTATCGTTTCCAACATTTCAATCCCTAAAGATCTTTGCGCTAACATATTCTTTTACATTCTTTACAGGGTTACCAGGTCGCCATGCTGCAGGTAAATACCTTTCTTCTCAATCTTTTTTTTTAATTAAAAAAAAAGGAGAATTTCCATTACAAAAGAGAACTTTTGGTGCTTTTTTAGAGACAAGCAACAAAATAAAATGAAATGAATAATTGAAAAAATTCTACAAAAGTTTGAGCATCCATTTTATCTCAAAATTGTCTTTTCGTTTTGTGGGTTATTCATTTTGAATTAAATTTCTCTATGGAGATTGATCTACTTGGATGATGTCGGCAGAGTGAAAAGTGAAACATTAACCATGCCAAACAAGAAGTGCTTAGTGAGATAGCCAGTATGAGCACCTAGAGGGGGGTGAATAGGTACATAAACTATTTATCGAGATACGGAAGCGATTCTTGGCAAGTGATAGAAAGAAAATTCTTTATGGATTAATAAAATGAAATATGATCAAGGTAAAGAGAGTAAGGGAGAGAAAATTAAATACAAGGGTTATAGTGGTTCGGCTTATTCCAAGCCTACGTCCACTCTTCCGCACTGACAGCCCACTGGCTGGATTCCACTATGAACAAAAGAGAAGTTATACCACAGCTTTCCCTTGATTCCACAGTGTAGATGTTCTACCACACCTCCTCAAGGTTTCTCACAAATATAGACTCTCTTTTGAATACAATGTTTCGCTCAAAGAAAATTGTCTAAACAACTGGAAGCTTTCAGGCTTTGGAATTTTTCTATCGCGCACCCTTGAACAACTTAGAACGTCTTCCTTATATACTCCTTTATGCCATCATACCCGTTGGCACTTACCAAAGGAATTCCTTCAATCTACCCGTTGGACGGAATCAATTAAGAAGATAATTCGAGCTATTAAAGGAACGTGTCGATAGCCCATCAATCAATCCGTTCGCCCATACAATCAGGATCTCGGTTTCCATAAGTAGAACCTTCCAAGAATATTCAGTCAATCATCGGATCTTCAATCATCGATTCAATCTCGATCAATCAAAGGATTCCGTTATGTCTTTTCCAGCCACGAGATCTTCTCCAGTTGATAAGGTCATACCCTTAACGAAACATCCAGCTTACGGATAACCTTTCTTCAACGGATTAGAGACTCGTCAATGAGGATAGACTTTGAGTCTTGCGTCCGGCTGTCCGCAGTCTTCGACTTTAAATAGTAGAGTCTCGCAAACCTTCGACTAGACTGATGGAAACGATTTGTCAGCTTCAAAACATTTCAAGAAGATTTCTCCAACAATCTCCCCCTTTTTGATGGTGACAAAACTTTCCTGCAGATTTAGACAACTTTGACTTGCAAAACATTTCTCAAACACATATGCATATCTTATAGAGATAAATGGCTAAATGAATAACACTAGAATCTGCAACCACAGAAAATAGGTTAGTCTTGAATAAGATAAAGCCATGAAGCCAACCTTGAATAAGATAAAGCCATAAAGCCAACCATAAGATATCAATATCAATAGCAGTCAAATCCAAATCCAAATCCAAATCCAGACACAAAATTAAAGTCAAACATTAATCCAAATTAAACAATCTAAACGATTAAAAATTCAAAGTTTTGATTCAAATCTTGCACTTCTCTCCCTTTTTGTCAGCGTTAAAAAAGGTTAAGATGAAAATGGAGTGAAGTCAAGATTGCTTGGGAATGCGGACAAGCTGGAAATCTCCCATTGACTGTACGATCCCTTCCAGCCTTTTCAAGTCTTTCTTCAGATGTGCAATCTCCTCACCCTTGGCATTGGCCTGAATCTGAACAGAGATGGCTTGGATTTTATCATTCAATGAACTTGAAGAAACTTGACCCTCATTTTGCAAGTTTTGAACCTCGCATCCCAAGGCATAAATTTGACCGCACATATCCAAGAGAATATCGAGAATTCTGCGAAAATCGGCTGAGCTGTCGGTCTGCGTACTAGCTTCAGCACATTCTGCAGATGATGGCATATCAGAACAATCTTGGAGGATTGGTGATGAAACTTCATGACCTTCTTCTGGAAATTGAGAGGCATAAACGTCCTCCGGGTCTGCAGGAGAGCGACTGACTCCTTCACTTGCATTAGGATATGAGGACTTCTTTCCTTTCTCTTGATCTCCCCCTGTTTCCATGCCTACAGGTGGAGAAGAGTGTTCCTCAGGTTCTCCTTCTTCTCTTCTTTCTTTTCCAGATCTTTCCTCCTCTGCTTCTTTTTCGCCAACTGCTCTTTCTTCTTTTTTCTCTTCTTCTTCTCTTGCTTCTTCTTCTCTCTCCTTTTCTTGACCTTCTCTTTCATCTTGGCCTTCTTTTTCATTTTCTTCTGTCTCACGCTGTTCCATTGATTTTGGAATAGTACGACTTAGTTTTTTCAAAGCTATGGCCGAAATGGTAAGGTCATCATCTTCATCATCTTCCACAATAAGAGCTCTTCTTTTCGGTTTTGAAGCAACCAAGGGCTCCTTTCCTTTCCTTTTTGAAGAAAAGGTTTGATGAGCTCTAATTGGAGTCTTCTCCTTGAATTTCTCCAACTCCTTGTTCAGTTCCTTTAGACGCATTTTGGTCACCATCTTTAGTCCTACCACCATTTGATCGCACGATCGAACACAGAAGATTTGCGGAGGCTGAATATTCAGATGTCGGAATAACTTCGTCACAAGGCTTGGGTAAGGGAGTTGACCTCTGTCTTTCATCATCGCTCTATACATGTGAAACATGATAATGTGAGGGAGAGAAAACCTTTTCCTAGTGAGGATGGCATACATCAACTTTGCCTCTGAACTTGAAACATCAGTCTTGGAGGTTGATTTAGGTCGAAGGCAATTGATTACAATCTTGTGAAGCAAGATATTGAATGCACTCATCCTTAGGTAGGTGATCTTCTCCTCTCGTTCTCCTATCCTTCACAAGTTCCAAAGGTGTGGCCCGAGCAATGGAAACTTTGATCGGTTGATATCTTCCTCTTTCAACTCCTAACACATCCGCCAAAGATATTCATATCCACAACATAGTCTTGATCTTTGACACTGAAAGAAAATCTATTTGCATCCAAAAAGCTAAGATTTGAATAGAAATATGCGGTTAGTTCAGCATAGGCCTCTGTAGTGTCGGAGCAGAATGTTTCAAGCTTAAGATAACCGAACTTCTCCCGCAAGTTCACATTCACAGTATCCAGAAAATCAAAATCCACACTCCTAGGGTTTATTAGCCCACGCTTCAACAATTTCGAGTACAAATCCTTTTGTTCCTTCGATCTGAACAAATCTCCCATTTTTCCTCGACTTTTAACCGCAACACCCATTCTCGGTTGAAATTGGTTGTACAACTTGTCATCATCATTCCCATTTACAGGATTCGGTCCCCAATCACGAGGATCACTTGGGATATTCACAAGGGTTTCCTCAGCCACCCCTTGTTGAGCAATTCCCAAACTTTCCATTTTTCGCAAAAAGATATATTCGTTCCCATATCCTTTTTCTTTAAGAAAATCATTGACATAGTTCAAGGGAGTAAAAGTTCCTTTTAATGCACGATACAACTTATAAATAAAAACGGGCTTTTGAGCTCTTACTGGATCTGCATCCTTAATGTTTTCTTCCTCTTGTTGATGATCAACGCCTTGAGGACTAGGTGGAGGAGAATGATGCGGTTGAGAATGTTGTGGGCTTTGTCGCTGATCTGGAGACACTTCTTCTTCGGTGAGATCGAAGTGCGTAGGCCCCTCATTCATCCGCCGTGGTCCCCTGCTTGCGATCCTTGACGACTTTCTTGAAGAAGACATTTTTCTCGCACTTTGAGAGATTCCTTGCTTGACTTCCCCCAAGAAAAATGACAACTTTTTCAAGATTAGGCGGAGATAAAAACAGGAATGGAGGATCGGTGCTTTTTAGGGTTTCGAGAGTAAAGTGAGGAGGAAGCAACAGTATACGATCGGTTAAAAGAGATGTATATGAATAGTCAGAAATAAAAAGATGCATTTTAAAAAATAACTGTCCTTTTCCGCGAAAATAGTCATTTAAAAAAAACTTCTTTTTCGAAAAAGGAAACGATGCAGTAATTACGCTAATTAAAGATAGCAATAAAAAGACATGGTTCGACGATCATACCTTTTCAAGATAATATGAGAGAGAGAGAGACTAACTTACAGTCATGGTCTTGTTTGTCTGAGTCTGAGAGTCTCTAGACTTTAACTTCTTCAAACCTTAATATGTTGAGTCTGGAGTGAATAATTTCAAATTGATTTTTCTCCAAGGGCTTTGTGAATATATCCGCCGTTGGTTCTTTGAATCAAAGATACTGAATCGAAACTTCTCCATTCTGAACATGGTCTCGATGAAGTGATGTCGAATCTCTATATGCTTTGCTCTTGAGTGAAGAATTGGATTTTTGGTGAGATTGATAGCGCCGGTGTTGTCGCAATTAATCTCGTGCATGAGTCTTCAATTCCAAAGTCTCTTAGCTGTTGCTTTATCCATAGAATTTGTGAACAGCAACTTCCAAGAGCTACATACTCGCTCTGTAGAGAGAGCTACCGTACTCGTTTTCTTGAAAACCAAGACCCCGTCCCCGCTCCAAGTAGTTGACAAAATACCCGAGGTGCTCTTTCTATCAACTCTGCAACCGGCTAGATCTGCGTCTGAGTATCCCAGAAGAGTAAAGTCTCCCTTTTTAGGATACCATAGGCCGATGCTTGAAGTTGAAGCAATGTATTTGATAATACGCTTTTCAGCACTTAAATGAGATTCTTTAGGGTATGCTTGAAATCTAGCACACATGCAAACATTGAACAAAATGTCAGGTCTAGAAGCAGTAAGATAAAGAAGTGAGCCAATGATACTCATGTATAGCTTCTGATCGACTTTCTTTCCTTCTTCATCTTTGTCTATCTTCAAGGCACTTGACATTGGAATGTCGATCTTTTTGCAATTGTCCAGTCCAAACTTTTTGACAAGATCATTAGCATATTTTTCTTGACGAATAAAAGTTCCTTCCTTTAGTTGTTTCACTTGAAGTCCAAGAAAGAAGGTTAACTCACCCATCATGCTCATTTCAAATTCATCCTGCATAGTCTTAGAGAATTTCTTGCACAGACTTTCATTAGAGGATCCAAAAATAATATTATCGACATATATTTGAACAAGCAGAAAACTTTTGCTTTCTCTTTTAATAAAAAGAGTAGTGTCTACTTTACCTTTAGCAAAACCATTTCGAATTAAAAACTTACTTAATCTGTCATACCAAGCTCGAGGTGCTTGTTTCAAACCATATAGGGCATTTTTGAGTCTGAATACTGAGTCTGGTTTCCTTGGGTCTTCAAATCCAGGTGGTTGTTCCACATAGACTTCCTCATGGATGAATCCATTTAGAAAAGCACTTTTGACGTCCATTTGGAATAATCTGAAATTTTTGTGACAAGCAAATGCAAGTAATAAACGAATTGCTTCTAACCTTACTACTGGTGCGTAAGTCTCATCAGAGTCGATCCATTCTTCTTGTGTGTATCCCTTGGCCACGAGTCTTGCTTTGTTTCTTACGATCTTGCCTTTCTCGTCCATCTTGTTTCTGAAAACCCATTTAGCTCCAATGATAGATTTACCTTTTGGTTTTGGAGACAATTCCAGACATCATTGATACTGAATTGCTTGAGTTCTTCTTGCATAACTTCAATCCAGCTTTCATCAGATAAAGCTTCTTCTATGCTCTTGGGTTCTATTTCAAATAAGAGCCACAAAGACTAGATTCTTCGCGCCTTTTGGATCTTGTGCGAATTCCTTCATTGATGTCGCCAATGATAAGATCTTTAGGATGACTGGACTTATGCTTCCGAGTTCTGCTGGATAATTTGTCGATTGATGATCACTTTCTTCGCTTGATTCTTCGACGCCACTTGTCAGCTGTTCCTTCAAAGTCTCGAGCTGCTTCTTGAGATTTAGACTTTGTAGAGTCTGGAGCAGGTTCAGATTCCTCTAGATGTGTCTGAATGGATTCATTTTGTGTAGAATCTTGGAATTTGACATTCATTGATTCTTCCACTGTTTGAGTCTTCTTATTGTAGACTCTGTACGCTTTACTAGAGGTTGAATATCCAAGGAAGATGCCTTCATCTGACTTTTCTTCAAACTTACCAACTCGATCATTTGCATTTTTCAGTATAAAACATTTGCATCCGAATACATGAAAATATGAAACGATGGGCTTCTTTTCTTTGAATAATTCATAGGGGGTTTTTTTTCTAGAATAGGCCTTAGAAAAACTCTATTAATAATGTAACATGCTGTAAAGACTGCTTCAGCCCAAAAACATGAAGAGATGTTGCTTTCAATTAAGAGAGTTCTTGCCATTTCTTGAAGCGATCTATTCTTTCTTTCCACAACTCAATTTTGCTCTGGAGTATATGGAGAAGAGAACATATGATGAAAACTAGATTTATCACAAAACTTTGCAAAATCTTGATTTTCAAATTCACCTCCATGATCTGTTCTAATACTTGAAATAGCATATCCCTTTTCGTTTTGAACCTTTTTAGCAAATTTTTCAAAGTAAGAGAAAGTTTCAAACTTACTTGCCAGGAAATATACCCAAGTAAATCGTGAGTAGTCATCCACAATTACTAGGCAATATTTCTTACCTCCAATGCTTTGAGTTCTGGTTGGTCCAAAGAGATCCATATGCAGAAGCTGCAGTACACGGTTAGTGGAAACTTGATTTATTGGTTTGAAGGAATTTCTTACTTGTTTTCCCAATATATGCATGGTGTACATAGATTAGACTTTTGGTATGATAAATTGGGTAGACCACGAACAAGCTTCTTTGCTGAAATTTTGGCTATCTCGCTTCATATTGATGTGTCCAAGCTTTCTCGTGCCATAAACTTGCTTCATCTTGTATTGAGATTAAACACTGTGATTCATCTGGTTTTACATCCAAGAGGTAGATATTTCCATGTCTTCGACCCATAAACGACGAGTAGAGTCTTTACCGGTTCCAAACATATTCCCTCTTGAAAGTAGATTTTGAAACCGGTATCACAAAGCTGGGCCGACACCGAGCGGTTGTAGTTGAGTCTTTCAACTAAAGAAACATTGTTTATTGTGAGGTTTCCAATCTTCACAGTTCCAAGTCCAACTATTCTTCCTTTGCTATTTCCTCCAAAAGAAACTTTTTTTTTGGTTAAGACCTCCAAAAGAAACTTTTCCACCATTCGCTTGAATAAGCTTTATGAAGCAATTTGAATCTCCTGTCATGTGTCTCGAGCATCCACTATTCAGGTACCATTTCACATTTTTCTTGATAGTGACCTCGAATTCACTTTCTGAATCTGAATCGGTCTCGGAGTTTGATTCTGAATCCGATTGTGCCATTAGACATATGTTGGCATAATCGTCATCACTATCTTCGCACTCCGTATCACTCCAGGTTTATGCTTTGAGAGCTTTTCGATATTTTTTAGTTTTTCCTTTCTTCTTCCTTAGAAGAGGACAGTTGGGTCTGATGTGTTACTTTTTCTTACATTCAAAGCAGACTATATCTTTGTTTGATTCATCATCTTCAGCAGACTTGGTCTGTTGCTTTTGAAAACTTTGTTTCTTTGGATTGAATCTTTTTCCTTTTCTGTTAAGCTTTTTGAATCTTCTTATCATGAGAGCAAGCTCCTCATCGTCCATATCGTCTTCAGAATCTGCAACATCAGAATCATCATTGGATTTCAATGCAATAGATTTCTTACCTTTAAGATCTTCGTCTTTATTGATTCGTTCCACTTCATAAGACTGAAGGGTCCCAACCAACTCATCGACAGACAGTGGCGTGATTCTTTGGGTCTCTCTGATTGAGGTCTTTATGTGATTCCAATCCTTGGAGAGTCTACGCAGTAGCTTGTTCACTTTTATGGGATCAGAAATTGGTTGACCTTGATTTTCAAGACCATTCACGATATCTGTAAAACGACAAAACATGTCAGTTATAGATTCTCCCAATTTCATCCTGAAGGCTTCGTATTGACCGATGAGTATATTGACTCTGGTCTCTTTCACTCGATCGGTTCCTTCATAAGTAATGTGTAATCTATCCCAGACTTCTTTGGCTGTATCACAAGAAGATATTCTGTTATATTCGGTAGGTGATAAAGCACAATATAAAGAATAAATTGCTTTTGCATCAAGAGCTTGTCTCTTGATTATCTCTTCCGACTCATTTCGCTTTGGACTCAACAAAGTGTCCTTTCCTCTTTTCGAGACAGATGCAGCTTTAGGAATGATTCTTTTTTCTACAACGTCCCATTCCAGAGGATCCTTTGATCTTAAGAACGCCTTCATCTTGTTCTTCCATATGTTGTAGTCCTTTCCATCAAAGTAAGGTGGTCTCATGTTGCTTTGCCCTTCTACCAGCCCTGGAGCCAACATACTAGCCATGGATCTTTTACTCTGAAGTAAAACACTTCAAACAAAGTGAGCACACGAGCTCTGATACCAATTGAGATAGCTAGTATGAGCACCTAGAGGGGGGTGAATAGGTGCATAAACTATTTATCGAGATACGGAAGCGATTCTTGGCAAGTGATACAAAGAAAATTCTTTCTGGATTAACAAAATGAAATACGATCAAGGTAAAGAGAGTAAGGGAGAGAAAATTAAACACAAGGCGTATAGTGGTTCGGCTTATTCCAAGCCTACGTCCACTCTTCCGCACTGACAGCCCACCGGCAGGATTCCACTATGAATAAAAGAAAAGTTACACCACAGCTTTCCCTTGATTCCACAGTGTAGATGTTCTACCACACCTCCTCAAGGTTTCTCACAAATATAGACTCTCTTTTGAATACAATGTTTCGCTCAAAGAAAATTGTCTAAACAACTGGAAGCTTTCAGGCTTTGGAATTTTTCTATCGCGCACCCTTGAACAACTTAGAACGTCTTCCTTATATACTCCTTTATGCCATCATACCCGTTGGCACTTACCAAAGGAATTCCTCCAATCTACCCGTTGGACGGAATCAATTAAGAAGATAATTCGAGTTATTAAAGGAACGTGTCGATAGCCATCAATCCTGTTCGCCCATACAATCAGGATCTCGGTTTCCATAAGTAGAACCTTCCAAGAATATTCAGTCAATCATCGGATCTTCAATCATCGATTCAATCTCGATCAATCAAAGGATTCCGTTATGTCTTTTCCAGCCACGAGATCTTCTCCGCTTGATAAGGTCATACCCTTAACGAAACATCCAGCTACGGATAACCTTTCTTCAACGGATTAGAGATCACAATGAGGATAGACTTTGAGTCTTGCGTCTGGCTGTCCGCAGGTCTTCAGACTTTAAATAGTAGAGTCTGCAAACCTTCAGACTAGACTGATGGAAATGATTTGTCAGTTTCAAAACACTTCAAGAAGATTTCTTCAACACTTAGGACGAAGAAAGGTAAGCCATTTCCAAACACGTCATTCAAACACTTTTGAGAGCTAAGTGAAAGATACCTTCTCTTAGGATGAATGATTCATTCGTATTGAGCGCAAAGATCGAAATGATAAAGGCGTTTCCTTCATCAATCCCAAGCACCGTACTAATCTCTTGCTAGCCCTTTCGGCTGAGTAAAGATGATTCTTGAAAATACCCCTGTCGAAAATGACCCTACATTGGGGCAGCATAGGAGGTTATGATCGTGTTGTAGAGTGAAGGATCGAGAAAGATTCTATTACTTTCACTTTCATCAATCTTTTGGTCGTAGCTTCAGAGGAATTTTCATTAGAGCTTGACTCATCCTAATGTGAAGAAGAGCATTTCCTTCTCTACCCAAACACTGATATCTATTGCTTTAACCAATTTGGGCATGATTATTCATTTATGAACCCTGAGCGGTGATTATCTCCCTTCATTGGGGCAAGGCATAAGAATTGACCAAATACAATTGACAGTCACGAGAAAATGTGAAAAGCATCTCGAAAGTCATAAGAGCTACAAAAGTTCAAAGAACAAAAAGTTCGACAAATTAGGGGGCATGAAAAAGCAGTGTGCCTAATAAAAGCAAGGTCGATGCCCGTCAAGAAAAAGAACTAAAAGCTACACCTTATGTGAAATTTTTTTTATCAAAGTCCAAGTGCCTGCGAAAAAAAAAATCATTGCAAGTGCAAAGGAAATTAGAGAAGAGCAAACCTCCATGCAGAAATGATTAATCAAGGGACTTTCGAGATGCGCAGTGTTTCAAAAGCCACATGCCTTCGAAAGATTGAGTAACTTGGTCACGATGCCATGATGATCACTGACTCTTAAAAACCCTCTTGAAAATTTTAAGCTTTTTGAGCCTTTCCTGAGCCAACATTACAACCTTCTGCCGAAGTCTCTTCTGATTGGGATGGTTCGAGTGAAAATGAGAATGCCATAAAGAAACTATTGCTTGAAGAAGTGAAAGTAATCCTATCTTGTCTTATCTTCCAAAGTTCTCGACTTGTAAACCCGATGAACATAACAACAAATGTTCATTTACTGGCCTCAAAGCAATAATTCCTTTGTGTAAGCCCTAAACGAGCCTATATTGCGGTCCTTTCAAAAGACCTTTTTGATCGATCATATTGTGCTCATCGCGAATGTTTCTGAAAGCCTTTGATCTGGGTTATGTGAGATACCCTCAGCAACCAGTTATCTCCCACATGAATGGATGGGATCAAGCAGTCATTTCATCGAAAGTGCGTGAGAAGCCCTTTCTGACTAAGAAGCTCTAGTTTGGCATGCTTAATGAGCCTTGTTCATGAGTTGTGATCGTCTTGATAAGAACTTGACTCCTAGAGAATTTGATGATTAATGATATATCCACAAGCAAGATGACAATTTTGCGCCATATGATGCTGATTGACATTGTATGTTTTTCTACAGCAGTCGGACTTAGCTTGATTATCATGTTCAATTAATGCTGTAATATTGCCAATACGTCTCTTGATGATGTTTCTAACGACATTTGCTCAAGTTGAGTTTGACAGGATTCCTCAGTGAAGCCATGCAGTTTTCATGGGGTTAGCGGGTGCTTCCCTAAAAACCAAAGGTTCATGGTTAGCCTTAAATCATGTCATCTCAAAGGGTTCATGGTCAACCTTAAACCATGCCGTCTCCAAAGGTTCATGGTCAGCCTTAAACCATGTCATTTACAAGGTTGGTGGGTTTTCCTAAACCACACGGTCGAAACCCATTTGTACACGGTGAGACCTTCATCCCAGTCGAAACCCGTTTTTACACGGTGAGACTATCATCAAGGTCGAAACCCGTTTATACACAGTGAGACCTTTCTCCCAGTCGAAACCCGTTTTTACACGGTGAGACTACCATTCAGTCTAAACCCGTTTGTACACGGTGAGACCTTCCTCCCAGTCGAAACTCGTTTTTACACGGTGAGACTATCATCCGGTTGAAACCCGTTTTTACACAGTGAGACTATCATCCGGTCAAAACCCGTTTGTACACGATGAGACATTCCTCCCAGTCGAAACTCGTTTTTACACGGTGAGACTATCATCACGGTCAAAACCCGTTTTTATACGGTGAGACTACCATTCGGTCGAAACCCGTTTGTACACGGTGAGACCTTCCTCCTAGTCGAAACCCGTTTTTACACGGTGAGACTATCATCCGGTCAAAACCTGTTTGTACACGGTGAGACCTTCCTCCCAGTTGAAACTCGTTTTTACACGGTGAGACTATCATTCGGTCGAAACCCGTTTGTACGCGGTGAGACCTTCCTCCCAGTCGAAACCCGTTTTTACACGGTGAGACTATTATTCGTCGAAACCCGTTTGTACACGGTGAGACCCTCCTCCCAGTCGAAACCCGTTTTTACACGGTGAGACTATCATCCGGTCGAAACCCGTTTGTACATGGTGAGACCTTCCTCCCAGTCGAAACTCGTTTTTACACGATGAGACTATCATTCGGTCGAAACCTATTTGTACACGGTGAGACCTTCCTCCCAGTCGAAACCCATTTTTACATGGTGAGACCATCACATTCAGTCAAAATCCGTTTTTACACGGTGAGACCTTTTTTTCCCAGTATAAATCACATGGTTGGTGGGTTTATCCTTAAACCACGGGGTTGGTGGCTTTCCTAAACCACAGGGTTTGTGGGTCTATCCTCAAACCACACAGTTCGTGGGTTTATCCTTAAACCACACGGTTGGTGGGTTTATCCTTAAACCACGGGATTGGTGGCTTTTCCTAAACCACAAGGTTCGTGGGTCATCCTTAAACCCCGCTTTAAAAATGTTCATGAGTCTATCTTTAAACTGCGACTTTTCAAAAGGTTCATGGTCAACCTTAAACCATGTCATCTACAAAAGATCATTGGTTTTCCTCAAATCATGCCTTTTAAACCCGGTCAAAACACGTTGCTACATAGTGAGACCTCATTTCTTTCCTTCCTCTTATTGACACAACGTGCTTCCATAGCTCGACCTGACGCGTGCTTATGCACCTAGGGTCTCTCTACCGCCGAAATAATTTAGGTGTCTTCTGTCTTTGAATGGAACCTCTTCGAGCTCCCATTCAAAGAGGGGCAGCTGTTGACACCTAAATTTCGCCATTTTGCTTAAAACTTAATCGCATACAAAACTAGGAATTAGTTGCTAAAAAAAATCCAAAAAAAATTGCCATAAAAAAACAAAGAAACAAAAAAAAAACAAAAATGCTTAAGGGGGTCGAGTTGGGCCTAATCTAGCCTAGGCCCGGCCCAGCTTCCTTTCCCCTCCAGCCCATGCCTGGCTATCTTCCTCCTTCGCATGCGGACCTGCAAAACAGAACAGAAACAGGGGCAGCAGGGGAGCACGGAGGAAGACAGTGAACAGAGGGGCATCGGAGACCGGGGGAAGACAAAGTGAAGAGGAGCTCGTGGAGAGAAAAAAAGGAGCAAAGAGGAAAAGAAGAGACCCAGCACAGAGGATCGAGAGAAGAGAGAGGAGGGGGGAAGAAACGGAGGGGAGGAGGCGTCGCCGTTGCAGGCCTCTCTGGGTCACCACCACCGTCGCCAACGAGCCACCCAATCGACGCCTTTCGCCGCCATCTTCCCCAGAATCCAGATCTAAAGCAAGGGGGAAAAAAGAAAAGCGGCGAGGGAAGAGACGGAGAACCGGGAAGGGAGAGATATCCGAGAGAGAGAGAGGTCAAAGGGGAGTTGTGGCCGCCATCGGTGGTCCGTTCGTGAGTTGTTGTCCGTCGCGGCTCTTCTCGTTGAACCAAGTAGGTCTTCCCTACTCATGTATGCTCCGTTTTTGTAGGGTGTCGGACCAGAGCTCGTGGACGACCTGTTCGCATGAGCTTTGGTTCCTTCGGAGCCTGTAAATCTTTAGCCAAACCTCTGTGTGTTGCTGGTCGTTTTCCAAGAACCCTGGTCCCATTTCGAGTCTCGGTTGAGTCGGAAATCCAAACATTTGGTAATGCTCGCGAACTGTTTGTATAAATGCCTGAGTGAAGCTAGCATGACTATTCTTGAACCCTCGTCCATTATACGCGCCCGCCGTTGATAGATGCGTTTTGTTGTTGTTCTGCACGTTTTTGTTTCGTCCATTTTAAGTTTACTAGCCATATGTTGTGATTCGAGCTTATTTTCATACAAGTTGGGGCTCGTCTCCCTCCCTGTCCGTATCCGTATAAGTGAGAGAGTGGGTCTCGGCTCGGCAGCGGCCTGAGCGCGAGTGGTGTAGGCGCCGGTGAGGATGGGTAGTGAGGCTTGTTTAAAAGGGCATTGGTTCAGTCGATGAGCTTCGGTAAAAAGAGCATAGGAGAGAAGGTGGCTTCGAGCGTGTAGAGAATGCACAAAGAAGAAGAAGACCAAAAGGCAAAAGAAAAATAAAAGAAAAAGAAAACAAAAGAAAACAAAAAAGGAAAACTATAAAATGGCAAAAGCTGGCCTCGAGAAGGACAGTCGGGTAGAGCGTGTAGGGAAAGGATGAAGTGAGGAAAAGATAAAAAAAATAAAATAAATAAATGACAAGAAAGAATCATTAAAAAAGGTTGTAAAAGAAAAATGAAAAAAAAAACCGTTTTTTTAGTCCGGCTGAGTTGGATCCGGTTTTGGGCTAGGTCCGCAGGTCAAATTGGGTTTACTCGGTCCGAACCCATTTTCATGAAGTATAAAAATATTAAATATTAAAAATATTAAAAATTCAAAAAAAGAGAAAATAAAAAATTTAGAAAGAAAAGGAAAAAGAAGAAAATTTCAAAAAAAAAATATTCTGAAAATTCAAAAACTCAGAAAACATTAAAAAAATTCGACCTTTTTTAAAAAAAAAAATTAAAAAATTTTCAAAAAATTTAAAATAAAAATTTCAATATATATATTTTATTTTTTTTTTGAAAATTCGAAATGTCCTTTTTTGAAAGAATAGAAAAATCGTTAAAAAAATTAATTAATTTTCCTCAAAAAGGTTGAAATTAATCTTTAGAGTAATTTCCTCCTAAAAATAGGAAACCTTTCAATTTGGAATTGTGTTTAAGTTTGATTAAGCCTTTAGGGCTTTACCTTAAGGTTTCAATTGTCCTTGGGAACAAATGCCTTTGAATGCATAATATTGATATGCTGGTTTTGGCTTCTCTTTAATTTAGTTAGGATTGGTATTTACCTGATCCTAAGTGTTGAATTTTTGCTCTTTCATGCAATTTATTCAATCGCTTTCCGTAGTTGTTAATTATTATTTTAATGATTGTGCACCCGTATTATCACCTCACATGTTAGTGGATATGTATAAAATTAATCCAAGCTGCCTATCAAAAATCATTTTGTTAAAATGAGCAAGATTAGGTACCGAAAGGGCATTAATTGATTAATTAGTGTAATCAAGTCCCCGAACCTAGATTCTCTGGTTGCGTAGGAAATGAGGCACCCTCCCATGCCTCACTTGGTTTCTAGTCGACCCCAATAGGCTAGTGGCGACTCATTTTGTGCAAAATCCCTTAAGAATATCCCAACGTCACGCGGAGTATGGGCTTTGGAGAGTTCACGCCTGATCATGGGTTTAGGCCCGTCCTTTAGGCAATACCCCTAAACCTGTTCCCTTCCCCCGAGGGTACGTCGCGACAGACCTATTCTAGAGAAAACCCCCTATGAACTATTCAAAGAAAAGAAGCCCATTGTTTCATATTTTCATGTATTCGGATGTAAATGTTTTATACTGAAAAATGCTAATGATCGAGTTGGAAAGTTTGAAGAAAAGTTAGATGAAGGCATCTTCCTTGGATATTCAACCACAGGCAAAGCGTACAAAGTCTACAACAAGAAGACTCAAACAGTGGAAGAATCAATGAATGTTAAATTCCAAGATTCTACACAAAATGAATCTATTCAGACTCATTTTGAAGAGACTGAACCTGCTCCAGACTCTACTAAGTCTAAAACTCAAGAAGCAACTCAGACTTTGAAGGACCAGAAACAAGTGATTGTTGAAGATTCAAGTGAAGGAAGCGACCATCAATCTGATAAATTAACTAGCAACTGGAAACATAAGTCCAGTCATCCCAAAGATCTTATCATTGGCAACATCAATGAAGGAATTCACACAAGATCCAAAAGGCGCGAAGAGTCTAGTGCTGTTGCTCTTATTTCTGAAGTAGAACCCAAAAGCATAGAAGAAGCTTTATCTGATGAAAGCTGGATTGAAGCTATGCAAGAAGAACTCAGACAATTCAGCATTAATGATGTCTGGGAATTGACTCATAAACCAAAAGGTAAAACTGTTATTGGAGCTAAATGGGTTTTCAGAAACAAGATGGACGAGAAAGGCAAAGTCATAAGAAACAAAGCAAGACTCGTGGCCAAGGGATACACGCAAGAAGAAGGGATAGATTATGACGAGACTTACGCATCAGTAGCAAGGTTAGAAGCAATTCGTTTATTACTTGCATTTGCTTGTCATAAAAATTCAGGTTATTCCAAATGGACGTCAAAAGTGCCTTCCTAAATGGATTTATCCATGAGGAAGTTTATGTGGAACAACCACCAGGGTTTGAAGACCCAAAGAAGCCAGACTCAGTATTCAGACTGAAAAATGCCTTGTATAGTTTAAAGCAAGCACCTCGAGCTTGGTACGACAGACTAAGTAAGTTCTTAATATAGAATGGCTTTGTCAAAGGTAAAATAGATACTACTCTATTTATCATAAAAGAAAACAAAAGCTTTTTACTTGTTCAAATATATGTGGATGATATTATTTTTGGATCCTCTAATGAAAGTCTGTGCAAGAAATTCTCTAAGTCTATGCAAGATGAGTTTGAAATGAGAATGATGGGAGAATTAACCTTCTTTCTTGGACTCCAAGTAAAACAATTGAAGGAAGGAACTTTTATTCATCAAGAAAAATATGCTAATGATCTTGTCAAAAGGTTTGGACTGGAAAAGTGCAAAAAGACCGACATACCGATGTCAAGTTCTTTGAAGATAGACAAAGATGAAGAAGGGAAGAAAGTTGATCAAAAGTTGTACAGGAGTATCATCGGTTCACTTCTCTATCTTACTGCTTCTAGACCTGACATTTTGTTTAGTGTTTGCATTTGTGCTAGATTTCAAGCAGACCCTAGAGAATCTCATATCAGTGCTGCGAAGCGTATTATCAAGTACATTGCTTCAACTCCAAGTATCGGTCTGTGGTATCTCAAAAAGGGAGACTTCACTCTTCTTGGATATTCAGACGCAGATCTAGCCGGTTGTAGAGTTGATAGAAAGAGCACCTCGGGAACTTGCCAGTTGCTTGGAAGCAGGACAGTGTCTTGGTTTTCAAGGAAACAAAATACTGTGGCTCTCTCTACAACAGAAGCAGAGTATGTAGCTCTTGGAAGTTGTTGTTCGCAAGTTCTGTGGATAAACAACAGCTACAAGACTTTGGAATTGAAGACTCATGCACTGAGATTAGATGTGACAACACCAGCGCAATCAATCTCACTAAAAATCCAATCCTTCACTCAAGAGCAAAGCATATAGAGATTCGATATCACTTCATTAGAGATCATGTTCAAAGTGGAGAAATCTCGATTCAATTTGTTGATTCAAAGAGCCAACTAGCGGATATATTCACAAAGCCTTTGGAGAAGAATCAATTCGATATTATCCGTTCCGGACTCAACATTTTGAAGCTTGAGGAAGTTAAAGTCTAGAGACTCTCGAGACCCTCGGACTCAGACATTCATGGCTATAGACTGTAAGTTGTTTTAATATTTAATCTCGAAAAGGTACGATCATTCATTAAGTTATAATTGATTTATATTATCTTTAATTTCCGTGAAAAATGGAATCTTGCCTTTTCAAAAAGATAACTTCTATTTAAAACGGCAGTTATTGTTTTTTAAAAAGGGGACGATTGTTCACTTTCCTTTATGTCGATTGGTTTTTTCCTTTTTAAATTAGGTTATATATATACAATCAGCTGTTTTCTTCGCTTAACTCCAAAACCCTAAAAAGCATTCTCCTCTCAATCCTGTCCCGACTTCGTGTTCATCTTCGAGAAAGTTGTCATCTTTTCTTGGGAAAGCGAGTTGAGGAATCTTTCAACGACAAGGAACGATATCTTCTTTGAGAAAGTCTTCAAGAATCGCGAGCAGGGGACCACAGAGAATGAGGGAGGGACCTACCCATTTCGATCTCACCGAGGAAGAAGAGTTACCGAGACAGCGACAGAGCCCGATTCACTCTCAGCCACGTCACTCTCCACCATCTACCCCACAGGGTGTGGGACAACAACAGGAGGAAGAAATAATCGAGGAAGTAGACCCTGTAAGAATTCAAAAACCCTCTTTTATTTACAAGCTCTATCGTGCTTTGAAGAGCATTGGTACTCCGCTAAACTATGTAGATGATTTCCTTAAAGACAAGGGTTATGGAAATGAGTATGTCTTTTTGCGACGAATGGAGGATTTGAGAATTGCTCCCAAAGGAAAGGCCGAGGAAGCACTCGCAAACATTCCAAGTGACCCTCGTGTAGGGGGATTGAATCCGACTGATGGGAACAATGATGATAAATTGTTTAGTGAATTTCAACCTAGGATGGGTGTTGCAGCGAAGGTTAAGGGAAAAAGAACGGAGTTGTTCAAATCGAAGGAACAGGAGGATCTGTTCTTCAAACTGTTGAAACGTGGGGTGATAAACCCCATGAGCGTTGATTTCGACTTTCTGGATGCCATCAATGTGAACTTGAGGGAGAAGTTCAATTTGCTTCAACTCGAGCAATTTTGCTCCGACACCACAGACGGCTATGCATAATTGACATCATATTTCTATTCAAATCTCAGCTTTTTAGATGCGAATAGAATATCTTTCAGTGTTCAAGACCAAGACTATGTGGTAGATATGGACATGTTGGCAGATATAATTGGGGTTGAAAGAGGACAATATCAACCGGTCAAGGTTTCAATTGCTCGTACCACACTTTGGAGCTCGTCAAAGACAGAATACGAAGGGAGAATTACCTACACAAGAATGCGTGCCATCAACATCTTGCTTCACAAAATTGTGATCAACTGTCTCGAGCCAAAATCAACATCCAAGACGACGTGTCTAACTCGAGGCGAAATTGATGTACGCGATCAATTCGGGGAAAAGTTCTCTCTCCCTCACACCATTCTCTTCCACATGTACGAGCGATGGTGAAGGACAAGGGCCAGTTGCCTTACTCAGGTCTTGTGACCAAGATCTTCAGACACTTGAACATTGAACCTCCACAAACTCTTTGTGTTCGACCATGCGACAAAATGGTGGTGAGTTTGAAAATGTTTGACAAAAATGCGTCTGAAAGAGCTTGATAAGGCAATGGAGAAGTTCAAAGTGAAAACTCCAGTCAAATCTCATCCAGTATCTTCTGCATCAAAAAGGAAAGGGAAGGAGCCCATGGGTGCTCCATCCAAAATGAAAAGAACTCTTATCTTAGAGGATGAAGATGAAGAGGATGAACTCATTATCTTTGCCTTGGCATTGAAAAGGCTCAGTCGTTCTGAACCCGAATCAACGGAACGACAAGAGAAAGAAAAAGAAGAAGAGGAGGAGGAAGTTAAAGAAGAAGAAGAAGCAGTGAAAGAAAAGTCTGCAGATGAAGCCAAATAGAAAGGCAATCAAGACGCTGACGAGCATGGTCATCACTCTTCTCCACATGAAGACACAGAGACAGGGGGAGATAATGAGGGAGTCAGCCGCTCTCCAGCCGACCCAGAAGACATTCATGCCTCTCATTTTCCTGAAGAAGAACATGATGCTTCATCGCCAAATCTGCGAGATTTTTCTGATATGCTATCATTTGCAGATCGTGTTGAAGCTAGTACACAAATAGACAGCTCAGCAGATTTTCGCAGAATTATGGAAATTCTCTTGGAAATGCGCGGTCAAATCTATGCTCTGGGATGCGAGGTTCAAAGCTTGCAGAATGCAAGTCAAGTTTCCTCGCCATTGAAAGATTAGATCCAAGCCCTCTCTCGTTCGATTCGAGGCCAATGCAAAGGGTGAGGAGGTTGCACAACTGAAGGAAGACTTGAAGAGGCTGGAAGGCATCGTACAGTCGATAGGAGATTTCCAGCTTGTGCGCATTCCCAAGCAGACTTGACTTTTTTTCTCACATTTTTAATGATGACAAAAAGGGGGAGAATTGCAATATTTTTTAGTTTGATTTGATTTTTGACTTTAAATTTTAGTTTGTTTGGATATTTGTTTTGAGTATGACTTGGGTGTGGATTTGAAAATTGACTGTTGCATTTATATCAAACGTTATTGATGGCCTTACTCATGAAAGACTAACCTATTTTCTGTGGATGCAGAGTCTAGTTGAGTTGTTAATCTTTATGAGATATCCATATTGCTTGAGTAATGTTTTGCAGGTCAAAGTTGTTCAAATCTACAGGAAAATTTTGTTACCATCAAAAAGGGGGAGATTGTTGGAAAAATCTTCTTGAAGTGCTTTGAAGCTGACAAAACGTTTTCATCGCCTCTAGTCGAAGTTTTGCGACTCGCTATTTAAAGTCCTAAGACCTCCGGACAGCCGACTCAAGAATCAAGACTCAAGACTATTCTCATTGACAGGTTTCTAATCCAACGACGAAGGCGATCCGAGCCAAAGTGTCTGGTTGAGGATTTGGTCTTATCCACTTTGGAGTAGAGCTATTGGCTGGATATGAGATAACGGATTCATCTATTTGAATTGATCGTGATTGATTCGATGATCAAGGATCCGATGATTGGCGAAATATTCGTGGAAGGTTCTACTTATGGAAACTGAGATCCTGATTGTATGGGCGAACATGATTGATGGACTATCGACACGTTCCTTTAATAGCTCGAATAATCTTCTTGATTGATTCCGTCCAACGGGTAGATTGGAGGAATTCCTTTGGAAAGTGCCAACGGGTATGATGGCATGAAGGATTATAAAAGGAAGACGTTCCAGTTGTTCGAAGGAGTGCGCGATAGAAGAATTTCAAAGTCTGAAGCTTCCTGTTGTTTAGTCAATTCATTTGAGCGAAAAACTTGTACTCAAAAGAGAGTTTATACTTGTGAAGAACCTTGAGGAAGTGTGATAAAACATTCACACTGTGGAATCAAGGAAGAACTATGCTGTAACATCTCTTTTGTTCATAGTAGAATCCAGCCGATAGGCTGTCAGTGCGGAAGAGTGGACGTAGGCTTAGGATAAGCCGAACCACTATAAACCTTATTTTTAATTTTTTCTTCCCTACTCTTTACTTTACTTTGATCGTAATTCATTTTGGTTAAGCAAAATAGTATTTCCTTTCTATTATCTGCTTAGTATTACAGTGGTATCTCGAAAAATTATTTTTGCACCTATTCACCCCCCTCTAGGTGCTTATATTAGCTACATCAGAATTCAATTCATCACTTCTCATATTACTCCACTTGGATGAACTCCACTAATATCATTATCTTGATCTAAGATTACAAATAGGGAGTAATCTTCTCATATTTCGCCCTTCTTAGGAAATTCATCCAATAAGAATGTGACATCCCGTGATTCAAATTCACTTATACTCCAACTTTCCTGCTCACCTATGAACACATACCCTTTCGAGTGTTCTGAGTATCTCATGAAAATACTCTTATTTCCTTTGGGACCCAATTTCCCAAATTTGTGACATGACTCATGTGTATAGGCAGCACAACCCCATGGTTTAAGAAAACTTAAGTCCGGTTTTCTACCTGTCCATAACTCATATGGAGTGGAAGTAACTAATTTGGAAGGCACCCGGTTAAGTATATAGGCAGCAGTTAACAACGCATCACTCCAAAAAGTGATAGGTAAGTTAGCATGCGCCATCATGGACCTAACCATTTCAAGTAGGATTCTGTTTCTTCTCTCCGCAACACCATTTTGTTGAGGAGTATATGGAGTAGACAACTGTCTTTCTATTCCTTTTTCATCACACAATTTTCTGAACTCATCAGATAAATATTCTCGACCTCGATCGGATCTCAATGCTTTTATTTTCTTGTCTAATTGATTTTCTACCAGGTTCATAAACATTTTGAAACAACTTATTGCTTCAGATTTATGAGAAATCAAATAGACATATCCGAATCGAGTATAATCATCAATAAATGTAATGAAATAAACAGCCACATGCCTTCCTCTCACATTCATTGAACCACAGACATTAGAATGGATTAAATGCAGAGGAAATTCAGCTCTTTTACTTTTCCCAAATTGTTTCATTGTCGTTTTCCCTACTTGGCAATGCTCACATATGGGCAAATCGACTTTTTCAATGCTGCCCAACAAGCCCTCTTTGGCTACTTTATTCATACGTTGTTGGCCAATGTGACCAAGTCTAGCATGCCACATATTCACATCATTATCATATTAAGTAGAAGACGTGAAACAAGGGAATAACAAATATTGACATCACCATAGTCAACATCTAGTACAATAAAACCATCCAGAAAGTGACTACAACCATAGTAGTTTGTATTCAAATACAAATCTACACTGCTATTACGGAAATTCATACAAAAACCAAGCTTATCCAACAACAAAACAGACACTAAATTTCGACGAATCTCCGGAGCATATAGAACATCATGTGGGAACAAGGTGCGTCCACCACGCACATTCAATTGGCAGGTGCCAATCCCTTTAACTTCAGCTCTGGACTTATTTCCCACATAGATCTACTTAGTTCCAGTTGGTACTCATCGGAATTCCACGAAGGATTTTCTATCCTTCGCTACATGGTTTGTCGCACCTGAATCTACAGTCCACAAAGGATTAGATTCAGCCAATAATGCAGAACTTGACACATAAGCAAAGTTCTCAAAATGTACAAGAGGTGTTTACCTTTTTCAGCTCACAATAGTTGCGAGCATAGTGACATTTCCTGTCACAATTGTAACACCTCACCCTCGACATTTTCTTCATTTGAGGACGTTTTCTTCTCTTGTGTTGATTAACTCTTGATTTCTTGCAATAAGGACTTGATCATTTGCATTCCCACATATTGAACGAATCAATACGCTTGCGCTTAGAGCTCAAAACCCTTTCTAAGCTAGAACCAGCATTGCCAATGTCCATTTTCGGCTCAAATGCCGTTAGGTGGTCCTCTACTAGCTCAAGGTGGCGCACAGCATCCTCAAGATCTTCCATAATATGGTCAAGAGCTTCTAGTGCTTCTTGCTTTTTCAGCACATATTGAATCTTCATATTCAATATTTCACAATTGTTGCCGTTCATATCAGCATTAACGTTCTTAGTTGCTGAAACCACCGATCTGAACACATCAGACATATATGCACGAATAATTAATGCCTATCATTTATGCATCCACTTTGCATAGACCCATCATATCAATGAACAGTTTCAAGTAAGGTTTCAGAATCAAAAGATCACTATGTTTCCAATCATCCTCCAAAAAATCCTAACTCAAAATTATTATTAATATAATTGTCTTATGCAAAATAAATTCTATGAAGTTACAAAAACTTCTATGAACTACCCACAGCAGTTAACAATAACAGAAAGCAAATAATATCTAACATCCAATAGAATAACAATGCTTTCACATAATACAACTATCCATTACACTAAGTAATATATTCAAAGAAATATCAACATATAAAAAAAAAATATTCACACCAAAACCATCTCAAACTAATCTAAGAAATAAGTAGGGAATGTCCCTTCTAATCTATCAGTCAAAATATCTGAGAAATTTGAAGGCACATTTGCCAACCATGGAAAAACTTTTGGAGAGCTTTCATGTCGCTACCAAGGCGTATTTACTCTGCGCCATGTGGCGCTCAATGTAAGGGTTAGAGTTTTGGTTAACTCAATCCTATAGTACTCTCTAACAAAAGCTACCACTAGCCTCCTATATCCCGGGACCACGTTGACCTCCCATAGCCGATCTAACACTGCTTGCCATTCAGGTGTAAGAGTGTTCATCAAAGCCGGCACCTTCTCAAAATCTGGCATAAGATAACCATTCCAGATGATTTCCTGTATCATGATTGACCTTGACCACATGTGATACTAAATCACCGTCATGCCACCGATAATTAGCTAGCTCTGTCATCAGCCTTTTAAGTCTTGCATTTCCCTCGTTCGTTCTCGGGATTGCAGGTATCCGTGCATAACGCATCATAGTTCCTGCAACAAATGCATAACTAAAAATGGATCACTTATAATCCACAATGAACATAAGGGAAAATACATAATTTTCCATGATTCATGCAACAAATGCAGAATAAAAAAAAAAATAATGGATTACTTATAACCCACACTAGCATAATTGAAAAAGAAACAAATTCCTTTGTTTTTTTTTTTTGTCAACGGTCAACGGTCAACGGTCGTCGTTCAACAGTCGGTCAACGGTCAACGGGTTGGGCCGGGTTGGACGAACCGACCGGCATGTGCCGCGTGCGTGCGCGAGCTGACGTCACACAAACGTCAGCCGGCGCATGCGCGGCACGCGCCTGGCTTCCATGTGGGTCGGGTCGGGTCGTCGTAGGGTCGGGTCGGGTTGCCGGCCAGCCAACGGTTGTCGGCGATGACGTCACCGATGACGTCATCCCGGCAGTTACCGTGACGTCACGATGACATCAGCACGCGTCGGTTCATTGATCGGCGCGTGCCGGTTTGTCGGCAGTGGCACGCACGTGCCGGTTCGCCAACCGGTGCGTGTGGCGCACGCGCTGGCCGATGCCAGCGCTTCGGGTGCGTTGCGACCACGCGCAGCGGCTTCTGGCCGCGCGTGTGGGCGCGTGCGGCGTCTCCCGGCGGCGTTCGACATATCGCCAGACTCGTCTCGACGAGCGCTTTCACCCTATGCCTTCAGAAATCAATTTCGACTTATAGAAACTCGAAAAAATGGACGAACAGCGCTCGGGTGTCGGGATTTCTTGCCCCGATTCGTACCGGCCGATTACTTTCGCGAAAAATCAATCAAAAAACATGAAAAGGGTCGGGAAAACGTGAACTAGGGCTCTGATACCAATGTTGGGATTAACGGATCCCCGAAAACCGGATTCGCGAACCCCTAAAAGCAATGCGGAAGACAAGCCCGGGAAAATCACGCATCACCGATCGTAAAGTACACCACGGATTCGAGCGTACCTTGTTAGCCACAGATTAAACACCGACGCCGATAAGAGGAAGAGAATTTGGCCCTGTTCGATCCGATGACGACAATTCGCTTGGAAGGGGAGAAGAAAGTTGCCTTGTGCTTACTGTTTCTTCTATTTGAGAGAGAGTGAGCGTTTGAAAGAGAGGGAGACGTACGTATGTTAATGTCAAGAGGTGCGTTCTCCCTCTCTCTCCTCCCTTATATATGTCCCTTCAAAAAACAATTAGTCGTGCCCCTTCATCCATGGGCCCTACTATTGTGGGCCGGGCTTTTAGGCCCAACATGGGCGGACGGGCCTTAAGCCCATCACTAATAAAACCATCACATTTGATTGAAACCTTCGTGATTTAGGAAAAATTCAGGAAAATGACTGCACGAGTGACACAACTTTGGGTTGGCACTCACTTTGATACGATAATTTTTCGATACTTAAAAAATGAGTAATCTCAAAATTTTTGGAATGGGAGCCATTTCAGTATGTAAATCTTTTCACAGGGACTTCCCTTTAAGGCTTTAATTTGAACCTCACGGGTTAGTTTTTCTTTTCCCACTACTGTAATCCATGGTTCTGCCAATTCGTCGTCGCCTTTTATGGTAATTTAAGTGGAAGATCTTGACAGACTGCATCCATAATTTGGTGGACTGGTGAACTTTTAAAGAAGAATAGTCCAACTAAGGGCTCAACTTTCTGAGCAGTGGCAGCAATTTAGAGTTTTGGACTCCTAATTTCTGTCCATTATATACAGGAATATAAATTCCATGCACAATTTTTGGAGATGCCCTCTTGTTGTTTGATAGTTTGCAAACTATGGTGATTTATAAGACTATTTCCCGTCGCTTGATAGTACTAGAGATGCAAAACCTTGCAACTCTGGAAACTGGTAGGAAAACTAAGCCTATCATGTGAACAATATGACTAATTCATCTCTAATTTGGTCTAGTTGATTTTTTCGATGACTTCGATATGATGATGTGCAATGAGGTTTGCCTCATTTCTAGGGAAACTAACAATGAGAAGTCTAAAGAAAATTAAAGGAAGTACAAAAAGTGACAAATTAATTATTTCTCTCCTTTCTTGCTCTATTTGTTAATTTTTTGGTTACCTTGCTTCCTTTGGATTGTCCTAATGAAATAATGTCACGCCTTTAACCCCGAGTGCACAAATATCCTTCAACGGTCGATTAAAATTGCGACATCTCAGGATTTGTTGCCGATTCATTCTTTTTATTTCTCGATTAAATGCAAGCGGAAGCATTTAACGAAACACCTAGTCAACCAACAAATGTCAGGGTTAGTAAACACGCATCAAAAAATTTCCAAAACACAACTTTTTATTTATCAATAGTTAACCTCATGAGTATAATATATATACAAGCCTAATCCAAAGGGCAACTCCTAAACGACCAACATACAAAAAGGAGGTTAGAAAGGTCAGGGTTAACCTACTCCTCTAACACGAGAGCCATCCAAAAAGGTAATTCCCACACCGGCATTAGTCTGCTACGGAAGACCATTGATCCTTGGGAAAGGACCAAGGAGATCCTCGTCAAACTTGACAAACCAAGCTACGAAACATTGGGGAACCAGGTGGCCTAGGCCCTTCTGCACCCAGAAGGTGGTGGTGTGCTTCACGATGGTTGTCTCGGTCCCCTTGACGGCATACTTCGTCACATCCCACTCAAAATACATGGGGACCCCGAAACGATCAGGGCACTCCATCACTACGGCCTAAAAATAATTATCAATAACAGGATGAGATAAAATCTCAGCGAGTTAACAGTCTAAGTCTCAATTAGGACGTGAATTCGTCTCGGAGGCGGCCTAAACGCCTATGATATACAAACTTACCTCACCTCATTAGTACATCAAATATGGCAATATCAATGCAACAAGTATAAACAATAATCAAAACACATTCTATAAATTCTATCACATTGCCAACACATGTGTTTCAATTATTATGATCGCTCGTGCCACGGCCAATATAAGAGTTGACGGTCTTCCAACATGATTGGGTATCATCCTGCCCCATCGAGCACGACATCGTCCCGCGTACTCATATGCATTAGGACGACATTCCATTAGGAGCTTTGGTCTGGCCTTAACAGCGATTCGGTATCCGAACCCTTGCCAAGCATCCAATTAAATCGGGCATCGTCTCATATATTTATACGCATCAAGATGGAACCATTACCCCCATTAATCAACACATCAGAGCCATTATGTGGCCACACGAGCACTCAACCACTCAAGCAAATTCTTATCTTCTGGCAGATGTGGTTCGTGTTCAAATAACAAATCTTGGAAATTTTTACTGTTAAAATTCTAGTAAAATAATTACAAGTGGTCACGTACTTCAAATTAACTTACCAAACTTTGCACACTTTCATTTTAAAACCCCATCGCCCCACTTGGCACTAAAACACTGTGTCCAAACATGACACTTTAAAATTTTCTATTTTCTTACCAATAAAATCTCTTTGAAAATAGTATTCAAAATACATGATTTAGGCAGTCAAATATCATGGCGTTATAAGCTCAGACAATCAGTATTATGTATAGATTCATCCAATGAAACGACCATAAAATTTTACTTAATGACTAATTCATCATTAATTTTCACCGATCGCAATCAATTAGCACTAAACACGATTAATTAAGTTAACATCAATTAATTACACTAATCGCAATTAACTAAAACTAATTGTCATTAATTAATCTAAATATATTTAATCAATATTAATCATTGTTAATTACTCTAACTGCAATTAATTAAACTAACTACGCTTAATTGAACTGATTGTGATTAATTAAGCTAACCACGCTTAATTAGACTAACTACAATTAAATAAACTAACCATCCTTAATTAAGACTAATCTCTATTAGCCTTAATCTAATTCACCCTTAACCATAATTAGGGCTAAACCATCATTATAGGTCACTAACTACCATTAGTCCTAAACTAATCCTACCCCTAAATGCAATTAACTTCCTAATAAAAAATTAGGAGTTAACTTGTAATTTTCCAGCGGTGGTGAGCTCGTGGTGACGGTGGCGCGACGGCATTGAGGACATGAGGCTCACGGCTCGAGCATTGGCACGAATGGCGGCGGCTTGGCACTTGAGACCCATGGCTTGGCTAAGGAGGGAGAGGTGTCCAGTGGTGGTTTGCGGTGGTGGTGAGGATGGTGAATGGTGGCGTGAGGAATGGCGATGGTGTGGACAAGCGACGGCGGAGGTGGCGCGGCGATGGCGGCCCCTCAAGACCCACGGTCAAGCTTGTGCTTGGCTTGGGCGGTAGTGCACTGACAATAATGGTGGTTTGGTGATGGAAACGGCTAAACAACGGCAGCACAGTGGCTTGATGGACAGGCGGTGGACGACACGGGTGGACGGTGGCAACAAAGGTGGTGATGGCGGTGGTGTTGGAGAGGAGGGGGAAGAAGAAGAATGAGATGAAGATGAAAATGAAGTCAAAAAAGAAAAAAAAAATGAAAGGGAAGAAGGAGAGGGGAAGACTTCGGCTGAAGAGAGAATGCATGAGGGGGAGGGGGAAAAGAGAGAGAGATTTTTAGATTTTTAGATTTTTCTCCATAAACTCATCATTTCTCTTCACTCAGTCTCCTAAAAATCCTTATATCCTAGCATTTTGTCCCCCTTATCTTCTTTTTGTTTTTCATTTTCTTTAAAGTCAAGATTTTGGCCAAAATTCACAACTTCGCCACTAGCCTCGGTTCTCTTTTCAGCTTTCAATTTTCGTTTGATAATTCCTTTTCTGAAAAATTTTAAACTTGACGATAATTCGCATATAAATGATGCGACATCCAATAAATCAGTCTTGAAATTCTCGAAAGTTCGATACCCGAAATTGAATTGAATTTTATGATTAAAATCGATCAAATGCGACTTTAGTACGACATAAATTATCAGGTGGCTTTCAGGGTTTTTGCGCGGTTGACCCGTAATCAATAATTTTCGATCCACGTTTGTATCTTTTCGAATCGTGGACGACCATCAATTGTCATGTAATTGCAAGGGTTCAATTACGTACCTTGAGTATAAGATTAATAGAAAATCGGTTTATCATCGTTCGGCGCGACTATCGTAATCGTGCGGAATCACTCGCAAACTAGCTATGTACTTTCGTCGAATTGATTTATATCTATTTGTTAATTAACTTATAACAGCGTAATATTGATCATTGTAGATCTTTATGGTCGAGCGGTTGATCCCTGATTGAATTCTCTGATTTTTTGCGTTTTAATCCTCACGACCTTACCCAATAAATTAGTTAACTCATGAGTGATCAGTTCAGAGTAAAATAATTATAAGTACATCGACGAAATAATCATTTCATATATTTCGAAATAGATGTCAAATTTCGAGATATCACAAATAAAGATAGCACTACTTTTGTTTATTAGTAGAGATGTACTGTTAAAATTTATTTGTGAACTAATTATCATTTTAATTGCTAAGAAAAGGTTTCTTTTTCCGTAGGAGTGGTGGGCATACGTGTATATGGGACCATCTGATCCTCATTCCAACTGGCACTTCGGGATGCGGGGGACCCAACATCGGGCTGTTAGGTGGCGAGTATGGAAGGAAGGTGGAACGTGATTTCTTTATTAGGGTGCCCATTGTTACGGAAAGGCGACAGTTCCTAGTGCTGAGGTAGTTACTTGATCCGTGGATAACTTGCTGTTCAAACTTCAAAATGGCAGCAGTATGTTCTTCATGCTTAAGCGCACTATTTTATCATTGAGCAGATAAGATGTAGACGCGGTCTTCCCCCTGATGATGGTGTTTTATACTAACCCGGCGAGGTCTTTTCATCTTCCCAGGAACCAGTTGCTTCAATTAGACTTGAGCACATCCTCAGTAGGTTGCAGGTGAGGCAAAAATACAGGCCTCTTAGAGGTGCCATTGGTTCGACCCGTCGCTCGATGGAAAGCACTTTTTTGCCTCTTCACCTGCTCTGGTGAAAATTTGCATCTTTTTTTTTTTTTTTTTTTTTTTTAGGTAAAGGTAAGTGAAAATTTGCATCTTTTCCATCCATTTAGGCATTAGTTATGTGTTTGCTAGGGTCGTAGTGTTTGACCGAGGCTGTAGTATGATACAGAAAGATGCGTGCCATGTTTTAGCATGAAAGTTGGCTCTCTGATAGGCTTGGTGTTGAACTTCTTAATCTGATGTGTAACTGCATATTCTAAAAGACGTGTCTTTGTGCTTTTTTAGGACTATGAATACTTGAAGCTCTATAGTTCGAAATACGGCAGGGATGAAGGGCTGGCTTTCTGGGAGAAAACAGGTCTTTATCTTGGTCCAGAACGTCACACTCCGGAACACATGCCTATCGACATGATGCGAGGCGAGATCTTCAACGCCTGCCGCACGTGATTGGTTTTGCCTTGTCAAATTTTGTGCTATTTATGTTTTATTCTCTGTAATTGTAATCTTGGATAATCCAGTGTATAAACCCAATAATGTGCTTATGGAAAAACTCAGTCGATTTCTGCCACGGCAATCCGATTTTTCTGAAGGATGATTGGGATACATAGCGGTCACACATAAGATTTGCTTATGTCTGGGTCCACATAGGTAATATTAGTTGTATTTATGTCCTAGTGCCGAGGCATCATATTTTCTTGGATGAATGACTCTGTATAGGTTTTCTTAACGCTTGTGGAGATTGCATTTGGGATTAGATGCATTTTCGGATGCGTTAGATGGAGGATCCGGCGGAATCACTTTGTCAGAAGAAGGGCTATACCATGACATGAATCACTCCTAGGCACATGAAGTCTAAAGTGGCTGGCGACATCTCTTGGAATCTTTCAGGCAAAACGAATGAATTATGGGGAAAAAAAATCTTGTTGAAAATTATCTGTTGCTTGCCGTCGGTACTAGATATACATGTTTTTTTGTAGCTTGTGATTTGGCATCCCGACATTGTATATGACCCAACCGACGGTTATCACTTACTGAGAACCTTTTATGCTTGATGGCAAGCCGATCGGTTCATGTCCTCCTTTTGGCCATCATAGGACTCGTCTCCCTCCTCAGTAGCCCGGGTCCCGAAAGATGCAATGAACATGTAAGTGCTAATGTGGCAAAACAGGACTGACAAAGCTAGGAAATGCTCTTGGTTGCTCTTTTGCAGTCAGCATGCACCAATGAGATGGGCTCACATGGAACCCATCTGATCGTATGATCATGTGAGAGGATCCGCCTTGCAAAATTTGTGAAACCTCACATAAAAGAGAAAATCATCCTCGTTGAACCGATCCCTAACCTTCTTTTTTCCACTTGGTTTTGCCAGTGAAAAGCTCAAAATCAAGGCTCCGCAATCCCAACAGTCGCCATTATCTTTCATGGAGACTTGTTGGCCACAAATTCCTTGGAGGAATCTAAATGTATATTTTATAATATATGCCTACATTAATTAATTCAATAATGGAACAATGCATGTTTCATGTGATCTCTCAACAAGATACACTTCCCGTGTTGAACATGAAATATTAATAAGTGGGTAAAAATGGTGGGTGTCCTTGATGATGATGCAATTTATATTAATTTAAGTTATGTTAATTGACTTATATGTTAATTTTTATTACTGTTGTCCACATTCATCAAAAGTCAAAATCAATTTTTTTGACTTGGGGAATCTAAATGTATATTCTATAAATCTAGCCTACAATAATTAATTCAATAATGGAACAATGCATGTTTCATGTGATCTCTCAACAAGATACACTTCCCGTGTTGAACATGAAATATTAATAAGTGGGTAAAAATGGTGGGTGTCCTTGATGATGATGCAATTTATATTAATTTAAGTTATGTTAATTGACTTATATGTTAATTTTTATTACTGTTGTCCACATTCATCAAAAGTCAAAATCAATTTTTTTGACTTGGGGAATCTAAATGTATATTCTATAAATCTAGCCTACAGTAATTAATTCAATAATGGAACAATGCGTGTTCCGAGTGATCTCTAAAAAAAATACACTCCCGTTTTGAACACGAAATATTAATAGGCGGGTGAAGTGCTTTTCTATGGTTGGTGTCTTTGATGGTGATGCAATTTATATTAATTCCAGTTATGTTAATTCACTTATAAGTTAATTTCTATTACAGTTGTTCGTCCACATTCATTAAAAGTCAAAATTAACTTTTTCACTTTCTCATCAAATCTAAAACACTATTTAAATTTTAAGAGATTACTAAGAAGTTATATCTAGATATTCATATTAATATTTATGTATTGTAACAAATTGAAATACAAGTCAATCTTTGATTTCCCATTTTTATTGCCTTTTCTTTTGTTCACAATATGGAGTATTTGCGTTGATCCCTTTTTTTTTTTTTTTTTTGCTTTTTCTTGTTTAGACCATACATAATTAACTCAAATTGTAAGTTCCTATGAACCTAACAAGATATGCTCATTGTAATTAAACACGTTTCTCGAGAAAAGATATTCCTTTTCTTTTTATGGATAAAAGGATGAAAATGGGGATTAGCACAAATACTCCATATTGTGAGTACCATAAGTCTCCTACATCGGTCGATCCAAATTATAAATTTTAACCCACTAGGATTGCGAAGGTTTAAGGTAGAGCAACCCGTAATCGCCATCTGCCCGGCAAAAAAAATTAATAATAGGTAGAACTTATTAAGGTTGCATACAGAGCTAAAGGTTGTAATAAAGATGTTTAAACTATTTTTTTACACTAATCTAAAGATATTTATGTTGACGCCGTTTCTATATATATTTTCTATTTTCTTAATTTTCTAATATTTTAATTAAAAAGAATCCACCTGGCCTGTGGATTCACAATTTTCTCAAGAATTTGTTCGGTTTCTTTGAGAAAATTTGTGGTGGGAGTCTCTAGAAAGTAATGATACCGTCACCATTTCATTTTCCTAAGCGTAAACCCGAAGAAAGTTCTGGCTCTTAAAAAATTCATCTTTTTGGAGTAGGTGAACTTTCACTATCAGCCTAGCATGCACTCCATCCTCTTTCATGGACAATTGGAGACTCGAGATTTCAATTCAGAAAGATTTGAGATCTTGGAAGCCATTTCGATTTTTGTCTTATCACCTCTTTTGTCATCATTCTCACTTATCTTACATTATATATATATATATTCTCCTTTTGAAAATCGCTTTGCCCTAATACATTTGTCTTGCTTGGATAACACTCATATAAACCTAGCATGCACTCAATCTTCTTTAATGAGCCCGACGAGATTCGAGACTTTAATTTCGAAAGATAAAGAATTCTTGAAGACCATTTCAAGTTTTCTCTTTTTATATGTATATATATACGATCATAATGCATGAGTAACACTCATTATCAGCCTAGCATGCACTCAATCCTCTTTCATGAGCTAGGCAAGATTCAAGACTTTAATTTCAAAAGACAGAGTTCTTGAAAACCATTTCAAATTTTCTCTTGCTACCTCTTTCGTTATCACTCTCACTCATCCTAAAATAGTAAAGATTCCAACTAAAAGTGTAATCGAATAGAATCAAGTCAATATAGTGCCAAAGTTTGAACTTGACTGGATTTGTATACACGGTGCTCAAACCATGACTCGACCTCAATCGGGCATTCAAATTTCAGCTCGAAGTTGACTCAAATGGAAATTCAACGTACTTGAATTCTACTCCGTAGAATTGAGTCAATTTTGATAAATCATTGAGTCGAGTCTGAGCTATTTGCAAGTAACTCAACTTGATTACATCTCTATTTCCAATTGATCACACATAACACAAGAGTGTATTAAAAATCACAAGCTTTTGTTACAAGGGTGTTTAACAGGTGTCCCGTTAAAGAACCTTTGTCATTTACGGAACACCGTCTTTCTCTTATGTATAATTAATATATTGTAAATGCAAATAATTCTTCATTAGAAATGATTAAAAATTACTCTGAAAGCACCCGCAAATAATTTTTCATCGCAAAACCACGAAATTATTTGGAAAAAGCATAACAGTTTGACCTAACCTCTATTTAAGACCCATTTTACTCCGTATCTTTCCAACCGCTTGTGAACCTCTCATTCTCCACCTCCCTCCCCCCTCCAACCATGCCATGGCTTCTGGTTTCAGTCCTCTTGCTAATCCTCATCCTCCTCTCGAAATTCACATACTCCAATCTCTTTACCCCGCTAAAGCTACAGCGCCACTTCACAAAGCAAGGTGTCCGGGGGCCCGGCTACCGTCCGATCCTTGGCAACACAACGGAGATCAACCGCCTATTTGTGGAGGCTCAGTCGAAGCCCATGCCGTTCAACCACAGGATCCTCCACAGGGTGGTTCCTTTCTACCACCACTGGTCCCTCAAGTATGGGAGGACTTTTGTATATTGGTTCGGGTCGAGGCCTAGGCTGGGCATCTCAGACCCGGACATGATAAAGGAGGTCCTGACGAATACTGGCAGGCTGTACGACCAGGCTGAGCTCAACCCACAGGCTCGGGAGCTATTCGGGCAAGGCCTTGTTGGGCTGGTGGGCGAGAAGTGGGCCATTCACCGGCGGATCGCTAACCAGGCCTTTACTATGGAGAGAGTTAAGGTGAGTATTGGAGGCAGCATAAATTATCAAATTGTCATCGCATACATACCATGTCATTGTTTGACGTGATTTATGAACACAATATCTTAGTCTTGCACAACCCAACACACAGCAGAGTAATATGAATGTTGCGAAAAAACAAACAATCAAACAATAAAATAAACAAAACAAGAAAATAAATCAGGTTTTAGATATACTTTATTCAATTAGCGGGACTAGTCTATGAGGAGAGCATTGCATTCCACAATAGACGAGCAACACAATAGAGAGTACAACCATACTCGAACTACTCAAACATCTCAATATTTCCTAGCCCCTAATTACACTGAATAATTCGCATGGCGTTTAGTCCTTGTAATTTCTCGTGAAGTAATATTTCAATCTCATAAAGAAATTTACAAAATTTACCACAAGATTTATTGGCTTGAACTCTAAAAAGCTCTTTTTTGATGCAATTCACGAAGAAGACCCACTTCTTATATAGAAAAGTTTGGGATCCAACAAAGGAATCTCCTTTTAGGAAATGTTCTCTTATTAGCAAACCACTCAAACTAAAAAATCATTAAACTAGGAAATCTACTCAAATTAGGAGTCCTACTTGAATTTAATTTCCTTTTAAGGGTTCAAATTCGAGATAGATTTTCAACAATCTCCATGTTGGCTCAACAATCTCTTCTTAGAATTTGGACTTTGCCGCTACTCTTCCCACAACCCGTGATGGGCAAGACCGCCATAAAAATCTTCCAAGCCAACTCCTAGAGCTATTAGGATACTAATTATATCTAAATCTTTAAATCGCTCCATAAGGATTTGCAGACACAACCCCATGTACCACAAATAAAGCAAAACCCATGTTGCATCCATTTCAATGAGGAGATCGAACACACATCTGTGAAGATGAGTCCACTGCGGGATGCTTCAGTTGGTGGGATCTACTCTACGGAAGAGTGGTACATGATTCTACTATAAATCAAGCGATGTAATAAAGATTACTAAGAGCACTTGATTTACTCAAATTCATAGTGTTTTCCAGCCCTCAATTACACACAAAACTCAAACAATGTTTAGCCTCATAATTCCTTGCTTTAACACAAGATTTAAAATCTTGAACATCAAAAGCTCCCCTTACACGCAATTCACAAAGAAGACCAATTTCTTATATAGAAAAGATTTTGATCCAAAATAGGAACCCTTTTAGAAACCCTCTCAAACTAGAACTTCTTGAATTGGGATTTCCTTTACAGGTTTAGACTTGGGATATGTTTTCAATAGTAAAAATGAAAGCTAAGGGATTGCGCATTCTGTGGTGAAAGAAGTAATGATGCAAATGCAATCTGAAAATGGTAGTGAGTAAACCAAGTAGAAGCTAGTTTTACGCTCTTTAAATTGCCGCAGAGTCATTGGCAATTTGGCGAAGATCAACTGCTCTTTTGCACTGCGAGCGGTTTCCTTCATCACGTCTCCCGCTGGACGGACTTCACAGCATGCGTTTCCTTTCATTTTGAGTAGGGGTGGATCCCGGAGATCGTGGCGAGTGCGGCCAAGATGCTGGACACGTGGGACAAGATGCGAGGAGAAAGAGAGGAGTTCGAGGTGGAGGTGTTTAAGGAGCTACACGGGCTCTCGGCTGACGTCATCTCGAGGACTGCTTTCGGGAGCAGCTTCGAAGAGGGCAAGCGCATATTCGCCTTGCAGGAGCAGCAGATGCACCTCTTTACTCAAGCCAACCGGAACATTTACATTCCAGGCTTCAGGTCTAATTTAACTTGCTCCATTTCAGGCAATAAACAAATTTACTCTACTCACATTCTCAGTTGTTACATATGTACAAATTATATCTAAGGACGTATGTAGCATCGTTTCAATTTCTGAGAAGTCATTCTTGATCCTATTTATGAGAAAAGTCACGATTCAATAATGTGTCTTTTGTTTAATCACGAATCATTACCTTTCTACTTTTTAGAGCAGTCCTAAACTATCTCTCTAGCTCTCCCCGGAGTCTTCATATCCATGGAAGATTAGACCATCACATGTTTCACTCAATACATAGGTTCCTACCGACTCGGAAGAACAGGCAGAGATGGAGAATAGAGAAGGAAATCCGGCACGCGGTCTTGAAGCTGATTGAGAACAACTTGAAATCGAGAGAGAATTTGTCCAATTTTCTCGCTCTCCTAACATCATCCCATGAAGAAGAAAGATTAGGAGTGGAGGAAATCATAGACGAATGCAAGACTTTTTACTTCGCGGGAAAAGAAACGACGGCCATGCTTCTCACTTGGGCGCTTCTCCTCCTGGCGAAGCACCAGGAATGGCAGGACAAGGCCCGGGAAGAAGTGATCCGCGTCAGCGGGAAAACCGGGCTTCCGGCTGCTGAAAATCTGAACGAGCTCAAGATTGTAAGTCAATCACTATTCCTCACTAGCCACATTACTACAAACAGGCCCATTTAGTTTTTTTTTTTTTTTTCATGGGTTAACTGTCTGATACAGAAAAATCATCGTTTGTCGAGCTTTGGCTAGCTTCTTAGATGGAAGAAAAGGTTTGCAACTCCATCATCAAATCCGCGGGACCAATCCAAGGATGAGATGGTGGTAATTTTATAGTCTGATGTGTGTGATGAAGAACTTCTGTGCACATTCAAGCAAGAAGTTTAAATTGTCTCACTTACCTATATAAGAAGAAATTGTACATGACATAGAGACTATCTTCCAATGTTTGTTATATTATGCATGGAGGCACAGTCCATATTAATTATAGGGGTATCGCTTAGCGAGCTCATTCTTCAATTGGGGTCAATCTAATGCGCTAGATTCACTATTTGAACATGCTCACTGCTATCAACTGGAATTCGACTATCGCAAATTTTCCTAATAACCTATTTCACCACTCCATTCGCCTAAGTTTTGAAAATTTAGTCTTACTGAAAAATTAAACATTTTGTGTTCACTCAAACTTACATCTTTCTTGCCGACCAAAAAAAAAAAAAAAAAAAAAAAACTTACATCTTTCTTCTGTCCTTTTTTTGAACAGGTAACGATGGTATTGAATGAAACACTCAGACTGTACCCTCCTGCGGTGACGGTGGTGAGGCAAACCCTTAAAGATGTGCAGCTAGGAGACCTTCAAATTCCAGCAAAAACGGAGCTCTACTTGGCCTTCTTTGCTGTGCATCACGACCCCGAGATATGGGGCGAAGACGCGGATGAGTTCAACCCAGCAAGATTCACGAAGCCCCGGAACCACCTGGCTGCGTTCCTCGGGTTCGGGCTCGGCCCCAAAACCTGCGTAGGCCAGAACTTGGCCATGGTCGAGGCCAAGGTTGTGCTGGCCACGCTGGTTAGGCGATTCGCCTTTGAGGTGTCGCCTTCGTATGTTCATGCTCCGATAACTCTGGTGACCTTGCAGCCTCAGTACGGCGCGCCGATCATCTTCAGGAGGACTCATATTTGAATCTGGTTCATTTTCCTTTCTTTTGTTTGTGGACTTCTGTTTGTAATATGGTCACATAGTGTGAGGGAAGACAATTTTTAGGGTTCTTGAAATAGAAACTTCGTTTTGTGTCTATATCATAAAGATAATGTGTTGTAATTTTGTAGAGCTTTGCGACTCCTTCGTTCTAAGTCTAGCCCGTTTCTCAGATGTTTCTAATTTGTGCACTTATATAATGTCTTATCTTCTCCCCAAGCTTTTTGGGATGTTTTATGTACTGAAGTCTATTTATTGGGCCAATTATCTTTCTCTAGTTACATAAAAAAATTATACTTTGCGAAAAAAATAAGTCTTATGACTTAAAAGACTTAAAAGAATTGGATACGTGATGATAATGTAACTAGCAAATGGGTGTGCTTACAAATGATATCTTGGGACCATCGTACTGCAATAAAATATTCCTGACCAAATAACCCCTTCTATCATGGTGGTCTAATCATTGCTAATCATCTTACATCTCATGACCGGCAAGATGATAATTTTGATTATTGTTCACTATACTTGCTAGTTACTGATAACTCTGTTTCTCACTTTGTGTAGAGGTCGTTGTGAAATGGATGGTAAGCTCGCAACTGAAGCGAGCTCATCTCAGAGCTCTTGATTGCCTCAGCTCCGTCTCGGCCTAAGCTCAATTGAGAGAGCATGTCGGCGACTTCGAATACGGCCAAGTCTAGGCTTCAGGTGCTCCCCTATCGGTTCTTCGCTGTGCAATTGCCCGTGATGGTAGCGGTGGCAATGATGGTATGTTTACATTGCCAGTTATGGTTTCGAAGCAAAGGCGTGTGTGGAATTGGTGATAATCGCACAATCACGCCGCACTACCACGCCCTCGCCACCCCTCACCTCTGTTTGTGTGTGTGCACGTCTCTCTCTCTCTCTCTCTCTATACGATTTTTTTTTTCCTTCCCTTCCTTCTTCCTTCCGGCTGGAGGAAGAAGAAAGGGAAGGAGAAAAAAAAGAAAAAAAAGAAGAAGGAAAAAATCAATAAAATTTAAAATATATTAAAATATCATTAAAAGTTATCAACATCGGCGTTGATTGTGCCATGTAAATCGATCGGCCAACATTAGCAAAATCTAGCTAAAATTAGCTGGAATGACTGAATTAACATTACGTCAAAAGGTTTCAGATTAAATTGTCACCAATAAAAGATTTAGGACTAAATAATCATCAATACAATAGGTTTATGACTTTTTGATCAATTTTCCCAAAAAAACTGAAGTTGGGACATTCTAATGCGAAACGATACTCGAATTGAGGGGAGCAACCCTAACATTAAGTTTAAATGTGATGAAGAGATTGTTGAGTTGTGTTAGGAGTCCTATATTGAATAATTGATGTGTGCATTGGTTAACAATCTTAGTTGACTCATAACTCGTTAGTTTGAACTTTTGAGTGAATGTGAGTTCAACTAAATATATTTCTACGGTTGAAGGTATTGCATTTTTACTGAGTAATCCGCTAGGCGCTCCCAACAAATAATATCAAAGTAACAAATGGTAATCTCGTTACCAATGTGGTTTTAGGGTACACATGAGGGAGACTTATTGGCTTAATCTTGCTTTTAAGCAAAGGTGGGTTCAATGCTCCTAACAAAAATTATATCCTCTCCAATTTTTATCCTAATGTCGCACCCAAGTCCTACAAGAATAAGGAAAATCACATGATTGTCCTCCTATTCAAAGGGTTAGCTTTAGACATAAAACAACTTAAACCTGTTATCAAAATATATAACCAACAAGAATGGGGACGACACCTAATCTCTCTCTTTTGTCATACGGACCATGACCATGGCTCCTCCATTCTTCTCCCCACTGATCTATGGTTTCAGCCGGGGATTCTGTGATGGTGGTCATATGCTAAAACAGTGAATGCAATGTCGACATCTAAAGCAGTGATCGGCATGGCGGTAAGGTGGTGGAGCGGTGGAGGCAGCGAGGAGAGTTAAATAGGAGGGAGGGAGGTTAAGCCGACATAGGATTTCTTCCATAATGTCTACAAGTTAAAGTTCGCACACGATAATTAAAAACAGCGATATAATGACCGTGTGTAAGGGGAAGCTCCATTGCACCTGAACCTTTCTCGAGTTGATAATGTCCATCGTATGAAATCATTTCCGAGTCAATATCTGAAAAGTGGCAGATGTTAGAAGATGGCATCATGAAAGGGACTTTCATCATATCCATCATCACTATCATCCTCGAGACCACCTTCCGACATGTCCAAGAGCTTGAACAGCTTGTGACAAGTCTTCAATCATACATCTCATCGGAACCATCTCTATTTGTTGGGCTTGATTGCCTCTTCCACCTCCAAGAAGGTCTCAGAAAACCAATTGACATAGTTGGAGAAGTAAAAGGTAGCAAAAAGAATAAAAACATGGGTAGTTATCAGTTGAATTGAATCTGGAACAGAGCAAAGATATTCCAGGGTTTATGGAATTCAACAATGTTTATTGAATGAAGAAGAAACTAGTGAGGCCTTGAAAGTGTTACGGATGTTGGCCAATCTCAACCCTTGATCTGACATAATGACTTCTAATCTCGACTACTGGAGCTTATTAACAGTCAAATTACTGGCACATGACTGTTTATTAGCCTAGCATAATAAAACACTAAAAAAGGAGAAGACACTTAAACATGATAAAACTAGAATTGTGCTTCCGCATCACTTCAGCAATAGTTTTTGATACTATAGTTGCTTTTATAAGTGCTATAATGTGTATTGCTATTGTCTTTCTGCATATTTCTTAGGGCCGAGCGACACGCCTCTTGCTCCTAATGCCTTTGAGGCTTTTCTGAAGGTTCCGAAGTATCTCCGCCCTCACACTCAATTTTATTGTACTAGGTAAGTTTTTTATGGGCTGTCTAAATTTCATTGCGTGGGAGAGTATAGTGTGGCTTGTTTATTATATTGGAGTCCTGCTATTTGGGGCCATCGTATGTTGTGTTCTGTTTCCTGGGAGGGTTCTGTCTGGGTAGCTATTTCAGGAACAGTGTTGGGAAAATGATATTGGATTCTAATAGGATCTCTGAAGCTTAGTTACATTGTCTAGACTTGATGTTCTAGTAAAATGATGGTTTTTAACCTCGACCTAAATATGTTTTCAGAGTATCCTGTTTGAAAATTTTGGTATTATACCTGCCTACACGAAGTGAGAGTTGTTGCATTGAGGCTGGCTATCACAAATGGTTAGATTCCATAGTGCCTTTTGAGTCCTTGACGATCACTTGAATCTCACCACTGGGCCTGTTTTGGCATTGATTAGCATTGCTGGCACTAAGTCTGATTGTCTCAGGAGTCAGATTTACTCATTCTTAAATTAAATTCCATCTTACCTTTTTCTCATCTCCAAATCTTGAATTTTAACATGAGTCTTGCTTGTCATGGATGTAATGTGATCCTCAGGTGGAATATTTGTGCCTTTCTGCTGATACTGTATGAAAGAAAAGTTTTATGTTTGATATGGTATCCATCTAATATAAACCATATCTTGTTATCCAACAGCTGACGAGAATTTCTCATATATGCAGTGAGTGGGTGCTGGGCAATCGGGAGGATTTGGTCAAGGATATCATTGCTGAGTTGGAGCCAGCAAATGGTGAGGTAATAGTCTCGACTTCTTAAAGTGGATGTTGCTTTTTAAATTTTATCTAAATTTGATTACGACATTTTAATTTTTGTATCATCATATCTCAATTTGACAGAATATTATTTTCGATGACATTGAACTTGGACAAGATGGATTTCACATGATATCCGTAATACTGCTCTGAGGATTCTTATGTCACATTGATGATTTTCTTTTCTTTTACCTCTTTTTTCCCAAAAAGTTTCGTCTGTTCATTATGTTATCGATCTATTTGAACTCTTACCTTCATAGCAATACCTCTTTTTTCCCAAAAATTCACAAGTTTCTTTCTCTTTATCCAACTGGAAAAATTTGACAAGTTTCTGGAGGTGATGTCTTGATAATCTCTCTTTTATTAGGCGAAGATGCCTGAAAACCTTTTTCCTGACTTTTTTGGTAACTGGTTCTGAAGTCTTTTGAGCCTTTTTATACTCTGTTTGCTTAGTTCAAGTGAAGTAGTAGAACACCGGTAGAGAATTTTAAGTTATCATTTTTTTTGACTAAATGTTAACTAACAGATAGACATTCGCATCATTGTTCCTTAGGCATATACAGACAGCCACTATGAAGATGCCTGCAGTTCAGTTCGTTAAAGTGCATAGGAAGTAGAATTTAAGACCTTGATTTATATTTTCCGAGCTTATATATCATTTTCTAACTAATATGTTAACTAACATATATCAATTGACATAATTGTTCCTAGGCATACAGGCAGTGTACTGTTAAGAGCCTTGTGGTTTTACGTACAAGTTACAGCTTGGTTATTTTCTGGAGCATGTCTCAAGTGACTTTTTGGTGAGAGGTCAATTGGCTGATCCTGCCAAGGTAGGACAGGGCTTATTCGCCATGAAATGTATGGTGTTTTGACATTGTCATGTGAACACTAGGATTCATCACACTTATTCACCAGATTACTTTTTGGTTTGCTCCCTCAGATCTCAATTTTGATGTTGAGTCATTGGTGGAAATAACACAATCATACTCTCCCAGATAATAGATATGGCACCCAAATGTTGGAAGAAAATAAAGAAATGAAAGAGAAACTCAACATCGGTTAATTTGCATATACACTAACGTGGAGATAGAAGTTGATACTCCCTAAATTGCTACTTAATTGTTTTGACATAATTGGCCATATTTTATTTGCCCTATCTACATGGCTTCACCAAAGTATGTCGACCAATGATGCCACAAAACAGGAGTTTATGGGCTATGTGAGTGATACTCACACTAGTTTTGACTGTCAAATCTAGCTTGGAGGGCCTACAAAACGACTGGTTTATGGCAAGTAAGGAAGACTCATCAGTGGATGGTGATACTATTAGTTGCAACCCATTAATCATAATCACCTTAGGACACTCATTCATCATAATTGCTAGTGGTAGGACATAATACTTAGAAAATGAGTAATGTCAAAATGTTTGGAATGGGAGCGATTTCGGGAAATCTTTTCAGAGGAACTTCCTTTAAGGCTTTAATTTGAACTTCACGGGTTAGTTTTTCTTTTCCCACTACCGTAATCAATGGTTCTGCCTATTTGTCGTCGGCTTTTCTGGTAATATTTGAGTGGAAGATCTTGACAGACTGCATCCATAATTTGGTGGACCGGTGAACTTTTAACAAAGAACAATCCAATTGGGATCTTAACTTTCTGAGCAGTGGCATCAATTTGGAGTTTTGGACTCTTAATATTTGTCCATTATATACAGTAATTTGGAGTTTTGGACTCTTAATATCTGTCCATTATATACAACAAATTTTGAAGACGCTCTCTGGTTGTTTGATAGTTTGCAAATGATGCATTTTAGAAGACTACTTCCTGTTGCTTGATAGTACTATTAGATGCAAAACCTTGTAATTCTGGAAACTGGTAGGAAAATTCAACCTATCATGTGAACAATATGACTAATTCATCCTCTAATTTCATCTAGTTGATTTTTTCATCGACTTTTGGTATGATGATGTGCAAGGGGGTGTATATTATTTCTAAGGAAACTAACTATGAGAAGTCTGAAGAAAAATAAAGGAAGTACAAAAAGTGATAATTTAGTTCTCTCTCCTATCTTACTTCATTTATTAATCTTTTGTTTCCTCACTTCCTTCGGATTGTCCTAATGGAATATAGATGGCACTATTGTTTATTAGTAAAGCTGTACTGTTAACTAGTCATCATATTAATTGCTAAGAAAAGGTTTTTTCTGTTCTGTAGGAGTGGTGGACTTATGTGTGTATGGGACCATCTGATCCTCATCCCAACTGGCACCTTGGGATGCGGGGACGCAACATCGTGCTGTTATGTGGCGAGTGTGGAAGGAAGGTGGTACGGGATTTCTTTAGTGGGGTGCCAATTGTTACGAAAAGGCAACAGTTCCTAGTGCTGAGGTAGTTGCTTGATCTGTAGATAATTTGCTGTTCAAACTTCAAATTGGCAGCAACACGTTCTTCATGCTTAAGAGCACTATTTTGTCATTAAACAGATAAGATTTAGACGTGGTCTTCCATCTGGTGATGGTGTTTTGTACTACCCTGGCGAAGTCTTTTCATCTTCCCAGGAACCAGTTGCTTCAATTAGACCTGAGCGCATCCTCAGTGGGTTGCAGGTGAGGCAAAAATACAAGTCTCGTAGAGGTGCCTTGGTTTGACCCCTGTCGCTTGATGGAAAGCACTTTTTTGCCTCTTCACCTCTTAACCTCTTTTTTTCGACATGGTTTTAATTGTGATAAGCTCAAAATTAGGGCACTGCAATCCCAAGGTCTGCATTATCTTTCATGGAGACTTGTTGGCCACAAATTCCTTGGAGGAATCTAAATGTATATTCTATAATATATGCCTACCTTAATTAATTCAATAATGGAACAATGCGTGTTCCATGTGATCTCAACAAGATACACTCCCCGTTTTGAACATGAGATATTGATAGGTGGGTGAAGTGCTTTTCTATGGTGGGTGTCTTTGATGGTGATGCAATTTATATTAATTCAAGTTATGTTAATTGACTTATATGTTAATTTTTATTACAATCTTCCACGTTTATCAAAAGTCAGAATTAACTTTTTCACTTGGAGGAATCTAAATGTATATTCTATAAAATAAGCCTACCTTAATTAATTCAATAATGGAACAATGCGTGTTTCACGTGATCTCTCAACAAGATATTCTCCTCGTTTTGAACATGAAATATTAATAGGCGGGTGAAGCGCTTTTCTATGGTGGGCATCTTTGATGGTGATGCGATTTATATTAATTTATGTTAAATGACTTATATGTTAATTTTTGTTAGAGTTGTTTGTCCACATTCATTAAAAGTCAAATTTAACTTTTTCACTTTCTCATCAAATCCAAAACATTATTCAAATTTCAAGAGATTACTAAAAAGTTATATCTCAATATTCGTATCAATTTTTATGTATTGTAACAAATTGAAATACAAGTCAATCTTTGATTTCCCATTTTTGTTGCATTTTCTTTTGTTTAGACCATACATAATTGACCCATGAACCTAACAAGATATGCTCACTGTAATTAAAAACTTTTCACGAGAAAGGATAGTCCTTTTCTTTGTATGGATAAAAGGATGAAAATGGGGATTAGTGCAAATACTCCATATTGTGACTACCACAAGTCTCCTAGATTGGTCGATCCGAATCATAAATTTTAACCCACTAGCATTGCGAAGGTTTAAGCTAGAGCAGCCCGTAATCGCAATTTAACAGGAAAAAAAATGAATAAAAGGTAGGACTTATTGAGGTTGTATACAGAGCTAGAGGTTGTAATAAAGATGTTCAAGTTTTTTTTTTACACTAATGTAAAGATATTTTATATTAATGACGTTTCCATATATTTTTTCTATTTTCTTAATTTTTTTAATCTTTCTTATTAAAAAGAATCCACTTAGCTTGTGGATTCACAATTTTCTACGGAATTTGTTCGGTTTCTTTGAGAAAATTTGTGGTGGGGCTCTCCAAAGACTAATGGCGCTTTCACCATTTCATTTTCCTTTAAAGCGTAAACCCCAAGAGAATTCTGTTTTTTTTTTTTTTTTTAAATTCATCTTTTTCGGTAGATGAGTAGGTGAACATTCACTATCAGCCTCGCATGCACTCCATCCTCTTTCATGGGCAATTCGAGGCTTAAGATTTTAATTCCGAAAGATTTGAGATCTTGGAAACCATTCCTATTTTTGTCTTACCACCTCTTTTGTCGTCACTCTTGCTCATCCTATATTATATATATAATATTCTTCTTTCAAAAATCACTTTACCCCAATGTGATCATCATGCATGGGTAACACTCATTATGAGCCTAGCATGCACTCAATCATCTTTCGGTTGTGTTTGGTTCAGCATTTTCAAGAGACTTTCAGGCCTAAAAGCCCTCTGGGAAAATGTTGGACTGTTTGGTTTAACTTTGAAGCCGGCTTTTAGTTTTCAACTTGCCTTCAAAATGCTGAAATTATTTTTTCTCTTCCAAAACCACCCTCACTAATTCTTCATATTTCTGATTTTGCCCCTAATTATTATTATTTTTTTAAATTGAAAAAGGAGGCAGCCCTTCGCTGGTGGTCGTCAGTGAGCTAGATCTGGCGCCGGCAGCCATCGGCGCCAGATCTAGCTTCCCAGGGGTCGTAGCCCTTCGCCGGTCCGGCGAACGGTTAGTTCAATTTAAAAAAAAAGAAAGTATATATATTATACTCATCAAAACTCATTGCGGATGTTTTTTTTTACTAAGTGCACATTCAACTCAAAGTCCATTTGCAAATTTTTTTTACCAAATACAATTGTATTTCCCCAAGTAGCTTTGGGTTTTCAGCATTTGCATTGAACTTAAAACCTCTTGCAAATGCTGAATTAAACGCAGCATGAAACCCCAATATATTCTATATTTTTTCACTGCAAAAGCACGAAATTATTTGGAAAAAGCATAACAGTTTGACCTAACCTCTATTTAAGACCCATCTTACTCCATATCTTTCCAACTGCTCGTAAGCCTCTCATTCTCCACCTCCCTCCCCCCTCCAACCATGCCATGGCTTCTGGTTTCAGTCCTCTTGCTAATCCTCATCCTCCTCTCGAAATTCACATACTCCAATCTCATTACCCCGCTAAAGCTACAGCGCCACTTCACAAAGCAAGGCGTCCGGGGGCCTGGCTACCGTCCGATCCTTGGCAACACAGCGGAGATCAACCGCCTATTCGCAGAGGCTCAGTTGAAGCCCATGCCGTTCGACCACAGGATCCTCCACAGGGTGGCTCCTTTCTTCCACCACTGGTCCCTCAAGTATGGGAGGACTTTTGTATATTGGTTCGGGTCGAGGCCTAGGCTGGGCATCTCGGACCCGGACATGATCAAGGAGGTCCTGACGAATACTGGCAGGTTGTACGACCAGGCCGAGTCCAACCCACAGGCTCGGGAGCTGTTCAGGCAAGGCCTTGTTGGGCTGGTGGGCGAGAAGTGGGCCATTCACCGGCGGATCGCTAACCAGGCCTTTACTATGGAGAGAGTTAAGGTGAGTATTGGAGGCAGTATAAATTATCAAATTGTCATCGCATACATACCATGTCATTGTTTGACGTGATTTATGAACACAACATCTTAGTCTTGCACAACCCAACACACTGCAGAGTAATATGAAATGTTGCAAAATAACAAATAATCAAACAATAAAAGAAACAAAACAAGAAAATAAATCGGATTTTAGATATACATTATTCAATTAGCGGGACCCAGTCTATGAGGAGAGCATTGCATTCCACAATAGATCGAGCAACACAATAGAGAGTACAACCATACTCGAACTACTCAAACATCTCACTATTTCCTAGCCCCTAATTACACTAAATAATTCACATGGCGTTTAGTCCTTGTAATTTCTCGTGAAGTAATATTTCAATCTCATAAAGAAATTTTACAAAATTTACCACAAAATTTATTGGCTTGAACACCAAAAAGCTCTTTTTTGATGCAATTCACGAAGAAGAGCCACTTCTTATATAGAAAAATTTGGGATCCAACAAAGGAATCTCCTTTTAGAAAATGTACTCTTATATAGAAAAGATTTTGATCCAAAATAGGAACCCTTTTAGAAACCTTACTCAAACTAGAACTTCTTGAATTGGGGTTTCCTTTACAGGTTTAGACTCGGGATATGTTTTCAATATTAAAAATGAAAGCTTTAACATTGCAACTCTGACAGTTGAAGCTTTGGAGCAAGGGATTGCGCATTTGTGGTAAAAGAGGTAATGATGCAAATGCAATCTGAAAATGGCAGTGAGTAAACCAAGCAGAAGCTAGTTTTATGTTCTTTAAATTGCCGTACAGTCATTGGCAATTTGGCGAAGATCAACTGCTCTTTTGCACTGCGAGCGGTTTCCTTCATCACGTCTCCCGCTGGACGGACTTCACAGCATGCGTTTCCTTTCATTTTGAGTAGGGGTGGATCCCGGAGATCGTGGCGAGTGCGGCCAAGATGCTGGACACGTGGGACGAGATGCGAGGAGAAAGAGAGGAGTTCGAGGTGGAGGTGTTTAAGGAGCTACACGGGCTCTCGGCTGACGTCATCTCGAGGACTGCTTTCGGGAGCAGCTTCGAAGAGGGCAAGCGCATATTCGCCTTGCAGGAGCAGCAGATGCACCTCTTCACTCAAGCCAACCAGAACATTTACATTCCTGGCTTCAGGTCTAATTTAACTTGCTCCATTTCAGGCAATAAACAAATTTACTCTACTCACATTCTCAGTTGTTACATATGTACAAATTATATCTAAGGACGTATGTGGCATCGTTTCTATTTCTAAGAAGTCATTCTTGATCCTATTTCTGGGAAAAGTCACGATTCAATGATGTGTCTTTTGTTTAATCACAAATCATGACCTTTCTACCTTTTAGAGCAGTCCTAAACTATCTCTCTAGCTCTCCCCGGAGTCTTCATATCCATGGAAGATTAGACCATCACATGTTTCACTCGATACACAGGTTCCTACCGACTCGGAAGAACAGGCAGAGATGGAGAATAGAGAAGGAAATCCGGCACGCGGTCTTGAAGCTGATTGAGAACAACTTGAAATCAAGAGAGAATTTGTCAAATTTTCTCGCTCTCCTAACAGCATCCCACGAAGAAGAAAGATTAGGAGTGGAGGAAGTCATAGACGAATGCAAGACTTTTTACTTCGCGGGAAAAGAAACGATGGCCATGCTTCTCACTTGGGCGCTTCTCCTCCTGGCGAAGCACCAGGAATGGCAGGACAAGGCCCGAGAAGAAGTGATCCGCGTCAGCGGGAAAACCGGGCTTCTGGCTACTGAAAATCTGAACGAGCTCAAGATTGTAAGTCAATCACTATTCCTCACTAGTCACATTACTACAAACAGAGCCGTTTAGTTTTTTTTTTTCATGGGTTAACTGTTTGATACAAAAAAATCATCGTTTGTCGAGCTTTGGCTAGCTTCTTAGATGGAAGAAAAGGTTTGCAACTCCATCATCAAATCCGCGGGACCAATCCAAGGATGAGATGGTGGTAATTTAATAGTCTGATGTGTGTGATGAAGAACTTCTGTGCACATTCAAGCAAGAAGTTTAAATTGTCTCACTTACCTATATAAGAAGAAATTGTACATGACATGAAGAAATTGCACAGTCCAGATTAATTATATGGGTATCGCTTAGCGAGCTCATTCTTCAATCGGGGTCAATCTAATGCGCTAGATTCACTATTTGAACATGCTCACTGCTATCAACTGGAATTCGACTGGCGCATATTTTCCTAATAACCTATCTCACCACTCCATTCACCTAAGTTTTGAAAATTTAGTCTGAATGAAAAATTAAACATTTTGTGTTCACTCAAACTTACGTTTTTCTTCTGTCCTTTTTTTGAACAGGTAACGATGGTATTGAATGAAACACTCAGACTGTACCCTCCTGCGGTGAAGGTGTTGAGGCAAACCCTTAAAGATGTGCAGCTAGGAGAACTTCAAATTCCAGCAAAAACGGAGCTCTACTTGGCCTTCTTTGCTGTGCATCACGACCCCGAGATATGGGGGGAAGACGCGGATGAGTTCAACCCAGCAAGATTCACGAAGCCCCGGAACCACCTGGCCGCGTTCCTCGGGTTCGGGCTCGGCCCCAAAACCTGCGTAGGCCAGAACTTGGCCATGGTCGAGGCCAAGGTTGTTCTGGCCATGCTGGTTAGGCGATTCACCTTTGAGGTGTCGCCTTCGTATGTTCATGCTCCGATAACTCTGGTGACCTTGCAGCCTCAGTACGGCGCGCCGATCATCTTGAGGCGGACTCATATTTGAATCTGGTTCATTTTCCTTTCTTTTGTTTGTGGACTTCTGTTTGTAATATGGTCGCATAGTGTGAGGGAAGACAATTTTTAGGGTTCTTGAAATAGAAACTTCGCTTTGTGTCTATATCATAAAGATAATGTGTTGTAATTTGGTAGAGCTTTGCGACTCCTTTGTTCTAAGTCCAGCCCGTTTCTCGGGTGTTTCTAATTTCTGCACTTACATAATGTCTTATTTTCTCCCCAAGCTTTTTGGGATGTTTTCTATATATTGGGCCAATTATCTTTCTCTAGTTACATAAAAAATTATACTTTGCGAAAAAAATAAGTCTTATGACTTAAAAGACTTAAAAGAATTGGATACGTGATGATAATGTAACTAGCAAATGGGTGTGCTTACAAATGATATTTTGGGACAATCGTACTGCAATAAAATATTCTGACCAAATAACCCCTTCCATCATGGTGGTCTAATTATTGCTAATCATCTTACATGTCATAACCAGCAAGATGATAATTTTGGTTATTGTTCACTATACTTGCTAATTACTAATAACTCTGTTTCTCACTTTGTGTAGAAGCCGCCGTGAAATGGATGGCAAGCTCGCAACTGAAGCGAGCTCATCTCAGAGCTCTTGATTGCCTCAGCTCCGTCTCGGCCTAAGCTCAATTGAGAGAGCATGCCGGTGACTTCGAATACGGCCAAGTCTAGGCTTCAGGTGCTCCCCTATCGGTTCTTCGCTGTGCAATTGCCCGTGATGGTAGCGGTGGCAATGATGGTATGTTTACATTGCCAGTTACGGTTTCGGAGCAATGGCATGTGTGGAATTGGTGATAATCGCACAATCACGCCGCACTACCACGCCCTTGCCACCCATCACCTCTGTTTGTGTGTGTGTGTCTCTCTCTATACGATTTTTTTTCCCTTCCCTTCCTTCTTCCTTCCGGCTGGAGGAAGAAGAAAGGGTAGGAGAAAGAAAAGGAAAAATAAATAAATAAATAAAATTAAAAATATATTATTAAAATATCATTAAAAGTTATCAACATCAGCGTTGATTGTACCATGTAAATCGATCGGCATCAACATTAGCAAAATCTAACTAAAATTAGCTGAAACGACTGAATTAACACTATGTCAAAAGGTTTCAGATTAAATTTGCACCAATAAAAGATTTATGGCTAAATAATCATCAGTACAATAGGTTTATGACTTTTTGATCACTTTTCCTAAAAAAACTGAAGTTGAGACATTCTGATGAGAAACGATACTCAAATTGAGGGGAGCAACCCTAACATTAAGTTTAAATGTGATAAAGAGATTGTTGAGTTGTGTTAGGAGTCCTATTTTGAATAATTGACGTCTGGATCGGTTAACAATCTTAGTTGACTCATAACTCGTTAGTTTGAACTTTTGAGTAAATATGAGTTCAACTAAATATATTTCTACGGTTGAAGGTATTGCATTTTTACTGAGTAATTCGCTAGGCGCTCCCAACAAATAATATCAAAGTAACAAATGGTAATCTCGTTACCAATGTGGTTTTAGGGTACACATGAGGGAGACTTATTGGCTTAATCTTGCTTTTAAGCAAAGGTGGGTTCAACGCTCCTAACAAAAATTATATCCTCTCCAATTTTTATCCTAATGTCGCACCCAAGTCCTGCAAGAATAAGGAAAATCACATGATTGTCCTCCTATTCAAAGGGTTAGCTTTAGACATAAAACAACTTAAACCTGTTATCAAAATATATAACCAACAAGAATGGGGACGACACCTAATCTCTCTCTTTTTGTCATACGGACCATGACCATGGCTCCTCCATTCTTCTCCCCACTGATCTATGGTTTCAGCCGGGGGATTCTGTGATGGTGGTCATATGCTAGAACAGTGAATGCAATGTCGACATCTAAAGCAGTGATCGGCATGGCGGTAAGGTGGTGGAGCGGTGGAGGCAGCGAGGAGAGTTAAATAGGAGGGAGGGAGGGAGGGAGGGAGGTTAAGTCGACATAGGATTTCTTGTTGGACGCAAATTACGCAATCCCAAGATCTCCATAACCAGAACAGGAACGTAATTGAGTAGAAAGATTAACGCACATGTTTTGGGATCCATCGAACATAAAACGGAAGCAGGAAAAATGATTACCCACATATATCAAGGGGATCCACGCATCAAGTCATTCTTCTCTATTGCTCTCCGTATCACTGGCTCAATGAGGCGGCCCCCCTCACGTGTAGCGTTAGGTAAACGCCCCTTAGGTGAGGATACATGTGAGAATTAGGGTTAGAGGAGAGACTTGAGCACTATTTATAGAGTTTCCAGCCAGTCATTCTCATTACGAGCCAGGCTCAACTTGGCCCACACTAGCCAGCCCATATTAGACTAATTAAGAAACCTATTATCTCACCTTAGACCAAACCCCATAAAACAATAAATGTTAAACGGTAAATTACAATATCAATTAATGTAGTCCACAATTAGAAAAACTCTTACATTCTCCCACTTGGACTATATTAATTGAAATCGTACTATATGTGCGCACATTGGTCCAGAGATAATTCTTAATAGTCAATCCTATCCCATAAAATCTTAAACACCGAATCATGGCGGTAACTGCATGTATAAACATAGAGCCTTCCATGGTCACGAATGTTCTCAACTTTATTGATATGGATTCAATATGGTAGTGTGGCAAATGGATAACATCTCTCATAGAGAGATCCCATTTGTCAGTCACCATTCTCTTAACTTTAGACGTCACAAAGACTTGTGCCACTAGAGAATGCTTTATGGTTCCAATGAACCCACATATGTCTTATCCTTATGGTTAACCTTTCTTTATGTATCATAAGACATATGCACAAGGCTAATAACCGGATGCCCGGACGCCCCTAGCCTTCACTCAAGGTTTATACAATCCCTTGAGACTTTATCAATATGTATTCAACATAATAACAACACATTCAAAATATTTTATTGAATGCAAAAGTTGATACATATCAAACCGTTACAAAGTGTAATGAACCACAGATGTGAACTTTATCAAAGTAAAGCCAAAATAGCTCCCACTAAACAACAGTATCCGAAGATACTCCTAGCCCCATGCTAATGACATGTCACTCAAATACAGATGGGCGTGGGCCTTTAGTTAGTGGGTCTACAACCACATCATCTGTGAAAATATGTTATATTATAAGTCACATTTCTGTACCGTTTCTTTATGGTCAAAAAATTTTGACCACCATATATTTAGACCCATTGAGACCTCTGTAGTAAATAAATAATACTACAAATTTGTTATCTCAATACAACCGTATGTGTCTATCCATAAAGTTAAAACGATTAACTTCTTCATAAGATTTTGGAGCCTAATAGCCCAAGTAACAGCCTAAAAGAATGTTACTAACAATGCTTACATAGTAGAAGATAACATAAAACTTTATTTACTGCACTTCTTACTAACATAGATCTGTATCTTGTTATTGATCGTATGTCATCAGAATAGCCAGCAAAGTTTACATCTAAATACCCTACTAACTGCAAGAATTGAACATGTCTGTAAATTAACATATAATCTATTGTCTTCTTTAAGTACCTTAAAACCTTCTTGACAGCAACCCAGTGATCATGTCCTGGATTTAATTTATATCTGTCTAAAAGTTCCATCGCAAATGCGATATTTAATCTAGTGCAAAATCAAAGCATATATTATACTTTTAAGTGCACTAACACAAGGTACACCATTTAATTAGATTTTCTCAATATCTAAATAAGGACAATGTGATGGATTCAATCCATCACCTTTAACAACAAGAGCAATTCCTGACTTGCAATAATGTATATTGAATATTTCCAATATACAATTAGCAAATGTCCTCCGAGAAAATCTAATATAATATGACAAAAACAATCCTTACAGACCTCAGTACAAAGGATATAAGATGTTTCAAGGTCACAACTTGTAAACAAAATATTATGAACATAAAGTATGAGAAAAAATAAATTTCCCCCTATTGACCTTGCAGTATATTGAATTACTTTATTCCTAATCGTACAAAATAACAACACTATGAAACTTTAATAATATTGTCTAGAAACTTGCTTAAGACTATAAATAAGGCTTTTCAGTCTACACACAAGTTTACTTGAAATATCTGTTGCAAAATTCTCCAATTGCACAATATAGATTTTGTATCTATTTGGCGTAACTTTATATCAAAATAAATTATTAATGACACATTCACTCTGAAAGAATCTTTTAAAGAAATAATTATTTCTTCACTATAAACAATCCACCCATCTTTCAGAGTGAAAACTTTAATTACCAATTTGGCTTTAAATTCCACAATCTTTCTTTAAAATCCTTTTAGTTTTGTACGCCAATTGCAACTAATGAACTTATGATCTTTAGACAAGTCAGTAAGTTTCCAAACATGTTTCATAGATTGTATATCGCCTTTTATGACATCTAATCACATACTTAATTGAGGATAAGAAATAACATTTATTTATGCCGATAAATCAACCATGTAGTGGATATTGTGGTCATGCTCTCATGAATAGACTATATAGTCTAATGGAATAACTGATCGCTTTTCCCTAACAAATCTCCTGAGTAAACCTATAACCACTTCATTCTAGACTTGAGAGATTTGAAAAAATTTCATCATAAACTATATCAAGAATAATATCTTGAATCTCATCAAGTTTAGTCTATGGTACAGGAGATTCCACAATTGTCTGTATCACAATTATCTATATAGGCAAAGATAAAGACACAGTGATTTTCCATCATACTATTATCCTTAATAGTCTGAGAGCAGCTATCCTCGTCAAACTGTAGAAACTTTACAGTATGTGATACCATAATTCTTGTATCTTCTTTAGGGTCTTAAAATCAATACCCTTTTGAACAATCTAGGTAAGATACAAAATAATTCCAAGTGAATCTAAATTCCAACGCATATAATATTGGATTGGATAATCTCACTTCTGCATAATACCTCTAAATTTATGTCTAGTGTATAACTCAAAAGAAGTTTATGAAACAACTTTGATAAGAGACATATTTTGTATGTGAAAAAAAAAATTGCTTTCACAATATCAGCCCACAAAAAACCGGATAAATTGGTCTTACTGATCATACTCATCACCATGTTCATTATGGTGCATTTATAGCTTTCAGCCAAATCTTTTTTGTTATAATTTTCAGGTATAATAATTAAATTACCACCCCAAAATTTACCAAGTATTTGACAAATGACCCTTTAAGCTATTTCGCATTGTCATACTTGTCAAAATACTCACGGCTACTGTTAAGCCTGACATCCTTCAAGACTAATTTTTAACCAGTTTATTTTTTATCATGGCCATTTTCCTTAAATAGAAAATTTTCGGAAATAACCTTTTAATCATATACGAGATGTATATGTCATTAGGACTTAAACACAATCTTTGTAGATATGTCCTAATTTCAATACCAGATAAGACATAATTTCAAGCAACTAAGGCTTCCATCATCTTATAGCAGTGCAGTCCGCAGGCAAACCTTTTTTCAAGTGTTCCAGAATGGAATGCTTCATGGATAGTAAGCAAATTCAATTGCTCTTTTCTCAAGCAACAAATCATATGTGCACAACTTAAAATTTTAAGTAGTAAAAAAAAAACCTCAATAATAATGAAATTATTAATTACAGAATAGGTGACTGAAAACCAAGCAATATATATAATTAGCATCATGTGAGTACTGTGTTACTTGACGTACAAGTACACATCCAGAGAGTTACACGCATAATCATATAATCACCTTTGGGTAGAATACATGACATGCAGTTGTACACTCCCCACATGATAGCGGTTATGAGAATATAGTCCAATTCTTCGTGAATTCATCACTTTTGGGCATATGAATCACTAGAATCAGTCACTCCTCCATCACACTATCATGTATCCCTCCATGAACTAATACACAATCACCTCCTTTGGGAGTATGACTACGCATTAGACCAGGAGGCATCCCAATCATCATACGAGACTGAAATTTCTCAAACCTAATCAAGCGTGCCACTTTGGCGGTCACTACTCAATTGAATTATTGAAATTCTCTCATGCCAGGGATATAAACTTTACTCCTCACATATACCATATACATGTGATTTTAACTTTAGTGATAGGGGCAGCATATCACCAAAATCACATATCATGCTAATTACATTACTTTATTCATTAATAAAAATTAATCATACATATATATAAATATATATAGCGAACTTGTTTTGACAGATTCTAATGAGATCATTGATTACAATAACACAAGAAACTTCTCATAACAGAGAATAAAACATCTCTTATGCACCCTGATTGCATATTACCAGAATAACATAAAAAAGAATGCTGATCTAAAATATCTCTCACAAATTAACATCAATAGTAATACAGGGTACACCAATTCAACAAGCATTATTGCTCATGAGTTTCATACGGCAAAACATGACTCCAAGGCCAACATCTTATTTATTAGCCAATTTTAAGCAAAAAATTATCATTGTAATCAACTAGTGGCTTATTAATTGAGTCAAAACAGAGAACAAAATATCTAAAATTTAACAGTAGATACTATTACTCTGCGTAAATATTGCCATACTCCTTTACCATAAAAATATTCAACTTGATAGACAATAACAAGTGACTAGATGAGTTCATGTACAATATGCAGTAATTTAATTGACATGCATTACCCACATACAACAGATATGTTAATCAGTACAATCAATTTGGTCACGAGTTCTTAAGACGTCTATCATTCAAAGATTACCAGCGTGTAAAAGAGTATGCATGAGCAATAAAAATTTCATGACTTTTACTATTTCTCATTATCTCAAGATATATTCAATTACTATCTCATAATGATTGAATCTCATTAAGCCAGCTTCAGTTCACAATAAAATTTGATTTTTTATTGATGAATCACACCTTTATAATGATTATGTGATAATATACCTATAACCCAACACTTATATTTCCAAAATCACAGAAAATATAAGAAAAATACGCAAAAATACACGTATTTAGGGTTCCGTATGTATTTTCACATCCATAAAATCATCAAACATATAAAATAAATATACCACGACATAGGAAATCACCGTACGAGTCCAACGCCGCCATCCATGCGCCAAAAAGAGCCTCCACGCGCCCGCACGCGCCGCCTGAGTGCGCGGCGCGTGGAGAACACGCGCAGCGCGTGTTCGACGCGCAGGAGGCGCGTGGCCGTGCGTGGGGGCGCATGCGGATTTCTCTGGCAACGCGCCGCCCACGGTTTTCTTCGTCTCGTCGAGCCCAGTCCGAATATATAATTTAATTTAATTTTTATTGAACGAAAAGTCTCGAAAATCGCAAATTAGGGCAAGATCCGCACTAATTAGGGCTAAACCTTTATGTGTTCAAGTTCTAGGGTTATGGTTGTTCTGATACCACATGTTGGACGCAAATTACGCAATCCCAAGATCTCCATAACCAGAACAGGAACGTAATTGAGTAGAAAGATTAACGCACCTGTTTTGGGATCCATCGAACATAAAGCGGAAGCAGGAAAAATGATTACCCACATATATCAAGGGGATCCACGCATCAAGTCCTTCTCCTCTATTGTCCTCCGTATCACTAGCTCAATGAGGCGGCCCCCCTCACGTGTAGCGTTAGGTAAACGCCCCTTAGGTGACGATACATGTGAGAATTAGGGTTAGAGGAGAGACTTGAGCACTATTTATAGAGTTTCTAACCAGTCCCTCTCATTACGGGCCAGGCTCAACTCGGCCCACACTAGCCAGCCCATATTAGACTAATTAAGAAACCTATTATCTCACCTTAGACCAAACCCCGTAAAACGATAAATGTTAAACGGTAAATTACAATATCAATTAATGTAGTCCACAATTAAAAAAACTCTTACATTTCTTCCATAATGTCTACAAGTTAAAGTTCACACACGATAATTAAAAACAGCGATATAATGACCGTGTGTAAGGGGAAGCTCCATTGCACCTGAACCTTTCTCGAGTTGATAATGTCCATCGTATGAAATCATTTCCGAGTCAATATCTGAAACGTGGCAGATGTTAGAAGTACTAAAGCCGGTCGGCAAATAAGGTATAAAGTAAGGTGACAGACTATAAGACGAGCGTTCTCATGGGACAGATGAGTGGTATAGTGCGTTGGTTCGGCATTTCAAGTGGCTCCTTCAATACAAAATCAGTCCCACAGTTTTGCAAATCTGTGATTGGTCGCGTGCTTTTGGTATACACCAGTCCTTGGACTGGTGTATTCATTTAACATGCTGAAATCTCGATATAATCTCAGAACATAGTTTTGCAACTAGTCATTCATCAGCCTATTTGTCTCGCAAGGTTCTCATTCAAACTAACGTGCGTGAGGTGCGGTCTTTTCCTTTGCAAGAGCTGACCATCCAAAATCCGACGAACACTTCTCAGGCCCACGATTAGTAGCATATGCTGTACCATGCTGTCATGCGGTCTTGCGGTCCGGTATTACTTTTTCTTTGCGTGTTCACAACGATCCTGTATATTTGCAAAGACAATTTAAGATGCAACAGCAGCACTGTACCAGAGAACCATCTGCAGAAGGAAATAGAGATCTTGAGCTGGCAATACTTACCATGCAAAGAATGATCGAAGATAAAGGAACTTCATGTCAGTCATGATCGATTTTAGCTGCTGAATTCAGAACATTAGGATTCCATTCGCAGAATTGCCAGTGAAATTCATGCTGAGGCTCCGGATACTCGTGTATTAACCACTTACCGTTGCGGTAACTCTGGTAACGATCATTACATTGTATTTATTCTTTTTTGTTTTTTACCATGCCTGCAGTTGGTGGTGAAGTCGCTTCATAATCTCATGTTCTTATTGACATCAATAATTAGTTTGGATTTTCTTAGTCTGTATATGCTGCAACATACAAACATCAAGACTGGTTAGATCATTTGATTCGTGATTTTAGTTCTAAAGCATTAGGGGGATTATCATAATTTATTTTAAGGACACACTAGAAGCATAAGTTATCTCTTGATTTATGGCAGTTTACCTAAAAGTAGAAAGAATTATAATCCCTATCCCGCCTAAAATTCTAGGAATTCGTTGAAAGTTCGAATAGATTTGTAAGCTAGGCCTATTGATATTTTTTAAATTTAAAATATTCGATAGGGTCCTTTCCTATTCTTTCTATGACATAGGGTTAAAACCAAAAAATATTTGTTGTTTTTTTTTATGTTTCTTCACGTTTTTTATTTATTTATTATAAAACCTTGTCTTATAAGTATTTTAACAATGTTTTCAATGATATTAGTGGATGCTATTTGAATCGTCCATTTTCTATTTATGTCAGCATTTTGTATGGAGGTTATTATGTCGGCAATAGTGTCCCTACCGATGATAAACTAAAATTTTGGTTGCCTCCCTTTTTTTATATAATCAACATGCTATATTTTATTTATTTATTAATTTTCATATTTTTTTTAATTAAATAAAAGGATATGCATCAGATACAACCTAATCCACTAATTAATCTATTTCATCCAAACACTGTATAATATAACTGTAGTATGTATGATCTCATCTTATAATACATTTGGTGCTAATGAAATTATTTTAGTGAAATTTAAGTCATAGTTCATTTGATTGAAACCTTCTTGATTTAGGAAGAACTCATGAAAATGACAGAACTAGTGCTGCAACTTTGGTCTTCCACTCACTTTGGTATATTGATTATTTAAGAGGAAAAGTACAAAAATAGTTCTAAACCTTTTGTATTGGTACCAATTTAGTTCTAAACTTTTCAATTTGACCAATTTAGTCCAAACCTTTTCACATCGGTACCAATTCTTTTCATCCAGCTAATTTAAGCCGGAAATTGCTGACATGGCCGATGTCGGTCTTATGTGACACCACGTGGACATATTTTATAATTTTTAAAAAAATTTCAGATTTTTAAAATTATTTATTTCTTTATTTCTCTTTTTTTTTTTTTTCTCTCTCTCTTTTTCTCCTTACCCCTTGGCCGGCAAGGTCACTAGTTGGTCGACCATCATCGATGACAGGCTAGTTAGGGCGAGGGGCCTCGCGCCCTCACCGGCCATTGGCAAGGGTTGCCGTGCCCTCACCGGCCACAAGCAAGGGCATCGGCCCTTGCCCAAATCCAGGCGAGGACTGAAACCCTCACCCGTTGGCCGACGAGGGCCTCTGCGCCCTTGGCGGCCATAGGCAAGGGCTGCCATGCCCTTGCCTGGATTTAGGCAGGGGCCGATGCCTTCGCTAGTGGTTGGCAAGGGCGCGGCGGACCTCGCCAATGGTTGGCAAGGGCGTGGCGGCCCTCGCCAATGGTTGGCGAGGGCGCGGGGCCCCTCACCTTGACCAACTTGTGGCCGGCAACCTCGCCGGCCAAGGGGTAAGGAGAAAAGAAAAACGAAAAGAAAGAAAAGAAGCTAAAAAATAATTTTAAAAATCTGAAAAAAATAAAATAAAATTTGTCTAAGTGGCGCCACATAAGATTGCCGGCGGCCACATCAGCAATTTCCAGCTTAAATTAGCCGGATGGACTAAATTGGTACCAATGTAAAAATGTTTAAGACTAAAATTATCTAATTAAAAAGTTTAGGATTAAATTGGTACCAATGCAAAAGATTTAGGACTATTTTGATACTTTTCCCATTGTGTAAGTGTCGTAACTTTTAAAAATTGTTTACTTGAATGAAGTTAGCAATTTCCCTTTAAGAAAAATCTGGCTTGGCATTAATTTAATATGAATTATCCAGCATGGATCATTGGGAAATGGAGTTAGCAAAAGCGTGCAGAAACAATGTTCCTTTGGCCCTAAATTGATTTGAAGATGAAAACCTTACTTAAAAATGTCCACTCATTGTACTTGATGGTAAGCCGATTGGTTTATATTATCCTTTCATACATCATCAAACTTGACTCACTTCTCGTTACCTCGAAAGTTTCTATCGAAATATCTCACATTACTTGGAAATGAATTTTTATGTTCTTTCTGTATGGGTGATTTTCTTTTATCTATCAGCCTAAACTTTTAAGTTGGACTTTTTAATATGATATTAAAGTTAGGTTCTATCATTTTTTAAGTGAATCCAATGCTCTTAATAGACATGTGATCGCCCTCCACTTATCAATTTAAACTTTTTGGTTGGTTCTGCCCTAATTTATTTATGCAAATGTTCTTAGCTGCTGGAAAGTTGCATTAAACATCTAATTACCGATGTGGCAAAACAGGATAAACAAAGTTAGAAGATGCTCTTAGTTGCTCTCGTGTTTGTGAGCGCAATGTACATGCCCCGATGAGGTGGATTCACGGGGGACCCAACTAATCGGGTGGGAGAAAAGTACGAATGGCTACTAAAAGCTTGCAAAAAGCTACAGTCATTCATTTTTAGTAGCGATGAACTTTTAGGAATAAACCACATAAACCCCCAAAGAATCCTTCTCTCTCTCTCTCAAAAAAATAAATATATATATATATATATATATACTCTGTTCCCATGTCATCATCATGCGGAGGTCAATCCTCATTAGCAGTCTAGCAAAAATCCAATCCGTTTTCATGTATAAAGCGAGATTCAAGGCTTTAATTCTTAAACATAAGACTTCGCACATACGGAAATGCCTTTTTTGGGCCAGCAAAATAAGATGTTCTCAGGGTGTATTCGAGTTGAGCTGAGCCATTACATTGATACTTAAAACTTGAGTTGAAGGTGGATCAAATATTCACAATTTTGACTCGAACTTGACTCAACTGTAATTGAATCGAGCTTAATATTGGCGAACTAAAGCTCGAGTCAATAAGATATCGAGTAACTTGAGCTCCACCCAAAAATTTAAAAATAAATGAGTCGATTTGGAGTAATCATCGAGCATATTCTGAGATATTCGTAAATAAATAAACTCTGTTTTACCCTTATTTCCAATTGATCATACATAATATGAGCGAGACACTGCATTGAAAACAACAACTATTTTTAAATGAGTGCTTACCTAGTGACCTGGTAAAGAAATTTTGTCATTTACAAAGGGTGTATTTCTGTCGAAATGCACAATCAATCTAAATGCATAATATTTTTTTATTAGGTTTAAAAAGTGGCATGGGGGACCCAAAATATTAGATATATATTTCGCCTCAAAACCATCAAATTATTTAGAAAAAGCATGACATTCAAGTTTGACTTTTTTTCCATTAAAAGATGCACAACTTGCTCTACCCCTCCAGATCACGGTCGCAAAGATATAATTATCTTTACTCTGTATTCTTCAACTCCTCCCTGTGGACTTCCTTAGTCTCCATTTCCCTCCCTCCCTCCCCTCCATCAACTATGCTATTGCTTCTTGTTCCAGTCCTCTTGCTAATCCTCATCCTCCTCTTAAGGTTCACGTACTCCAATCTATGCATCCCTTTAAAGCTACAGCGCCACTTCACGGCGCAAGGCATCCGAGGCCCCGGCTACCATCCTTTCCTCGGCAACACATCGGAGATTAGGTGCCTGTTCGTGGAGGCTCAGTCGAAGCCCATGCCCTTTGACCACGGGATCCTTCGCCGGGTGGCTCCTTTCTACCACCACTGGTCCCTCAGGTATGGGAAGACTTTTGTTTATTGGTTCGGGTCAAGGCCCAGGCTGGGCATCTCGGACCCGAACATGATGAAGGAGGTCCTGACGAACACAGGCGGGTCATATGAAAAGATCGCGTTCAACCCGCAGGCCGGATTGCTGTTCGGGCAAGGCCTTGTTGGGCTGGTGGGTGAGAAGTGGGCCGTTCACCGACGGATTGCCAACCAGGCTTTCACCATGGAGAGAGTCAAGGTAAGTATGGAGCCGGTGTAAATTATCGTATAGTCATCACATCGTACCACATCATCGTTTCAGGTGATTTAGGAAGTGATTGTGATTGTGCCCTGATGGTTTTATGTGATGGGCTTAAGGCCCGTCCGCCCATGTTGGGCCTAAAAGCCCGGCCCATAAGATTATGGCTCATGGATTAAGGGGCACGATTCCTATTTGGAGGGAACGTATATAAGGGAGGAAAGAGAGGGAGAACACATCCTTTGGCATAATAACGCACGTATGTTCGTCACTCCTCTCTCCCTCCTAAAAGAACAGTAAGCTTAAGGCGACGCCGTCTTCCCTTCAAGGCCAATCGACGTCATCGAATCGGACTGGATCGGTTTTCTCTTCCTCTTATCGACGTTGGTGTTTAATCTGTGGCTAACAAGGTACGCTCGATTCCGTGGTGTGCTTTAGGATCAGTGATACATGTATTTCCCGGGCTTATCTTCCGCATTCGTTTTAGGGGTTCGATTTAGTGTTGAATCCAGTTTTTGGGGATCCGTTGTTCCCAACATTGGTATCAGAGCCCTAGTTCATGTTTTCCCGACCCCTTTCATGTTTTTTGATAGATTTTTCGCGAAAATAATCGGCCGACACGGATCGGGGCAAGAAATCCCGACACCCGAGCGCTGTTCGTCCTTTTTTCCGAGTTTTTGTAAGTCGAAATCGATTTCTGAAGGCATGGGGTGAAAGGGCTCGTCAAGACGAGTTCGTCAACGGGTCGTGCGCCGCCGGGCGACACTGGACGCGCCACGCTCGGCCAGAACCCGCTGCGCGTGGGCGCGACGCGCCCGAAGCGTTGGCATCGGCCAGCACGTGCGCCACACGCGCCGGTCGGCGAACCAACGCGTGCTGACGTCATCGTGACGTCACAGTAACCGCCGGGATGATGTCATCGGTGACGTCATCGCCGACGACCGTTGGCCGGCCGATGACCGGTCGACGACTCGACTCGATGGAGACCCGACCTGACCTGACCCACGCAGAAGCCAGGCGCATGCCGCGCACGTGCCGGCTTACGTCTGCGTGACGTCAGCCCGCGCATGCGCGCGGCACGTGCCGGTCGGTTCATTCGACCCGGCCCGGCCGGTTTGACCCGCGAGCCCGTCGACCCGACCCGTCGACCGACGACCGTTGACCGTTGACTTTGACCGTTGACCCAAAAAAAAAAGGAATTTGTTTCTTTTTCAATTATGTCTATGTGGGTTATATGTAATCCATTGTTTAATTATGCATTTGTTACATGAATCATGGAAAATTATGTATTTTCCCTTATGTACGTTATGGATTATAAGTAATCCATTTTTAGTTCTGCATTTGTTGCAGACACTATGATACGTTATGCACGGATACTTGCAATCCCGAGAAAGGACGAGGGAAGTGCAAGACATAAAAGGCTGATGTCAGATTTAGCTAATTATCGGTGGCATAGCGGTGATTTAATATCACATATGGTCAGGGTCAATCAGATGATACAGGAAATCATCTGGAATGGTTATCTTATGCCGGATTTTGAAAAGGTGTCGACTTTGATGAACACTCTTCCACCTGAATGGCAAGCAGTGTTAGATCGGCTATGGGAGGTCAACGTGGTCCCGGGTTATAGCAGGCTAGTGGTAGCTTTTGTTAGAGAGTACTATAGAATTGAGTTAACTAAAACTTCAACCCTTAAATTGAGCGCCACATGGCACAGAGTGAATGCGCCTTGGAGGCAACATGAAAGCTCTCCAAAAGTTTTTCCATGGTTGGCAAATGTGCCTTCAAATTTCTCAAATATTTTGACTGATAGATTAGAAGGGACATTCCCTATTTATTTCTTAGATTAGTTTGAGATGTTTTTGAATGTGAATATCTCTTTCTATGTTGATATTTTTCCTCTGTATATATTGCTTAGTGTAATGAATAGTTGTATTATGTGAAAGCATTATAATTCTATTGGATGTCAAATATTGTTTGCTTTCTATTATTGTTGACTGCTGTGCGTAATTCATAGAAGTTTCTGTAGCTTCATAGAATTTATTTTACATAAGACAATTATATTAATAATAATTTTGAGTTAGGATTTTTGGAGGATGATTGGAAACATAGTGATCTTTTGATTCTGAAACCTTACTTGAAATTATTCATTGATATGATGGGTCTGTGCAAAGTGGATGCATAAATTATAGGCATTAATTATTCGTGCATATATGTCTGATGTGTTCAGATTGATGGTTTCAGCAACTAAGAACGTAATTGCTAATATGAACGGCAACAATTGTGAAATATTGAATATGAAGATTCAATATGTGCTGGAAAAGCAATAAGTACTAGAAGCTCTTGACCATATTATGGAAGATCTTGAGAATGCCGTGCACCACCTTGAGCTAGTAGATTACCGCCTAACGGCATTTGAGTTGAAAATAGACATTTGCAATGCTGATTCTAGCTCAGAAAAGGCTTTGAGCTCTAAGCGCAAGCGTATTGGTTCGTTCAATATGTGGGAATGCAAAGGATCAAGTCATTATTGCAAGAAATCAAGAGTTAAAACCAACACAAGAGAGGAAAACGTCCTCAAGTAAAGAAAATGTCAAGGGTGAGGTGTTGCAATTGTGACAAAAAAGGTCACTATGCTCGCAACTGTTGTGAGCCGAAAAAGGCAAACACCTCTTGTACATTTAAGAAATTTGCTTATGTGTCAAGTTTTGTATTATTGGCTAAATCCAATCCTTTGTGGACTGTAGATTCAAGAGCGACAGACCATGTAGCGAAGGATAGAGGATCCTTCGTGGAATTCCGACGATACCAACTGGAACTAAGTGGATCTATGTAGGAAATAACTCCAGAGATGAAGTTAAAGGGATTGGCACCTGCCAATTGAACATGCGTGGTGGACGCACTTTGTTCCTACATGATGTTCTATATGCTCCGGAGATTCGTCGAAATTTAAGTGTCTGTTTTGGTGTTGGTTAAGCTTGGTTTTAGTGTGAACTTCCATAATAGAGGTGTAGATTTGTATTTGGATACAAACTACTATGATTGTGGTCACTTTCTGGATGGTTTTATTGTATTAAATGTTGACTGTGGTGATGTCAATATTTGTTATTCCCTTGTTTCACGTCTTCTACTTCATATGATAATGATGTGATTATGTGGCATGCTAGACTTGGTCATATTGGCCAATAACGTATGAATAGACTAGCCAGAGAGAGCTTGTTGGGCAATATTGAAAAAGTCGATTTGCCCATATGTAAGCATTGCCTATAAGGGAAAACAACAAGGAAACTATTTGGAAAAGGTAAAAGAGCTGAATTTCCTCTGCATTTAATCCATTCTGATGTATGTGGTTCAATGAATGTGAGAGGAAGGCATTGGGCTGTTTATTTCATCACTTTTATAGATGATTATACTCGATTCAGATATGTCTATTTGATTTCTCATAAATCTGAAGCAATAAGTTGTTTCAAAATGTTCATGAACTTGGTAGAAAATCAATTGGACAAGAAAATAAAAACATTGAGATTCGATCGAGGTCGAAAATATTTATCTGATGAGTTCAGAAAATTATGTGATGAAAAAGAAATAGAAAGACAGTTGTCTATTCCATGTACTCCTCAACAAAATGGTATTGCGAAGAGAAGAAACAGAACCCTACTGGAAATGATTAGGTCCATGATGGCGCATGCTAACTTACCTATCACTTTTTGGAGTGATGCATTGTTAACTGATGCCTATATACTTAACCAGGTGCTTTCCAAATCAGTTGTTTCCACTCCATATAAGTTATGGACATGTAGAAAACCGGACTTAAGTTTTCTTAAGCCATGGGGTTGTGCTACCTATACTCATGAGGCCTCTCACAAATTTGGGAAATATGATCCCAAAGGAAAGAAGAGTATTTTAATGAGATACTCCGAACACTCGAATGGGTATGTGTTCATAGGTGAGCAGGAAAGTGAGAGTATAACTGAATTTGAATCACGAGATGTCACATTCTTAGAGAATGAATTTCCTAAAAAGGGCGAAATAAGGGAAGATTACTCCATATTTGTAATCTTGGATCAAGACAATGATATTAGTGGAGTTCGTCCAAGTGGGAGTAATATGAGAAGTGATGATTTGAATTCAACTCATTCTCAATTACAATCACATGATGAGACGACATCATCATTATCTAATACAAGTGGGAGCATAATGGAGAATGATGTGCTAAGTGTACAATCTCCCATACGGCGAACAAGTTACCAAAGTATTCTCCGTCGACATTTTGACATTGAAGGGGAAACTTTTATGATTGCTCCACAAGATGAGGATGAGCCAAGAAATATTAATGAGGCTCTGAATTGCCCTAGTAAGGAAAAATGGATTCATGCAATGGAAGAGGAAATGGAGTCAATCAAATCAAACCATGTTTGGGAACTGGTTGATCTTCCAAAAAGACACAAAGCTATTGGGAACAAGTGGGTTCTCAAAATAAAGCGAAAGGCTAATGGCTTGATAGAAAGGCATAAGGCTCACCTTGTGGTGAAGGGGTATAATCAACATAAATGAATTGATTATGAAGATACATTTTCTCCTGTAGTGAGATTTACCTCGATTCGCATTATTCTAGCAATAGTGGTTAGTATGGATCTTGCGTTACATCAAATGGATTTACCTCGGCGTGGTGGGTGGCGGACGATGGCAGCGGTAGCGAGGACGGCGATGGAATCGAGCCGCTGTGGCAGTGGTGACGACGAACGGAAGTGCGGTGGCTCGCCGAGGATCGCAAGCGGGAGCGGGCGGCGTCGTGGGGGCTCGGGATCCGGAGGTGGAGGCACGGCGGAGCGAGAGGCGGGGGCGCGGTGGCTCGGACGGCGTCGAGTCTTCGCGGGCGGAGGCGGGCGGCGATACCTGGCGGCGTCGACTCCTCCGTCGCTCTCCTCCTCCAGATTTACAAAATCGCTCGTCTCCTTCTCTCCCTCGCTCGATCCGTTGCTCGAGCAGCACGACACCGAGGCGCAGGGTCACGGACAGGGCCGGAGCAGAGGCGGCGAGGAGAACAACGACTCGGACGGCGCTGCCGCTGCCCTCCTCCCCTCTGTTCCTACGCCTCTGCTCCAAATCTGGGTTCCGGTGAGACAGCAGCGGTCGCGGTTGGTCGGGCGGCGGCGGTGGCGAGTAGAGGCGGCAAGTCTTCTCCGACTTCCTCTCCTTCTCTCCCGCTCCTGCTCCCGGTTTCTCTCTGTTCTTCCTTCGAATTCTCTCCCTCCCTCTCCCTCTGCCGAGCTCCCTCTTCTGCCCAGCTCCTCTCCTCCTCCTTCTCTCGTTCCAACCCCCCTTTGAAAACCCTAGCAACCGAGAGAAAACCCTGGGCGCGGGCTGGGCTCAACTAGAAAGACCAGTCGGCCAGTCCTGCGCGAGAGAAAGAAAAGAAATAGGGGGCAGCGGGCCGATTTGAGGCTGGATCTGGCCAATCCGCCCTTTAAGCAATTTTTCAATTTTTTTTTTCAATTTTCTATTTTCTATTTTCTTTTTCTTTTTCCTTTTCTTTTGTTGTTTTTTTTTTCTCTTTTTCTCTAGTAATTTTTTTGTACTTGAAAACAAAAATTAAGTGTCAACACCCTAGTAAGGAAAAATGGATTCATGCAATGGAAGAGGAAATTGAGTCAATGAAATCAAACCATGTTTGGGAACTGGTTGATCTTCCAAAAGGACACAAAGCTATTGGGAACAAGTGGGTTCTCAAAATAAAGCGAAAGGCTAATGGCTTGATAGAAAGGCATAAGGCTCACCTTATGGCGAAGGGGTATAATCAACATAAATGAATTGATTATGAAGATACATTTTCTCCTGTAGTGAGATTTACCTCGATTCGCATTATTCTAGCAATAGTGGTTAGTATGGATCTTGAGTTACATCAAATGGATGTAAAGACTGCTTTCCTCAATGGAAAATTAGAGGAAGAAATATATATGGAACAACTTGCTGGTTTCATAGTGAAAGGCCAAGAAGAAAAGGTATGTCGACTTTTAAGATCGATATACGGCCTTAAGCAGTCATCGAGACAATGGTATATACGTTTTCATAATGCCATAGTGGTATATGATTTTACTATAATTGATGAGAATCATTGTGTATTTATCAAAAGATCCAAGGATCAATTTGTGATCATATCATTATATGTTAATGATATACTAATTGTCAGAAGTAATATGGAGTTTATTAATACTGTCAAGAGTTGGTTGTCTTCCAACTTTGAGATGAAAGACATGTGTGATGTTGCATACATTCTTGGAGTTAAGATTTCAAGATTGTAAACCCATAGATACTCCTATTGCAAAAGATGAAGGATTGAGCTATAGACTGTGTCCAAGGACTTCATAAGAGAATGAACAAATGAAACATGTTCCTTATGAAAATCATTGGCTTATCAAATTATCTATCGAGCCATGAAAAAGATTCAACAAAAGACAGAAACAAATCCACTATCCGTTTTACGTCAAGCAATACGTGGAGTAACTCCTGATAGAGCAGTAAAAGCAAGACGTGTAGGCGGATCGACTCATCAAGTGCTGTTGGGATGCTTGATGTACACTATGATGTGTACAAGACCTGACATATATTTTGCAGTTGAGATGGTAAATAGGTACCAATCCAATCCAAGTCAAGCACGTTGGAAAGCCGTTAAGAGAATACTAAGGTATCTAAAGGGAACTGCTGATTATATGTTGAGTTATTAAGGAAATGATCTGCAACTCTAAGGCTATTCTGATGTTGATTATGGAGGAGATTTAGATTAAAGAAAATCTACCTCTGGCTTTGTTTTCTTACCGAATAATGGCACCATATGTTGGAGCAATAAGAAACAAACGTGTATAGCCTTGTCCATGATGGAAGTTGAGTTCGTGGCATTATCAGCAGCAGTATGAGAAGGTGTTTGGCTTAAGAGTTTTTTTGGGTCATTTAGGTGTTATTGGAAGTGCTGCAGATTCATTGTTGGTTAATTGTGATAGCCAAACAACAAAAGTGTACACCAAAGATCCAAAATATCATGGCAAGACCAAACCTATAGATATCAAGTATAACTTTTGTCAATGATATGATTGCACGAAAAAATGTGAACTTAGAGTACATACTACGCATAGAATGGTAGCAGATCCTATGACAAAGCCAATACCTAGTATTTTGTGGCCATATGAAATCTCTAGGATTGCGTAGAGGGTGATGTACTGAATATTGTAATTTTCCCAAGTATTCACATTTGATGAATTTGTGTTTTCATCATTAATGCCTATGAATCTTTGTTTGATCTTTATGCATCTTAATGCTCAGTGCATTGCTTTAAGTTGAGAAAGTATGTCGGACAGATATAAGATTAGCCCACTCACACGGGTAATCGCCTCTATTTACTATGTGATAAATAGAGATGAGACTGTTTTTAAGTTTATTATCTAGGTGATAATTGAGAGCTCAAGCTTAAAATACGTATGTCGCCTTAATTGAGTGTTAAGATGAGGACATAATATTTACTATGTTCGAAAGTAAAATAACTCACATATTTTACTTTATCTGTCTAAGATGCCAGATGTGAGTTCTGATGAATTTTGTGAATGAGTAGATACGTGAACTCAAGTTAGACATTGGGTATGTCTAAACTATCATCTGTACGGTATTGAAGGTGTAGACATACGCTCCATGGGAAAGGAGTTAATACCGTAATACGTATTTCATACGACGGATGCATGAGACGACCAATAAGAGTGGCAAAAGTTTGATTTCAACTTTTATGTCGTGTGAGACTCTTGAGGAAAAGAGTTCCTCAAATTTTTTTTTGTCCCCTCATGACTCTTACTTATTCTCAAGATTTCTATTTAGTGTTTGCTATCTTAGTATGTTGCCAATGGTCATGAGTTGATTCGATCTAATTGGGCATTTCTAGAAAAGCAAGCTAAACTGAAATTGAGAGTTTGAAGGAAAGAGGAAGATCGATTTTGGAGAATCACATTGTAGTTTTGTATTCACTGGTTAACCAATTATGACTGTATTTGGAATAATCATAATTGTGAATACAATATATATATCATTGTTTAAAAGAGATCAAGAGAGATATAAATGTGATCGATCGGTCTAGGGTACTGCATACTAAATCTACTCAGAGTGTGATGCCCATTATGAGCTGCTATATATTCCTAACAAATGTATAGCAACGAGCCCTCAAAGTATGCTGCTCGCACGGATTATTCACCGGTATGAATGTTGAAGAGAGGTAAAGAGACTTCTGTTCGGCCCACCATGTGCGAGTGGGAGATGATGGTTTTATGTGATGGGCTTAAGGCCCGTCTGCCCATGTTGGGCCTAAAAGCCCGACCCATAAGATTAGAGCCCATGGATGAAGGGGCATGATTCCTGTTTGGAGGGAACGTATATAAGGGAGGAAAGAGAGGGAGAACGCACCATTTGGCATAATAACGCACGTACGTTCGTCACTCCTCTCTCCCTCCTAAAAGAACAGTAAGCTTAAAGCGACGCCGTCTTCCCTTCAAGGCCAATCGATGTCATCGGATCGAACTGGATCGGTTTTCTCTTCCTCTTATCGACGTTGGTGTTTAATCTGTGACTAACAAGATACGCTCGATTCCGTGGTATGCTTTAGGATCGGTGATACATGTATTTCCCGGGCTTATTTTCCGCAATCGTTTTAGGGGTTCGATTTAGTGTCGAATCCGGTTTTCAGGGATCCGTTATTCCAAACATGCCCTTTTGTGGTAAAAGAGGGAATAATGCAAATGCAATCTAAAAGTTGATAGCAGTAAGTAAACGTAGCAGAAGCTACTTTTATGTTCTTCAAATTGCCGTACCGTTCTTGGCTAGCAATTTGGCGAAGATAAACTGTTCTTCAAATTGCCTAAGAGAGCATAGGGTAATGCTCATTTCAACAGTAACTAGTTGTATTATGAATGAATCTGTAAGACTTAGCTGGTTCCCATAAAAAAGAAAAGGCGAAGACTCGTTCAAAATCGTCTATGAGTGGTTTTGTTCATCGCGTCAATTGCTCAACGGACTTCGCACGATGCCTTTTCTTTCATTTGGAATAGGGTTGGATCCCGGAGATCGTCGCGAGCACGGCCAAGATGCTAGACAGGTGGGAGGAGATAAGAGGAGGAAGAGAGAAATTCGAGGTGGAGGTGCTAAAGGAGCTCAAAGGAGTGTCGGGCCGACATCATCTCGAGGACTGCGCTTCGGAAGCGGCTTCAAGAGGGCAATCGCATATTCGCCTTGCGGGAGCGAGCGGTGCACCTCTTCTCTCAAGCCATCCGAAGCATCTACATTCCCGGCTTCGGGTCTAACTAAACTTGCTCCTTTTCAATCAATTATGACATTACTCACATTCTTAGTTCTTAGTTATGTACATATAGTATCGAGGCTAGACCATATGTCGCATCGGTTCTATTAGTTTGTAGACCTTGCGGATGCAAAGTGAAGCAAGTATCTGCTCTCATGGGTGATAGTCAATCGGTAATCGATTCAATGATGTGTGTTTTCTTTAATCACGAATCATTGCTAGCTTGGAATTTTCCTATCCATGGAAGATCGTACAATCACACGTTACAATCCATGCACAGTTTATACCGACCCGGAAGAACAGGAGAGATGGAGACTGGAGAAGGAAACACGCGACTCCATCCGGAAGCTGATCGAGAACAACTCGAGATCGAGAGAGAATTCCTCCAACCTCCTCACTCTCCTAACGTCATCATACGAAGAAGAAAGACTAGGAGTGGAGGAAGTCATAGATGAATGCAAGACTTTCTACTTTGCAGGAAAAGAAACAACGGCCACGCTCCTCACTTGGGCGCTTCTCCTTCTGGCGAAGCACCAGGAATGGCAGGACAAGGCCCGGGAAGAAGTGATCTGCATCTGTGGGAAAACCGGGCTTCCAGCTATAGAGAATCTGAACGAGCTCAAGATTGTAAGTTCAATCACCACCAGTAGGCCCGTTTAGTTTAGTTCAATCACCACCAGTAGGCCCGTTTAGTTTTCTTCATTGGTTGTTTACTGTCAAATAAAGAAAAAATCATCACTTGTCGAGCTCGGGGTAGCTTCTTAAAATGGAAGAACTTAATGTTTGAAACTCGATCATCAAATCCCCAGGACCAACGCAAGGATGAGATGGTGGTAATGGTCTGATGTGTGTGATGAAGAGCTTCTGCGCATATCCAAGTTGGATGTTTAAATTGTCTTTACTTACCCATTAAGAAGAAATTGAAAATGACAGGAGACTGATTTTTCTTCCTACATTTGTGCCCACAAGATATATTACACATGGAAACTCAGTCGATATGTACCGCCTAGCCGGCTCATTCTTTAAGCAGGGTCGATCTAATGCTTTAGATTCAATGTATGAACAAGCTTATTGCTATCGATTGACTTTTGCTCGCTTAAATATTCCTATGACGACCTAAATTTATGAAAGTTTAGTCTGGCTGAAAGATCAACATTTTGGGTCTACTCAAAGTTACATTGTTCTTCCGCCCTTTTCCGAGAAAATTTCGACGGACGTAACGATGGTATTGAATGAAACACTGAGACCGTACCCACCGCCGTGATGCCGATGAGGCAAACTCGCAAAGATGTGAAGTTAGGAGACCTCCAAATTCCAGCAGAAACACAGCTCTACTTGGCCGTGACTACCGTACATCACGACCCCGAGGTATGGGGCGAAGACGCCGACGAGTTCAACCCGGCGAGATTCGCAGAGCCCCTAAGCACTGGCCTCGTTCGTCCCGTTCGGGCTCGGCCCCGAATCTGCGTGGGCCGACCTTGGCCATGGCGAAGCCAAGGTTGTCCTCGCCATGGTGGTGAGGCAGTTCGTTCTCGAGGTGTCGCCATCTTATGTTCATGCTCCCATGCTATTTGTGACCTTGCGGCCTCAGCATGGAGCGCAGATCATCTTCAGGAGGACTAATGTTTGATTCCCGTTTCTTTTCCCTTCCTTTTCTTTCTGGACTTACCGTTTGCATCATGTTCTCACATGGAAAGAGGGAAGAGAGTCGTTGTAGTTTTTTTTTTTTTTTTTAGTGTGTATAAAAGGCACTTCGTTTTGTGGATCATGAAGTAAATGTGCTGAAATCTGTGTCATAAACTCCCTCTGTTCCCAGTCAAGCACGCTTTTTCAGGTTTGTCACACTGCGCATTGATTTCTCTGTCTTGTGTTCTTATGCATTTAAAGTAAGCTATCTCCATCCTACGACAATATTTTGTAATCGAATGCCAAAAAAATGGTAAAATATTCAAAGTGCTATAATTGGTCTGCAATGTGTGAGACATTGTTGGAATTTTGTAAAACTACTATCAATTATTCTAAAATAACAAATTCTTTAATGAAGTTGGGGGTTTTATACTGAAATATTTTGATACTTTCCCTCACACTTTTTTTTTTGGGTAAAGGTAATGGATAAATAGCTAAGGACAATTACAAAAGCGGCACCAAAGACTTACACTTTAACTACAGTAAGTAGAAAGAGTGGAAGGGAGCCGAAGAAAGAGCCAAAGGCAAAGAGAAACAAAAACAAGAAAAATAGAAAGCGACCAACACGGTCACTAAAACAGAAGTCACGACAGCCAACACGAAACCTTGGCAATTCAAAAAACGAAGAGACCAAGAACGGAGAGTTGAAGTAACTTGAAGCAGGAACGCAATCCAAGCAACCTATAGAGTCGAAGTACGGCCTGAGAAAATGGAGGGATGAAAGCCCCAGTTCTTCTGAAGACGCCTGTTTCTCGGGATATCCGGAACATTTGAGAAGGTAAGAGCTTTCTACTTTACAACTTTGATCAGACGATTTTTCAAGGCAGAGACGACCAAGGCTTCCCCACGGAATATAATATCATTCCTTTTTTTCCAAATCAAGTAACATAAGGCAGCAAAAGAAAATCTAGCAATACAAAGAGAAGAACCCTTTACCGGATAAGAATTTAATAGCCCAAGATAGGTTATCCACCCACAGTCTCGCTCGCCAAGGTAAGTTACACCTTGTCGCCCAAAAGAAAGCAAGAGAAGCCGAGACATGGCAATCAAAAAATAGGTGATTGATGGAATCCGGAACTTCATTGCATAACGCACAAGTGCAAAAGTCGATTCTTCCATGAGAGAGAAGGAGCTCCTGGGTTGGCAATCCGTTCCTCGTAATCAGCCACAAATTAAACTGGAATCTAGGAGCAATATCGGAGTTCCAGATAAGAGAAGCCCAAGGCACCCGGTTTTTTCCTGTTCTAATGCAATCCTAAGCAGAAGCCACCGAGAAGGATCCGGAGGGATCCCGACTCCAAAAGAAACGATCCGGAGTAGAGGATGAAACCGGAATGGAGAATCCCAAGCTTTGAAGGAAAAGCCTCAAGGAATCGCCCATAGGGGATAGAAGATCCGCGACTCGCATTCTTTGGAAGACCAGATGTTTCAATAAGAGGAAGAGGAATAAGCTGATCAAGAGGGCCCTCCGAAAGCCAGCGATCAAACCATAAGGAAGTCGAAAGGCCATTTCCAATTTTCCAAAGAAATGATGGCCGAAACTCCGCTCTTAGAAGTAAGATTTTTTTCCAAGCCCAAGAGCAAACAGAAGGTGAGGAAGAGATCCAAAAGTTGTCCCTTTTTAAGAAAGTGGAGTGAATCCAACGACACCATAAGGATTCTTTGTCTGTGAAAAGAATCCAAATGTATTTAAGCATCGCTGATTTGTTACAGTCTTTCAACTTACGAATACCCAATCCTCCTTCATTTTTAGGAAGGCACACTTCATCCCATGCAACCTTAGCCCCGCCTCTGCCAAGAGTGGCGCCTTTCCATAGAAATTGTCACAAGATTTTCTCAATACTATTTAGGACCGAAACCGGCAAAGTAAAGACACTGGACCAATACGCTTGAATAGAATGTAGGACTGGCCTTATAAGTTGAAGCCTACCCGCAAAAGAGAGGAAGCGCCGAGTCCATGACTGGTCCCGCAAGAATCCGAACAATCAAGGCCACGCAATCTGCTTTCCCAAGTCTCGGAGGAGATGATCGGTACACCTAAGTATTTCACTGGGAGCTTTCCTTCTTGAAACCCAAATGCCATAAGAATATAGTTGCGCAAATGAAGGAGCCCCACCCGATAAAAAGATTTCGCTTTTGTTCTTATTCGGAAGGAGCCCACTCCAAGAAGAAAATAGATCGAGGCCCTTTTTAAGAAGAGTAATGGAAGGCCGCTTAGCCCGAAAGAGGAATACATCATCGGCGAAAAAGATGAGAAAGACGGACTGGTTTACATCTCCAATAATACTTAAACTCCTCCGAGCAGTATTTGCATTCAATATTCCGGAAAACCTCCATTACAAGGGTGAAGAGGTAGGGGGACATCGGATCACCCCGGGCGAAGCCCCCCCCACCCTGAAAGAAGCCATGCAATTCTCCATTAATAGAAATAGAGTATTTCGGGGTCCGAACACAAATCATAATGAGTTGAGTAAGAGGTTCGAAAGCCAAATGCCAACAAAGTAGTTTGAAGAAAGTCCCAATCAACAGTATCGAAGGCTTTCTGAAAATCAACCTTTATTGCGCATTTGGGAGTATAAGGTTCTAGATGAAAACCAGCAAAAAGCTCTTGCGCCATCAGAATATTATCCCTAATCCTTCTCCCTTTAACGAATGCATTTTGGGAAGAATCAACCAAATTGCTCAAGACAGCAGCTAGGCGATTAGCCAAGATTTTTGTGATGAGCTTGTAAATAGTATTATAGCAAGCGATAGGTCAGAAATCAGTCACAGCACAAGCATTAGGCACTTTAGGTACCAAGGCAAGAATGATATTATTTACCTCTCTCAAAAGACGGCCTGAAGAGAAGAAATCAGAGACCGCCTCCGTCACCAACGGGCCAACAGTCTCCCAGCAAGTCTTAAAGAACTCAACAGTAAAGCCGTCAGGACCTGGGGCTTTTCCTTTCGCGAGAGAAAAGAGCGTATCTTTAATTTCAAATTCCAAGACTGGTCTAGAAAGGGAGAATACTTGATCAACCGACAGAGGTCTTCGAATGAACTCTTTAACTTCCTGCAATGAAGGCTTGGATAGCACCGATTGAGGAGATAGGAGATCATCGAAGAAAGAGACAAAAACCTGTGGAACCGCTAAAGGGTCACTGATCAAAGCACCCTAAGAATCCTTAACTGAGAGGATTCTATTCCTGAGCTGCCTTCTCTTGACGGAATTATGAAAAAATTTAGTATTTCGATTACCTTCCTTGAGCCGGATTCTTGATTTCTGCCGTAAAAGATTCCTCATCTCTACGCAAGTTCACAAAGAGCTTACGGTGCAACTTCTCAAGATCAGCAAAGTCAGAGTTGGTCGGATCAAGATGGAGATCAAGCCGAGCAAGACGTAGAGCTTCTCTAGCTTCCGCTGTCCTCACCGAAATATTGGAGAACTCCTCCCTATTCAGTTGTTTAAGCCGGCTTTTTAGCACCTTCAGCTTGGATACTAGTTTGAACATAGCAACCCCAACAACTGGAGTATCCCAAGCTTGCTGAACGATGGAAGGGAAGTCAGAATGTTTAGCCCAGAGATTAAAATATTTGAAAGGCCTACTTTTAAAAAACGGGTTGAGGACTCTGACAACCATGGGCGAGTGATCCGAGATGCCCGGATTCAGGAACGAGGCCTTAGAGAAGGAGAATTCCATATTCCATTTAGAATTAACCAAAACGCGATCGATTTTCCTCATTTTTCTAGAAGTACTAGCAGAGGTCGACCAAGTAAACCGAAGGCCAACATACCTAAGATCACCCAATTCAGTCTGAGCTAAGCAGTTTCCAAATTCATCAAAATAAGGAATCCATAAGCTGGAGCCACCAAACCGGTCCGAAGGATCTTTAATGGCATTAAAATCTCCAGCTACCAACCAAGGCATATCCTGCATAAGATTATTCATACGAAGCAAGTCCTCCCAAAGAGGCCGGCGGCGGCGAAAGAATGTTCTCCATAAACAATAGACACGCAACAAACCATACCAGTCAGGGTGTATGTCAGTCGACCATGTACAGCTTGATCACTGATCGACAACATTTCATAGCTAACATACTCAGGGTTCCAGCCCACCCAAATTCTTCCACGTTCCCTCACACTTAATCTATTATAAGAGTTGAAAAGATTTGAATTGTTTCAAAAATTGAAGTATTCAGATGAAGGCCTGGTTTGATATATAAATTTTGGGGTAAGTGTATTTTATTTTTTTTTGGTACAGAATAAGCGTATTGTAAATCTTAAAACTTATCACGAAAATATAATTGAGTCATAATAGTTTTAAAAAGTACAATTAAATCCTATAACTTATCAAAAATTGTAATTGAATACTATAACTTTTATATCTTTTCATTGATTCCATTATTTTAAAATTTGAGGACTCGATTGTATTTTGTAATAAATTTTAAAACTTGATTATACTTTTTAAAAATTTTAAAATTTGATTATATTTTTGAGATAAATCGTAGAATCTGGTTATTTTTATAAAAAAAAATTAAAACTCAAAAAAACTTACAGTAGACTTATTCCTTGAATTTTTCAAAACGGAAAATGAAAATTAAGCGGGACAGACCCACTATAAGCCAGCATTCAATCCCCCACTCACTCCCAATGTCCAATCGGAGTAACATCACATTAATTGACAACCGACCACCTAACTGCCTACAGGCAGTGCTGCAGATCGGTAAATGAAATGAACGTTAGCTACCTAAGAAGTTCGAAGAAAATACGGGGAAAAGAAAAGTCAACATGCCACGTCATCAACGCCGGGGGCCGTGGGGCCCCCTCTCACTTTAGACCCACCACCACCGCATGCCGACCGCCCCCTCTATTTAAGACCCACTTTACTCCGTAACTTTCCAACCCCTTGTGAACCTCTCATTCTTTACCCCCCCTTCTCCCCTCCGACGATGCCATGGCTTCTGGTTTCAGTCCTCTTGCTAATCCTCATCCTCCTCTCGAAATTCGCATACTCCAATCTCTTTACCCCGCTAAATCTACAGCGCCACTTCACAAAGCAAGGCGTCCGGGGGCCTGGCTACCGTCCGATCCTTGGCAACACAGCGGAGATCAACCGCCTATTCGCAGAGGCTCGCCGAAGCCCATGCCGTTCGACCACGGGGATCCTCCACGGGGTGGTTCCTTTCTACCACCACTGGTCCCTCAAGTATGGGAGGACTTTTGTATATTGGTTCGGGTCGAGGCCTAGGCTGGGCATCTCGGACCCGGACATGATCAAGGAGGTCCTGATGAATACTGGCAGGCTGTACGACCAGGCCGAGCTCAACCCACAGGCTCGGGAGCTGTTCGGGCAAGGCCTTGTTGGGCTGGTGGGCGAGAAGTGGGCCATTCACCGGCGGATCGCTAACCAGGCCTTTACTATGGAGCGAGTTAAGGTGAGTATTGGAGGCAAAGATATAAATTATCAAATTGTCATCGCATACATACCATGTCATTGTTTGACGTGATTTATGAACACAACATCTTAGTCTTGCACAACCCAACACACTACAGAGTAATATGAAATGTTGCGAAAAAACAAACAATCAAACAATAAAATAAACAAAACAAGAAAACAAATCGGATTTTAGATATACGTTATTCAATTAGCCAGATCGGTCTATGAGGAGAGCATTGCATTCCACAATAGACAAGCAACGCAATTGAGAGTACAACCATACTCAAACTACTCGAACATCTCAATATTTCCTGGCCCCTAATTACACTGAATAATTCGCATGGCATTTATTCCTTGTAATTTCTTGTGAAGTAATATTTCAATCTCATAAAGAAATTTACAAAATTTACCACAAGATTTATTGGCTTGAACTCCAAAAAGCTCTTTTTTGATGCAATTCACGAAGAAGACCCACTTCTTATATAGAAAAGTTTGGAATCCAACAAAGGAAGCTCCTTTTAGGAAATCTACACTTACTAGTAAACCACTCAAACTAAAAAAACCATTCAACTAGGAAATCTACTCAAATTAGAAGTTCTACTTGAATTTAATTTCCTTTAAGGGTTCAAATTCAAGATAGATTTTCAACAATCTCCATGTTGGCTCAACAATCTCTTCTTAGAATTTGGACTTTGCCGCTACTCTTCCCACAACCCGTGATGGGCAAGACCACCATAAAAATCTTCCAAGCCAACTCCCTAGAGCTATTAGGATACTAATTATATCTACATCTTTAAACCGCTCCATAAGGATTTGCAGACACAACCCCATGTACCACAAATAAAGCAAAACCCATGTTGCATCCATTTCAATGAGGAGATCGTGTCACGCCCCGAACCCCGAGCGCGCGCACATCCCACTGCGGTCGATCAAATATGCGACATCCCAGGATATGTCGCCGACCCATTTAATTTTATTATTGCGCAAGCGGAACGTATTATAAAACCCCTGACCATTAAATACGGGATAGAAAAGCAGGAAGCAAAACCACAACATAACACTTTCATAATTCAACAGAATTACAAACAGAAGCCCATAGCCAAAAGTCTACAAAAGACCGGCTTTAAAAGGAACTCGTCCTACGACCTACAAGTCGGACACGTTCTCCAATCCTTATGACTTCACCTCTCGCAACTCCCGAATGCCAACCAAAGCTATCTAGCCGCTCCGTCCACCGGGGACCTGAAATTTTGATTCCCAAACCGGGATGAGACAATGTCTCAAAGCAAGTTCAACCCCTAAACCCCTATTAGAAAGAAAATACGCCCCGGGTGGCCTAGCCACATCACACAGAAGACTTACCTTGCATTAGCCTTCATCTGCAGGTTAGCACAATTTATATAATTCAACCACGTGCAATTATGATAACTAAATAACCATGGCGCAATCACATCATCAGAACAATTCAACCACTTGGATCGTCTCAGCGATCAATCGACTTGGCCGATTACATGTCATTCTAGCAAATCATTCATTGCTCTCAATCACGGCCCTATAGGAAGATTTAACAACCGGTGGCAATCACGGCCCCACTCGGCACGACCTTTAATTAGGTGGTCCATCCCGCCTCACCAAGCACGACCTCTAATAGGTGGTTCATCACGGCCCTATTAGGCACGACCTCTCATGGGTGGTTCATCACGGCCTATTAGGCACGACCTCTAATAGGTGGTTCATCACTACTTATTAGGCACGACCTCTCATAGGTGGTCCATCACGGCCTCACCACAGGCACGACCTCTAATAGGTGGCATATCACGGCCCCACTGGGCGCGACCTCTAATAGGTGGCATATCATGGCCAAACGCCCATCAATTTCCACACTTAGGATTTTATAAAGAATCCCTATTTATCGCAACCACACTCAATTTGCCACAACCAATCATCAATTTCAAATTCTAAATACACAAAGAATGATCAAAGCACGAAATTCTAAGAGAATAAGGTCCCAAAATGATTTTTCGGAATTTATTAAATAATTAAATTTATTCCGAAAATCAATTAAATAATAATATCCATATTTTTCACAATTCACCCTCAATTTATAATATTCAATCGTCAATTTCAAAATCTAACTACACAAAAACACGATCGATCGGCAAATTCTGAAAGAATCGAGTTCAAAAATAATTTTTCTGTTTTTTTTTTAAATAATAATATTTTAATAATTCCGGAATATAATATAATATTATAAATTCCAGAATTCGAAATCATTTAAATAATTCAAAAATAAAACCCCATTATGTCACATCAAGGCTTTATATTAAATAAACTCTCTTAGCCTTTAATTAAGCATACTTTAAATTAAACAAACACCTTAATCTAATTCATAATTAAATAAACTAATCTAACCACCTAAACATACTTAACTTAGACTAAGCACACTTAGGGCATCATTAACCCTCTAATCGAGATTTAGTGAGTTAAACTCACCGGATTAATGCGAATGAAGCGGACCAAAACGACGGGAACGACGCGAGGATCGACTTTCCTCAAAGCGGGCCGAGCATCCGGGCTCGGGAAGGCGGCCGAAACGGCCCACGAAGGGGCTGCCATACCCATTTTCTTCTTCTCGGTTTGCTGCTGATCGGGGCCGAGAGGGAGCAGATCCGGCGCCGGTTTGAGCTGGACAGGGCCGGTGGTGGTCCGGCTGAGCTCCAACGGTCCAGGCGGCGGTGTACGGTGGCGAAGGGAGCTCCGGTGGTGGCCTGAACTGCTTGAGGAAGCTGCTGGAACTCGGCTGAAGCAGGGACGACGGGGACGGCTAGGCGGAGACGCGCGGGCAGCGGCGAAGCGCGAGACGGCGAGCAGCGATGGGCGGAGGCGTGCGGCTGCTTCGACGGTGTTGCTTCGGCGTCCATCCCAGATCTGGGATCTCGAGCAGCAAACGGAGATGGAGAAGAGAGGGCGACGGGTAGGCGAGCTGACCGGCGGAGCGGCGTGCGGGCGGCGCGGTGCAGCGACGGCGGCGTGAGGCGGTGGCGGGTGGCTCCGGGCGACCTGCTCGACGATCTCCCCTGCTGCTGGTTGTGTCCGAGGAAGAAGAAGAAAAATCCATGGAGGAACCGCACGGGAGGGAGGAAGAAGAGAGGGAGGAGAGAGAAGAAGGGGGGCCTTTCCTTTTCTTTTTGCCTTTCTTTTAATCTAACCAATTGGCCCACCACCCATGACATCATCATACGTCATCTTCCACTCACTCAAACCACTCCCATAACTTCTCCATGGTTGCACATTTCATTTTCCGCCGGCCCAATTCTTTCAGTTAATTTCTCCAATTCCATTCAATTCTCTTCCACCGAGTCGATCAAGTTCATAAAATTAATCCAACGTCACCACACTTCAATTTACATCTTCACTGTCCATGTAACCAACTTAAATCCCAAAAGACGACCAAAGACGAGCCTACTATTTCTCGAGCCAAATTAGCCATTTTCTCGATTTAATTCTTTGAAAAACTCGCTTGCAGAAAAATCTTCCGAAGATAAATCAATGATCCTAAAATGATTTGTGACACACCCGCATTTCCAATTTATGAATTCGATCTCAATTCCACTTAATTTCACTTTGGACGATACTTAGCGCGGCCCAACCTAGCCTTTAGAAATTTTCACGCATTTGACCTTGTGGTTGATCATCTCAAGCCACAATGTACATCTTTGAAACATTGGCGACTTTCGGTTGTCGAGGTAATCTCAAGATTTCAAATACGAACACGGGGTACCCAATCGATAGAAGAGTCGGTCCAGTCTTGATCGACCAATTGTGCAATCCGGTGGAATCACCCACACCCGATCACATGCCTCCGTCGAGTCGACCTATCTCCGATCTCTAATCGATTTTAATCGTGCCGTAATGACCCTTGCGATTAGACAGCTCGGTCGAAAGGTCGTTCCTGGTCAAATTCTCGAGTCGATGCATTAGAAACTCTTAATGAGCACCCGATGACTAGTTTTCTCATGAGTGGTCGACTCAAGGACAAGGACTATATGCGTGCCAACGAAATGCCCGTCTCAAATTATTGAAAATAGGATTGGAAAATCGAGATGTCACAACTCTTCTCCTCTTATAAAAATTTCGTCCTCGAAATTTAAACCTTTACCAACTCTTAAACAAAAAGGGCGGGGGTATAGTCTTCTCATATAATCTTCTTTTCTCAAGTTGCTCCTTCGAACCAATACCGCAAGATCACTGCTATCTTGCCCAAACCACTTCGAATTCAAAATACTAAACACCTGCCCACTTAAAATTCCAAAGGTCTTCAACACAAAATTTGCGAAGCTAAACTGGCGATTTTGAGCAGTCTCTAAACTGTCTCTGATCATTGCAACTGAATCACTGATTTCTGAACCAACTCTAGACTTGCGGTTTTCTGATCTCTGATCTCACCTCAACAACTGAAGTTACGACACTCGCTCTACACTTGACTAAAAAGAAACTATCCGACGATCTGCAAACTGGGAACCTCTGGTCAAGATCTGATATAACTCTAACACTAATCTTGGCAACTGCAATCACTGACCACTGCACCGACTCTAGCCTGTGATCTTTATTTCCCCGACTTCATCTCAGCAATTTAAATTCTGCACTCTATACTATGCACTGCTTAAGAAAGAACCATATGAAAGCTCTGCCAGCTTGGAACATCTGATTTAGATTTGAAATACAATTCATCATCGGCACTCTATGCAAATGATTTATATGATATACACACACTTTGGTGTACCCACTTTGTGACAAGACAGAATCTCCAATTTCTGAAATCGAACTTAAATTGGCGGTTAATTTCTCTCCGACACGCTTTTAGTGTGACCTAGACTACTGGGTAGTTTTCGGAGCTTTTTAGGACAAATGACCCGTGATCGATTTTCTTCGAGCCACGATGAACTCTCTTGACACATTGGCGAATCTCGAGGGTCGTGAAAATCTCGATGATTCAAATACGGACACAGGATACGAAAACGACAATAAAATCAAATTAGTATCAGTCGATGAGAGTTTTCCAATTTAGTGGAGTCACCCACGATCGGTCATTCATCTTAGTCGAACCGACCTATCTCTGATCTTAATTCAATTCTTAACTGTGCCGTAATGATCTCTAAAGATTAGCACGGTCGATACGTCGATTCCTGACAGAATTCTCGAATCTATTTGCCTTAAAGTCCTTAATAACTCACCCAACTAGTCTAGTTATCTCGTAAGTGGCCAACTCAGAGAAAAACATTGTAATTGCGTCGATGAAATGCCCAATTTGACCAATCGAAATCAGAGTTTGAAAATCAGGATGTCACACACTCAAAACAAAGATCTACTCGTACTGTCTGGACAACGTTGAAATTGCTATGATGAGCTTCCCATAAGATCCATTCTTTAATATATGTATCGTCAATCACACACAATCGCCCTCAGAACTTTACTGTTCTATCTTCAGAAAACTGAAAATCAACCTCTCTCTCATCTGCATTCTCTTATAGAATCTTCTGAATTTCTGAATCTGTCCACTGAAGCGATTTGATTCTGATCTGAATTTTCGGCTCAATTCTGAAGGTAACCATAAGATTCAAAAAGGTGACCTACCTTAGATTTGAAAACCGAATTTCGAACTTTCTCAAATAAGATCTAATCCATGAGTACCAACTATGCAACTAAGGATTCTCGACTCAGTGCATCTGCGACTTTGCTCACCTTTCTAGAGTGATACAAAATATCACAATCATAATCCTTAAGAAGTTCCATCAAGCGATGCGGTCTCACAGTCAACTCCCTTTTTGAGAATACATACTTGAGACTTTGATAGTCATTGATGATATGAAATATTCCACTGTACCGATAGTGCCTCTAAGTTTCCAGAACGAACATAACTACTGTAATAACTCTATCATGCTGCATCAACAAGCAACCCAATCCTTTAAACGACGCATCACTGCAAATCTCATAATTTTTCAAGACTGAATGGAATAGTAAGCACAAGTGCGGTAGTCAGCCTCTTCTTAGGCCCTTGAAAACTACGCTCGCACTCATCTGCCCACACAAACTTTTCTTACTTCCTCAGTAGTCTAATCAACTGCAACGTTGACGCTGAAAACCCTTCCATGAAACTTCTGATCTCTGTCACTGTAGTCAATCTCAGCCAACTGTTCACTGCTTTAATCTCGGACGGGGTCTACGGAGATTTCTTGGCCTGAAATCACGTGACCTAGGAACGCAATACGAGTCATCCAAAACTCGCACTTGCTAAACTTAGCGTAAGATTCAAGAGTCCTCAAGGTCTGAAGTATCATCTTCTAATGTCTCTTGCGCTCCTCAGCACTCTTTGAACACCCCAGGATAACTTCACTGAGCACGATCACAACTGATTCAAGTACTCTTAAACATTCTGCTCATTAGACCCAAACAAACAGCTAAGATGTCCATCAAACCACACGGTATTACCATGAACTCATAACTGCCATATCAAGTACAAGATGCTAACTTCGGTGTGTCTTTCTTCCTGACCCTCACTAATGATACCTTGACCTCCAGCTGATCTTGAAGGATATCAATATACAATCACAACAAACCATCTTTCTACTTCACGAATAGAACGGGTGCTCCCAAGATGATGCACTGGAACGTATGAATCTCCTATTCAACACTTCCTGCATCTGCACCTTCAATTCTTTTAACTCAGGTAACCCCATCCGGTAAGGAGCCTTAGGGACTGGCTCTGTTCCGGATGCTAATTCAATCATGAACTCAATTTCTCTTTCTGACAACAAACCTGACAATTCCCTAGAACATGCCTTAGAAAACTCCTGTACCACGATTATAATCTCCATATTCGGCTCCTCAACTGACGCATCCATTACAATTGCCATGCATATTTGGTAACCAACAACCAGAACCAGGTCATCTTCAGTGACGAATAACAGGGGTTGAAGTTCCTCTTCAACTTTAGTAATTCAAAACTTTCACACGCTAACTAAACAAACTAAATTATATCACTGCCACGATTCATAACAGCAGAAAGCTCCTCGAGCCAAACCTTTTCATAAATGACTTCCAAGTCATGCTTAAGCAGACCTCTTTCAAGCACAGCTATAGTCAGAGATTCACATTTCTATTACCTTATTACCTCAACGAAAACCCTACAACCTTCACTGAAAATTCTGCTGCATTACTCTGCATAAAACATCTCATAAACATTCTTCTTCTGATTGATGCATGATCGATCCTTTCATGCTCCTCTAGCCATCCTAGTGGCGTCCTATATGCAGTAACAGTACTTACACTCTCATGGACTTACGCAGGCAGTTCCTAACTCGATGGCCGTGTTGGCCACATTCAAAGCATGCTCCCCTTTTTACTCTGACACTGGGCTGATTCAAGCCTCTTTTCCACAAACTTGGCACATGATCAGTGAGTCATCTGCCTCCCATCAAGGAACATCATGCACCCTTCTTTGCATTGAGGTATGTTCCAAGTACCCCATTAAATGTCCTGAAGCATGTTTCCTCTATTCTCGTCTTAACAACGGCGGTGACAAAAACAGGCGTGATTCCATCTGTCTATACGGACAATCTTTGATCAAAAGACTACACTGGCGACCCTCCTTTCTCTCTTACAGCACAAAAAAGATCCATGCCTTTTCTTACAGACACGACACACATCAATCGAGTTGAGCACTGACTTTCTCATTCTACTCTTTCGATTAGGTGAAACAGGGCACCTTTCTTCTGACATCGGCCTTTCTCCCCAATTGATTCCCATCTCTGTCTAAACAGAACTTTGACTCAGACATAACGGCTTGATCCTCGATCACAACTCCAGATTAGGCCTCAACAGGCACGACAACAACAATAGTCACAACACTAGCAGCGGTAGAAACAACGGCAACAGCGGTGGCTCGGTCCTGAACTTACTGACCCAACAAGCTTCCAAGGAACACTAGCGCCTGAACAATCCCAACGAACCTAAGATCATTCGGTGTCTTTGCCACACTCTCGCACCGACTTGCGACGGTACTCTCACACACACGCTGGACTGAGCCTGCGCTCTACCTCGGGTACCGACTCTCGTCAGCATCCTATCGAGGTATAGGTCCTATCGACCTTCTCCAAGGAGTTCACCACTCCTAGTCACTCATCCTACAGGCTCTTTATCGATGCATGTTTTCAATTCCAACATTAGGTTAGAATTTGAGTGACCCCACAAACAAGCTACCAATCAGCTATCATTCACATGCATCAGCATATTAAAAGCCTTTCCTACTAACTATCCCATGACTCATCGCACCTTATCACTCCATACACAGACCACGCTCTGATACCACTTAAACGGGGATGTCACGCCCCGAACCCCGAGCGCGCGCACATCCCACTGCGGTCGATCAAATATGCGACATCCCAGGATATGTCGTCGACCCATTTAATTTTATTATTGCGCAAGCGGAACGTATTATAAAACCCCTGACCATTAAATACGGGATAGAAAAGCGGAAGCAAAACCACAACATAACACTTTCATAATTCAACGAGAATTACAAACGAAGCCCATAGCCAAAAGTCTACAAAAGACCGGCTCTTAAAAAAAGAACTGTCCTACGACCTACAAGTCGGACACGTTCTCCAATCCTTATGACTTCACCTCTGCAACTCCTGAATGCCAACCAAAGCTATCTAGCCGCTCCGTCCACCAGGGACCTGAAATTTTGATTCCCCAAACCGGGATGAGACAATGTCTCAGCAAGTTCAACCCCCTAAACCCCTATTAGAAAGAAAATACGCCCCGGGTGGCCTAGCCACATCACACAGAAGACTTACCTTGCATTATTAGCCTTCATCTGCAGGTTAGCACAATTTATATAATTCAACCACGTGCAATTATGATAACTTAATAACCATGGCGCAATCACATCATCAGAACAATTCAACCACTTGGATCGTCTCAGCGATCAATTGACTTGGCCGATTACATGTCATTCTAGCAAATCATTCATTGCTCTCAATCACGGCCCTATAGGAAGATTTAACAACCAGTGGCAATCACGGCCCCACTAGGCACGACCTTTAATTAGGTGGTCCATCCCGGCCTCACTGGGCACGACCTCTAATAGGTGGTTCATCACGGCCCTATTAGGCACGACCTCTCATAGGTGGTTCATCACGGCCCTATTAGGCACGACCTCTAATAGGTGGTTCATCACGGCCCTATTAGGCACGACCTCTCATAGGTGGTCCATCACGGCCTCACTGGGCACGACCTCTAATAGGTGGCATATCACGGCCCCACTGGGCGCGACCTCTAATAGGTGGCATATCATGGCCAAACGCCCATCAATTTCCACACTTAGGATTTTATAAAGAATCCCTATTTATCGCAACCACACTCAATTTGCCACAACCAATCATCAATTTCAAATTCTAAATACACAAAGAGCGATCAAGCACGAAATTCTAAGAGAATAAGGTCCCAAAATGATTTTTCGGAATTTATTAAATAATTAAATTTATTCCGAAAATCAATTAAATAATAATATCCATATTTTTCACAATTCACCCTCAATTTATAATATTCAATCGTCAATTTCAAAATCTAACTACACAGCCATGATCGGCACGAAATTCTGAGCAATCGGGGTCAAAAATAATTTTTCTGTTTTTTTTTTAAATAATAATATTTTAATAATTCCGGAATATAATATAATATTATAAATTCCAGAATTCGAAATCATTTAAATAATTCAAAAATAAAACCCCATTATGTCACATCAAGGCTTTATATTAAATAAACTCTCTTAGCCTTTAATTAAGCATACTTTAAATTAAACAAACACCTTAATCTAATTCATAATTAAATAAACTAATCTAACCACCTAAACATACTTAACTTAGACTAAGCACACTTAGGGCATCATTAACCCTCTAATCAAGATTTAGTGAGTTAAACTCACCGGATTAGCGAGCCGAGCGGACCAAAACGACGGGAACGACGCGAGGATCGACTTTCCTCAAAGCGGGCCGAGCATCCGAGCTCGGGAAGGCGGCCGAAACGGCCCACGAAGGGGCTGCCATACCCATTTTCTTCTTCTCGGTTTGCTGCTGATCGGGGCCGAGAGGGAGCAGATCCGCGCCGGTTTGAGCCGGACAGGCCGGTGGTGGTCCTGGCCGAGCTCCAACGGTCCGGCGGCGGCGTACGGCGGCGAAGGGAGCTCCGGTGGTGGCTCGAATCGCTTGAGGAAGCTGCTGGAACTCGGGCTGAAGCGGGGGGCACGACGGGGATGGCTAGGCGGAGACGCGCGGGCAGCGGCGAAGCGCGAGACGGCGAGCAGCGATGGGCGGAGGCGTGCGGGCGCCGACGGTGTTGCCGGCGTCCATCCCGGATCTGGGATCTCGAGCGGCAAACGGAGATGGAGAAGAGAGGGCGACGGGTAGGCGAGCCGACCGGCGGAGCGGCGTGCGGGCGGCGCGGTGCGGCGACGGCGGCGTGAGGCGGTGGCGGGTGGCTCCGGGCGACTGCTCGACGATCTCCCCGCTGCTGGTTGTGTCCGAGGAAGAAGAAGAAAAATCCATGGAGGAACCGCACGGGAGGGAGGAAGAAGAGAGGGAGGAGAGAGAAGAAGGGGGGCCTTTCCTTTTCTTTTTGCCTTTCTTTTAATCTAACCAATTGGCCCACCATGACATCATCATATGTCATCTTCCACTCACTCAAACCACTCCCATAACTTCTCCAATGGTTGCACATTTCATTTTCCGCCGGGGTCCAATTCTTGTACACTAATTTCTCCAATTCCATTCAATTCTCTTCCAATTGAGTCCAATTGAAGTTCATAAAATTAATCCAATGTCACCACACTTCAATTTACATCTTCACTTGTCCATAGAACCAACTTAAATCCCAAAAGCACGACCAAAGACGAGCCTACTATTTCTCGAGCCAAATTAGCCATTTTCTGATTTAATTGCTGAAAAACTCGGCTTGCATGAAAAATCTTCCGAAGATAAATCAATGATCCTAAAATGATTTGTGACACACCCAGACTTCCAATTTATGAATTCGATCTCAATTCCACGGTTAATTTCACTTTGGCACGATACTAGCGCGGCCCAACCTACCGGGTAGCCTTTAGAAATTTTCACGCATTTGACCTGTGGTTGATCATCTCAAGCCACAATGTACATCTTTGAAACATTGGCGACTTTCGGTTGTCGAGGTAATCTCAAGATTTCAAATACGAACACAGGGTACCCAATCGATAGAAGAGTCGGTCCAGTGCCGATCGACCGAGTGTGCAATCCGGTGGAATCACCCACACCCGATCACATGCCTCTGTCGAGTCGACCTATCTCGATCTCTAATCGATTTTAATCGTGCCGTAATGACCCTTGCATTAGCTCGGTCGAAAGGTCGCTTCCTGGTCAAATTCTCGAGTCCGATGCATTAGAAACTCTTAACGACTTCACCCGATAGACTAGTTTTCTCATGAGTGGTCGACTCAAGGACAAGGACTATATGCGTGCCAACGAAATGCCCGTCTCAATTTATTGAAAATAGAATTGGAAAATCGGGATGTCACAGATCGAACACACATCTGTGAAGATGAGTCCACTGCGGGATGCTTCAGTTGGTGGGATCTACTCTACGGAAGAGTGGTACATGATTCTATTATAAATCAAGCGATGTAATAAAGATTACTAAGAGCACTTGATTTACTCAAATTCATAGTGTTTTCCAGCCCTCAATTACACACAAAACTCAAACAATGTTTAGCCTCATAATTCCTTGCTTTAACACAAGATTTAAAATCTTGAACATCAAAAGCTCCCCTTACACGCAATTCACAAAGAAGACCAATTTCTTATATAGAAAAGATTTTGATCCAAAATAGGAACCCTTTTAGAAACCCTCTCAAATTAGAACTTCTTGAATTGGCATTTTCTTTACAGGTTTAGACTTGGGATATGTTTTCAATAGTAAAAATGAAAGCTAAGGGATTGCGCATTCTGTGGTGAAAGAAGTAATGATGCAAATGCAATCTGAAAATGGTAGTGAGTAAACCAAGTAGAAGCTAGTTTTACGCTCTTTAAATTGCCGCAGAGTCATTGGCAATTTGGCGAAGATCAACTGCTCTTTTGCACTGCGAGCGGTTTCCTTCATCACGTCTCCCGCTGGACGGACTTCACAGCATGCGTTTCCTTTCATTTTGAGTAGGGGTGGATCCCGGAGATCGTGGCGAGTGCGGCCAAGATGCTGGACACGTGGGACAAGATGCGAGGAGAAAGAGAGGAGTTCGAGGTGGAGGTGTTTAAGGAGCTACACGGGCTCTCGGCTGACGTCATCTCGAGGACTGCTTTCGGGAGCAGCTTCGAAGAGGGCAAGCGCATATTCGCCTTGCAGGAGCAGCAGATGCACCTCTTTACTCAAGCCAACCGGAACATTTACATTCCAGGCTTCAGGTCTAATTTAACTTGCTCCATTTCAGGCAATAAATAAATTTACTCTACTCACATTCTCAGTTGTTACATATGTACAAATTATATCTAAGGACGTATGTAGCATCGTTTCAATTTCTGAGAAGTCATTCTTGATCCTATTTATGAGAAAAGTCACGATTCAATAATGTGTCTTTTGTTTAATCACGAATCATTACCTTTCTACTTTTTGGAGCAGTCCTAAACTATCTCTCTAGCTCTCCCCGGAGTCTTCATATCCATGGAAGATTAGACCATCACATGTTTCACTCAATACACAGGTTCCTACCGACTCGGAAGAACAGGCAGAGATGGAGAATAGAGAAGGAAATCCGGCAGAAGGTCTTGAAGCTGATTGAGAACAACTTGAAATCGAGAGAGAATTTGTCCAATTTTCTCGCTCTCCTAACATCATCCCACGAAGAAGAAAGCTTGGGAGTGGAGGAAGTCATAGACGAATGCAAGTCATTTTACTTCGCGGGAAAAGAAACGACGGCCATGCTTCTCACTTGGGCGCTTCTCCTCCTGGCGAAGCACCAGGAATGGCAGGACAAGGCCCGGGAAGAAGTGATCTGCGTCAGCGGGAAAACCGGGCTTCCGGCTGCTGAAAATCTGAACGAGCTCAAGATTGTAAGTCAATCACTATTCCTCATTGGTCACATTACTACAAACAGACCCGTTTAGTTTTTCTTCATGGGTTAACTGTCTGATACAGAAAAATCATCGTTTGTCGAGCTTTGGCTAGCTTCTTAGATGGAAGAAAAGGTTTGCAACTCCATCATCAAATCCGCGGGACCAATCCAAGGATGAGATGGTGGTAATTTAATAGTCTGATGTGTGTGATGAAGAACTTCTGTGCACATTCAAGTAAGAAGTTTAAATTGTCTCACTAACCTATATAAGAAGAAATTGTACATGACATGAGACTATCTTCCAATGTTTGTTATATTATGCATGGAGGCACAGTCCAGATTTATTATATTCGTATCGCTTAGCGAGCTCATTCTTTGATCGGGGTCCATCTAATGCGCTAGATTCACTATTTGATTATGCTCACTGCTATCAACTGGAATTCGACCGGCACAAATTTTCCTAATAACCTATTTCACCACTCCATTCGCCTAAGTTTTGTAAATTTAGTCTGACTGAAAAATTAAACGTTTTGTGTTCTCTCAAACTTACATCTTGCTTCTGTCCTTTTTTTGAACAGGTAACGATGGTATTGAATGAAACACTCAGACTGTACTCTCCTGCGGTGACAGTGACGAGGCAAGCCCTTGAAGATGTGCAGCTAGGAGACCTTCAAATTCCAGCAAAAACGGAGCTCTACTTGGCCCTCTCTACTGTGCATCGCGACCCCGAGATGTGGGGCGAAGACGCGGATGAGTTCAACCCAGCAAGATTCATGAAGCCCCGGAACCACCTGGCCGCGTTCCTCGGGTTCGGGCTCGGCCCCAAAACCTGCGTAGGCCAGAACTTGGCCATGGTCGAGGCCAAGGTTGTTCTCGCCATGCTGGTTAGGCGATTCACCTTTGAGGTGTCGCCTTCGTATGTTCATGCTCCGATGCCTCTTGTGACCTTACAGCCTCGGTACGGGGCGCCGATCATCTTGAGGAGGACTCATATTTGAATCTGGTTCATTTTCCTTTCTTTTGTTTGTGGACTTCTGTTTGTAACATGGTCGCATAGTGTGAGGGAAGACAATTTTTAGGGTTCTTGAAATAGAAACTTCGTTTTGTGTCTATATCATAAAGATAATGTGTTGTAATTTGGTAGAGCTTTCCGACTCCTTTGTTCTAAGTCCAGCCCGTTTCTCGGGTGTTTCTAATTTGTGCACTTACATAATGTCTTATCTTCTCCCCAAGCTTTTTGGGATGTTTTCTATTTATTGGGCCAATTATCTTTCTCTAGTTACATAAAAAAATTATACTTTGCGAAAAAAATAAGTCTTATGACTTAAAAGACTTAAAAGAATTGGATACGTGATGATAATGTAACTAGCAAATGGGTGTGCTTACAAATGATATCTTGGGACCATTGTACTGCAATAAAATATTCTGACCAAATAACCCCTTCTATCATGGTGGTCTAATTATTGCTAATCATCTTACATGGCATGACTGGCAAGATGATAATTTTGATTATTGTTCACTATACTTGCTAGTTACCGGTAACTCTGTTTCTCACTTTGTGTAGAAGTCGCTGTGAAATGGATGGCACACGATAATTAAAAACAGCGATATAATGACCGTGTGTAAGGGGAAGCTCCATTGCACCTGAACCTTTCTCGAGTTATTAATGTCCATCGTATGAAATATTTCCGAGTCAATATCTGAAAAGTGGCAGATGTTAGAAGTACTAAAGCCGGTCGGCAAATAAGGTATAAAGTAAGGTGACAGACTATAAGACGAGCGTTCACATGGGACAGATGAGTGGTATAGTGCGTTGGTTCGGCATTTCAAGTGGCTCCTTCAATACAAAATCAGTCCCACAGTTTTGCAAATCTGTGATTGCTCGCGTGCTTTTGGTATACACCAGTCCTTGGACTGGTGTATTCATTTAACATGCTGAAATCTCGATATAATCTCAGAACATAGTTTTGCAACTAGTCATTCATCAGCCTTTTTGTCTCGCAAGGTTCTCATTCAAACTAACGTGCGTGAGGTGCGGTCTTTTCCTTTGCAAGAGCTGACCATCCAAAATCCGACGAACACTTCTCAGGCCCACGATTAGTAGCATGTGCTGTACCATGCTGTCATGCGGTCTTGCGGTCCGGTATTACTTTTGCTTTGCGTGTTCACAACGATCCTGTATATTTGCAAAGACAATTTAAGATGCAACAGCAGCACTGTACCAGAGAACCATCTGCAGAAGGAAATAGAGATCTTGAGCTGGCAATACTTACCATGCAAAGAATGATCGAAGATAAAGGAACTTCATGTCAGTCATGATCGATTTTAGCTGCTGAATTCAGAACATTACGATTCCATTCGCAGAATTGCCAGTGAAATTCATGCTGAGGCTCCGGATACTCGTGTATTAACCACTTACCGTTGCGGTAACTCTGTTAACGATCATTACATTGTATTTATTCTTTTTTGTTTTTTACCATGCCTGCAGTTGGTGGTGAAGTCGCTTCATATTCTCATGTTCTTACTGACATCAATAATTAGTTTGGATTTTCTTAGTCTGTATATGCTGCAACATACAAACATCAAGACTGGTTAGATCATTTGATTCGTGATTTTAGTTCTAAAGCATTAGGGGGATTATCATAATTTAGTTTAAGGACACACTAGAAGCATAAGTTACCTCTTGATTTATGGCAAATTACCTAAAAGTAGAAAGAATTACAATCCCTGTCCCGCCTAAAATTCTAGGAATTCGTTGATAGTTCGAATAGATTTGTAAGCTAGGCCTACTGATATTTTTTAAATTTAAAATATTCGATAGGGTCATTTCCTATTCTTTCTATGACGTAGGGTTAAAACCAAAAAATATTTGTTGTTTTCTTGATGTTTCCTCACGTTTTTTTTTTATATAAAACCTTGTCTTATAAGTATTTTAACAATGTTTTCAATGATATTAGTGGATGATATTTGAATCGTCCCTTTTCTATTCATGTCAGCATTTTGTATGGAGGTTATTATGTCGGCAATAGTGTCCCTACCGATGATGAACTAAAATCTTGGTTGCCTCCCATTTTTGATATAATCAACATGCTATATTTTATTTATTTATTAATTTTCATATTTTTTAATTAAATAAATGGATATGCATCAGATACAACCTAATCCACTAATTAATCTATTTCATCCAAACACTGTATAATATAACTGTAGTACTTATGATCTCATCTTATAATACATCAAGTGCTAATGAAATTATTTTATTGAAATTTAAGTCATAGTTCATTTGATTGAAACCTTCTTGATTTAGGAAGAACTCATGAAAATGACAAAACTAGTGCTGCAACTTCGGTGTTCCACTCACTTTGGTATATTGATTGTTTAAGAGGAAAAGTACCAAAATAGTCCTAAAGCTTTTGTATTGGTACAAATTTAGTCATAAACTTTTCAATTTGACCAATTTAGTCCTAAACCTTTTCACATTGGTACCAATTCTTTTCATCTGGCTAATTTAAGTTGGAAATTGCTGACGTGGCTGCCGACAGTCTTATGTGATGCCACGTGGACAAATTTATAATTTTTAAAAATTTTCAGATTTTTAAAAAAAATTTTTCCTTTTTTTTTTCTCTCTTTTCTCCTTACCCCTTGGCCGACAAGGTCACCAATTGGCCGACCATCGCTAGCAACAGGCTGGTCGGGCGAGGGCGTCGGCCCCCGCCCAAATCCAAGCGAGGACTGAAACCCTCACTCGTTGGCCGGCGAGGGCCTCTGCACCCTTGTTGGCCATAGGCGAGGGCTGTCGTGCCCTTGCCTGGATTTAGGCAGGGGCCGATGCCTTTGCTTGTGGCTAGCGAGGGCGCGGCGACCCTCACCAGTGGTCAACGAGGGCGGGGGCCCTCACCCCAACCAACTTGTGGCTGGCGACCTTGTTGGCCAAGGGGTAAGGAGAAAAGAAAAAGAGAAAATAAAATAAAATAAAAAGAGAAAAAAAGGAAAAGAAGAAAAAAAACAATTTTAAAAATCTGAAAAAAAAAATAAATAAAATTTATTCACGTGGCGCCACATAAGATTGCCAGTGGCCACATCAACAATTTCCAGCTTAAATTAGTCGGATGGACTAAATTGGTACCAATGTAAAAATGTTTAGAACTAAAATGGTACAATTAAAAAGTTTATGATTGAATTGGTATCAATATAAAAGATTTATGACTATTTTGGTACTTTTCCCATTGTTAAAGTGTCGTAACTTTTAAAAACTATTTAAGTTAGTAATTTCCCTTTCAGAAAAATCTGGCTTGGCATTAATTTAATATGAATTGTCCAGCATGGATCATTGGGAAATGGAGTTAGCAAAAGCGTGCAGAAACAATGTTCCTCTGGCCCTAAATTGATTTGAAGATGAAAAGCTTACTTAAAAATGTCCACTCATTGTACTTGATGGTAAGCCGATTGGTTATGTCCTCTTTGCATACATCATTAAACTTGACTCACTTCTCGTTACCTTGAAAGTTTCTATCGAAATATCTCACATTACTTGGAAATGAATTTTTATGTTCTATATGTATGGGTGATTTTCTTTTACCTATCAACTCAAACTTTTAAGTTGGACTTTTTAACATGATATTAAAGTTAGGCTCCATCATTTTTCAAGTGAATCCAATGCTCTTAATAAACATGTGATCGCCCTCCACTTATCAATTTAAACTTTTTGGTTGGTTCTGCCCTAATTTATTTATGCAAATGTTCTTAGCTGCTGGAAAGTTGCATTAAACATCTAATTACCGATGTGGCAAAACAGGATAAACAAAGTTAGAAGATGCTCTTAGGGTGCGTTTGGGAACCACTTCCCAAAGCCCCTTGGGAGTCCAAAGCCCTTTGGGCAAAAAAAATGGTGTTTGGCAAAGAACTTTGGAAGGGACTTGGACCGAATGCTAGCATTTTTAAGGCTGAAGGCCCAAGGCAGGTGGGGGACTGCCTTGCGCTTTTTAGCATTTTCGGCATGCCACGAGACACTGTTTACATTTTTTATTCCAAAATTGTCCTCATGAATTTTTTGTTTTTCCGGATCGTGTCCTTGGATGAAACACTGTTCGTCTTCTCCGGGCTGACGACTGCTACAGGGACGCCGCGACCTAGGCGATCGTTGTTGGAGAGTCGGGCGACCTCCGCGAGTCGCAGCGTTGCCGGCGACCGTCGCTTGCCGCACCGTGACCTCCGCGCGGAGCTCATCGGGGCCGCGTGACCCATCTGGTCGCAGGTCTGGTGGTCGCGACTAGATCTGGTGCCGGAGGCTCGAGCAGCGACCAGATCTGGGTCGCGCGGCCCCGTCGCGACCCAGATCCAGGGTCGTCGGAGGTCGAGGCGGCGTCGCGCGACGCGCGCGACCTCGCCGGCCCAGATCCGGGGTCGCTGGAGGTCGAGGCCGTGACGCGCAACCTCGCCGCCCCAGATCCGGGGTCGCCAGAGGTCGCGGCGGCGTCACGCGACCTCGCCGCCCCAGATCTGGGGTCACCGGAGGTCCCAACGGCGTCGCGCGACCTCGCCGCCCCGGATCCGGGGTCGCCGGAGGTCGCTGACGGCCCTTGCCCTTCCCGGTCATTTTTTTTTTTAATTTTTCTTTTGATAATATTTTTTTACCACAAAACTCCTTTGTAAGTGTAATTTCCCAAACACTATTTTGCTTAAAACACTTCACAAAGAGCTTTCAAAGTACAATTTACCAAACACAGTTTGCATTTTAAAAAACACCTTTAAATCAAAGGTCTTTGCATTTTACTAAAGGCTTTCCCCAAAAGTGGTTCCCAAACGCACCATTAGTTGCTCTCGTGTTTGTGAGCGCAATTTACATGCCCCGATGAGGTGGATTCACGGGGGACCCAACTAATCGGGTGGGAGAAAAGTACGAATGGCTACTAAAAGCTTGCAAAAAGCTACAGTCATTCATTTTTAGTAGCGATGAACTTTTAGGAATAAACCACATAAACCCCCAAAGAATCCTTCTCTCTCTCTCAAAAAAAAAAAAATATATATATATATATATATATACTCTGTTCCCATGTCATCATCATGCGGAGGTCAATCCTCATTAGCAGTCTAGCAAAAATCCAATCCGTTTTCATGTATAAAGCGAGATTCAAGGCTTTAATTCTTAAACATAAGACTTCGTACATACGGAAATGCCTTTTTTGGGCCAGCAAAATAAGATGTTCTCAGGGTGTATTCGAGTTGAGCTGAGCCATTACATTAATACTTAAAACTTGAGTTGAAGGTGGATCAAATATTCACAATTTTGACTCGAACTTGACTCAACTGTGATTGAATCGAGCTTAATATTGGCGAACTAAAGCTCGAGTCAATAAGATATTGAGTAACTTGAGCTCCACCCAAAAATTTAAAAATAAGCGAGTCGATTTGGAGTAATCATCGAGCATATTCTGAGATATTCGTAAATAAATAAACTCTGTTTTACCCTTATTTCCAATTGATCATACATAATATGAGCGAGACACTGCATTGAAAACAACAACTATTTTTAAATGAGTGCTTACCTAGTGACCTGGTAAAGAAATTTTGTCGTTTACAAATGGTGTATTTCTGTCGAAATGCACAATCAATCTAAATGCATAATATTTTTTTATTAGGTTTAAAAAGTGGCATGGGGGACCCAAAATATTAGATATATATTTCGCCTCAAAACCATCAAATTATTTAGAAAAAGCATGACATTCAAGTTTGACTTTTTTTCTATTAAAAGATGCACAACTTGCTCTACCCTCCAGATCACGGTCGCAAAGATATAATTATCTTTACTCTGTATTCTTCAACTCCGCCCTGTGGACTTCCTTAGTCTCCATTACCCTCCCTCCCTCCCCTCCATCAACTATGCTATTGCTTCTTGTTCCAGTCCTCTTGCTAATCCTCATCCTCCTCTTAAGGTTCACGTACTCCAATCTATGCATCCCTTTAAAGCTACAGCGCCACTTCACGGCGCAAGGCATCCGGGGCCCCGGCTACCATCCTTTCCTCGGCAACACAGCGGAGATCAGGCGCCTGTTCGTGGAGGCTCAGTCGAAGCCCATGCCCTTCGACCACGGGATCCTCCACCGGGTGGCTCCTTTCTACCACCACTGGTCCCTCAGGTACGGGAAGACTTTTGTTTATTGGTTCGGGTCAAGGCCCAGGCTGGGCATCTCGGACCCGGACATGATCAAGGAGGTCCTGACGAACACAGGCGGGTCATATGAAAAGATCGCGTTCAACCCGCAGGCCGGATTGCTGTTCGGGCAAGGCCTTGTCGGGCTGGTGGGCGAGAAGTGGGCCGTTCACCGGCGGATTGCCAACCAGGCTTTCACCAGGGAGAGAGTCAAGGTAAGTATGGAGCCGGTGTAAATTATCGTATAGTCATCACATCGTACCACATCATCATTTCAGGTGATTTAGGAAGTGATCGTGATTGTGCCCTTTTGTGGTAAAAGAGGGAATGATGCAAATGCAATCTAAAAGTTGATAGCAGTAAGTAAACTTAGCAGAAGCTACTTTTATGTTCTTCAAATTGCCGTACCGTTCTTGGCTGGCAATTTGGCGAAGATAAACTGTTCTTCAAATTGCCTAAGAGAGCATAGGGTAATGCTCATTTCAACAGTAACCAGTTGTATTATGAATGAATCTGTAAGACTTAGCTGGTTCCCATAAAAAAGAAAAGGCGAAGACTCTCGTTCAAAATCGTCTGTGAGTGGTTTTGTTCACCTCGTCAATTGCTCAACGGACTTCGCAAGATGCCTTTTCTTTCATTTGGAATAGGGTTGGATCCCGGAGATCGTCGCGAGCACGGCCAAGATGCTGGACAGGTGGGAGGAGATAAGAGGAGGAAGAGAGAAATTCGAGGTGGAGCTGCTAAAGGAGCTCAACGGAGTGTCGGCTGACATCATCTCGAGGACTGCTTTCGGAAGCAGCTTCGAAGAGGGCAAGCGCATATTCGCCTTGCAGGAGCAGCAGGTGCACCTCTTCTCTCAAGCCATCCGAAGCATCTACATTCCTGGCTTCAGGTCTAACTAAACTTGCTCCTTTTCAATCAATTATGACATTACTCGCATTCTTAGTTCTTAGTTATGTACATATAGTATCTGAGGATAGACCATATGTCGCATCGGTTCTATTAGTTTGTAGACCTTGCAGATGCAGTGAAGCAAGTATCTGCTCTCATGGGTGATAGTCAATCGGTAACTGATTCAATGATGTGTGTTTTCTTTAATCACGAATCATTGCCAGCTTGGAATTTTCCTATCCATGGAAGATCAGACAATCACACGTTACAATCCATGCACAGGTTTATACCGACCCAGAAGAACAGGGAGAGATGGAGACTGGAGAAGGAAACGCGCGACTCGATCCGGAAGCTGATCGAGAACAACTCGAGATCGAGAGAGAATTCCTCCAACCTCCTCACTCTCCTAACGTCATCATACGAAGAAGAAAGACTAGGAGTGGAGGAAGTCATAGATGAATGCAAGACTTTCTACTTTGCAGGAAAAGAAACGACGGCCACGCTCCTCACTTGGGCGCTTCTCCTTCTGGCGAAGCACCAGGAATGGCAGGACAAGGTCCGGGAAGAAGTGATCTGTATCTGTGGGAAAACCGGGCTTCCGGCTGTGGAGAATCTGAACGAGCTCAAGATCGTAAGTTCAATCACTACCAGTAGGCCCGTTTAGTTTTCTTCATTGGTTGTTTACTGTCACATAAAGAAAAAATCATCACTTGTCGAGCTCTGGCTAGCTTCTTAAAATGGAATAACTTAATGTTTCAAACTCGATCATCAAATCCCCAGGACTAACACAAGGGTGAGATGGTGGTAACTTAATGGTCTGATGTGTGTGATGAAGAGCTTCTGCGCATATCCAAGTTGGATGTTTAAATTGTCTTTACTTACCCATTAAGAAGAAAGTTGAAAATAACAGGAGACTGATTTTTCTTCCTACATTTGTGCCCGCAAGATATATTATACATGGAAACTCAGTCGATATGTACTGCCTAGCCGGCTCATTCTTCGAGCGGGTTGATCCAATGCTTTAGATTCAATGTATGAACAAGCTTATTGCTATCGATTGACTTTTGCTCGCTTAAATATTCCTATGACGACCTAAATTTATGAAAGTTTAGTCTGGCTGAAAGATCAACATTTTGGGTCCACTCAAAGTTACATTCTTCTTCTGCCCTTTTTCTGAGAAAATTTCGACAGGTAACGATGGTATTGAATGAAACACTGAGACTGTACCCACCTGCTGTGATGCTGATGAGGCAAACCTGCAAAGATGTGAAGTTAGGAGACCTCCAAATTCCAGCAGAAACACAGCTCTACTTGGCCGTGACTGCTGTACATCACGACCCCGAGGTATGGGGCGAAGACGCCGACGAGTTCAACCCGGCGAGATTCGCAGAGCCCCGGAAGCACCTGGCCTCGTTCGTCCCGTTCGGGCTCGGCCCCAGAATCTGCGTGGGCCAGACCTTGGCCATGGCAGAAGCCAAGGTTGTCCTCGCCATGGTGGTGAGGCAGTTCGTTCTCGAGGTGTCGCCATCTTATGTTCATGCTCCCATGCTATTTGTGACCTTGCGGCCTCAGCATGGAGCGCAGATCATCCTCAGGAGGACTAATGTTTGATTCCCGTTTCTTTTTCCTTCCTTTACTTTCTGAACTTACCGTTTGCAACACGTTCACACATGGAAACAGGGAAGAGAGTCGTTGTATTTTTTTTTATTTTTTTTTGGTAATAAAGGCACTTCGTTTTGTGGATCATGAAGTAAATGTGCTGAAATCTGTATCATAAACTCCCTCTGTTCCCAGTCAAGCACTCTTTTTCAGGTTTGTCACACTGCGCATTGATTTTTCTGTCTTGTGTTCTTATGTATTTAAAGTAAGCTGAAGTTCGCCACGATAATTGAATTCAGCTAAGCAATGACCGTCTAGTAGGCGAAGCTATCTCCATCCTACGACAATATTTTGTAATCCAATGCCAAAAAATGGTAAATATTCAAAGTGCTATAATTGGTCTGCAACGTGTGAGACATTGTCGGAATTTTGTAAAATTACTATCAATTATTCTAAAATAACAAATTCTTTAATGAAGTTGGGGGTTTTATACCGAAATATTTTGATACTTTTCCTCACACTTAATCTATTATAAGAGTTGAAAAGATTTGAATTGTTTCAAAAATTGAAGTATTCAAATGAAGGCGTGGTTTGATATACAAATTTTAGGGTAAGTGTATTTTTTCTTCTTTTTTTGGTACAGAATAAGCTTATTGTAAATCTTAAAGCTTATCACAAAAATATAATTGAGTCATAATACTTTTAAAAAGTACAATTAAATCATATAACTTATCACAAATTGTAATTGAATACCATAACTTTTATATCTTTTCATTGATTCCATTATTTTAAAATTTTAAGACTCGATTATATTTTGTAATAAATTTTAAAACTTGATTATACTTTTTAAAAATTTTAACATTTGATTATATTTTTGAGATAAATCGTAGAATCTGGTTATATTTTAAAAAATAAAAATAAAACTCAATAATTTTTCAAAACGGAAAATGAAAATTAAGCGGGACAGACCCACTATAAGCCAGCATTCAATCCCCCACTCACTCCCAATGTCCAATCGGAGTAACATCACATTAATTGACAACCGACCACCTATCTGCCTACACAGGCAGTGCTGCAGATCGGTAATTGAACGTTACCTACCTAAGCAGTTCGAAAGTACGGGGGAAAAAAAAAGTCAACATGCCACGTCATCAGCCCCCGGGGGCCGTGGGGCCCCCTCTCACTTTAGACCCACCACCACCACATGCTGACCGCCCCGACCGCAACCACCTTCTTCGGATCCTCCCTTTCATCATCTCCCCAACCTCTCGCCGACCGAGACCGAGACCGAGACCGAGTCGCCGCGATTCGATTCCGACGAGCTCCGCGTGACCGCCGCCGCAGCCGCAGAATCACTCATGCCGTGAAGAGGGAAAAGGAAAGCCGGAATCGCCGCCCTCGCTTTCTCCCTCGCGAGCGAGGTCAGAGCGCGCCATGGCGGGCCGCCGGGAGGGGTCGCTGATGCGGGACAAGGGCGGCCAGCCCTCCCGCGGATCTCGGATCGCCGCGGCCGTCGCCGTCGGGGTCCTCCTCGGCTGCGTGCTCGCCTTCGTGTACCCTCACGGCCTCTTCGCCGCCGCCCCTACCCGCGCCCGGATCGCCGCCGCCGCGTCGGCGTCGGATCTCCTCCAGGTCCGGAACTCCCCGTTTCCTGTAGCGTCGATGATTCGTTTTTCGGATTCGGGAACGTGCGGGGTGTGGGGTTTTTGCTTTTGAGAATGCTGCGGATTGGGGGGAGTTTGACTTGCTTTGCTTCGTGTGGTTTGACTCTGGGTTTGGGACTTTGCTGTCTTCCATCGAAGGATTGGTTTTTGTCATGAGTTTCTTCTGGAGTGTTGTTACTTAACTGAAAAAGAAAGCTTAATTATTCAAGTTCAACTGCCTGCATACTTCCTTCCTTTTCAAGAAGCATCCTTGAATTTAATTACGTGACTGATTCTCTAGCATCAATTATGTATATAGGGGGGAGGTCACTGCTTTGAAAAATTTAAACTAGTTCCTTAAGGACAATAACGAGTTCTTGTGATGTTCCCTGATCTAGCTGGTCATCCTCAATCTTTGTCATATAAATTGCTCGATAGATTCGAGTGCATTGTATTGTGCAATGTGCTTGCTGCTTGGTGATTTCGGTGAAATTGTTTCGACCCACAGATCAATCTTTGCCTCTGTGCGTGATTTTTATTGTACCATCTGTCCTGTTATATGGGGGACTTCTTTTGCTTCCTTCTCACATTTCAGAAAATTGGTCTTTTGGGCAGTCTGGGTCATCCCCTTGTGAATCTTCGCAAAAGGTCGTCTCGCTGAAATCTGACATTGCATCGTTATCTGAGAAGAACACGGCACTCAAGAACCAGATCAGAGTATTGAATGAGAGACTAAGGTCGGCAGAACAAGGAAAATATCATGCACAGAATCAGTTCTCAGCATTGGGCGATCAGCACAAAGCTGGAGCATTTGGAACAGTCAAGGGCTTGAGGACCAATCCAACTGTCATGCCTGATGAATCGGTGAACCCGAGATTGGCCAAGCTGTTGGATGAAGTTGCCATAGGAAAAGAGCTTATAGTGGCACTTGCTAATTCTAATGTGAGAGAAATGTTGGAGGTCTGGTTCACTAGCATTAAGAGAGTTGGTATACCTAACTACCTAGTCGTAGCTTTAGACGATGACATTGAAAATTTGTGCAAGTTAAATGATGTTCCTGTGTACAAGAGGGACCCTGATCAAGATGTGGATGCAGTTGGGAAGATTGGAGGCAACCATGCTGTCTCTGGTTTGAAATTCCGCATTCTGAGGGAGTTTCTGCAGCTGGGTTACAGTGTCCTGCTCTCAGATGTCGATATTGTCTACTTACAAAATCCTTTTGATTATCTTTACCGGGATTCTGATGTTGAATCCATGAGTGATGGTCACAATAATTATACAGCTTACGGGTATGATGATGTTTTTGATGAACGTGCCATGGGTTGGGCTCGATATGCACATACAATGAGAATATGGGTTTACAACTCTGGTTTCTTCTACATGAGACCCACGATTCCTTCAATTGAGCTTTTAGACCGCGTGGCAGGTCGGCTTTCCAGGGAGAAGGCATGGGACCAGGCAGTTTTCAACGAGGAGCTCTATTTCCCATCGCATCCTGGGTATGATGGTCTTCATGCTGCAAAGAGAACTATGGACTTCTACCTTTTCATGAACAGTAAGGTGCTCTTTAAGACGGTAAGGAAAGATGCGAAACTGAGTCAGTTGAAGCCCGTCATTGTCCATGTCAATTATCACCCTGATAAACTTCCTCGAATGAAAGCAATCATTGAGTTCTACATCAATAGTAAGAAGGATGCACTGCAACCTTTCCCTGATGGTTCTGAATGGTAGGAAGACAAGGGGATCTGGTCCTTATCTAATCTCCAAACTCGACTCGGCTTCTCTTTTCCTAGCTTTTGATATACTGGATAAATGTGGGTTTTGATCCGATGCCTTTCTAAAGCAACGAAATGTTAGTCTGTAACTTTATCCATTTTGTTTCAATGTATTTGTTTTAAAATAGCTGTATGACTTTCATTCTCACTTTATTTAAGTCACTGTGTGCCTGCTCAAAAGACTACACGGACACTCTCAAGAACGTTCTTCTTTTATGCCTGAATCACTCCTTTGTATTTATAATTTTAATGGCAATTTATTTTGAAACTGTGATTCTGCCTGTCCATATGCAAGGCTTCAAGTATGGGTAGAACATGCCATGCATCAAGTTGATTGTACATGTGAATGTGCCTACAAGAATTCTTTCCGTGCAAGTTAATTCGTTTTGCTTTTTTAATTGGTACTGACCAGATTTTCTGAACTCATGCTTTTACGGGGTGAATTGCACATTTTTGTGTGCTGGTGGGGGTCTTTTTCGTTTTCTGTCAAGCCTTAAGCCGAACTTATGTCTGTTCTAATGGTAAGAAGATAATAGGGCCTGAACTATTGCTTCTATCAGGAATTTCCTTTTACGGCGATCAGAAGACTCTTTGCATCCCTGAATTCACAGCCACATTGGTATCATATATGATGCAGACCAATATTGCTCGGCACAAAACCAGTATCAGGATTGAGTACCAACTTGAGATTAGTTATAACTTCTTTCTGATATATATTGTAATCTTGTGACATGTTGCTCACCCCCTAGATGGTCCCCTCCTATACCTAAAGCAGCACATACTTTCTGGTTCACAGCCACTTCATCTTTAACCAACCAATGAGATTACATAAGTGATGTATCCATTCAATTCAGCTTCTCTACCCAGCAAGCAGAAACGATTGACGCCACAAATTTTAGAGAGAAGTGAAGGCAGTGCAAGAGCTACGCATTTCTGGCTAGAAGATGGTTACTTTGTATTTACGCCACGTTCGTTTAAATTAGTAAACTGGAACTTCCCCTGTTTTAGATGTGATGAATTGATTGATACCATACTGTACAAATGTCCACCATCCCCTCGCTGATTTTGCCAAGTCGCATCTCAATACCACGTTTTTCCAACCATCCGATTGGCTCCATGAGTAGACCAATGAACTCAAAGCTCATCAAGCAAGTCAAAATGTTCTCTTCCATATGGCCACCACCAACCAAAAATCAGGGTGCCAATCAGATCTGCAAACTAAGAGAAATGGGGGGGGGGTTCTTGGAAAAAGAAGTTCAGTCCATGCACCTTCGCAAATATTCAGTGATTAATGTCCGCCAAGAGAATTCAACGTAAATCTACGTCCAAGAACATTAACAAAAACCTCCAGAGTAAAAAAGAGACCCGACTAAAATGACTTCTCTCTTGTCAGCTTGCAATTCTCCCCTTATCAACAGAAATTCTGCGGTCCCCAGCTTGTGTGGCTTCAATTCTTGCATTCCTCTCAATACCCACCTCCATCTTTGTCCGCTTCTCCTTCTGTGTTTTCGTTTTCAATTCTTCCTTCTCCCTGATGTACTGTCTATGTCTGATTTCATCAGCATTTGCTCTTGACGCTGTACGCTCTGTTTCAAATTCTACAGTTCTCTCTGCAAATATGTCATAGCCCATAACTCATCTTAGTTCTGCGAGAAGAGTTTCCCGCTGTTTTCCTTTTAAATTCCAAACTTCCTCGGCTTCGGTGAGTCACGGGTGGAAGCGAAAACCTGTCGGTGAGTTAAATCCGGTTGATGGGCATTTACTGAAATGGAGAGATTCTCTCACAGGGACAATGTTCTTGTAGATTTTAGCAACAGTAGTCCTCAGAGAGAAATACCGGGCGATGGCTTTTTGCCGAAGAAATTGTACCGAAACTCTGACATTGATTTCGACGACGTTTTCGGTGGTCCGCCAAGGAGGTCCTCGATCCATGAGACGAGGTACGGTCTCAGCGAAGCTGCGGATTCGTACGGATTTAGGAGAAGCGGCGAAATCCCTTCGTACAGTAATCCGTGGACTGGCGAGACTGAGAAGCCGGTTTTCGGAGGGGAGAACAGGAGGAGGAGGAGACTCATGAGTGAAGACTTCTTTGATGACATATTTAGGGGCGGCGAATCTGGCAGTTCCACTCCGAGGAAGCATGACCAGGATGTGTTCTCATCGTCACCAGGTTCGCGGGTCATGAGCTCCGCAAGGCCTGTGCCACCGCGAGCTGAGCCCTTGCTGAACTCATCGAACTCATCAGTTCCGTCACAGTTCAGGTCTTAAAACTGTTTCTAGATATAACTCACTTGGATATGCTTTATTAAAATAGCTGCTATGTTTTTAGTATACCCACCGACAAAAAACTATTCAGTGATCTGCTAAAATTTAGAAAGATGGGATGGATTCCGTACTTGTTATGGCCAAATTTTGTTTTAGACAGGCTTTCTGCTATGTGTTTTGTCTGTCGCATTCTTGGACGTGGATGGTCCGGTAAAGAAATTAGGGCCAATTGTCCGGTCACTAGGATATGTAGAAATTATTCCAAGGTGCTGTCCATTTATAGCAGAACAAAACTTGTCTCGACACTTTCGAGCATATTGAATAGATGGTTTTCGCTTCATCTTTTTGGCAGCACGAGGAATCGAAATGACCCAGATGCTGTGCAAACTCTATAGAAATCCCCTTAGGATGTTAGGTAAAACATTTCTGATTAATGCCTTGTTTTAACTTCTGTTGACTTCATCATCTTCCAGTCTCCCTGTGACAATGAGCAAACCAGTCGATTCCCCAGCACTCGGCTCCAGTTCTCTGAAATCTTATAAGTACAAGGATGGCTCTTTAAATGGAACGAGCCAGCCACGCTCTCCGAAGGTTTCTATATTGGGATATCCAAGCCGAATTACACAAGTTCAGGATGCGTCCAAGGTTGTCATTCAATCATCCTATTGTCCGAGCCCTCTGTCCCATGAATTCTCTCTTAGCGGTGACGAGATTCTGAATGCGAGTAAATCTGACAAAGTCCTCGATTCTAATAAGGGCACAGGTCAAGAGATGCCAAGCGGTGCCCAGTTTCACTTCTCTATATACAAATGGGCTAGCAAAGGAATACCGCTGGGAATGCCTCTTAGAAGATCGAACAGTTTGAAATCAAAAGAGAAGGTTAAAACAGAAAGCTCGAACAGAAATGAGCAGATAGACAGTCAGAATTGGACAGTAGAATCGGCATCACCATATATTGTTTCCTCCTCTTTGAAGAGTAAAGTGCCAGACACTGCATCCTCTGCCGTAGAAAACAGCAAATTAAAAAGTGACACCGTGAAGCAATCAAGTTTGCAAGTCGAATCGGAAACACGTCACACCACTGTAGAAGCTGGCATTGATATTAGTAGACCAAAAACTTTGGGCAGCTTAACGAACGGTGCAGATGGTCATAGTGATGCCATGCCATGCAATACAAGAGGAGAAACAAAATCCCAAGCTCTGCCTCAGACAGGTTCGCGTCAGAATGTGGAGAAAGAGGAAGAAATATCCAAGCCTGAATTGAAACCTCTTCATTCTTTGCATTCTTTGCCCAGTGATAAAGATGAACAAGGTATTCTACATTCAAAATTAAAGCTTTTATATCTTTCCATGCAATCTCAAATTCAGCATCTCTTTTTCCTGTTGCAGATGGTAATGAGGTCAAGGTAGACAGGAAGAAGGAAGCGGAATGTGAAAGTTTGAGGAGTATTGAACAGTCTCTTGGGAGGAATGATCCTGATAAAGGAGTAAAGAAACGAGACAGTCTTCACCATTCGAATAGCAAAGGAGTGACAAAAGTTGCATTGCCGGGATCGCCAACTGATCGACGAGATGGCATTGGTAGAAGCAGAGAAAAAGGAAAGGTCAAAGAGTTTATTAAAATCTTCAATCAGGAAGCTCCTGTGAAGCCTAAAGTTGACGTTCGACCTCAAGGTGGGAGCTTTAGATGGAGTGAGAGAGGAGGAAAAGTGGACAATGCAGCAGATCATAACAATATTGGAGTGGAACGACAAGTTAAAGCATCCCACTCAGAAACTGCTGACACAATACCTGAAACTTCCACTCATCATGTAATAATGATCCACTCCACAAATATCTTTACAGTGCATATTAATATCCTATCTGAAGCAAATCACCAAGGAAATTTGTTTACTTTTCCAGGTAAATCAGTTTCATAAACAGACCAATAGAGAACACTCTGGCAGAAGTACTGCTAGCCTTTTCTTTAGTGATGGTTCATCAGAGAAGAAGAATAGCTCAGCATCAAGTACTGGTTAGTTCTATTTATGATGGTCTAGCTTAACTCCCTATAACTCAGAATAATCTATTACTACCTATTGATTTTGCCCGAGCATTGGTGGGAGGGGTTCGAATGTTAAAAAAAATTGAGATGTGCTAAATTTCTAATAGTTTGTCTGAGAACTGTAAGTTATTGAATTGAAGCGCAGTGCTTGCTATCACCACATTCCACAGTATGGAATGAACATCTCAATCTCTAATAATGAAACTTTCAGACAGGCTTTCTGCAAAATTTTAAAAATTTATCCATGTAGAACAACACATTAATTATACCTCTGAGTATTTTCACTTCTCACATCCTCTTCATCTTATAATCAGTCAACTTGTTTCCCAAGGACTACTTAGAATTAACAAAAAACAAAAAGGGATTGATTGAAGCTTTATACTAATATCCTTGTTATTATGCCAGAATCTGCTCCTGAGGAGGCAAGACCCGTGGTTATTGAAATTGATGAATCCTTCAGCAGGAACTTTGTGGTATTTCATTAACTTATTCAGATAAATAACTCCATCAGTTAACTGATTAATTTAGTCAATCTTTCTTCAATCAGCTGCAAGTCTATTGATCTTAGACTGTTAGTTTCATCTAAATTTTTCTACTGCAGCTAAAAGAATTGCCCCAAGATGAAGATAAGCAAAGACAACCAAGTGAAGAACTTAATGATATCAAAGTAATGCTGGATACACATGCATGGTTTGATATAGGTATATGTTGCTTTTGAATCTAAAGCTCTGATTTTGGAATTCTATAATGCAGGATATTGATGCTAAAATCCGGCAGTGGTCTCGTGGGAAGGAAGGAAATATACGGTCCCTTCTGTCAACTTTGCAGTATGTGAGTATCAATTACCAGCTTTTCTTGTGCCCAAAGGAAATGTGTGAGGCTGGTTAAACTCTCCTTGTGCTGATTCTTCTTGGCTTTATGGTTGTAAGCGTATTATTTCTCATGCTTTTAGTATCTATAAAAACTTCAGGATAATGACTGAAAAGAGATTATTTGAAAAACACAAATTGTTGATGGAATATGACACTCTAGAGTCAGAAATGTAAAAGTTTTTGTTGCTGACTTATGTCCAATTCAGTGGACATCTAATAGTTGCTCAGCTCTGAATTTAATCCTGATCCTCAATTGCTTTCATGCTTATCGCGATTCAAAGGGTAACAGTTTCAAGAGAAAAATGTGGAAGACAGTTACCTTCAAGACTGCTCCGAAACTTTTGCTGCAACTTTAGATCATTCTTCCTCTGTGTTACCAGCTGAAGGACTTGGTTAATTTCCATGGCAGGTTCTTTGGCTGAAGAGTGGGTGGAAGCCAGTTCCCCTTGTCGACATAATTGAAGGGCCTGCAGTGAAGAGAGCATATCAGAAAGCCTTGCTTTGCCTTCATCCAGACAAATTGCAGCAGAAGGGTGCTGCTTCACATCAGAAGTACATAGCGGAGAAAGTCTTCGATATATTGCAGGTGATTTTTCGTTACTCACGTGATGTGTCATCTGTCGGTTTGTAAAATTTTAGATAGTCAGAACACGTTCTTCTAAAAAAAAATAAAAAATAAAAAAAAGGCGGAGCATGTTGAGATCACTGTAATGGGCAAAGACCAATCATCCGCACTATCGAATCGATTTTCCAGGCTACATGAGAATCTCTTAGTACCTATTTTGTTGACAAGCCAATTCGTCTCACAACTACCAACTTCTTTCTGAACTTAGAACTTGTTAGTTGATCATCGGCCAATCTGACGAGTGAATACCATTTATAGCTGTTAATGACCGAGAGGGTCAGTGTTAAGATGAGTTACTGTCTGCTTTAACTCCTTTGCCTGGTCTTTGCGCAAACGTCGTGACCTGATCAGTGTAGTGTCATGCTGGGAGAGGAGGCCTCACTAGGTACTCATTGCAATAGACTGAAGAATTTCTCTAGCACTGAGGTCTTTGCTTCGCTTGCGTGTTGTTGGTGCTGTTTGTCTTCCTCCAGCTTTCATGTTGTTGCCGTTTCGGTTCTGGGTTCATTGTCTCCTGAAACTTGTTCATGTTGTTGCCGTTTCGGTTATGGGTTCATCATCTCCTGAAACTTGTGTTATGGGTTCATCATCTCCTGAAACTTGTTTGGCTATAGTACGTAGATCCTAGAAAACGACATTGTGGCATCACCCTATCCATCACAAGTTTGCGAACTCTTGTCGACTTCTAACGAGGATGAACTGGAATAACACGAGAGGTGTGCGCTGTCTTGTTGCAGGAAGCATGGACTCACTTCAATTCTCTTGGATCTGTATGAGCCATCAACGTTTGCTTACTTCATTCTCAGCAACTGCATGCAAAGGACATGGATCGGATCTATATATGCCATCAAAATTTGCTTACTTCGTGCCAAGCAATTGCTTGCACAGGATATGGAATTGCTTGCTATAGTAAATAGCACACCAGTTGAGGAGCACACAATCGAATTTAGACCGGTTTGAGAGGCAACGTTCAATGATTTTCAAAGAAGTATCGGTCAATAATACACTCCTTTTCTGTCCTATCTCTGGTACTGCTTCATATAGAGCACCGAGGAGAGTTTTTTTTCGGGTCAACAGAACCCGGAATCTGAAGAAACCCTCTCTTATGTTTGGCCCAACTTGTCCTTCAATTGTGCATCAGAAGAATCATCATGGACAGAACACATCTTCACATAACAATCATAGATGGAACCGGACCAAACTAAGAAAATGCAGCGACCTCCTATTTTGTAGGCAAAACCCATTACTCTAGATTTGCAGAATAGCACTTCTAGAGGAAAAAGAGTCTAACATCACACCAATGTAGGAAGCCTTGTAAGATTAGCGTCCTGAATTCACCTCCTAAGGGAATCCCTCATATTTTGCCTGATCTTTTATGTTTTGAGCGGATTCGAGATCGATTGAGACACAGTCGGAGAAAAGAAAAAACAGACTAAGCACTTGTCTATGTAGATGGAGACGCGATGGCAAGGGCAAAGTCCAAAGAACAAAGGCCGGCTCATAACAGGATTCAAGAACCATCAAACACTCATTAATCGGGAACTAGAGCGCCAATCCAAGATGGTCAGTTCGCCTCTGCACTGGAATAGAAAAAGCTAGAACACCAAAAACAGATGGAGCTTTTAAGGACAGCAGCTTTGCACAGGATTCTGCACATAGATTTTCAGGGTTGAAATTAGAAGAGAACGAATATACAGTGTATCAGCCTCGACTAATAAGACTTGCTGCAGCACAAGAGAGCTTCAACCTTGTCGATGCATACGTGTGCAACTATGCAAATTATTAGCTCAGAGAAGGGAATGCGTCAACAGCAAGAAGTGTTTGACCAGTGAACTTTAATAGCTACCCTGCCCATAGGATCACCAATGTCAATGGCGTAACTTAATCGTCTTTCTGCATGTGGTTACCATTGAGAGCAGCATGGTAGACTCGCTTCTCAGCCAATCCACTATCTGATAGCGTCAAATTTCCCTGCAGGCGAAGAGGGAGAGCAATTTGAACCAAATAAATGAACATCAGAACTGAGGGAAAAAATGTAAGTGCCACGGGGGAACAGAATATATAGTGTGAGCAGAAGGGCTGCCAAAACAGATGATGGCTGAAATACTTATATGAGAAAACAAGTAATACATCTTTGAGGATAGAGGCCTTCTTCCTCCGAAAAAAAACCACCTCCCTTCCCATAAAAACACCCTTTCTCTGCCTGCTCAACAAGAAAAGCCAGGAGTAGCGGTGAAAAGTGAGTCAAGCAGCTCGTGAATACCTCAGCCTTAGCTCAATGATCACTCAAAATTGACACGCCTAATTTCTAGTTGAGCTCGAGCCACTCAAGTATCTAGTCTAGTCGAGTTCGAGCTCATCAATGCTCCACTTGAGAAGCTTGTGAGCCTAATTGAGTCTAATCAAGCTTTCATTATTTCTTATATTCTGAAAAAACAAAAAGAAGACGTACAATTCAAAAGTAAAAATTTAACCCTCATACACATAAATGCAGGAAGATTATATTTAATATGAGTTGAGCTCAGGTATTTGGATTTTCTATTCGAGCCAAGCTCGAGCCTGAATTGTAAAACTTGATCGAGCGCAAGTTGAGTTTCAAGCCCCCAATATGCAAGTTGAGTCAAGCTCCAGCTCGGCACTGTATTGACATAACACGCTTTGATTACACCTCCTGCCAGGCACAGAGATTACAAGGAAGGGAACACAAAGGGTCCATTTCTTTGTCAAACAGATGCAAAGCATCAGCATGTTGTGGACTCTCCACAGGTGGAGAACTAAACAAATTCATGAAGGAGGATGTTCCATTAACTGCCGGCTCCACCCTACTGTCGCCTCTGAACAGTCAACGGAAAGACAAAAACAAAAGAGAGGCCTTCAATATTAGTGGCAAGTGGGAGCATGGACAATAGTGCCGAGCGTCATCATCATCATTGTGAGAAATACTGACAGACTGTTCAGAGCTTTTATTTCTACTTTGAATACCATCGTCCAGAAAAACATAATCCAATATTAGCTTGACTTGTATCTCCCAGCTACCAATTTGGCACAATATATAAGCCCTGAGTTTAACTTTCTGATCAATTAAAAAATCTAATAAAACAGATAGATCTTGTAGGGGGAGGGTTAGATAGTCTGAATGCGAAGAGTTATTAGTGTCCACTTTAGCAAATTTGAAAAGAAAAGCTATATAGCATTTCTTTCCCGGTACTTTAGCAAGCAAATTAGTAGATAAGTACTCTTTACGGATAAATTAACACTTCAACAATCTCCATGGCCAACATTCAAGGACATAATTGTTAAGCTTCCGGGCAAGAAATTCAAAAGCAACTTATTAACGAGTGAATTTAAAACTGTTAAACAATATTCAAAAATAGGACCATACCATTATAGCCATTAACCTTCTGACGTTATCTGCATAAAGTTTCGGATCATCCTTTTCTTGCTTTGAAGGGCAGTAAAGAGGCAGATATGTTACCTCCAAGTGATTAACGAATTGACACAGGAGAAAAATAAGATGGCGCACCTGCAAATGATATTCTTCATTATATACTTCTCGACCGTTAAGGACTTAGTGCACTGGAAAAAGTAACAACTCAGCAGAGTGATGACAGCCGTGAAAGCATGAATGCCGAAAAAAATAGCACAGTGATTCCAATAATTGTCATTTCTAAAGAAACAAAAAACTGTTTCCTGAGTTGCTCTAAGCAAACTGGAGGACCAATACTTATTTAAAACACAAATAATCCACTTTATACAGATTTAGAGATCAACAGAGAAATTGTTATAAAAAAATCCACTTTATATTTACCTCAGGAAAGGTTTCATTTTCTCTTCTAATAAGAAGTGACGGTGTTTGCAAGATATATATCTGGTAACATTACAAATTTACCGAGCCAAAGATAAAAATTGCATCAGATGCACACTGACCCCAGATATTGAGTCCCAGGCTGGACTAAACCTCTCATAAGGGTATCTTAAAATCACTGGGAGCACTGGGGCGTTTGACAAAAATGCACCTGTCTTAAATGGAAGAAGAAAGTCCCCATTTGTGGTTGTGCCTTCTGCAGGACATTGGGAGATGGGTTAGGCAGACGAACCAGTGTAGAAGAAGCGGGAGATCGCAAGATATGAATCATCTAAGTTCTGCAGCCGTTTTTAATTTAATACCAGTAAACTTCTACTTTGCAAAACCAAATATACGTAGTGATGAATCATACACCTGGAGATCAGCAAGTTGCCAGGTCCCCGTCACCTCTTATTTAAGAAATTTCAAACTTTAACATCAGAACAAAACTCAAAGTTACCAAGCTAGTGAAATGGCATAGACCTATTGACCAACCATTTCAATGTGCTGAAGATAAAGCATGGTCCGGTAGACTCTTCTGGTGTAAGTGATATCACAGAATCTCAGTAGAACAAAAATAGAGAGAGTCCTCCAACAGGTGAACTGAAGTATGTAGATAGGTTCAAACATCTCTTCCATTGACATATGATGGTGGAAGACTACATGTGAGAGAAAAACAAATCAAACTTGACAAAGAACAAGATTCTGGCATCACAGATTTACAAACCTGGAAAAAGCATCACTATTGGAGCATCTTTATTCAGATGAGCTTCTTGAACTCTTTTAGCCACAATACCTGTACAAAATGGACCTGACTAATGAAGAAAACAGTTCAACGACCAATATCTCGAAAAAAGAAACAAGGTGCCCATGTTTATAACTCTAGAAAATCCTATCTCAGGGTGAAAATACAGGAAAATCCTCAAAATAAAAGTTCTTCGTTTTTTTCTAAAATATCACGGAAGACAAAATACAACCACATGTAAAACAGCTTCTAATAAGGGAAACTAGTATCCAAAAGGACACAGCAGAACTTAATGTACAATTCAAATGGTTCAGCTGCAGAGATGTTCCCAGGTGCCCCTTCTCCCAGTAGTGCAGCTCCTATTCTTTCACAAAAGTTGCTTTCATTCTAGAGGATGCGGGAAGAGAGAGGATTTTTGAACTAGAAGAATGCTCATTCAGGAAAGTAAGAATAGCTAAACAGCAGAAACTAATTATTTGAAATATTTTGTAGAAATACAAAATCCACCTGATGCGCTCCTAGATGAGAATATTAACTCTTTGAATATTTATTCAGTAGTAAGACAAGCGCAGGACTTCTTGGAATAAACGAATTGGTCCATGGTTAATGCCACCACCCCTACCTAATGAGTTATTAGGATTTGCTCATTAGACTGTTACAATTCAAAGGTTCCATATCCTCATCGCTTCTCAACTAATTAGGTCTGAACTACAATGAAGCCCCTCATTAAAGTTTGGAATTGAATGGTATAGAAGCTTTGGGATGAAGCTGGGTGGAAGGAGAGGGTTTTCCATTCTGGTAAGGGGGTAAGCAAATGAAGAACTGTTCAGATGTACAGCTAGGTCCAAGTTGCAAAAGAAGAATGTATTATGGGCAAGCCGACATTATGTTCAAAACCCATCCATCTGAAATAGGGAGACCAACGAGCCTCATTAATTATCATCCAAGTTCTCCCTACGGCTCATATCCTTTTCCATATTAAATCACAAAATCCAACTTAGTGGACAAGCCATAGCAATTGCTCTCTTAGATTCTTACACCATACGACTAGGGATGAATGTCGAAGGTCAGAGCTCTGCCAGTTCGGCTACCAAGAAAGGTACTATTCTTTCAGTCAAGTCCTTTACCTTGAATTATTCATTGGTTGGGTCAGGAATAGCTTGCAGCCTACATTCTTTTTAATGATCAACATGGATAACTACTACAGAATAAAATATTTTAATCTTGTCTTTATACATAGCAATGATAGCATTATAGTAGGAGAAATCAAAACACAGAAATATCAATAGCTTTTTTGCAGGCAGGACTTGTCCTACGACCAACTGTTATTATCAAACAAATAGCAGAATCAAACAGACTCCTACATTTTATACATCAAATCAGAATCAAACAGACTCCTCCATTTCATATGTCAAATTTCTTGGCAATTTAAATTATTCTCTCTTCTTATCTGCATTTCTTTGTAGGAAAGGTGTCGACCTCCATCACAACGACCAGCAGCAAAAGTTATATGGTGTTTATTCAATTAAACATTTCTGGCGAAGAACAAAATTTTAAATTATGACAAACATAGTGATAAATAGTATAGGCACCTGCAACACCCCTGAAGTCTAATGCTTTTGTCTCCCTCTGGACATAGATACAACCAAGGCACTTGCTGCCAAAACACGTTGCAAGAAGCTGGTATCATTGCGTTGAAGTGTAAAGTGATAGATGTTATAAATTGAAGTTGAAACGGTCAACTCACACATGTTCTACGAATAAAACTATGATACTTTTAGGGTGTGTTTGGTACAACTTTCCTGAGGGGCTTTCGACCTCCAAAGCTCATTGGGAAAATGCTAGGTGATTAGCAAGTTTTCCTAAGAGGCTTTCGGCCGAATGCTGGCCTTAGGAAAGCTGAAAGCTCAATGCTAGTCCCTACTAACATTAGGCTTTCGGCATTTGGCCAAATGTTAAAACATGTTTTTTCTTCCAAAACTACTCTCACCAATTCTTTAAATTTTTTATTTTGTCCTTGGTTATATTTTAATTAAAAAATAAAAAATATACTCAAAGCTCATAAGGTTTTTTTTTTTGCCAAACACAACTTGAACTCAAAGTCCATTTGCAAAGAACATTATGCTTTCGGCATTTAGTCAAATGCTTAAACATGTTTTTTCTTCCAAAACTACTCTCACCAATTCTTTAAATTTTTGATTTTGTCATTGGTTATATTTTAATAAAAAATCTATATAAAAAAATACTCAAATCTCATTTCAAAAGGTTTTTTTTTTTTTTTTGCAAAACACAACTTGAACCCAAAGTCCATTTGCAAAGAGTTTTTACTTAACACAATTTGCATTTCCCCAAATAGCTTTGACTTTTAGCATTTGCATTATACTTAAAGCCCGTTTGCAAAACTAAACCAAACGCACACTTAGTTGGCAAACATATGTACCTTGTTCACAGTTCACAAGATATTAAGCACTCTTCTTTATTGCTTATTTAGTACTACCTATATGATGTTTCAAAACATTTTCTTGCCAAAGGAAAATGTTAATGGAATCAAGAAAGGTGGATCTAATGAGAGCGGTAATTCATTATTAACCTGAAGTGCACCAACCTGACAAGGCCAACAATGGGAAGTTTAGCCACTGATCTCTTCAGAAATTTCACAAAAGTTGACATTAGTATCATTAAAGATATCACAGCAGCAAAATTTAACGTTATGCATTGACAGACCTTGGCAACAAAGCTTGGAAAAGAGGAGGACATGTGATATAATATGTCTATGTAAGATAAGTGGTTAGATATAATTGCTCCCGGCCTCTCGTTCTCCTCAAGCTGCTCTACGCCAAAATTCTGACCCATTGGAAGAGAAGGTACCCGAAGAGGTAAAAGCAATAAATGTCAGTAAAAGAAGACTCCGGAAAGTTTATTGCCTGAGGATGCAATGGATGTATGAAATGCGCAAATATTTCAAAAATGCACCACGATTTGCTTGGTTGCTCTCCTGTTAACTGGACTATCAGAACTAGAAAACAATATTAGCTAAAATACTGTAAAATCAACACTCGCCAAATTCAAACACTTAATAGACTTCCATTCATTTCAAAAGGGGGCAAGCATCTAAAACTGGTATAACAAATGTGACATTTTGAGCCTACAAACGGTACATTATGAATCTCTTCAAGTACAACAAAACAAAATAGACTGAAATTGCTAAAATTAAACTGGGGGTGGTCAGAATCGCTTCCTAAATCCATCAGGGCAAGATTCTTCGAACATCAAACCATAGCATTACATTCCACATAGATTAAAATTCACAAAAAAAGCTTCAAAAAAGGAGCAAATAGCGAAGCATTTCGTCCCCCTACCTCATCATCACCGGACTTGAGAATTCTCGGCCCGCAACGCCTCTCGCGAATCCAGTAAAACCCGAGCACGAAGAACATGACTCGGGACAAGAACCTCCCGGAGTGCACGATCACCGCCCTCCGCCACCCTCCGACATGGGCGTAGTCCTCCTGGTCGTCCTCCCGGTGCGGCTCCACCCCGAGAGTGCAGACCCTGCAGATGGAGTAGTAGAACAGCGCCATGTTCACGGCGACCACGACTCGCACGGGGACGATCGTCACCAGCGCGAGGCCTAGGAGAACCTTCTCCGCCAGAGGCGGGTCGCCGCGCCCCATGGGGCCGTACACGTCGCGGCGGACGAACGGGGCGAACTTCTCCTCCAGCTCGTCCCGAGGCAGCTTCGTATCGATCATCGCCGGGTGCTTGAGCTCGGACTCCATTGATGGATGCTGGAAGCTCTCGCGGAAGCAGTTAGATTTGAAGAGCTTAGAGTAACCGAGACTCTGCGGAGTTTCGCGAGTGGAAGTGTTTGATGAAATTCTCAGCGTTTCGCGTTCGCGCATTTTGTCGATACGATCCATGCGAAGTGCCTGCGATCTCTCGAGCTGGAAGGGAGCAGGGACGTGGCTTGCGCGCGGAAATGATACGTGACGCTTATGGCGCAGCGACTGTCCGACAGGGTGGAAGAAATTACGTAAGAGGGCAGTTGTCGTATGTTTCTGAAACATATGAGCTCCAATCTCGGTCGTTAATTGATGTAGGTCCCACGTAGAGCCTGGGCGATTCAACGCTGAAGTCAAAAGGGTGCGCGCGCGTGATGCGTATGTAAGAACCTCCCGAAAATAATTCATCGCCGCACAGCGATCGCCCGCAGCAACAGTACGTGGTTGACGACTGACTAATGTTTAGGGTGTTAAACATTTGCAGTCGCTTTGAGGCTTCATATTATGCGAATATTTTTCAGGAGGACGTAATTTAGCTTCTTTTTTTTATATTCAAAGTGAGGATTTTTAGAAAATAAAGGATGCAAAATAAATGCAAAATCTCACTATTACGACTCTCGAACATGAAATCTTATTGTAAAGGATATGACATCCCAAGTTACGAGCTCCATTTCTCGCTGTATATCCTCGGTCAAACTTCCTCGCATCCTCCACACTTCGCCTTCCAATCTTCGCACACGACGGCGAGCGATGCATGAGACGACCCGCCGGCGCGCAAGCTCTCGACCGAGCTATCTCTAATCTCTCGAGCCCGACGCCTCATTCTCTTCCCTTCCTCACCGCTTACCACGGCCCTCACCACCCTCTCGATCTCCTCCCTCCCCACCACCTTCCTCCCCTCCTCGACCGTCGGCCTGATGGCCACCCCGATGTCTTCTGCCAGCATCGCTGCGTTCGTCCTCTGCTCCGCGTAGAGCGGCCAAGCTATCATCGGTACGCCTTTGACCAAGCTCTCGACGGATGAGTTCCAGCCGCAATGCGATAAGAATGCTCCGATAGAGGGGTGGCTCAGTATGGCCACTTGGGCAGCCCAAGAGGGCACCACCATGCCTACCTCTCGAGTCTTCTCCTGGAAACCTTGCGGTAGATACTTGGTCGGATCGTCTTCCTCGTCCCTCCCCACATTGAAAAACGTAGCTGAGACGAAAATGTTAGCGTATCAGTCCGTTGGATAATACCAGAAACATATGGAGAGAGTTCGAAAATTCTACTGTGAAGTCTCTATTCCTATAACTTTCAAAGCGGCACGCTTCTAAGACACACTCGTATAATTGTTTGCACACCACACGCAGGCGCGCGCACGTATTCCAGGGTTCTTTTATGGTGAAATCAAGATGGACATGTATCGTAGGTAGTCATTAACAAAATCGCTTCTGTTTTCATTTTATCGCATCGGTATTTTCTGTCGAGTTAGCCAAAACAAGAGCATACGCAAGCTCTCGCCAAGGAGTTTCGTGGTCCTACCTGAGGCGGAGGCATCCGTGGGCTTCCGGACGATCCACAAGAACCTCTGCTGGCTCAGCTCCAGACCCCAGGCCATCTCCACCTGCTGCTCCATCGTCAGCGTCCCGCCGCTCCCAAGCGATACCAACACGACCGTCTCTTCCGGTTGCCTGTCCAGCCACGCAAAGCACTCGACGTCTGTCGAGCGCAGCCCCTCCGCATCGCCGTCCTCATGCACGAGAGGCCCGATCGCGTGGATCTGTGGGGCCGGCACCTGCCTATAAAATGAGTCCTCCCTCAGCACCCGGAGCGGACACGACTCGAGGCCCTCCCACGTGTTCAGGAAGATCCCGGCCGCCATCGGGAACCGGCTGACGTGGTACAGGAACCACCGGTACTCCTCGTTTTTTCGGTCCTTCACCTGGTCCAGTAGGTCCTCCGGTCGGATCGGCGGGCACCCAGGGACCCGGATCGGCCCCGGCAGGTCCACCAGTTCAACCGTCACCTCGCGGTCGAGCGTCGGCAGGTACAACGAGAATGCCAGCATCTTGGCCGACATCGTGCAGAACGAGTAGGCGGGGATGCCTAGCTCGCCGGCTACGTCCAAGGCTTGAGTGCAGAAAAGGTCCACGACTAGCGCCCTCGGGTAGCTCAGCTCGATGAGCGTGGATTTGAGGCTCTCGAGGCTCGCTTCGACGATGAGGCATATGCGGGTGAGGAGGGGGGAGTCTTCCGGGACGACGGAGGCGGTGTCGACGGCCGGGAGGCGGAGCACGTGCAGGTCATGCGGGAGGCCCGGCGCATTTAGCAGCTGGTCTTGAGCTGGGGTCGGGTCGACGGTGCTGACGACGAGGAAGGTGACGCGGAAGCCGTGGCCGACCACAAGGCGTTTCGAGAACTCGAGGAGGGGGACGACATGCCCGAGGCCCGAGTTCGCTAGGACCGCCACGTGGGGCTTGTTGCCTCGATCGGCGACGGCCGACGCATTGTCCGGCATGGCGTGGGGGGTGAAAGGGGGTGAACGGGGGGAAGCGGGAGACGGAAGCCGCTTGTCTTGTCGTGGTGTTAGTTTTTGCGAGCGTGCATGTCTCTTTTATAGATCGGAGTGATTCTGAATTTCGTTACGTTATACAGAAAAGGTTGCGCCGGACAATTATTGTACAAAAATTCTTGCATAGTCGAGAGCGACCAAAAATGACGATCGAACGCATGTTAAAACAAATCGGTGGCCGCTCTAAAATAAAAACGACCTTACAAGAAAATACAAGAAAGCGCACTTATCCTGTCTGTTGCCATCGGCTTTCGTTGACATACATACATACATCCATACGAGAAAGAACGACTTCAACAGTCCACTTAGTGCCTGTAAAATCTATGGCGTCCCGTTTTCCTAGTCTAATTATTACGGGAAAGCTTACACGAAATACGGAAATATTATCTAATCAACCCTAAATTTATTAAAAAAAACACCAATTCTATCTTAAATTTTTAAATTTTATCAACTTAATTTTAATTTTTGCGCGAAATTTCAATATAGTCTTTCAAGTCATTTTTCACCAAAAAACCATTGATGTGGTGGTCCAATCATCACCAGCTATTCTACATGTCACATTGCCTCATCGGCAGTTTCCGATAAAAATTAGCCATAATGATTACTTTGATATTTATTGTAAAGATTTATGATTAAATTAACAAAATTAGAAAATTTAAGGTTAAATTGACATCCGTATACTAAAGCTAGAACTGATCAAACAATTTTCCCCACCAAAAGCTCATGTAACCTCCCGACACTTCAACAACTTCAGCTTTTGGATCACACTTGGTTACAACATCAACCCTTCTTCTGGAACTTCCCCCTACTCCTTTTTGGCTCCTTTTAACTGGGCCCGAATAATCTGACGGTCCAGGAAAACCATTAGCCAAATCGGGCATCGGCACTTTTTTTATTTATTTATCGTGCGGTGATTCTCAAAGTTGTCTGCGAGTGGGGAGAGAACCAAATTCCCCCTTCTTCCTTAGAGTCCACTAATTTTATCTGATATTATTCTGGTTTTTGAGGGGCCGATTCAGTATCCGACGTTGAATGGTGTTTAAGGGCCGATAAAATTATGCTAAATTCCAAAATCAAATAGGCATGCATTCAAATCATATCATCTTTCGAAGTTGAGATTACTCAATAAAGAAGAACAACAGTGAAAAAGACGAAGTTGCACAGATGGTAGGCAGATCATTAGGTGGTTTCGAGCGAACTCTTGTCTATTTACGCCCTTCCTAAAAGAGGGGAAGGAAATGTGATTTCTAAAGTTCTATTTATTTCGCGAAAAATGAATAACTTGAAAGATATTTTTCGAAAAATGATCGCATGTATTACTTGAAATAATTAATTGATGAAAAATGTTGCTGTTGTGAGCAATAATTTATGTTTAAATAATACATGGACAACAAAAAAAAAAAAAAAAAAATCCATTCATTCATTTTTGTAAACGATATAAGGTTCATTTTTAGAAAAATATTTTTTAGATCACTCATTTTTTGTAAAATAAACGGAGACTAAAGAAATAACGTCGCAGATTGGAGCAAGCATGGTTTCGATATGTGGCTGAGAATTTGTATCGATCTTTCACAGCAGGGCGCACTTATGAATGATCCTTCAGGACGTGCGGCCCGGTATTCGTATACTTGGGATTTGCTTGACATGGCATTTGCGGGAGAAGGAGGGGGGCGAATATTGCATACCCTGTAGATTCATCAATATAAAAAAAGTCGATGGGTTGAAGTTGAGCGCGGTTCGGGAAAGTATGATTTGAACTTTAAAGGCGTTTAGCCCAAAAAAGAAAAAAAAAAAAGTTCAACGGGGTACCTAAACCGAGCTAAATTGATTTTTTTTTTTTCTTCTGGGGAAGAGAGAGATCCGATTGCATTGCATCTAGGGACATTTTGGAATTGAGGCTTAGGCGGCGGCGGCGGCGGCGGCCTGGTGGTATGGGGCTCCTAATTTTTGAAATGGAGTGGCTTGAGTTTGAACTCGCCTGCGACGGCAGTGCGCGTATCTACGGTGGCGGAGGGGTTCTGAACCTGTGACGCCCTTGGTGGGTAGGGAACTGATGCAATGGGGCTCGCGTGCCTTGGACGCAGTGTGCGAGTGGTGCCGAGAGACAACTTTTCCGCAATCTGAAATCTAGATATTCCATTCGAACACTGGACTTAAACAAATTTTTTAAAAGACTTCATCTCGATTCTTATCCGGAGTGCATTACCTCCCTTAGGAAAAATAGAGATACAAGGGAATTAGGGGTGCGAAGCATGTGAGCATCCATACGTTAAAATAAGGAACGCATCTATGAAACTTGTCATCCCTATTTATCAAACAGACATTGCCGCAGAGGCCCTCGTAGGAGCGCAAGCTCCTTTCTTTTGGTGAAGTTACCTTTTAACCGAACACCAAGGATCCAAGGGAAGCCCCTAGTTAAGAAGGTTGGATGCAAGTCCGCACATTCCATAACGTTGGATGCAAAAAGCCTTGCTTTCTCATGTTGAAGTAATTTCCTTATTTGATTTTGAAGATTAACAAAAATTTGCTTACTTCACTCTTGCTTCTGATGATGAGTTTTTCCGAGTGATATTATTGGAACAAATTGATAAGCTCGTATTCATCATATTTAGAGTCTTACTAGAGATCTATTTCTCTACAAGCTTGAACTTGATAATTAGGAACAATGCATGATTGTATGAGGATTATCGTCAAGCATTCTAAGAAGATCTTAAATCTTCGTGTAATGACTAAGAAATTGGCATAGATTTCTTGCCATATTTATTAATTGTGCAAGAGGGATGAATATCATAATAATCTTTCCTGATTGGAGATTCATAATACATGCAAAAATCATTTTGAGAGGAGATGAACTTTCCATATGAAGAATTCAACTTATGGAAACCCAATCTATTGTATGGGTAACAGAATAAAGGGAGACTTTATTCTTTGCATTCTTAAGGCAATCAAATCTTTCATATCATTCAAGTCCAACTAGTTGATTGGGTGAATAATCCTCAAAGTCTCTGTCAAACGATCTGCTTGGATATTGAGAAGTATTAAAGGAAGTCATGATACCGAAGAGATAAGAGAGAATTGAAGTCTAAAAATTCCAAATTTCTAGAGAGCATCGTTCTTACATACTTGTCTTCGTGAGCTTAAATTTATGATCACTCAGATGTTATTGCCAAGAGCTGACTAATGGGATGTTGTATGACTTAAATCAAACTCGCGATATCGCGAAAGACAACTCTATCACGTGCACATATCAAACATCAAAACCATACATTGTATTTACCATGTCGCCTACCCTTATAAGACATCCAATTATCACGATTAAATCCGATCATGGGTCTGAAGGCCCACACGCCCCTTGAGGCCAATAAAAGCCTCAAAGAGCACTTTTGGGCGGGCCCCGTCGAGCCCGTGGTTGCCCGATCCAGCTAGCTTGTAAAATAAACTTTCTGGAATGGGTAGGCTGGGCATGATATTGGGCCCGTTCCGCCAACCGATCGCCTCTATCATGGAAGAGAGTCCCCGGGGGCTTCCTCATAACTTGGCTTTTCGCTCGACCCATCGAGCCTCACATCGAAACTGTCCCAAGAAAACACAACCAGCAAAACCTCGGACACGAATAATGTACCACCAAAGCAAGCCCACATCAGAGAGAGAGAGAGAGAGAGAGAGAGAGAGAGAGAGATAGATCACTGAAGTTTTTATATAACACATGGATATTGAACTTCATGGTGGTAAGGCCACTTCTTCGGATGCGTTTGGGAGAGCATTAGCCCAAAACCTTTGCATAATTGCAAAGAACTATAAGGTATTGTTAAACAATACTTGCATAAATGCAAAGAATTTTGACAAAATGTAAATAGTGCTTTGCATAGAGGAGCTTGGTTTAAAAGATAAAGAAAATTGCAACAGTAACCTTCCTCAAACAACTCAAGCAAAGTTGGAAGCTTCAGGAACAGTCGTCACCGAGCTCCTGTGCCTCAGGCAAGCCAAACGAGAGGGCATCTAATATCGTGCACCCCAAGGGATGGGTTGCCGAGATTACATGACCCTAGAGGAAAGGTGACGACGAGGTTGCGTGGTCTCAAGCCAACCAAATCTAGGCTCTGACATTGCACAAGGCAAGCACCAAATGTAGACTTCTGTGTCACACAAGCCAAGTGATGGGTTGCTGAGGTTGAGCAACCCTAGATAGTATGACACTAGAGTCACATAACCCCAAGTGATGAGTTATTGAGTTTTCGCAACTTCAAGTAAGTCAAATCTAAACTCCAACATCATGTGAGTCAAGTAACAAGTTTGCAAGGTCACCTATCCTAGGTGACGGAATGGAAAAGTCACGCAATCTAGGTGACCCTAAGCAAGCGTTTATTCAACTCCCCTAAGTCACCTCTATGAATTCCAAGCTTGCAGGAAGGGACTATGAACAGTGCATAACTAAGGGGTAAAAAAGGAATATGAAAAATTAAAAAGGTAAAATTGAAATTAAAAATTTCATTAATTTTGGGCCCCTACATCTGAAAAACGTTGGGATGCCAATAATGGTTTCCAGTAGCCTTGAGAGAAAGGCCCTTGAAAGCTTTGGGAAATACATTTTATTTTTCAAGTGGGCTTCCAATTATCTTCATCAAACAGCTAAGCATTTGTACAAAGGATTTTAGAGGCCTAAAGGACTTTGAGAATATGTTCTCAAATGCGCCTTAGATCATCACTGCATGGTGATGGCTACCAGCGGCTATACGTGGTTGACGATAAGTGACTAGAATGTATTTTTGTCTAATGTCTATCTTATTTTAATTTCCTTTAACTCTCTCAGACTTTTATTTTATCTCTTTGTAGAGCGTAAAAATTAAACTTCATACTTGAAACTAAATAGCCACTGTGACAACCCTAGCACGTCATGGCTACTGTAGAACTACTATCGCCGATATCTTCTTCATTTTAATTTTTCTTAAGCATGCGGAAGTGTAAGGGACAATAGAAAATTCCAAGGTACGCATGATTTTCTGTAAACGGGGCAACTTTATTTCTTATTTATTCATACATGTACATCAGATAACAAGTGGGGTGCCATGGGAAAGTACAAAAGCTCAGCGCTAGACTGACTATACTAGACTCTAGGTCGGTCACCCCTCCCACCCTAACTGTACAAGTGTCGTCTAATAGTGGCCCCTGATGTTCTCAAAACCTTTCAAGCTCCAAAACAACCTTGTTCCCTCCTCCCAAGTGAAGTTTAGTGGCACCCCATAGCGAATCATCGGGAGGCGGGTGAAATTGACATTCTAATGATCTGAAAAGATAAAGTCAACAATTAGTGAGTCACAACCCAGCAAGTAGAAAGTCCATCAGTCTATACCACACAAATCGGTCACCGTATGACAAAGAAAGTCTCGATAGGAAGTTTCATAAATACATACATAATAGCTTACCTGAGAACCTTTCAAAATACACAATTGATCAATATAAGGAATAAATTTCCTTAACAAATGACCAATAGTTCGATTTACGAATACCAAAGTCACAATCAATACAAGTTCATGCTGCCATCATCTTTCGAGAACCCCGTTACCCTCGAGCATCTCACACCCATCCGACATCGCGAGGCATCCGAGGGAACCACGTTACACCCCCCAGGCATATGGAGGAACCCAATTACCTGTTCAAGCATCCCTACTACAACCAAGGGCATTGTCGTCCCAAGGACTGACGGCATTCTCAATCACACATTCAAACCATGATATAGCAATTTCATAATTCAATTAAAAGCACGTTAACAACACTATCATTAAGGGATTCAAGCATGCATCTAATGAATCATCATTCATTTTCATCCCTTAGACTAAGGGTTAATACCCTGAAAAACCCCAAACTGATACACTTGTGACAAATTTACCCCAAACTATTTTTTTGATCATGAAAAACCCCAAACTGGTATACCCGTGACAAATTTACGCTGACTAACCATAAAAAACCATAAATTGGTACATTTATACAAATTTACCCAAAACTAATTTATTTGACCGCAAAAAACCCCAAACTGATAAATTTGTGACAAATATACCCTTTCGCTAAATTGGATTAATATCACAAAAAAATCATAAAAATTGTAAACTTTGACAAACGGATCGTAAAATCCCAAATTGGTATACTAGTCAATTGTCACGTGTCATTTAACTTAATAATTTGACAATAAAATTTAACAAAAATTAACAGAGGATAAATTTGTCACAAGTGTACTAGTTTTTTATAAATTTATCAAAGGTATACCAGTTTGGGATTTTTGGTGGTCAAAAAAATAGTTTGGGGTAAATTTGTCACAAGTGTATAAGTTTGAGGTTTTTCAGGGTATTAACCCTTAGACTAATACTAACTCTTCCATATAGATATTAAGTGAACCGTGGGGAAGGTTCCACGTTCCAGGCCTAAACTAGCCTCATAAGCCATCTTGCACGCCTCTAGAGTCGATGGCTAGGTCTAGGTAATAGATCTCCAAAAATTATGAAACTTGAGTACGAGGTGGAAAAGATCTAAATTAATATCTTTTGTGAAGAACTCAAAATCCGGTTCAGTCCATACAATTCTAAATAATTCTTGCAATCCGAGTTCAAAACAGTCAAAATCTCCAGGACGAAATTGAGTAGAAAAATAAATATTTCACTAACCTATTGAGACCGAAAAATTATGAAAATTTAGTGTGTGGTAGCTTGGGATGTGCTCTACAACTTTTGTAAAGAATATATTTTATAATTTTGGACCGAGAAATCTGTAGAAAATGAAAAGCATAAAAAGGTCGGTCCAGCGACCCAAAAACAGATTTTGAATCCTGAAGTTTTTCGAATATATTTTTTGTCATATGAAACCCAAAAATTCTGAAATTAAATTATGTCGTAGAACAGTCAAAAAGAGACAACTCTCGTGAAGAATTCCCCATGAAATTTTCACCACATAAGTCAGTACAAAATTAGCAAACTTCTGGGTCGGGCTAGATCCGAACCCGCCCTCAGCCCAGTCACAAATTTCCTTCGAAGTTTCTGCCGTTCTGGCCTTCGCACGTGCCAAATCTCGACTACCCATGCCTCTACGACCTAATATAAGTTCAACTATTTCAAACTCAACAACATAGCTAAGTAACGTAGTTGGAACTTCCGACTAAACGAACAACATAGTCGAAATTTCAATTAAACGAAAATCTCAACAACGTTTTGGGTTTCTACGAAACTATTCTCGTCACACGATAAATGATCAATTTAGGATAGAACGGAGGATATCCACTTGTCTCGGTCCCGTGATTTGCGGTGGCAGCTTGGCGGAACAAAGACGAGGTCAACGATGGTGACGCAAGTAGCCGCAACGGAGAGAGAGACGGTCTTTGCTGCTTGCGTTTGCTGTCTTCTCTGATTCACGGCTAAAATAGAAGTGGGGAAAGAAGCTGGAGGAGCTGAGGAGGGCGTGTAGATAGGGAACTATTGGTTCCCACTTTGTCTCTCCCTGCGTGCCCCCTTTTCTTCCCTTTTTTTCTCGTTTTTTCCAATCAATGCTGCCCCTTCCACCGTCGTTGTCTCTTTCTCATGCATCAATTCGTTGACTAAGCTACCTCAATTCATGTCAGCTGGATCCTTATCCCTTGACCAGCTGAAACGTGAGGTACTTCCAAGATTCAAGAGTCTTGGTATTTAATTTTTTTTAAGGCTATTTCTTTAAAGACCAGTGCTTAGAAAATTGTTGAGGTTGGGATGTTTGGATCAGCAAAGTTTATTGACAACGAGGTAGCGATGGCGACTTGGTGATGTCATGGTGAGGATGCGAATGGCACAGTCAAATGGAGAGCTGGTTTTTTTTGTCGAGTGAAAAATCAGGATGCCACACACATGCCATCCAATTTCCTTATCAGCAGGCCACTTACCCAGCAGGTAAGTGAGATGTTAGGCTTTGTGGCCAATCTGGGGCGTAATATTTTGGATATTTTTCAAGAAGACGTAATTCAGCTTCTTCTTTTTCTTTTTATTTAAAGTAAGGATATTTAGAAAGTAAAGGATGCAAAACAATTGCGAAGTAATAGGCGTGGAGACGACTTTTATTTTTCCCTTTTCTTAATGGAAAGGGGCTTAGCAAATGCCTTTTTTAGGCCTTACCTTGTAGGGACCAACTCCTTGCATCAAGCTAAATCCTTATTCCAAATATAAAGATTTCTGGTCTAACTTTTTGACGTACAAGATCCTCATGAAGACGAATGTAAAGCATACTATCAAGATAAGGTGCTACCTTACTATTCTGGAATCTCTCATGTTGAACAGAATTTAAAGAGAAAAAGAGAAAAAGAGAAAATAAGCTTTTTCATTATTTAAGAGCACAAACACACGAACGAACGAATTTATTGCTGAAGGCTTGACATCCAAAGTTGTAAGCTCCATTTCTGGCTGTATATCCTCATGAAAGAACACAATCGCGACCTACGAGGCAGGATCCGCACAGAGCTCTTCCTCGCATCCCCTGGACTTCGTCTTCCAATCTTCACACACGACAGCGAGCGATGCATGAGACGACCCGCTCCCCTGGTTCAAGCTCTCGATCGAGCTATCTCTAATCTCTCGAGCCCTACGTCTCATTCTCTTCCCTTCTTCACCGCTCACCACGGCCCTCACCACCCTCTCGATCTCCTTCCTCCCCACCACCTTCCTCCCCTCCTCGACCGACGGCCTAATGGCCACCCCGATGTCTTCTACCAGCATCGCTGCGTTCGTCCTCTGCTCCGCGTAGAGCGGCCAAGCTATTATCGGCACGCCTTTGGCCAAGCTCTCGACGGATGAGTTCCAGCCGCAGTGCGATAGGAATGCTCCGATGGAGGGGTGGCTCAGTATGGCCACCTGGGCAGCCCAAGAGGACACCACCATACCTACCTCTCGAGTCTTCTCCTGGAAACCTGGAGGTAGATACTTGGTCGGATCGTCTTCCTCGTCCCTCCCCACATTGAAAAACGTAGCTGAGACGAAAATGCTAGCGTATCAGTCCATTGGATAATACCAGAAAAACATATGGAGAGAGTTCGAAAATTCTACTGTAAAGTCTCCATTGCACGCTTCTAAGACACTCGTATAATTGTTTGCACTCCACACGCACGCGCGGGCACGTATTCCAGGTTTCTTTGATGGTGAAATCAAGATGGACATGTATCGTAGGTAGTCATCAACAAAATCGCTTCTGTTTTCATTTTATCGCATCAGTATTTTCCGTCGAGTAAGCCAAAACAAGAGCATACGCACGCTCTCGCCAAGGAGTTTCGTGGTCCTACCCGAGGCGGAGGCATCCGTGGGCTTCCGCACGATCCACAAGAACCTCTGCTGGCTCAGCTCCAGACCCCAGGCCATCTCCACCTGCTGCTCCATCGTCAGCGTCCCGCCGCTCCCAAGCGATACCAACACGACCGACTCTTCCGGTTGCCTGTCCAGCCACGCGAAGCACTCGATGTCTGTAGAACGCAGCCCCTCCGCATCGCCGTCCTCATGCACGAGAGGCCCGATCGCGTGGATCTGCGGGGCCGGCACCTGCCTATAAAAGGAGTCCTCCCTCAGCACCCGGAGCAAACCCGACTCAAGGCCCTCCCATGTGTTCAGGAAGATCCCGGCCGCCATTGGGAACCGGCTGACGTGGTACAGGAACCACTGGTACTCCTCGTTTTTTCGGTCCTTCACCTGGTCCAGCAGGTCCTCCGGTCGGATCGGCGGGCACCCAGGGACCCGGATCGGCCCCGGCAGGTCCACCAGTTCACCCGTCACCTCTCGGTCGAGCGTCGGCAGGTACAACGAGAACGCGAGCATCTTGGCCGACACCGTGCAGAACGAGTAGGCGGGGATGCCTAGCTCGCCGGCCACGTCCAAGGCTTGAGTGCAGAAAAGGTCCACGACTAGCGCCCTCGGGTACCTCAGCTCGATGAGCGTGGCTTTGAGGCTCTTGAGGCTCGCTTCGACAATGAGGCACACGCGGGTGAGGAGGCGGGAGTCTTCCGGGACGACAGAGGCGGCGTCGACGGCCGGGAGGCCGAGCACGTGCAGGTCGCGCGGGAGGCCCGCCGCATTTAGCAGCTGGTCTTGAGCTGGGTTCGGGTCAACGGTGGTGACGACGAGGAAGGTGACGCGGAAGCCGTGGCTGACCACAAGGCGTTTCGAGAACTCGAGGAGGGGGATGACGTGGCCAAGTCCCGAGTTCGCTAGGACCGCCACGTGGGGCTTGACCTCTTGATCGGCGACGTTAGGCGGAGTTCTCGTTCCCGGCATGGTGCGTGAGTTCAGGGTGAGCGAGAGAAGCGGGAGATGGAAAGCCATTGTTGTGGCGTTGGTCTTTAAGTACTGCATTACACATTATACCAAAATTGATAAAAATATTTATAAAAATTAATGAAATACTTTTCTTATTATACCTAAGTTTCAAACCTTAGCAGCCCTCGCGGTGTAGACTTTTCCCACTTGACTTTTCCCCACTGCTTGGTTCCCAAATTTCTCGAAATCGTATGTTTTTTCTACACTTAGCGTAGACCGAGAGCAACCAAGCAGCTGCCGGCAAGGAGCTGGTGTCGTGTACTCTGCGATCACGCCTTTTTTTATTTATGGGACGGGACGGGGGGGTCTTGCGCGATTACGCAGTTGATGATGCACGAACGCGACAAAAAAACCAACGGGCCTCGACCAAAGTTCGGACCTGGAGTTTCGCCATGATTGTTAAGACGAGTAAGTTTCAGTTGTAGCACGTGAGTAGTTGCTAACGTGTCAATTTTATAGACTGGTTTTGACGCGAAAGCGAGGACGGAAACAGGAAGAAGCAGGTAGAGGGCACGCCGAGTGGAATTGCTGAAGGAGTCTGGACCTTAAATTCATCTTCTTGACGCCGGAGATTTGGATTTTGGACTTGCATCGCCACCTTGAATTGGATTGAATCAGATTAATACGACGAGAATTCATAAATTAGCATATGTGATAGACAGAAAAAAAATCATAAATTGGTATACTTATCAATTGTCAAGTTGAATCAATTGTCATGTATCATTCAACTCAATAATTTGATGGTAAAATTTAACAAAAATTAATGGATGATAAACTTATCACAGATATATCAATTTAGAATTTTTTTTGTGATATTAACTCCAATAAAAAAAATTCCAATATTGACGTGTGCATGTAGGTCAGCATCACATATCACATGGCCATATAAAAAGACCGTGATTTATAAAGTCAAGTTAGATCGTTTGGAATCTTTAATGTTTCGTTGTTGTACTGGGTTTCCCGTTGTCTATGTTATTATATTTGAAAGCGCTGGATCTTTTAAAATGATAATTGCGGCACGAGTTCGCTTTCGGTTGGTCGTGGGCATTATTTCGGTCACTTTGATTATTTGAGTAACAATTGAGGCCAAAGGAAACTTGGAATTGTCATTACACAAAATATTAATATATTGTTTTATTATATTGTATATATTCAGTGCCCATTAAACCCTTCCCATCGCTCTACAAATAGAGTTTAATTGGGTGCATGTGCACAGGGTGTTTTGCATGGGTCGTGGGGACTCATCGAGTAAACATGTTCAAAATATTGAAGCAAAACACGGGGAAAAAAAACTCTTCAAATCCTGGTTATTCATACTCAAGTAACGGCAAAGAATCGCGACTCTCGTCTGCCCTTAGCCCCATCACCTTTTTTTTTATTGATAGAAGAATAAGAGGAAATATTCGGGAAAAGTGTTAAAAAAGTCCTAAGTCTTTTGTATTTGTGCTAATTTAGTACTAAACCTTTTTTTTGTGCCAATTTAGTTTTAAACATTTTCACTTAGTACAATTCAGTCGCTTCCGACTAATTTTTGCCGGATTTTGCTGACTAGGCATTGGTCGGTTGACGTGGCACGACTGAATCGACGTTGACGTGAATAATTTTTAATAATATTTTAATATTTTTGAATATTTTTGTTTTCTTTTTATTTTTTATTTTTTCCTTCACATCCTCCTTTTCTCCATCCGGTTGCCAGACCTCGCCGATCGGCCAAAGGCGACGGCCAACGAGGTTGAGGTTGACCTCACTGGCCTCTAGCAAGGCTCGAGCCCTCGCCAGTGGCCATGAGGGCACGCAAGGGCGAGCCTTGCCAGCCCAGCGCGAGGCCGCCCTCGCGACCAAGGCTAACCCTCGCCAAATTCAACGAGGCTCACCGACCGGAGGAAGGAGGAGGAGAAGATAAAAAGAAAAGAAGAAAAGGAAAAGGAAAATTAAAATAAAATAAAATTTCAAAAATATTAAAATATTATTAAAAGTTTTACACATCAGCGTCGATCGTGCCACGCTAGGTGGCTAGAATCCAGTTAGCAAAATCCGACCAAAATTAGCCGGAAAAGACTGAATTGGCACCAAGTAAAAAGATTAATAACTAAATTGGCTCCAAAAAACGGTTTATGACTTTTTTAACACTTTTCCCAAAAATATTCAATAGTTTGATACCACCACATCAATATCTCATGTGGCATATAATTTTTCACTCATATCCGTAGCTGCCGACCTCCGCTCCTCAGCCATTGCCGCCAGCTGAGTCGCCAGTGTCGTGAACAGGCCGACCACCACTGCATTCTAGCCGGGCCTGTTTTCTCCATCTCGTCGTTCTCTAAATCTCAATTGATGATGCACGAACGTGACAAAAACCCAACGAGCCAGACCAAAGTTCCGACCTGAAGTTTTCACCGTGATTGTTAACACGAGTAGTTTCACGTTTAGCAGGTGAGCAGTTGCTCTGAATTTAAAAATTATGCAGCCATGAATTCCCAAGTAAAATCGATCCGTCCCATTGCTTAACGTATCAATTTGATAGACTGGGTTTTAAACGAAAGCAAGGACGATTGGAAGAAAACGAGAAGAAGCAGGTAAAGGGCACGCCAAGTGGAATTGCTGAAAAATTCTGGACCTTAAATTCATCGCCGACGCCGAAGATTTGGATTTCGGACTTGTATCATCACCTTGAATTTTTTTTTTTTTTTGTCAGTCCTACTTTATTCCTACACTACACTCACTCTCAGACTTTTGCCCTGCCTCTTGCAGGGCGTGGGAGTCGAAACCCACTCCTGAAACTTACAACTCCCCATCCTATCCCCCCTGAGAAGGTGGGGATTTGAACCTCTCACATCTCCCTTCCATGTTGGACTTGGAGGATATTGGACTAATAATTTAATACTACGAAAAATCATAAATTAGTACACATATTACGAACAGAGTGTAAAATCCTAAAATAATACACCCATTAACTATCATGTATCATTTAACTCAATAATTTGATAATAAAATTTGACAGAAATTAATGAAGAATAAATTTATTACATGTATATCGATTTGAAGTTTTTCATAGTATTAATCATAATATAAAGTTTTTTTTTTCAATAGTGAGGTGTCCGTATAGGTCAGCATCAAATATCACATTGCAATATAAAAAGACCGCGATTTATAAAGTCAAGTTGCATCATGTGGATTCTTTAATGTTTCATCATTGTACGAGGTTTCTTGTTATCCAAGTCGTTATATTTGAAATCGCTCAATCTTGTACGTGATAGTTGCAGCACAAGTTTGCTTTGATTATTTAGGCAATAATTGAGGCCAAAATTAAACGAAAATTAATGAAGAATAAATTTATTAAATGTATATGGATTTGAAGTTTTTCATAATATTAATTTTGGATCCTCTTTACTGATAAAGAATCATTTTGGTGCCGTTGGATTCATTCTAATTTCTTAAAAAAATGAAATTTCTGGACTTCTTCCCAACCTAGTGTATGTTCGTGGGCGTGGAAGAAGATCTTGCAGCTAAGAAGGTTTTTTCGCCAGTCCTTCCGATGGGAAATTGGCAACAGTCTTTTGGCATCTCTTTGGCATGACAATTGGCTTCCTTGCGGTCCGTTAGACTTGATGGTCCCTACTTCTATTATGGATGACTCTGGCCTACCCAACAATGCAGTTGTTGCAGATCTTTACACTCTAACTGGTTCCATGCTCAAATCTCTCCTAGAGAGTTGGGGTTTCACCCTCCCAGTTTTGTCCAATGCCCATGATCGGTTCTTGTGGTGTTGCAACCCGTCTAATTCGTTCTCAGTAGCATCAGCTTGGAACTTCATTAGATCTAAAAAAGACCGCGTTCCTTGGACTTCTCTCGTTTGGGATAATGCTTTAGCTCTGCGGTTCCAATTTCTCTTATGACTTATTGCTAAGAATCGCCTACCAACCCAAGTGTTCCTCCTCTCCCATGGCAGGATTAATTACTCCATTTGTTCTTTTTGCTCCGCCCAGCCAGATTCAATTGATCACTTGTTCTTTCAATGTCACATCTCGGCTACTCTCGCATATTTTTGGGCTTCCAGGTGTAACTTACCGTGGAGGAAAAGATCCTGGAGCGAAAACCTTACCTGGGTGGTGAAGTTCTTATCAGGGAATGACTTCTTCCACAATATGGCGTGATTCTCTTTCGGAGCTCTTTGTTATCTTATTTGGAAAAAGAGAAATTGCATCGTCTTCCGTGGTGAAACATTAGTCTTATCGGCTCTAAAAAACCACCTCATTAAGGTTATGAAGGACAAAGCACTTTCCTTCAAGAATGTGCCTGCTTCTCCAAGGAATAGAAGACTTCACAGATAATGGGGCTCTGACCCCTCAGTGTTTATTCAGTAGCCTTGCTTTTCTAGCTGCTTGGGTTGTGTGACTTTCCCCCAGCCGTCCTGGCTCTCCTACTCGCCTTGCTTCTTGGTGTGTGTTGAGTTTTGGTAGCTGCTGGTGTTTGACTCTTTTGCCCAGATTGTGGGCTTTTTGCTTCGTGTCTGATGTTGCCATTGTGGTGTTTAGTTCGGCTCCCTTGCACTCTTTCTGTTGTAGTTAAAGTGTAAGTTTTGGCGCTGTCTTTCTGTAATTTTGTTCAAAGCTCAATATATTCGCTTACTTTTACCCCAAAAAAAAATCATAATATAAAGATTTTTTTTTTCAATATTGAGGTGTGCGTATAGGTCAGCATCACATATCACATGGCAATATAAAAAGACCGCGATTTATAAAATCAAGTTGCATCGCGTGGATTCTTTAATGTTTCGTTGTTGTACGAGGTTTCTTGTGGTCCACGTCGTTATATTTGAAATCGCTCGATCTTGTACGTGATGATTGCGGCACGAGTTCGCTTTGATTATTTAGGCAATAATTGAGGCCAAAGTAAACTTCAAATCATCAGTACAAAAATATAAATATTTTATTATTATTATATTGTATAAATTCTGTACCCATTAAACCTTTCCCATCGCTCCACAAGTAGAGTTTAGTTGGGTGCATGTGCACATGGGGTTTTGCATGAATCTTGGGGGACTCGTGGAGTAAAAGATGTCCAAAATATTGAAATAAAACAGAGGGAAAAAAGAAAAGTCTTCAGTCCTGGTTGTCTATACTCAGGTTACTGGCAAAAGAATCGTGACTTTCGTCTGCTTATAGCCCCATCACCTCTTTTTATTGACAAAAGAATAGAGAGAAGCAGTAGGTCAGCTATCCCTCTTGGGGTTGTCATGAGAAAAATGCTCAGGAGACGATATATGATCACTATGTGGAAAGTGACGATATTCTTCTGACCACACATTCTCAAATGTATTGTCAAGCAATAAACTTGTATGGTCTAATAATAGATTTTGTCGACAGTCAAATTGAAGACGTGCGGTCAAAAAAATGCCGTCACTTTATGAAAAGTGACCATATTGTCCTATAAGCATTGCTCTTATTATAAATCTTCACAAAAAGATGTTAGAAAAATTTCAAAAGGGTATGGAGCGTTCTTATTTTTTTTAAATAAAAGCACAAAATACCTTCGTTTTTTTCAAATAGGAGTCTGAAGTTAAACTAATTTCACATCAGATCTGAAGTGACCATTGCTCTTATTATAAGGGCAACGGTCACTCTATGGAAAGTGACTGTATCGTCCTCTAAGTATTGCTCTTATTATAAAACTTATTGTTAAAAGATATAAGAAAATTTTCAAATAAAGATCTAAAGTATTCTTATTTTCTCAAATAATGACCTAAAGTACCATCATTTTCTCAAATAATAGCTTGAAGTGATACTTATTTTAAATAAATCTAAAATGAAAATTTAGTCTAAAAAAGGGGCATAACCTTGCCAATCGAATGGCATATTCATCTTTTACTTTCAACTTTTTTTTCCCTTCCTTTTCCCTCTTTCCTCTACCCTTTTTCCTCTAGCCAAGGTGGAGGTTATCAAACTCAGGTAAGAGTTGTCCTTGCCCACCCAGCCCAGGCAAGGTTTCGCCTAACGCCAATGAGGGCAACCCTCACCTTAGCCTGGGCTAGTGAGGCTAGGTGAGGGCGAGGGTTGCCCTAGCCCGCCTAGCCCAGGCGGCACGTCAACCCTCGCCAAACACCAGATTAGGCTAGGGCAATCCTCACTCGCCCTCATCGATGTCGGTGATGGCTAGGGGAGGAAACAGAAAAAGAAAGAAAAAGAAATAAAAATACAAAATCATTAACAAAATATATTTATAGCCTTCTTAGATGGGCCATAACAGTCGCTAGCGAGCCAAAAGTCCTTATTTGAAACTATTTAATCACTTCAGGCCAACAATTGATAAAATGATAGCACTTGAAGCCCTTAGTTGAACTTTTGCCAAAAATGCTTGGTTTGAAACCACAACTACTTAAAGTAATGGATGCCTCTTAACTCGGACTTGTGTTATCACGAAAGAAAACACTATCCCCGTGCATATCAAATATCAAAACCATACACATTACATTCGACACATCATCTATTCCGACGGCACATCTACTAATTATCACGACTAAACCATAAATTACATGCGAGGCCATAAAAGCCTTGAAGGAGGTAATTTTGGGCTAGCTTGTCAAATAAGCTTTTCCGTCACGGGTAGGCTGGGCAAACAAGTTAGGCCGGTTCCGCCGTCCCAAAATTAACACCACCAGCAAACCTCGGACACAACTAATGGGCCAACAAAGAAAGCCCACATGAGGAGAGAGAGAGAGAGAGAGCCCATGGAAAAGCAAGGGTTGTCCAGATGGGCCAGGTCCTTGTCTCTTATTGTAGCCGTTGGCTACCCACCACCATCTTCCGACCTTTTTTCCGTTTCCTCCTTTTCTCTTTGCCTTCGGCTGGTGGAATGAGGTTTTGAGTGTGCTTTTGTCGTTGTTTGTTGCCCGCCCTTCCCCTCTTTGGATTCTTTTTGTCAACGGTAAGGAAGAGCAACTTCCACACAAAGCCAACGATCCAAAACGACCCGACTGGAGTGCGACCCTTGGCCTAAAAGACGTTCCCCCCTCCCACGCCTTTTCCTCTTTTGACCCCCACCTCCCGGTCCCGGTTCTCGTGGAAATCAAGTTCCTATTCTGCCCTCCCTTCACCGTCTCATTCAAAACCCGACCCAATCCTAGCTGCTGCTTGACCCTTGATTAGTATGTTGTGCCTCAAAGCGACGATGGCAGCCAAAAGACCAATGTGACCTAGAAATGGTAACATCTCCCACTTGGTTCGCCTAAGAATTTTAAGATTGTTAGATTAAAGCGTGATGTCATATGTTTTAAATGCTCTTATACTGCGCATCAATCGGTAAACTAAAATTTGGATATTAGTTATGACTAGGAGGGTAAAGGAAATATGTAGATACCGACCTCTACTTCTCATTGAAAATGTGATTGTGGGCGCCACACTAACTTAGGTGAAGATTTGTATCAAATTAGAGTGTGGTTCGATATTTTAGTGCTTTGAGGATATACTAAGATAGGTCAAAATTTAATTCAATTCATAGTCTAACATGATACTTTATTTGAAGTCAAGCAAGGAGTACACTTCAAAGCCGGAATCTTTTAACTTGCATAGGTAGATTATTTAAGTCCATTGGGCACCAATTTCGGCCAATAAGAGTTGACGTGGCCGTCAGATCATGACCATGTCGAAATATGACATATTTTCTTGTCATGGTGTTTTTGTTGACGGATGCAAAATTCTCCATGTGGTTTGTCCACATGGGCCAACATTTCCCATCATTTTTCTACAACGTGTTTTCACAGAGGCACATTCTTTCTCCATGCCATCCTACCGCACGGTTCAATAGCCACCTTAGTTCAAATTGATCAGAATCAGCGTTCAATGGGTCTCAATTAGAAACTCGATTAGATAAATCAAAAGTTCACTGCTAATGGAAAAAATGCGATTCAAGGACAGAAACGCAGGAATAATTTCTCACAAATATGCGATTAGAGACATAATTCGTGTTCATCTAATCGAATGTTTCACCCATTGGTATTTTGGATGTTAAATGTTTTTCAAATAACATGTTTTACTTAATTAGAAAGAGATAAAAACCAGGCTTCTGACTTAAGCCTAAGAAAGGAGAACAATCATGTGATCTCAAGTTTCACCTCAACCGCGGAGAGAACTTCAATTATCGCCCCAATCATAGCGGTAGATTAGTTAGGATGATTGGGTCATTATTGGATTTGCCCTTTGCACCAACCTATTTCAAAAATCACTTTTCTCAAAGTATGCATGCTGAAATTTCCTTTCAATTATGATGTGCATAATACATAATATTAATGAATGTACTCCCTCTTCTGAAAGAACCGACTATTTACACACATATATCTTATGATCGCTTCTTTAGTGATATATAAAATAAAAAACATTCTTCTGGAATTTTATGGAAAAGGATTTTTGATAAATGGTGTTGTGGATAATAGTTACCCAAAACGTTCATGATTTCTTGGGAAATGTTTCCAAAATTAAAATCAAAAGACAATAAGGGTAGAGTTGCAATTTTGTCGAACGAAGGGCGGCAAAATCGGAATTGCGAAACAACATTTCTCGTGCATTTCCGAAGGCCCGGCGAGCAACGGCAACCGGCTGCTCCCGGTGCAGCTTCTCCAAACGAGTTTCCGCGTTTTAAAATCGCCAGGCGGACGCCCCGTTCGTTCCCTAGTCGTTTTTTGCGGGTCCAGCAGCTGCTCCATCTTCTTCATCTTTCGCTCTCTCTCTTTCACGCTTTCTTCTCCTGCCTCCTCTGTCTCTTCCTCTCTCTTTCTCTCTGTCTCGCCCATTTCGACCTGAACCCTCTTCAAATTCCTCAATTACTGTGCTACGCTACACTGACAAACAACCCGCCTCCCGCGAATTCGAAATTTTCAAGCCCGGCGACCGCAAAGTGCTCGAGCCAGAGCTCGGAGGAGGTCGCGTTCTGGGAAGCTTCCCCCCGCGTCGTCATCCGTGGCAATGCCTGTTCCCGCTAAGCCCCAGCCCACGGCTAAGCCTGTGGCCGAGCCGCGAGCCATCCTCGGCCCTGGCGGAAACAGAGTCGCCGTCGGCAAAGAAGACCCGAAGCGCCAGAGCAAGCCGCAGAAGCCGAGGAAGCCAGCTGCTGCGGAGGTGCCGGCTTCGGCTGTGAGGAGCAGCGCCTCGGTGGACAGCACGGCCTCCTCGGACTCGAACTCGAACTCAAGCAGCGCTTCCTCTGTGAAGAAGATGGCAAAGTGCAGGAGGACGGTGAAGAGCGTAGTAGGAGCGACGGCGGCGAGGCCAGTGTCCCCTGGTGCTGAGGATGGTGGTGTTTCTGGTCCGTTGAAACGGTGCGACTGGATCACAGCGAATTCAGGTGAGGAGCTTCTTCGCATTTTATTTGTCATATGTTATTTTACTACAAGCTCAATTCTGCTCGTGGAAGTGGCTGTCTTTGAGAGTTTTTATTTATTGTGTGCTCAGAAAGCCATTGAAATCTATGTTCATCAGCGATTATCTTGGAGAGAAGGTGTTTTGGTCACTCTGCTTGAATTTTCAAGATTTTTCATTGAAAAAGAAAATGTTCATACAAAGGGTTTCTTAGAATGCACTAAGTTGTTTCACTTATAAAGAATAATTAAATAGCCAATCTAGAATGGGGATTACGATTTACCCAAAAACACTAATTCCAGTAATCTGTCATTTTGATATTTGCTTCTTCAGATAAAGGGTCTTTAACATGCAGAATAGCTGAGTTTTCTACTCTAATACGCCATAATCTTTGTATCGGTGTGGGAACGCGTATAACTTTGTATTTGCACCCTTGTGTTGTTTCGGTGGCAATGAGGTGGCTATATAAGTTAATTCAGGATTCTGGCTTCCTTTGCAGATCCTCTGTATACTTCCTTCCATGATGAAGAATGGGGCGTTCCTGTTCATGATGATAGGAAGCTCTTTGAGCTGCTGGTCTTTTCACAAGCACTGGCAGAATTGAGTTGGCCCATGATTCTACAGCTGAGAGAAGTATTCAGGTTGCTTTCTTTGTGAGATTTCTACTCCTCTTGAATTAGTTCATATAGTTTCATTCGCATCTGAGGATTTTGTCCTTGGAACATTGGCAGGAAGTTTTTTGCCAATTTTGACCCATCATGCGTTGCTCATTTTGATGAGAAGAAGATGCTCTGTGTGAAAGTAAATGGCAAACCATTGCTTTCTGAACCAAAGCTTCGTGCTGTTATAGAGAACGCCAAACAGACCATCAAGGTAACTACGTTCTCTAAGTATATTACTTGAACAATGGGGAATATGCTCACCTAGTACGAATCGCATGAAATTTCATTTATACTATCTCATAGAATAATATCTGATATGGGCACAATTTTTCGAATAAACAATCAATATTGCCTTTATTTTCTGATTCTCATTTGGATAAACATGCTACTAAATTAAAAGCGAAGAGGCTTCAAATATAGGCTTACAGCTCCCGAATGGGTAACTGAATGAGTGTTGCATTGAGGGAAACCACCACTCCAATCCGATGGCTAAGATAACAAGTGCAGTGCTACAGAGACGATCATTGAATAAAAGCTGTCGTTTAATCTGCAGATTCAGGAGGAGTTCGGCTCCTTCAGCAACTACATATGGAGTTTCGTGAATCACAAGCCCATAAGAAATGGATTCCGTTATGCTCGTCAGGTACCCATAAAGACGCCGAAAGCAGAGGTCATTAGCAAGAACATGATGCAGAGAGGCTTCTGCTCCGTCGGGCCGACTGTCATCTACTCGTTCATGCAGGTCTCGGGAATGGTTAATGATCATCTATTGTCATGCTTCAGATACAGAGAATGCATTGCAGATACCAAGAGGGATTTTAAACCCAAGACAGAGGAGACAGAAGTGAAAAACGGAGGCTCGGGGAGCCCACGCCCGTCTTAAAGCCAAACTCTTCTAGAGCAAAAACTTACCTCCTAACTGATGACAAAAACTCAGAATTACATTGCCTTATAGATATGGGAATTTGATAGGGTCGCGAGAGGGTCTAGCGTGTGCAACTTAATGATGTTTTAGTATAGTTATTCTTCTCTGTCCGCTTGTATAATATTTGGTGTATTAAGAAGTTGTTGACATTACGTTCTGAGGAATGCCCTGTTGATGTTAGGTTGTGAGAAATTTATCCACTTTGCCATCTATTTTTAGCACTTCTATGCCTTCCGACTCTATGAAGTACTTGGCTCTCTTAGCCTTTGTGAATATGGTGATCCTCGACAGTGGCACAAGGCCAGTCCATTGATCACAAGGCTGTTTCGAGTGTTTCGGCAATGTACCTAACGAGGAGAGGAAGGCAAAGCAGCACGCGCCGTGACCGCTAGGAATAGAGTAGAAAGGACTGTTGTGAAAATTCCGGACAAGAGCTTCTTCTCAGCTGATGATTGAATAACAGTTGAATCCTACGACCTGAGGGGTTTTCGTGAATTAGTCACTGGAATGTGTCTCCGCAAGAAATGGGAAATTTACATGACAATTCATGGTCTTTGAGACCGAACCATCGAGACTACGTCAGCAATTAGGGGGGAAAAAGGGCTATCTCAGATCCATTTGCATCTGGTTTAGCTGGACCAAAACACAGATCACCGATGACACCTTTCATTGTCAACTACAATATGTACTGTATGCATCTGGAAAACTTTAAACAAGACATCCATGATGAGTATGAAAAGAATGAAAATGAACAAATTTCAGATAAAAATGAAAATTTGGGCAACCAGAACCACATATTTGGGCATGTTTACAAACTGACAAGTACCATGACATGGAGCTGAATGAATTACAAGCTAGCGTAAGAATCTATTGCGTTTTGCAGAGCCTTGATCTTACACTTCCATCACTAGTCTTCCCACGTATATGGTTGGCCATCGAGCTTCAACTTCTATTCTTCATGCTCCCAAGAGTGAGCTCAAGATCGTCCATTCCCACCTCATGAATCCTCTCCCCTTCCCACGGCTTCACCTGTCCTCTCATGAATTCGAAATCGGACCCTCTTTCCTGCTCTTTACCAGCATCTTCGAGGGACTTCTGCGGCATAGTGGGTTTCATGAGATTGTAGGTTGGAGAAGTTGGAATTTGAGGGGGCGCAAATCTCTGGAAGTTGATCCATTGGCCAGAATCCACAGTCGAAGTATCAGATTCATCGCACTCCGGTATGGTAGCTGGAGGTAAACGGCGGTTGCGGGTTGGGCTTGCAGGGGCGGAGGCAGCGAACATAGGGTAATTGAAAGCGGCCATTGACTGCTTGGCTATGGCCTCCCAGCTAGGGACAGGCTTTGGATTTCTGGACGTTGGAGATGAGAGCGGAGGAGTGACAGGGGCGCTGTTGGAGATGCGGAGGGGAGGGAGGGATGAAGGAATCGCATTACGGAGAAAGGGAAGGAGGTTGGAAGCAGCATTATTTTCGATTCGGGTAGGGCTGGGAAAGGACGAAGATGAGGGGCTGACTTGATAGGACGGGATCGGGCTTGGGAAGGACGAAGAAAGCGGGCTAGGGTTCTGCGAAGAGTATGGTGTGGCTCGGTATGAGCTTCCCGGTATGTCGATTCGTGGCGGCCTGCATCCCTGGAGAGAACATCGCAAACCAAAGCACGGATTGTAACTCAGTGCGGACAATTATGGCGTAATAACAGAATCAATATCTCCAAAATGCCACAACGATCAACAGTGGAAGCAATAAAGAGTAACAGAGATGCAAATTAAAGGTTCTAAATGCCAAGATCGTTTCCTCCACCTAAACATCAAAGCAGATGAACAAGGTCTCCTAAGTTCCAATACTACAGAGCAAAGGTTCATAAATGAGATCCGTCGGTCTTGTCGCGCGGAAACCTTACAAAGAGTTTATGTCGGAAGAAAAATGACACATCGAAGTAGGACTCACTTGACCAAGTTACACCTCAAAAAATTTCTTCTTCCGGAAATTCCAATTTATTGCTACTGATTTTCTCACCCATTGCCCCTGGCGGAAAAATTTGCCGGAAAGTCAGATCGAAACCAGCGTGCCCATATCGTCAATTCACTCGACGCATCAATCGGAAAGAAATCATGGGTCAAAACCCGTCAATCTCTTGGAAAGGAACTGAAGATCGAAATCCGGAAAGCACGCTTCTTCCCACTTCACGACCCAGAAAAAACCAAAAGAAAACTCCTCCGCAAAACAAGCCAAGCGAAACCCTCAGGGAAAGATCCGGTCAAAACTCAAACTAGCGCAGCTCATCAGCTCACGCCCCACCAAAAACACCTCGTTCGCACACAGAATCGCGCACAGATCTAATCAACGGCACCGAACACGCACGCGACACTTTAAAGAAAGAAGAAAGAAAACGGGTAATCCTTCTTTTTTCCCCCGGGTTCCTAATTCCGGTTACCTTGCGATAGGTGGTGCCGTCTTCTTCCACGACCCACCCGGCCTCGGCGCACAGGGCCTTCAGCACCTCGTTGTTGTCGCAGTGCTTGGGGAGGTTGTAGTTCCCCTGCGCCCGGAGGCCGGTGTATACCTTGGCGGCGACGGCCCGCCGCCGCCGCTCCCTCCGCCGGTTGTTCTCCCTCTCCCGCCACGACGGCTTCCTCCTGGACGTCGCCGACGACGTCGCGCCGTCCGACGTCATCTCCAGCTTGACCCCCCACCCCCCGCGCGCGCGCGCGCGCACCGGGAAGTACTGAAGAGGGAGGGAGAGAGGGAGGGAGGGAGGGGCGTTTCCGGGTGTGGGGTTGGGACGAAGGGAACGGGGAGGGATCGCTGTCGTGCGCGAAGCAGTGGGTTTATAGGCGGGCGGAGGAGGAGGAGGAGGAAGGAGGGAGAGGAAAGTGATCGCTGTGCTCTCTGCTCACGAGGTGTGCGCTTCTCCTTCGCTGGAAAATGTAAGAATCTCTCTCTTCCTCTCTCTCTCTGTCTGCGCGAGTGTGCGTGAGGGAACGATATGACTATTGAATTAGGGGAGAGATGGTACGGTCCCTCGCGGGTTCACTGAACCTAATAGTCCACAAACTTTGACCATGAACGATTTAATCCGTCATAAACTTTTAATTTATTTAATTTAATAAATAAATTTTATTTTGATATGTAATATCATCATAAAAATTTTGGTATATTATAAAAATCAATCTCTAAACTATTTGAAAATATTCAATATTTTTTTTGTAAATTTAAATTAATGGAATAACAACATTAAACATTTTTTGTATAATTCTAAGACTAATTGAACGTATGTTAATACTTACCAAAAAAAAAAAATTGAACGTATGTTAAAAGTTCAGGAGTTTAAAAGTTTAAGGAATGCTTGGTAACTGATTAATTTTTTGCTATTTTTTCTCTACAAAAAAAAAAAAAAAAAAAAGAAATGCGTTTGATAACATAAACTAATTTTTATACTTTTGAGAATAGATTTGTCATGAGGGACAATTCTAAAATCAACCCATCTTTTTCTCTTTTCTTTTTTTCTTCTTCCTCTTCTAGCTAGCCAATGGACTTGACGATGGTCGATGATCGGTCAAAGATAAGGTCGTGGCAATGTGAGGTCGAGTCTTGTGGTGGCTAGGTGAGACTTGACCTTGCCTAGGGTTGGCAAGGCTCTTAGAGAAGGAGATGAGGAATAAGAAGAGAAGGAAAAAAAAATCTAAATAATATTACAAAATTTAAGAAATTCTACGTAATAAAAAAAAAAAAAAAAATCACGATCGTATCAAACACATTTATGTTATTTTTCTATTTCGAGATTATAAATTTTACATAGTTACTAAATACTTTCGAATGCTCATAAACTCGTATAGAAAATAGAATTAGAAAAAATTATTTCTAAGTATAAATTATTTTCATGAACAAAATGATTACCAAACATGCTCTTAGGGACTATATTGCATATTGGGATAAAGTTCATGGCCTACATTAAATAAATAAATAAAATTAAAGATATTAAATCAAAATTCAAAAATTATTTATGTCATCATCCCAACTTAGAAAAAGAGGAATATTATGTATTTAAAGTTTGTAAAAATGGTAAATTTGCATGTTTCGATTATACTTATAAAGTAATAGGGTTTTTTGGATTTTTTTTTCTTTTTCATTTAGTTCGAATCTTATTACTCAAAACATTGACGGCCCTCGTGACATATGATTATATATATTATACATAAATATATTGTGGACTTCGATTCATGCATGCAAAGTTTATAAACATAAGTTTTGACACAAGTGACCTAAGTTTTTTATTTTTTTTATAAGAAACCCTGAACTTATACCGGTGTGACAAATATACTATAGACGAAATTAAAATAGAAGGTATATATGTTATTTCACAACACACACAAAAAAAAGTTGGAGGTATTTGTGTCAATGTATATATCTATAGTTTTTGGTGACACAATTAAAAAATTTAGGGTATTTATGTCACAATTAACGTAAGTTGAGATTTTTGTAGTATTTTCCTTGCTATTAGTACGTACTTTACATGCGTTGTTAAAAAGTCATGGGGTTAAATGCAAATAATAAGTCAAACAAGCGTATCAATGCTTTTTTCGAAAATCGTAAAAGGTAATTTTCAACGTACAAAAATTGTTCTTTCGGTTTTTGAAAAGCATGCTTATTACATCTGGAACTACAAGTAACGAAATCCTTTTTCTTCTACCTTTTCTTAAAAACGTTTGATTTTGGACTTTTAATACATGCTCTCGAGACATTTATTAAATCTATATTTATGAGAAAATATTCAATTTGTATATTATTACTCATGAGTATCATAAAAATAGTCAGTGCACTAAAAATTGTAATATTCTTTATATACTCAATTAACAAGTGTTTAGAGTGTAATTTTTAACAAAATGCCTTCTCAAGTAATGTTTTTATTATTTTATTTTATAATTCGGGGGCATGATTTGGAGATTTGATTATTTGAAGGATCATGAAGCGCCTTGCAAACCCCTTGACTAGGAGGTCAAATCTAGACTATTGGCTTGTGTAAGTAATGTTACTCTGCTTAATTTTAGTTAGATTTGAATAAATGACACTTAGTTCTTCCACAAAAAATCCTTTGATATTCTAACCAAATCTGTCAATCTTAATGGTTCTGTCAATAATATTCTGAATACCGATTAAGTAATTAGTATCGAGAAATATGGTGACTATTTAATATATCGAGTTTTTCATGAAAACAATGCATTGAAAATCAAATATCCTTTTTTTGTCAAATTTTTATTAGGGTTAATATCATAAAGAACTCCAAATTATGTCCAGTATATTACAAAATTCTTCAACTTTTTTTTTGTATCACTAAAGAAAAAGACCTAAGTATAGTTTCGTATTAACTCGAATTATCATTCGATAAAATCCAGACGCAATGTGAATTTACCACTCGAGCGGGGGTCAATGGGAATTAGGCGCGTGCGGGTCAGTGGATCCAGCGCGCGTCTGTGGTGCGGGCGCCGGCATGCGAGGCGTGGCCTGGGGGGGACCTGTTCGTAGGATAACAGAGGAGAGAGTGCCATGTGGACGGTCGTGATGAGATTATTGCTGTGCGTGGGACCATAAACGACAAACGTTTAGCGTGGGTCCCAACTCCTCTCTTTCACGATGTTCCTGCAGTCATCCTCGTCGTCACCTGATTGAGCGGGAAAGGTTTTTCAGCAACTGAACTTTGGCGAGAAACGAATGATCTCAAGAAATTATTATTTATATTATTTAAAAAAATTAATCAATAAAAATTATTTTTATTATCAACAAGAATTTATGTCTAAATATTTTTTGCTTATTTATTTCTATAAATAATACAAACGACTATTTCTAAGAAAATATTTTCCAAATAATTCATTTTTCGTGAAACATTAGCCATTACAAATTGTAGGTCTCCGATAAATCTCATATTGAGTATTCTTAGACCCAAATTCAATTTAAGGTGTATTTTGTTTCGGGAAAAATTTCATGATAAAGGAAAATTATTTCTAGGATTTTTTTCTGGGAAATCATCATCCGGAAAAATGTGTTCCCCATTTCAAGTGAAGGAATTCATTATAATGACTTTAAGCATACGTATTTTCCTTAATATATGTATTATGAAAAAAATGCTTTTCATATTGCTCATTTAATAGTTCCTGTAATAATGACCTGTTACAATAATTATAAGTCGAATTTATATAATTAGTGCCGCTCCATCAAGTGTCAAGAATAAGAATGGGGTTTTGTTGGCCAAACTGCAAATTGATTTGGACCATGTTTTAATGGTTCCCCTCTTTCGTCTGCAACAATATCTTCATCTGAGATTGTTCTGCTTTAAAATCATTTCGATGGTCCAACTCGCAACAGTGTGTTCAATGCAATGTGCAAGAAAAGTCAATTCCACCTCTCCCTACTTTGCCTTTTTTCTCTCTTGCGTTGGGGAATTCCATTGGATGTAAACCCAAGATAAGGTTCAGCACTTTCCGGGAGACAATCTGTCCAATGCTGATTAGAATAAGGTTGGCAAGTCGCTTACTTTGAGAAGAACAAGCCAGTAAAAAGCCTTGAGCAAACACCCGAGACTAGAACGTTGGAATTCGCATGACGTGACCAACAAAAACGTCCCAACAAGACCAGCTTTTTTAAAAGCTCATTCGCAATCTTTTGCGTCATATAATATTATCGATTTTGTAAATCAATTACAAAAAAGTTGGTGCGTTTTAACTTTAAATGACCCATATTATGACCATATTAAAGCTGTTCCATTATAAAATTGCTCCGGGAATGGTTAAACGTGGTACAAAATTGAAGGACTTCCAAGGTGAAGATTGGACTTTGAACCAAGGGATGCATTTCAGAGCCGTGCTTTGAACGGTCTGAACGGGCACATAAACAAAAGGATGACAATGCCTGCATGCGCTGTGAGTCTATGACAACCAGACAGGATTTGAGAATGGAAATTAGACCGAGGCAAGCTATGTTTCACACAGAGCACGATCTGATTCAAGTAAATGACCCGGTCCAAGTCTGCGAACGAGGATCTACACATGTATCGCCGAGGCACGTCAAAGTTATTTGAAAGGGATCTTCGCGGTCGCCTACGATGCTCACGAATCGACATACTTCAAATGGATCGAAAATGCATATGTGCTAACTTCTACGGAGAAAGGAAACGGCCGCGAATCTTGCCACGTGCGTCTCGGCAACTTGAGCCTTCAGGAGATAAAGTGTGGAGCTACCGGGGTGAAAACGACCCAGTACCGTACCACGACTTGAAGCCCAAATTGCAGACACGAACCGGCAAATTGCTCATCAAGTTCAAGGCGTAGAGGATCCGTCCGACAACATGACCGGTGCTGGCCCCAATCTCATAGTACCTTAAGCATCTGTCCCCATTGGCTACAGGAATTTTCCTCACAGCGGTTTATCACTCGCTGATACTTTGCAAGGGCTTCCCAGGGCCAAACAACTGCTAAGTCATTATACCATCTCCAATTCTCATATCGGACCAGTTGTAGGATCTTTGGAATTAGGTCATAGCATTTGAAGATCCGAACAAGACTCGGAATGTGTTTGTAGAATTTAGATCGTATGACCAAATAAATAAAAATTAGTGGCAAAAGGGAACCCCAATTATGTTGGAAACGCCTTTTGAATCCGTATTCGCAACACGAATTTTCTTCATAGTGGTTTATAACTCCCTGATACTTTGCAAGGGCTTCCCAAGGTGAAACAACTACTAAGTCCATGTCCTGTCTCCAGTTCTCATACTGGGCCAGTTGCAGGATTTTCGAAATCGAGTCATAATATTCAAAGATCTGAAAAAAAACTCAAAATGTTTTTATAAAATTTGGATGAAAAACAAGATATTTGACCTAATAAATAAAAATTAGCATAAGAGGGGACCCCAATTATGTTGAAAACACCTCTAAGTCCGCATTCATTTATTTCCAAATTATTAATATGAAACTAAACCCGTAAAAAAAGGAGTAAAAAGGAAACCGCCGTTGCCGGGGATCGAACCCGGGTCACCCGCGTGACAGGCGGGAATACTCACCACTATACTACAACGACTTTGATGTTCAACCTTACCTATCTAAAATAATTTATTATAATATAAGTGCAGTCTTTGACCCAATAAAGAAGCAACTGCCAGTCTATCTCGCGGAAAACAAAATGTACAAGAACGGCATATTTATTACTTGGATCCCGTTTGCGATTTATTTACCTTATGTCTACTATAATCATAACTAAAAAAGCACTAGTCACTTGAGATTGTAACATGTTCTAAGGGAATAATTCCAACCCAATTAATTGGGTGTACAATTTTGAAAAATGTCACAAAATTTACACAAGGAAAGCCAGGTGCAATGTGACAATTGCCCTATAAAAACCTCATCTTCTTCTATGGCTCGGTAGTAAAAATAAAATTAGACCTATAAAAAGGAAGATAGGAGGAAGACCGCCGTTCCCGGGGATCGAACCCGGGTCTCCTGCGTGACAGGCGGGGATACTCACCACTATACTACAACGACTTGGATGGCCACCGCTTCATATTTGATTATTGTTATTAATAATTAAAGCGACATCCGTGAAACAAAATCGCCGTTGCCGGGGATCGAACCCGGGTCTCCCGCGTGACAGGCGGGGATACTCACCACTATACTACAACGACACGCGATAATGACGGTCGGCATTATGCTAAAATAATTTATTTACTCCCTAACTTCGGCCTTTCAGTTCTCCAATTCTTCTTGAATTCGCAATCGGGCTTTAGTCAATCTTGAAAGCCTGACTTTTAGAAACATACGAATGACACCATTTGAAGTAACCTTATAAGAAACCGAAATGGATCTTTTTGCTTGACCAAAGAGTGATATATACCAACGCCCGTGAATACTCTAGTCACCTTCAAACAATGTGCCACAAAGCCGTCGCGCTGCCGCTAACCTAAAGGTTAGCCAAGCCGCGCCGTATTCAGCTTAATCAAACACATTCATTGAACGATGCCTATCTGAGCTCAGAGAAGGAGTTTGTCAGCAGGTGTTACGTCTCTTTTCAGACCGGTCAGCAGTTTCCGTCCATGACCGGCATGCTGTCGATATGTTCATTCCCAATCTGAAATTGCAATGACAGGACGGAGGGCAAAATAATCGGAGCAGATCGTGAAAAACTCGACACAGAATCAACGCTACAATATGGATGTCACAAAGTCCCGAGCCAAACTTGAGAAAAAGCAGTTAAACTCTCCTTTAGGAATAATAGTGCCGGGATGAAGATATTCCAAAATGACAGACCACAACTAGCGAGAGGAATGAAAAGTTCCTCCCCTTCTCTTCATAGCATCAGCATCAACTAGTCTACTCTGTTTCTTTTGCAATATTAATCATTAGATGGCCCTAGCGAACTACTCAAACAAATAGGAAAAGAAAACAGATTCATAATCTACTCGAGCTACAAAATTTTGTCACTTTTATCAGTCATAATTACAAAATCAGGCCGTTATAGTACACTCGCCGTTGAGCCGCTTGGTAGCCGTTTGTTAAAATGACCTCGGCCCCAGATGGGTTAACAATGTGACTGAACGAAAATGCCTGGGGAGCAGAAACCCCCTGCGCATACTCTCATAATTCGTTGATCTGTCAGCCAATGTGTGCTCGGCCAACACATGGCCGGTTGACAGGTGGCAGCCCCAGTGTTACTAACTCCTCCAGCTGCTTATCATCTCTCTGGTCAATCCAACTCCTCTTGAGTTCTATCTGGCGAATACAGGGGAAATGGTGAATTTCAGGCAGTGATAAAATCCATCCATAGTTTACCAAAATCCCTGGAAGAAAGCCTTTGGTTTCAACATGTCACTACATGTGCAACCATACTTCATCAAGAGAACTTACAGCAAGCAAGAGAGAAGATTTCTTCCCTGTGGTTGCTAATGTTGCAAATAAAGCCCACATCAAACATCATCTGCATCTCTCTTCTGAAAATATCTCATCTCTTGAAAGTGCAGTGGCTCATTCCCCCAAGAACACCATCCAGCCCTCATGTCTCTAGCGAATAATTCCACACACCGTGCTGGCTTGGTCCCTGGAATGTACTCGAGAACCAGCTCTGGCACAGAAGATGCAAAAAGTAATGTTATAATTACATCAATTGCATGATAGGAAATGCTCTTGTTCAGCTATATTAAAATAAAAATAGACCTGTTCTCCTTAAATAAGAAGATTAATTACCACAGGATGTATTTCTAAATGAATCTGAACAGCCAATTAAACACAGATATGCAGGGGTACCTTCAAGTGGGGGCTTCCTTGAGTAATCCCCAGGCACACTCATCAATACTCTTTTATCTTGAATAGTACTTAATCTTGACAGATCTCTAGGATCCATATCCTAGAAAGCACCAAGGGAGCAAAGTAAATAGATAATTCAAGAGAAATAATCCACTATATACATGATAAGCTGCAATAGGGTGCCAAGTCTTACCTCATTTTCACAGAAGCCCAAGAGAATACATTCATATGGCCTGTGATGGAATAGGTCCAAGTCACAAATCAAAGATCCATCTGATTTCACCTGAGGTGGTTAAGTACCAAACTGGAATCAAGGAACGATAGACAGATATTGAGAGAGAGAGAGAGAGAGAAGGGGGGGGGGGGGAATATTCATTCACCTTTAACCAGTAAAAAGTTGCTAAAAATTTGACTCCCCATGCAGGAAATAGCTCTTTCTCAACGAAATTACGGAGCTTCTCCCTGTTAGTCACCCACAAGGCAACAAGGGCTCCTTCTCTATGAGCAAGTTGCTGAACAGGGAGGGATAAGAAATATTTATTAGGCAAAGTTGGATATCTGTATTCAAAAGAGAGAAAATCAGTGACCCAATTAATAAATATCCACATGGACTAAACTCAGAATCATAATATCACCCAAAAAAGAAGAAGAAAAAAACACAACCAGCTGCACCAAGATAAGTTTATTATGCACTTAAGCAAGAATAGTGCCATTAGGCTGTTGTGGTTAGAAATACGAATTTATTTCCTAACGATTAAATTTTGACATCAGATATCAACAGCATATTGCAAAATCTCAACCCAGAAAGCTTCACATTGCATAAAGTGTGATTAGCACCTCGACTTCTGCTGGGCACTTCCATTTTCCCATGGTGGATCTATCACTATAAAATGGAAACGAGCATCACCCTCAACTGCATCAAATTAGCAGACATTCAGCCACTGTCAGATCGAAATGCAAAATGAAACAACAAGCATAGTTTCTAATAGGCTCAACAGGTAAGTCTCAAGGTTCCTGTTATATTGCATCTTCGAGCATATTTTGACGTGCTCAATGCACAACAACAAATAGCAAAAGCAAGCATGCCATTACCTGGAATCATTTTGTGGATCTGCTGCAGATCGGACTACAATTATTACATGCGAAACAGAGAAGGAAGGGTTAAGTTGTCAGAAAAACTAAGTTGTCAGAAAAGCTAAGTTTTATTTTTCAAATATGAAGTGCTCAAGGAAACGCTATCGCACCTCCCAAAGTGGAGTAAGAACTTGAGAGGCAACATACCATGTAGAAACAACTTTCTCTAGGAATGACATATTGACTGCCAAGGAACTCAGCCTCCAGATCATCCTTTGTTCCATTATGAACTAAGTTATCGAATATAGGAATCACTTTTTGCTCTTTGCTATGAATGATCAAGGGACCTGAGAAAACACCACACTTCTTAAATGAAGAACAAATGGGGAGGTAGAGGTAGTGATTGGCATAAAGCATAATCTATGGAAAGGATCAATCCCCATTACTGAAAAGCATCTCAACATTGCAAAGTTGAGACAGAGAGATGGATCAGCAGCAGTCTGTTTAAGTCATTAGCACGACACTTGACGTTGGAATCTCTTTTTAATTGACCACAGAAACATGTAACAGTCAACAGAAATCAGGTTATAGAAAATCATTAGAGGCACAGCTGTCGAAAATGCATGACCATTCACTAAATTCAATTCAATCCACATGAACCAGCAATGATCGGCTCATGAATCTCAACCATAACTTGATCTAAAGGCTACAACTTCACTGATATAACGTATAAGACTAGTGTCATACACTTCTCTTCCCCCACCATAGCTAGCATTTCCCACAACATATCATTCTTCCATAATTACCAACCAACAATCAGGGATCTTAGAAATATGAAGCAGACCTCCATCTCCGGTCAGCTTTTCTCGCGAGAAGTTGAGCGTTATCTCATATAAAGGAGCTTGCCAGAGCCTCCCGAGCTCGATAAACGACGGCGGAACACCAGGCGGCGCCAATTTTCGATCTTCCGCGGTGGCGACTTCGCCCTTCATCTTCAACATGAGAGACCTTAGCTCAGTAGCTCCAACTAAATCTTCATGCGCCTTAACCAGAAATGGCCTCGCCTCCTGCGATGAACACAACAACAACAACAACAACAACAAGATCCAAAACAACAGTTTAATCCCCTCATTCGAAAACCTCGCAAAATCCCAAAATTCATCGTTCCACGACACTCGCCTGGTGACGCTGAGCGGCGACCCGTTCGCGTTCGTTGAGGACGAGAGGCTTCCTCGCCCTGCGCTTCCGCTTCCTCCCGTTCGAGCCGCCGCGATCGGCTTCGGACGGTCCGGGCTCGAAGAAGCGGGAGTAGTAGGCGGAAGGGGAGACGCTGAAGCGCGCCAGAGCACGGTTCAGGACGCGGACGGGGTCGACGAACACCGCGCCTCCCGAGCCCTCGAATCTGTAAACGCCGGATTCCAGGAACAGGGAGAGGCTCCCGCGAGGCTCCGATCCGTCGCCGCCCATCGCCGGAGAACGCGCCCGGCCGGTGCGGGGAGCAAAGATTCGAGGAGGACGAGGAGGCGGCCGCCGGCTCGTTGGGGGGGAAGATGGAAGAGGCGGTGTCCGTGGCGGGTCGGGTCTCGGCCCGTTCCCGGTGGAATTCGGGTTATCTTTCAGGCCCATGGGCACCTTCTTGGATCGGGGTGCTTACGCACGCATTGCGCAAGCGGATGACGCGACACATCGCGTGCGCAAGAGCTGAAAATGTCGGCAACCCTTCGGGAGCACTGCGGTGGCGAAAGAGAGTTGACAAAATGCACTGCACTTTTAATTAAAGGGAAAATGACAACAGCGACATGTCATGTTTTTGAATTTTCTATCTCTTTGGATTGGAGCGACCTCAGCACGCAAGCGATTCGTGTAAATCCACTAAATATAAATCATGCGACCGTAGTAATCTTACGTAGTGCGAAATTGAGATTCTTACATTAGACAAGGGATGAAGAGCTCCAACACACGTTATAAATATCTTGATCATGATTCTCACATTTGCTACAAATTGCTCAATAGGGGTCTTTTTTTCTTTTTTTTGATCTATAATTCAAGGTACTAGCGAAAATTCTCGACAACCTTTGGTATATAAATTGAGGGGGCTAATAATTACATTACAAGCATGTTCAATTGATAAAGTCAGCTACCTATATCAACAGTCTGCGAGAATATTTAAGTTATTTGCTTCTATTCAATTTAGGAACTCTCATCCATCTGTCTTACTCAATATCTCAGCATACCAAGACTAAATAAATTGTTCATCTTGTTTAATATTTGCAAGTCTTCACTAACTTCCCATTCTTCGTGGCTTGTTTACCTTCATAAAGGTTCATCCAGTAATCATCAGTTTTTCACTTTATAATTGGGATACCTTCAATATATGGAAAGGATATCAACTTCACTCGAGCTTCTATCTTCCAATCCTTTTAAGCATATTGACAATCATGGCTCTGCGTAGTTGTTCATCGATTCATGGTATCTACAAGCTTTACCGAACTCACTGTCTAGGCTTGCTCACCTTCTACTCCAGTACTTCATGCTTGTAGACAGCTCTACACCGCCCAATGCTTTCTTCACCATTAATAGAGAACTCCAAAGTTTTAGACAATCCTATTAGGACACCATTTGTATTTTGACTTGTGCATCTCTCACCAAGTCTTACTCAAACAATACATGCATTAGTAATTTTTGATTTTTTTGTCATCTTCAAATCATTATAAGGGATTTTCCCAACATCTTTGGTGGCCACCCCTCTTTCTATGATCTCACTTGGTGTCTTTGGAGTTCTAATCAAGGTAGGGTTGGTAAGAATAAAATTGGTGACATGTGATTGGATAACCCATAATGTTCAATTTTATGCCATTCCATGTTTAATATATAGTCGTCATAATCCCTTAGGTTCAAACTCTCAATCATAAATATCGCATTTAGTATCGATAGTTTTTATTTCGTGCAAGTATAATGTCAAGGGCACTATTTTTCAAATTTTCATAATTAAGAATGTTAGTAATGTCTTTACCAAAAAAAAAAAAGAATGTTAGTAATGTTAAATATAAAGGTTATTGCATGATCCTTGATGATTCTTGATCGCCTTGCATGTTTCTTTAATAATCTCAAATGAATAATAATCATGGATATTCTTGACTAATCTTGATGAGCTTTGATTGATATCGATGCCTCTTAATAATTCTCAATAATTCTTGTATCAAGTGGCATGTTCTTGGCATGTCATGTATAAATCTTGATATTCTTGATCAGGTTTTGCATAATAGGAAACATTGGATAATGGTGCTTTCGTGTAGGTTCAATATGGCGTTGTTTATCATGTTGTAATCTAGGTTTTGCATGTTTAAAAATTAATACATGCATTTTGGTCACATGTAGTTTTCCTAGGGTATAATATCTTTTTTCTTAAACTCATTAATAAAGTAGCATTCCATGTAGAATGCATTATGAGAATAATCGATATTCATGTTGTACATTATACATCATTTAAAGAGTCACGGTCCTTGCAATTCAATTTTGATTAGCATCTCATATAGGTTGCATTTATTTGATTATTTACATGTATTGCATAACATTCTTTAATTTTGGAGTTTATGTTAATTAGATGCATGTTAGTTTTAGTCATATCATGCATGTCACATAATATAGAAAAATCATGACCGTGTTATGATCTTTAGGGATTGATTTCGACTGGTATTACATACAAGCTGCATCTAGGGTTCTATTATGTTTAATCATATCTCATATAGAATAATATTCATTACGCATGTTGGATAGTGACTAAGGTTATGCACGATAGTTTAGAATACACATGTTATTTTACTTTAACGATTTCGTCCACGGCACATTGTGTCTAGGCTACATTTGACTAGTCATTGCACTAGTGCATTTCTTCATGTTTATTTTTATATAGTTTAGTATACACATCATTCAGCATTTAGGAGTTTAGATTAGGCTATTCATTTGTTTTTTTTTTTTTAAATTAATCTTATTTCATGGATATTTATTTAGTTGCATGCATACTCATGGTCCTAATCAAGAAAATGAAAACGTAGTTTGATGTCTCATTTAGGTGATTGTGGCATTAATTCGTGTTATTCATTGATTCATATCATTCATTAGCCCACATCTACGAGTGTCATTTAGTAATATTAAGTCATGCATGTCAGCAAACAATTTAAGTTACGTCCATCATTCACTGCACATATAGGTTTTGGCCATATAATTATTTTAGGAGGTTAATTTCGAATATACCATGTTGATTAGATGTAAAAAAATCCAAACAGATTAAACAAAGTTGCATATTAAATACGTTTGCATTATGGCAATGAGAACGCGGTAATCGGATAATTCATGTCTAGTCGTTCATGTCCTAGATGTGTCATCCAGGCCAGGCATATATTATATTATTGCATCTTTATTTTTTGATTCTTATGCTGCATTTGGGAACAATATTCCCTCGAAAAGCCCATAGGCAAATGTTGAGGCATTTGACAAAATATATGGAAAGCTTCAGGGAAATGCATTGCGTTTCCAAAGTCCTCTAAAGTCCCTTAGTCCAAGGTCAGTCTGGATGAGCTTCGATTTTCAGTATTTTATAAATGCTAATAATTCTTTTTCAACTTTGCCCTAGCTAAACTTTCATAATTTCATAAATGCCTTTGCCTTGCATGACATTGCAGGCAAAGTGTTCAAGCCATCAGTGAGCCAGATCTAGTTATAGCTGCCCTCGCTAAAGGTTGCATGACCTTCAGCGAAGGCCACTCGGGGTCGCTAGGGGTTGTGCGACTCGAGGCAGCGCTCGTCCACGACTAACCATCGCCCGCAGCCACAAGTAGATATTTTTTTTTTCAAAATATATCCTTAAAGTTCTTTTCAAGTGTAGTTTTTTAAAATAATATTTAAACTAAAATTGATTTCCAAAGTTATATATTAACACATGTTATTTGCATTTTAAAAAACTCCTTTAACCTGAAGACTTTATATTTAAGCTGAAGCAAATGCGACCCATGGGACCTTGTCTCGAGCTTGATGATGAGGCTTTGCTTAAGGTTGCTTTGCACATCTCAATTCTTTAATTTTTCTTGCAATTTATGTACTACTTTGATTATTGAGTGTTATTTTTATTGTCTGCACACCGTGCATGATCAATCACGTTCATAGGTTTAAGAGATTGATAAAAAAGATCGCCTGCAAATATTTTCATAAAGAAAAAAAGAAGTACCGAAAATGCATTAGAGTTAATCTATCATAATTAAGTCCTCAAATTCAAAATCCATGATCCATAAAAGTAAGACAAACTCCTTGTCTTACTTGGATTTCTTAATAGCGGCTCCAAAATAATATGAATTGATGCAGGGCTTGTGTTAAAGCATGTGAATTGCCTCGTCAAACGAACCGGTCATACTTAATTAGTAATCTGGCAGCTTTCCATTGATGGTTCATCTCAAGAGGGTCATGACAAGTTGGGCTGCGCAAATATTTTGTACTTTGCAAAATGCATGATGAGTTTGGGTGAGATTGTTATACTTGTTTGGCCGAACGAAAGTGTTTGATGAGTTTGAGGGAAAATAAGATTAGGATAGAGTAGTTCACCTTTAATGTATAAAGGTATATCTCACCAGTAAAGATAAAAGAACTTTAAGGCTCACCGCCAATGAATTGAATTAAAAACCAAAGGAGTCACTCACTTGAGAATTTTCTTTTATATATTATCAACTAAAAAATCTGAATGCTTAAATTTTGAAAATGCTCCTCTTATCTATAGAGGAACTAGGACATTAAACTAAAAAACACTAAACTAGGAAACGCTAAACTAGGAAACGTTAAGCTAGGCAACATCGAACAAGGAAATACTAAATTAAGAAACATCAAATTAGGAAACGTTATATCAGGAAATGTTAAACTAGGAGACATTATGTTAGGAAACATCAAACTAAGAAATACTAAATCAGGAGATATCAAATTAGGAAACCAACTTGAACTAAGCAACATACTCATATTAGAAACATACTTAATTAGGAAATAGCCCTCTAACCTTTGATTCAATTGAAATAGCTTTAATTCTTCAATTCCTATAAATTTTGTATTATAAACTTTCTCCTTGCTCGACCCATTGGATCATGTTGTGGCCAAAATCTCCTTTGAATGCATAAACATGAAACGGTTTTTAGTGTAATTTGATGCTCTTGCATCACTGAAATTGTGAACTCGGGAAAGATAATAGACTTAATCGCCCCTAGGATACCGTGAGTAACTGGAGCTATCATTGATTTGTTCCCTGCTTCATGTATATATTTGGTATGACAAGCACGAGCAATTATTTCGAAACATACACTAAATTAAATGTGGACCATCTAATTTGGTGCGTGAAGCCCACGTAGAAGTCACCATCTTTAGCTATTCAAATTTAGCTCAGTATATGTACTACGCTCCTATACTAATTTGTCGATGGGCATCAATGGTATGTCTTCGAGAGGTCATCGGCGGCCTCTTTTTTAACGAATGTTCTAAATTCACATAATAATTTCTAGATGGGCATGACTCTCTTTTTTATTGTTAGTTTTTCACGGAGCAACAGCATCGACAGTCAACCCATCATGCTAAGTAAAATCGACATGATGAAGTTAATTTTGGGTTGAAGTTTCGTTTTGATCAATGGCCCTACTTGTGGGATTAAGAAAGTAAAGTGGCCAAGCCGGTTCAATGCCGTCTAGAACAATCATGCACCACGTGCTATGCCGAACGCCAAAGTCGCAGGAAAAGAAGATTTTTGATTGCCTTGAGGAGCTACGACTTTTGGTGTCAGCACACCTCATCCTGGGAGACGGGATCAAGACGATAAGGAAAAAACAACATAGGAGGAAGCAAAGAGGGCTTTGCCTGCATGTAATGCCTACTTTAATAAAGGAATGATGACAAAAGGAACCTTATTTTAATATATTTCTCGACATGAATGCTACACTTGATATTTCAATGCCAAAACTCTTGGCAAGTTCGGGACTTAGTTGAACAAATCAAAAGTCCAAATGACTTGATTAAAAAAAAAAAAAAGTACAAATTCAAAGACTAAATGTCCGATTTCATGAATTCCTAAGTTTTGGGCTCTAGTGAGCTTAGTTCAAACCCGTCTATTAGTAGCGGTAGTAGGTAAATCTGAGACCTAACTCAACACAATAAAAGTTGATAGGTTCATTCTACGAGTGAAAATAACAGTATTATTAAATTAAGAAATTTTCTCAAAAGGACCACCAAATTGTGCTCATTACCATTTCGCCGGAGACAAAACGTGTGCCAAATCAAGATAGATCCATATGGACCACATTGTTAAAGGTGTTGGTTAAATTAATTTAATCAAATGTCTCCAACCACCGCTTCACTCTCGATCACATTACATTAATTCAAATTAAAAAAATACATATTCTTAATGTGCCTTTTGACTAAGAGATAACATGCACATGATATCACAGCCGCTACCTTATCACCAAAGCCGGCGAATTCCGCCCTTTTCTAATAGAATTCACACTAGTCAATTCAAATCGTCCAGCTCCCAACCCAAAGTCATCTCCTTCCATCTTCGCCCTCCTAAATTTCCACAGCAATATGAAAATACGACTTCATCTACGGCTAGTCCAACTGGCCACTGAAACTTCGGAGAAACCACCGAACGAGCGGTTAGGGGCCCACCATGACGTCACGACAGCGACAACCTGTTCTTTCCACATGTCGAGCTATTACTGGGCTGATTACGATGACGTCTGAGACCGTCGCCATCGCACTCCAGCTAGTTGTCACCGCGGGCCCCACTGCTTTAGTCATCGCGGCGATTGCTCGGTCAGAAGGTTCACGAACGAATGGCTTGCTAGGGACGCTTGCCTAGACTTCACCAATCATGTGGCTAATTAACTATTACCTTTTATTTTTAAATTAAGCTAAAGTTTCCGACAGGCGTACAATAAATCTTTTTGATCCCGAAAGCTCGAAACTTTCCCCATTTATAAATACAGACATTTTAATTTACATGCGACATTTTTATTCATTTTTTGAATTTCAGATAATATTTTAAGCTTTAGCAAGAAAAACTTTGATCAATCACAGAGAAATAGACATTTCATCCAAGAGTATTTAACCTATATAGATTGGGTTTTAATTTATACTTAGTTTAAATTTCATAGTTTGCACATTTTGGCTTTTCTTAAATTGGAATATTCAAATATTGATGCTAAGGTTCACGTATAATCTTTTTTTTTTTTTTGTAGTTTTTACATTTCAGTGAGAAAGTAAAAAATACATTTTGATTTTATTAAAATTCAAACAAGTAGATCTAGCGAGATGTATAATTGAGTATTTTAAATATGCTCACTAGGTCTATTGAACATATTATTTATCTTTTGATTCGTCCAAAAACTTATCAAATGCCTATTAAAATGCATCTTTTCCTTGGAAATAGTAATTGATGCATAAGATAATTATAACTGAAGTTTATAACTTAAATTGCAAATTTCATGGAAATTCAACAACTAATTTATATTCTTGAAATTTACATCCCATAATAAGATGATTGAATGATTCTATTCAAATTATCACGTGAGCAGCATATGAAGAAGTGTTATATGCCCCCAAAAAAAAAAAAATTAACTTTACCAAAAAAAAAAAAAAGAAGTGTCAAATGCCACCACCCAACAAAAATATTTCCAAACAAAACTATCACGCGTATTGGGAAAATTCAAAAAAATGTGCGATATATCTCTTGAGAGATGCAAGTGTCAATAATTAATTTTTTCATCTGAGACAGATTTTTATTTAGGGCCGCTCATTTCTTCTTTCGGCTAGAAGTCAGATAAATGATCCCACTTCGGGTGCCAACCGATGTGGTTACTCATCTGCGATGACACGTTGGCTCAATTAGTTTCCGCCGTTGGCATGATTAACCACGGTTTAGTTCCGGATTAAAAGAAAGGACAGGAAAAGCCTATAAATACCACCGTTCAAACCACTCCTCCTCCGTTGAGTATAGGCTAAGGAATTTCGAGCCGTGGCTGGTTGCTCCTCCTCCTCCTCCTCCTCCTCCGTCGTCATCATCTCCTCCAGGTTAGAAAATCCGACCCGATTCATTTCCCTTCACGCTATTTCGTACCTTTCGTTCCGACTTCGATGCCGAAGCATCTGTTTAGCTGGATCGGTTCGCCTTTCTGCTGCTGTCCCTAGTCAATTATTAGAAGGCGGATGGTTTCTGTGTCCAGTATCAGCAGCAGAAGCTCCCGCGCTTAGTGGCCATGGCAGTTGATTTGATTCAACTAGTTAGTTCGTCCTTCTTTCGCTCGGGCTCGAATGGAGCTGATACCTGCTGTTTTTGTTCAATAGTTCTGCATCTCGTCTCTGGCTTACTCTGTCTGAGCCTAGAGATATTGTAGCTCGCCGTCGATATCCACGTTCATTTGCGCGTTGATTGACGTATCTTGCGAGCTAAAGAATGTTTTCGATAATTTGTTGACACCATCCAATTGCCTTATAACATTTTTAGCCCGATCCCTCCCGGGTGCCCTTTTTTTTTTTTTTTTTTTTTTTTTTTTGGTAACTGCTTCTGATTCTGCTCTGAAATTCTGGTTCGAGAGGGTTCTTGAAATGAAAACTTGGGTTGCGTCGGGTCTGGTGGAGAGAATTATCAAAGAAAACTGTACCGCCTTTTGGGTATCTGCTGCTTTGTTTTTTCTCCTTAGTTCTTCGCAATGATTTTGAGGACTCGAAGTAGAATAACAATTCTGCAGGCTAATAGATTAGTCTCTGGCCTCTCTCCGTGGTTCAGATGACCGTATTTTGTTACCATCATTGACTTTCCATTTGTGCTTGGTTCAGGACGAAGTTTGCTCGCTGAACAATTTCCCCTTTCTCCGATATTGCTCGAGATGTGTCCTCCAGCTGTAGCCCCTCTGTTCGATATAAAAAACATCAGTTCAAATGAGGAGCTCCTCAAGTTCATGTTTTGCATGGCTTGTGCAGACTTTGTTCCGGCAAATGTGATAACAGATGTGAATCCTTTCAACTGTCTGCCTGAAACTTTGCCAGGTGATCTGCTCCTCAAGCTCCTCTTTACCTGCCAGTGTGCTGCTAAAAGATTGCCAATGTTGACTAACATTACTTGCCACAATTGATCTTAACAGAAAATATGTGGTACTTCACGAACTCAGTGGAGAACAAGGGGGCAGAAGGCGGATTCTGGATGCCTAGAGGAGAACCCCGTGAGATATTTGGTGATGCTTTCATCAATGGTTGGGAAGGAACTCATGAATTCTACGAAAGACGAGGCCCGCAAGTTGAAAAAACTGACTGGTCGATGCTGGAGTACTATATGACTTCGAAGGTGTCAGGAGAAGCTCTTTCGGCAAAGGTATTACCCAAATTCCACATTGTCTACACTAATTCACTGACGCATTTTTCCTCTCCCCCCCCAAACCACAATCATACTGCCAGTCAACAACTAGTTTGGGTTGGATTTTGTGCAGGATGCTAAATCGCTCTGCAAAGTCTTCCGCAGTAGCAGCTCGCCACTATCTAACAGTAAAATGCTGCAAAATGCTGCGGGTACTGAGTTCTGTAGAGAAAACTACCTTTACTCCCTGCCTCCAGATAATTTCAACATACCTACCGAGCAATGCGTAACAAACCAATTGCAGGTGTGCCTCACGGACTTCTTTGTGGTTGCTTGGTTCTTCCTAAATTCTTGAATAAAATTAGATTGGTTAGCAACGTCTAGTTATTGGAAAATATATAAATTTACTGCTTAGAATGACTTACGGTTGTGAATTTTCAAGATGCTGAAGCATCAAAATAAGCGCATTATTTTCACAAACTGAAAATTAGTTCAATTGATCAGAAAATGTAAACTTACGGCATCAATCTGGGAAGAACAGAGAAGTTCTGAGATAACGATAGTCAGGTTTCAATTGCCAAGTGATCTCATGAAAGGTGTGGCTGAGATTATCAGTAACTACCATTATGTGCCTTGTATCAGTTGGCTCATATTATAGTGAAAGAATGGTCTTCACTATTGAAATATGCTTGTAAATGATCTTTTCCATAACTTTCTCGGGATTGGATGTCTGGACTCTGAAATGTGGATTTCTTGCTTCTTGTAATAATCTGCATCCTCATGCCTGGTTACATGGACGCTAGTCACTGCTGTTGCCTCCCGAATGTTGCTTTCTCCTGGCTCATTAACACTTTTATCTGTTGTAGGTTAACACCACTTCCCGCAATATTATGCGACATGCATGCAGTTTCTCTCCTAGCCATCCCATTGAAAGTCTGCATGAGCTGGATCATATTGATTCTGGTGACTATTTAGAATTGCTGGACCTTGACATTCCACAATCGTCATCTTCCCGGTCAGATAATTCAAGCTGCATGACCATGTCGTCAGATGAAATCTTTGATTATCTGGTCGCAATGCTGGACTCAGAAGCTGAAAGTGGAGATCATGTAGAGCATAGGGATGCCGGTTGCAACCTTAATGTCTCTGATTCTTCAAAACCAGATGACCTTGTTGTCCAAGCAGCGATTTCAGGTATCTTCTTTGGCCTCCTTGCATCTGGTTTCAATAGAGAGGAGCTACTGCTGGTTCTGTCTCATCTGATCATTGATGTAGCTCGTTTTAAGTGACAATCACCTTCAAGGCCTGCACATTTTATGTCTGCATCGTATGAGAAAGGAGAACACATTTTCTTAAGTTCATGTGAACGTATGTGAGTGATTAGCTATAGCTAAGAATGTAGCCTAATTGGTAATTAATATCATTGACCAGCTTAACTGACATCAGTATTGCCTTAAGTTCTAGTCATTGCAGTGGAATTTGCCCGTCTGATCAAGAAAGTTCAGTGATTGTGTAGTTTAAGGTCCTATGATGTTAGAATCCCTATATGCATGATTTTGTAATATCGATGCATTTAGACTGCTAATGACAAGTAAATTAATTTGATCAAAAGATCCACTTCAGTTCCCCCTTCTAAGCCTTGTTTTGTTCATCCTAAAGCTTGCCAAATCAGTACAAGATTTCATTCAGATCACCATTTAGTGAAGGGTCCTGAATAGCTGGTGCTAACTTACAGGATTGCCTGTCGAAGATAGATCTTCACAGAATGCCAGAGATGGCAAACCAGTCAATAGGGATGGCAGTCCACCATTGACTTTAGCTTCTCAGAGCTGCCAACTGTCGGACAGTAGCCAGACACCATCCGCTGATGGAAGAAACAAGACAGATGGAAGGTTGAAAAAGCTCAAGAGGAAGTGCCTTCCAACATCGAGTTCTCAGAGTAGCGACGGGTCGAACAGCGGCCGTGCATCTTCTCCTGGTCATGGCGGAAGAACGAAGACTGATGGAGCATTCAAGAAGCTGCGGAAGAAGTACCTATGCTTCATGCCATTCTAGTTCATCTCTTCAGTACTCACAGTCACGGTCTCACAGATGGGGCATGTAGTCGAGGAAAAGTTTTGATGAAGTAGGTCGGCAATCCTACCACCTGTGCAGATGTTGTTTGGATATATTCTACTTCTCGTAGGGTGGATTCTTTGTACATACTATATGCTATTGGACGGAATAATCGTGGGTACATAGAGGTGGCATCTACCACACAAGACTATTTAGTGGATTATGGCATAGGGGGAAATGGTTTTATTTATTCAATGCCGGAGACAGATCTGTTTTTTCTAAGCCTAGCTTGATTTCGAGTACCTGCAGGTGATATGAAAAAACATATAGACAGAGGAATGCTCTCTGGACGTGTTTGGTTGGTATATGTTAATAGTATAACAGTAGTGTTTCCCCTGTTTTTTTGCGACTTGAGAGCTTTGAGTACATGAAACATCAGTTGGATGCTGTATCATTAGGCAAAACGTGTATGGTTCAGCTTCATCAACGAAGATTTGGTGATAAGTTCTGGGCTTATGATGGCCCGACTTTCCTTTCTCTGCCTCTGGAACTTGAGTAATGCATCCGTTTGGACCTTGAGTAGCACTGCCTTATGGCAGGCATTGTCATCGTGTAGCCTAAAGAAATTTCTGTACGGGTTTTCAGCAGCAATATCGGTTGCAGAATAGTCTTTACAACGCACTTGGCGAAATTGCACCGCAATGGTGCCCTCTGACCCAAAGGCAATAATTATAATTGCTTGATCACGGCTGCCGATCATTGAGGTCGCCTGGCTGTTGTTGTTGATTGCCAGGTTTACGCGACCCCATCATAGGCTCATTGAGGGATCCCAGGTGATGACCGACAGGGGTTGCCTGAATGCAGCAGATTCGGCTTGAGTCATGTGATCTAGGCATTGGCCTCAGTTGTCCGGATAAATAAAACCATACACGTACCCGGTGGATTCGGGTTAAATTTAGGCCCATGATGCGGTGTGCACGCATTGCGCAAGCGGATGGCGCGTTGCATGCGCAAGAGCTGAAAAGATTGGTAACCCTTCCAGAGCACTGCGATGCCGAAAGAAAGTTGACCAAATGCGCTGCACTTTAGTAAAGGAAAAATTACAAAATCGACATGTCATCTTTTTGAACTTCCTATATCTCTGGACAGGGAGCAACCTTAGCACGCAAGCGTTTCATGTGAATCCACTACATAGAAATCCTGGGACCATAGCGATCTTACGTTATGAGAGGATGAGATTCTTACATTAGACAAGGGGCGGGGCAATGATGATGAGCCCCGACTCAGCATCGTAAAGATCTTATCCGTGATTCTCACATTCGCTACAAAATGCTCAATTGGGGTCATTGTTTCATTTTTTATTTGTAATTTAAGGTACGGGTGCAAACACTTTGCTACTTTTGATATGTAGATAGAATAAACTAATATCATAAAAAAATTCCCAACTTTACGTCCAATCTCAATTTTACCAACTTTTACTAAATCTACCTTCATTAAAAGTTTCTTGTTGACAACCGAGAGATAGGAAACTCTTGAGCGCGAGCTATTCGAGCATCCTGAATGGAGTGTCCCAAGCATGAGCTCTCCAATCACACGAGATGGAAGACTCCCGAGCACAAGAGATTGAAGATTGAGCGCAAAATCAAACATTCCCAAACAAGATGGAAGGAAAACTTTCTTAAAAGTAAGAGTAATTAAAGGAAGCCAACTCTAATTGGTCTAATTTTATCTAAATTTTAGATCCAAGAAGATACCGTTTGGGCAATGTGGAAATTCATCTCCAAAAGACACCTTTTGGGATCTGAAATGTAGGGAAAAACTATAGCAATGACATACCAGTAAGGGCAATATTGGATGAATGGTTAATGTGATGGGAATCTAGTAAAAATTGGTGGTTTACTATGGAAAAAAGAAGAAGAAGTTTATGGGAGTATTGGGACCGGATCTAATGTTGAGAATTTTTTTATAAGAGAAATAAATCTTTATAGTAAATTTAGGACTTGACCTAAAGTTTAAATTTTTTATTAGACAAAAAAAAATTATGGCATAATTAAGGCTGAAGTTAAAGGTTGGGGTATCGTTGGGTATTTGGCCTATGAACATGTGACCTTGACTCAAAGTGATTTACATGCAATTTGTGACATTTGAATAAATGACCTTTAGTTTAATATATACTAGATGAGCTGCTAATATTTAGTGTGGTGCTTCTATGAAATAGTTAAATTAAAAGGCAGAGGGATAAATATAGATGCATGTAGATTTATAGTGATTCGACTTAGATTAAGCCTATGTACACTCTCTCAGATTAACAACTACTAATAAGGTTAGAATCCAATAATTATCTCTTGAGTAGTTACAACATAATGTGTGCTGTTTCTACCCAAAGTTGTAACACCGATCAAGCATTGCTAACACAGTTGTACAATGCTCAATTCATGTATTACAATCAGGAACAACTCTCTAAAGAGTATAACAGAACTTGGATATAAGCACGATTGCAGTAATCAAATAGACTGTGACTATATCAATGTTTGTAACTTTCTCGCTCTTCCCCCTTATGTCCTGCAGCATGTATTGATTTTCTTATGTAGTTTTCAATCTTTAAACTAGCCGTTGGAGGATCTTCAAGAGGATCAATTGGCCATTAGAATTGATGGACACAATCACCGGAGATTTGGTTGCCCATACAATCAAATCTTTAGGTAATTGGGAGGTCTTCCTAAATTGATTTGGCCTTGGTAATAATTAATTCCTTTGAATTTGGTAATAAACCAATTGATTTATCTCTAATCTTCTTTTCATAATTTCAATCCCTGAAGATAGCTGTTAAATCCCTTTTGACACATAATATTAGTCAAAGAAATTTTTGGGTCTCTTATCCAAATAATAAATAAATTATAAGCATGTTCAATTAATATAGTCGGCTAATTATATCGACAATTTGTGAGTATATTTAAGCTATTTACTTCTATTCAACTTACGAACCATCATCCATGGGTCTTACTCACTATCTCAGTGTAACAAGACTAATAAATTGTTTACCTTGTTTGGTATTTCCAAGTCTCCATTAACTTCACGTTGTTCATGACTTGTTCACCTCCATAAAGGTTCGTCCAATTATCATTAATCTTTCACTTTATACTTGGGGTACCTTCGACATTAGGAAAGGATATCAACTTCACTCGAGCTTCTATCTTCCAATCCATCTAAGCATATTGACAATCATGTCTCTACCAAGCTATTCACCTATTCATGGTATCTCCAAGCTTTATCGAACTCACCGTCTAGGCTTGTTCACCTTCTACTTAGATACTCACAGCTTGTACACACCTCTACACCCGCTCTATGCCTTCTTCACCCTTGATAAAGAACTCTTAATTTTTAGACAATCCTATTAGGACACCATTTGCATTTTGATTTGTGCATCTCTCACCTAGTCTTACTCAACCAATACATGCATTAGTAGTCATTGATTATTTTGTCTTCTTCAAATCATCATATGAGGTTTTCCCAACATCTTTGGTGGCCGCCCCCTCGTTGTCATGATCTCACTTGGTGTCTTTGGAGTTCTAATCAAGGTATGGTTGGTAAGGATAGAATTGGTACCATGTGATTGAACAATGCATAATGTTTCAATTTTATGCCATTCCATGTTTAATATATAGTCGTCATAATCCCTTAGGTTCCCTTTGCATTATACATTGCATATTATATTGGAGAATTGGATCTTTGACCCAAACTCTCAATCATAATGGTTCATATATCGCATTTAATATCAAGAGTTTTTATTCTATGCAAGTATAATGTTTGTTGACACCCAAAAATACCCTTGCAAACGTGTACTGGTTGTGAGGGGCAGAAAACTCTAAAATCACACTTGTTGCCGCATGTGGGCTGTAATTTACATTGGCCTAACACATAGTGGTTATAAAAATAAAGGATAGCCAAAGATTTTGAGAATCCTTAGGCTAAATTTCGATGAACATACAGGCAAAGATACATAATTTTATGATGAAGTAACTGGTTGCCATGTGTCAAAGTCAAGAGATGCTATTGGAGACATAACATTCACAGTGAATTTAGGCAGGAACGATTAAAAGTGCGCCAAACTCAAGAGGAGTTGTTAATCCTTGTTAGACAAGCCATGAGAATATTGTCGAACAAGTCAAAAACCAGATGTGGATAAGATGGTTCAACAGAGAAATTGGAGTAAATCTTGAGGAGGGAGTAACTGAACACTAATGGTTACTAAATTGGCCTATAAATACTGCAAGTAATCCAACAAAGAGCCCATAAACAACATACAAAACTACTTCATCTTGCCTTTTACTTTTGCTTAGTTTAGCTTAGCTGTAGCTAGAGGTGTTAAAATGGGTCATAAACCAATTTATGACCCATTTAAATCTTAAATGGGTCATAAATGGGTCACTTGTTTATAACAAAAGATAGTTAAATGGGTTTCACAATTAAAGGTTTAAGATAGGTGGGTCTTAAGTGGGTTTTTAAATGGGTTGGGTTGAAAACTCATCTTTAACAAAAACATTATAACTCCTCCATTCTCTCTTTAACTTTATAAAAATCGAAATTATATATTTTTTATTTTTATTTTCTCTTTTCTTTTTCTTCCTTTTTTATCTTTCTTCTTTTTTTTTTTTTTTTCTTTCCTTCCTCCTTCCAGTTGCCGGCACGGCGATGGCCGGCGACCGGCTAGGCGAGCCTCGAGCTTGCCGGCGTCGAGCGAGCTCGAGCTCGCCGGATCCGGCGAGGCGGAGGCCTCGCCGACGCCCGGCGAGGCTCGCGCCTTGCCCGATCTGGCGAGCCTCGAGCTCGCCAACGTCGGCAAGGGGCGAGCTCGAGGCTCACCAGATCCGGCGAGACTCAAGCTCGCCGGCGTTGGGCGAGCCTCGAGCTCGCGGCGTCGGGCGAGCCTCGAGACTCGAGCTCGCCGGCGTCGGGCGAGGCTCGAGCCTCGCCGATCCGGCGAGCTCGAGGCTCGCCCGTGGCGGCCGTCGGCCATCATCATGGCCGGCCGCCATTGTCGTTGGGCCGGCAGTAGGCCAAAGAAGAAGAAGGAGAAGAAAAAGAGAAAAAGAAAAATAAAAAGAAAATTATATTTTAAAAATAAAATAAAAATAATTAAAAAGTTAATTTTAAAAAAATTAAATTTCTATTTTTTTAAATAATTATTTAAAAATTTATAAAAATTGTCCATTAAATTTATATTGTATAAAACTATTTTAACAATACAATTTTTAAAAAAATAATATATATATAAGCTTGGAAGTATTTTAATAATATAATCTTTAAAAATAACATAGGAATAAGTTTTTCTAAATTTGTTAAATATGAAAATATTTTATTAATATGAGTTGGGTCGGGTCGGGTCAGGTTTGGGTCGAAAAATTTACATTAAACATAAATGGGTCATAAATGGGTTAATGGGTCAATTTGGGTCGGACCATTAATGACCCGACCCAACCCACCTGTTTAACGGCTCTAGCTGTAGCTTAAGATTCATGTCGTAGATTCAATTTTGACGAGTGTCTATACTAGTGATTAGATTCCAGTATTAACTCACTGTTTAGCGTCGTCGATTAAATTTTGACGTTGTGTCTACATACTCATCTAAAAACAGTGTTTACTAGGTGCTATCTTCACTATGCAACATCATCAATTAGATTTCAACATTGTGTCCTCATACTCACTTAGAAGTGGTGTTTGTTGAGTGTTATTACCACTGTCCAGAGTCTTTGATTAGATTCCGACATTATGTCCTCATATTCATCTAGAAGCAGTGTCTCTTCATTGTCTAGCGTCGTCAATTTGGTTCTAACGCTGTGTCCTTGAACTTATTAGAAAGCAGTGCTTTCCAAACGCTTTTGTAAATATCCAGCATTGTCAAATCGTCCTCAATATTGTAAAAACCACTTTAATTTTAATGGGCTTTCATTATTATGTTAAAGTGAGTGTAGATGGTACTGTTGATTAGATTTTGACATTAATTGTCGTTGATATTAAGCTCATGTTAAGTGTGTTAAGCATATTAAAAAACTTCTTTAGATTCAAAATTATATAATAGATGTAGTCTCATTCGCATTTGACCCTATCTGTTCAAAGTTAACATAGAACTTGAGTCTCCTTTAATAAAAATCAAAATATAACGCTTTGTAAAAGATATTTCATTGTGGGATCTAAAACTGGCGAAACAATGTCAAGGGCACTATTAAAGAAACATGCATGATCCTTGATGATTCTTGATTGCCCATGTTTCTTTAATAATCTTGAATCATCTTGAATAATAATTATGGATATTCTTGACTAATCTTAATGGGCTTTAATTTATATTGATACATCTTAAAATGTTTTGCATGTTTACAAATTGATAAATTTATTTCGGTTACATGTAGTTTTCCTAGGGTAATATTGATTTTCTTAAACTCACTGATAAAGAAAAAACAAAAAAATAAATAAATTAGCATTCCATATAGATTGCATTATGAGAATGTCGATATTCATGTTGTTCGGTACACGTCATTTAAAGAGTAACATGTCCTTGCAATTCTTTAATATTGGAGTTAATATTAGTTAGGTGCATGTTAGTTTAAGTTATATCACGCATGTCACGTGATATAGAAAAATCATGACCATGTTATAGTCTTTAGGGATTAATTTTTATTAATATTTCATATAAGCTGCATCTAGGGTTTATTGTTTAGTCTTATCCCATATAGAACAATATTCATTATGCATGTTGGGTAGTGATTTAAGTTATGCATGATAGTTTAGAATACACATGTTATTTTATTTGAAGAATTTCACCCACGACACATTGCGTCTAGGCTTCATTTAACTAGTCTTTGCACGAGTGCATTACTTCATGTTTATTTTTATACAGTTTAGTATACACATCATTCAGCATTTAAGAGTTTATATTAGGCTATTCATTTATCTTTTAATCGAATTAATCTTATCATGAATATTTGTTTAATTGCTGCATGCATACTCATGGTCTTAATCAAGAAAATAGAAAAATAGTTTGATGTCTCATTTAGGTGACTGTGGCATTAATTTGTTTTATTCGTTGATTCCTATCATTCATTAGCCCACATTTACGCATATCATTTGGTAGTATTAAGTCATGCATATCATTAAACAATTTAAGTGATGTTCATCATTTAATGCACATGTAGGTTTCGGCCATGTAGTTGTTTAAGGAGGTAATTTCGAATTTATCATGTTAATTAAATGTAGAAAATCCAAACAGATTAAATTAGGGAGAAATACACCACAAGTGCCAAAACTTGGCATAGAGGGACACTTACATGCCAAAAGTTAAGAAATTGACACTTAAGTGCCAAAATCGGAATAAAATGAATCACTTAAGTGTCAATTCGACCAAAATCCGGCCAAAATACTGACGTTGCTATTTTCCAGCAAAATAAGTGCAAAACAACATTGTTTTGCTCGTTGACATGGCTAGATAATGCAAAAATAACGTCGTTTTAGTGTTGACGTGGTAAAAAATTAATATAAAAATTAATAAAATTAAATTTAAAACTAATTTATTTAAAACATTTAAAAATACAAATATTAAAAAAATTAAAAAAAAAAGAGAGGGGAAGGGAGGTGGCTAAGGGCTGAGACATTGCTGCCGCCGCCTTCCCACCGTTGCCAAGAAGGGCCGGCGATGGAGGTGGGAGGGTCGGCCGGGGTCGCCGGCCCCTAGCTAATCAGCGATGAGAGCCCGCGAGCCCTCGCCGAGATTCGGTGAGGGTTGGCGACCCTCGCCTAGCCGGGCCAAGGGTTGCCACCCGCTGAGGCGACCCCCCAGCAGGCAATGACCCTTGGCCTGACCAGGCAAGGGCCGCGACCCTTGCCCCAAATCTGGGTGAGGGCTCATGGACCCTCGCCGCCAATCGGCCGACGTCGTTAGCCCCTGGCCAAGGCTTGACGACCCTAGCTGACGCTCCCCCACCGTCGCCGGCCCTTCCCGGCAACATCAGGGAGGCGGCAAGGGCCCATAAGCCCTCGCCCAAATCCAGCAAGGGCTCGCGAGCCCTCGTCGCCGGTTGGCTAGGGGTCAGCAACCCCAGCCGACCCTCTCCCCTTTGTCGCCGGCCCTTCCCGGCGATGGTGAGGGCTCAGTCCTCAATCACCTCCCTTCCTCCCCACCCCCCTTTTTTTTGTTTTTTGTTTTTTTAAATAAATTTAATTAATTTTTATATTAATTATTTACCACGTCAAAGACAAAATGATGTTGTTTTTCCATTTTCTAGCCATGTCAGCATGCAAAACAATGCCGTTTTGCACTTATTTTGTTGGAAAATCGCAGCGTCCTCATTTTGGTTGGATTTTGACCGGACTGGCACTTAAGTGATCAATTTCGCTTCAATTTTGACACTTTAGTATCACTTTCTTAACTTTTGGCACTTAAATGTCCCTTCGTGCCAAGTTTTGGCACTCTAGGTGTTCGACACTCGATTAAATTAAGTTACATATTAAATACGTTTGCAATATGGCAATAAGAATGCGTTAATTAGATAATTCCTGTCTAGTCGTTCATGTCCTAGGTGTGCCATCTAGGCCATGCATATATTAAATTATTGCATCTTTATCTTTTGATTCTTATGCTGCATTTGGGAACAACATTACCTCTATAAGTCCTTAAATGTCGAGGCATTTGGCAATGTTTTTTTAGAAAGCTTTTACATTATATTTCCAAAGTCTTCTCGGACAAGACCGAAGAAGTTTTGAGTTTTAGCATTTTTGGAATGCTAATATTTTTTTTCAACTTTACCCTTGCTAAACTTTCATAATTTCATAAATGCCCTTGCTTGGAGGCTCATATGACATTGTGGGCAAATGGCTCAAGCTGCCGACAAGCAAAATTTGACACCAGCAATCCTCACCTGAAGTCACATGACCTCAGGCCAGGGCCACCTCGAGGGGTTATCAAGGGTTGCGTGACTTGAGGTGGCCCTCACCAGCTACCAATAGTTAGTTACAAGTAGATTTTTTTTTTATAATTTATTTAAAAATATATACCTAAAGTTCTTTTCAAGTGTAGTTTTTTCCAAATAGTATTTAAACTAAAATTGATTTCCAAAGTTATACTTTAACCAATACTCTTTTAACCTAAAGATTTTGCATTTAACCTGAAACATATGCAGCACATAAGACCTCGTCCGAAGCTTGATGATGAGGCTTTGCTTAAGGTTGCTTTGTACATTTCAGATTCTTTAATTTTTCTTGCAATTTATGTACTACTTTAGTTATTGAGTGTAATTTTTATTGTCTGCACAACGTGCATGATCGATCACTTTCACATATTAGTGGCTTAGGTTAAAGAAATTGATAAAAAAAGAAGAAGATAACATGCAAAAAATTCCATAAAGACAAAAAATGTACCAAAAGGGCATTAGAGTTAATCTAACATAATTTAGTCTCCGTATTCAAAATCTCTATTTTGTAAAAGTAAGACAAAATCTTGTGTCTTACTTGGGTTTCTAATCAATTTATAACATATTAGTGGTGGCTTCAAAATAATATCAATCGATGGAGGGCTCGTGCTAAGTGTATGAATCACCTTGTCAAAGGAACCATTTGTACTTGATAGTTCACCTCGGGAGGATCCTAACAGATTGGGCTACACAAATTTCTTGTACTTTGCATAATGCGTGATGAGTTTGGGTGAGATTGTTAAACGTGTTTAAAGTGTTTAATGAGTTTGAGATAAAATAAGATTAGGATAGAATCGTTCACCACTAAGGTATTAAGGTATATACCACCAGTAAAGATAAAAGAATTTATAGGTTCATCAGCAATGAATTAAATTAAAAATCAGAGGAATTACTCACTTGAGAGAAATTTTTATATATCATCAACTAAAAATTCTGAATGCTTAAAACTGAGAATACACCTTTGATCTATAGAGGGACTAGGACACTAAATTAAAAAACACTAAACTCGGAAACATTAAGTTAGGAAACATCGAATTAGGAAATGCTAAATTAAGAAACATCAAATTAGGAAACATTATATCAGGAAATGTTAAACTAGGAAACATTATATTAAGAAACATCAAACTAAGAAATACTAAAACAGGAGACATCAAACTTGGAAACCAACTTGAACTAAGTAACATACTCATATTAGGAACATACTTAATTAGGAAATAGCCTCTAACCTTCGATTAAGTTAAAATTGCCCTTATTATTCAATTTCTGAAAATTCTATATTAGACACTTTCTCCTTACTGGACCCATTGGATCATGTTGTGGCCACAATTTCCTTTGTTTGCATAAACATCAAATGATTTTTAGTAGAATTTGATGCTCCCGCATCACTAAATTTGCGAACTTGTTAAAGATAATAGGCTTAATCTCCTCTAGGCTACCGTGAGAAGCTATAATTCGTGCCCCATTCCATGTATATATTTGGTATGACGAGCATGAGCGAGTATTTTAGAATATATATCGAATTGAATTTGAATTGTCTAATTTAGTGGGATTCACACGAGACCCATACGGAAGTCACTATCTTCAACAATTTAGATTCTGTTTAGTGCATGTACTACGCTTTTATAATAATTTGTCAACGGCCATCATTATTCTCTCTGCGAGGGTCATCGGTGGCCTCTTTTTTAACGAACTGTCTACTCTCATATGGTAATTTCTAGATGAGAATTGACTCTCTCTTTTCCATTGTTGCTTTTTCAGGGGGCAAGAGCACCGGCAGTCAACCCATCATGCTAAGTACAATCGACATGACAAGATTGATTTTGGGTCGAAGTTTCGTTTTCGATCAATGGCCCTACTTGTGGGATTAAGAAAGTAAAGTGGCAAAGCCGGTTCAATCTCTTCTACAATAATCATGCACCACGTGCTATGCCGAACGCCAAAGTCGCAGGAAAAATGATTCTGATTGCCTGAGGAACTATGACTTTTGTTGTCAGCACGCCTCATCCTGGGAGATGAGATCAAGACAAGAGAAGGAAAACCACATTGGAGTAGGCAAAGAAGGCATTGCCTACATGTAATATCTACTTTAATAAAGCAAATTGACCCATGACAAAAGGAACCGTATAGTGATATATTTCTCGACACGAAGACTACACTAGATATTTCAATACCAAAACTCTTCACAAGTTCAAGGACCTGATTAAACGAATCAAAAGTCCAAATGACTTGATTTGGAAAAGAAAAAAATGCACCAATTCAAAGACTAAATTTCTGATTTCACAAATTTCGGAGGTAGTAATGGTAGGTAAACACAAGACCAATAACTTAACGTGGTAAAAGTTGATAAGTTTATTCTACAAGTGAAAATAATAGTGTTACTAAATTAAGAAATTCTTATCAATTAAGCTTTCTCGAATGAGTCATCGGACAATGCACATCATCAATTCAATAGGGGACAAATGGTCAAAATGTGTTGGTCAAACTAATTTAACTAAATGTATCTCACTATCACTTCTCTCAATTGTGTTACATTAATCCAATTTAATATATATATATATATTTTTTTTTTTCTTAATGTGCCGTTTGACTAAGATAGAACATCGACATGATATCATGAACGCTACCTTATCACCAAAGCCAGCTAATTTCGTCCTTTTTCTAATAGAATTCACACTAGTCATCTCCAACCATTTTCGCCCTCCTAAATTGGCAAAGGAAAAAAAAAGTTCGACTTTTTCCCCGGCCATATAGGCTGCGTTTGGTAACGTTTCTGTTCTTTTTTTGTTCCAGGGAACAGAAACAAAAAAAAAGTGTTTCTGTTTCGGAAACAGTTTTTGAACAAAAGAACGCGTTTGGTAAGTGTAAAAAAAAACTGTTCTTGAAATAAAAAAGAACAGAAACACGTTTGGTAACTGCAGTTAATTTTTGTTCCTAGAATAGAAAAAGAACAGAAACATGTTTGGTAAACTGTATTAAAATTTCTGTTCCTAATTTTTTTTTTTTAAAATGCTTTTTTCTAAATAAAGTTTAAACGAAATGAGAATTATCATTCTCATGAAATGCTCATTAATTTCATTTTGTTCATGGTGAGTGAAGACAAATTTTTTCATACTTGGTAGAAAATTTAAAATGTAAAGTTAGAATCAAATTTTTTTCAAGTGCTTTTTTTATTTTTGATTTTTATAACATTTAAACTTGATTGAATTCTCATTCTCATGAAATTGTCATCAATTTAATTTTGATAATGGTGAGTGAAGAAAAATATTTCCCACTTAATCATATATGCATACTTAAAAAAAAATTATAAGTAAAGTTCGTACAATAAGAAATATATATATATATATATATATATATATATATATATATATATATATATATATATATATATATATATATATATATATATATAATAAAAAAGAGTACATCTCAACATGAATCATTTCATACATGACATCACAATAATAAAGCATTATAGTTCATTGTTCAACTTCATCACAGTGAATACTTAAAAACAATATTACAAAAGTCAACAAATCTCCTGCATATTGTGATCCCTTGCCATTTTATTTGCAATACTTATCCTAAGCATGTTCATCCCAGATTCCCGCTCATGACTAGGATCTGCAACCTCCCCTTCGTAGGTCCAAATGGGTACTCCGGATCTCCATAAATGGAAAAATTTCTGTCCATCCTATCTTGATCACGGATGTAATTATGAAGAGCACAACATGCAATCACAATAAGTGCTTGCTTCCGAATTGTAAATGCAGGCATATGTCTCAAAATTGTGAAGCGATTCTTTAATGCCCCAAATGACCTCTCAATTACATTTCTTAGTGAAGAGTGCTTGTAGTTGAATAACTCTTTTGCTGTTCTTGGCCGTCTCCCACTCCCTCTATATTCGCCGAGATGGTATCGTTCCCTTCTAAATGGAGTTAAAAATCCCGGAAGTGCTGCATAACCAGAATCACACACGTAGTATTTCCCTACAACATGATATATATAAATTTGTTGTAATATTCAACCATAATATAATCACAAATGTCTATATAAACAAAATAAATACCAGGTGGTGGTCGAGGAAATTGCAATCGAGGAGTTTCAAGTGCTGCCGAAAGCACTCGACAATCATTGGCAGATCCTTCCCATCCAGCATAGACGAAAGTAAATTTCATATCAAATGAGCAAACACACAACACGTTCTGGGTTGTATTCCCTCTCCTGCCTCTAAATCGAACCTGCTCAGACACTGGGATAATAGCATTTATATGGGTGCCATCCATAGCACCTACGCAGTCCTGTCAATTTATTGCCAATATAAGATTATATAAGATTATGAATAACATGTATTTTACGATATAAAGTCGATATAGAAATCATACCTTGAAGTAGCGTTTATGACTAGGATCCATAAGAATTTCTTGTGGGATGACATCAAAGGACGGTGGTTTGATTATCTCCTTTGCAAGTTGGATAATTGCTTTCAACACTTTGTTGAAATACTTGCTGATCGTTTCTCCAGAATGTTGAAATCTCTCACATAAATCTCGGTTTGAGCTACCGTGACAAACCAAAGATAAGAATATCCCAATTTGTTCATCAACTCGAATATATCGACTATCTTTTAACCAACCTCTTACTCTCATCAAATCACATAAATTCAGAAAAACATGCCTCTCCATCCTGAAGGCTTCATATATCCTATCTGAATGTCCAGAAATCATCTCCATTATCCATTCGGATCCTAATAATTTGCTGTCCCTAATAGGTTCTCTTGTATGCACGGACCTGTCAATGGCAACCGTGCACAACCACGCTAGAAATATGCGAAGATCATCATCATCCAAGAATTGTTGAACTCGTCCTACCTGTTCACTACATATACTATCCGATCCCTCTTCCATAGTACCTATACGATCAAAAAAATATACAAACATCAATATAGATTTTGAAAGTATATCCAGCAACAATCAATAACATAAGTCATAACATAATAGAAGATGCCATTATATGTAAGTAGCAAAAGTCTCAACACTAACATACATAACATAAAGTTATACAATCTTATGCAAGGTCTTTTAATCCATAATATATTTCCAAACATCTTTAAAGATGATAAAGAAGTCCATTTCTCCTTTCAGGGGTGGATTTAATGAAGGCCACTCTCCATGAGGCACTATCGCATGCTCGATCCACTGCTTTATTGTAAACTTCTTGGTCTATCTCGGGCATACTTAATAGAATATCCATCACAGCCTCTACGGAGAAACGGTCCACGGGTGGTGCCATGCTGCCGGAAGTCGTTGAGCCATTACCAGATTGACTTGACTTAACTTTCAAAAAGTCTTGTATGGCTTTGCAAGTGTCATCAATACTATTTTGGGTAGTCCTCCTTCTCCTCTTAGTGTTTGGAGTCCTATCCAATTTGTGTTTCCGACGAATTGAAGTTCCAGCATCGTCTGAAGGGAAGACTCCCTCATCAGTGTGGTGATCACCGAAGTCATCTGTATGGGCACCACCAGCATCATCATAGGCATTGCCACCACTGTTGCCACCGCATGCATTGTAACCACTGTTAGCACCACCTCCATTGCCACCACCGTTGTCGCCTTCCTCCGACACCGCCGCATTTTCAGCATTTCCAAGGCCATATTCCCCAAAAGAGCATAGGTACCACCAAATACAATACATAGTTCGGGATACCGGGGAAATCCATCCTTCCCGAATTTGGCCCACTCTACATTCTCCTACAATTTTCACAGCAATTAAATTTCAACGAAACACGTGTAATTATACAATGAAAAACATACATATATAATGACAACAAAATGACTAAAAAATTAGAAAAAATCATACCTTGATGTGCTCTTCCCGCACGTTTGGATCGTCGACGGAACTCTTTTATTTTCATTATCCCAACCAAATCCAGATCGGGACATAAGTTTCTGAAAACTACTATACTGTTTTCTCGCCTTTGTTCACCTTGTTTCTCAGCTGGACCATGGTATATTGGCACCCCGTTTGTCTAAAGAATTCATTTTGGATATTCCTCCAACCTGCTTTGTTGAAAGTAGAAGAGGGCCGATTTCCTTTTTTCACCTCATCCACCAACAAACCGATAAATAGGTTGGTGACCGACTCGGTCCACTTTGCACTGAATTTTTGTGACTCTGATGCCATTTAATCTTTGATCGGTTGAGCAGCATATGAGTAATCAGTTAAATCAATAACATAATACTATATATGCCATACATAAAAGCATTATGAAGAGATGCAAGCCAAGAAGACTTAACTTTAAATAACGATAATTCTTGAACTACATGCAACCTATGACTAGCAATGATCAACCAACCTGAATGCTCTCTCTCCAACCTATTTTTCAGCTATGTAATGCGAAATGATCAACCTAAAGAATTCATTGTAATGCTACATACAATATAATTTTGTTGCTATAGATGTACCTGTCTGAAAGGCAATATTATCCAGGGAGTGGACGGCGTGTATCGGAGGAAAGTGCTTCCAACTAAAACTCCACCACTTCTCAACACTCGAGTAATTTCTGCAATCTGCCCATACGCAACAAAGGGGTTGAGAACTTTATATCAGCCACTTGATGGGGATGAACAAATAATGTGTTTATCAAGAGCTCGTTCCACATCTAAAGCTCATTAAAATTTGACCTGTAATCACCAAAATTTCTTTTCCATATCTTTTTTCACATCATTGTACCATGATTAGAGAAACTGAATCTATCATTGAGCTAAGCCACATTTGACCATGATGAAATATGATTTGAGCATTTTAGGGAGGAGTTGTAGAATCATGCAAACCAAATCCATGAATTATCATTATTTCTCATGCATATATCAAATGACAAACTTGAAAATTACCCGCAAGAAGTTATTTGAAACATTACAGATTCCACAACCCCTCAAAACCCAGCTTCTAGAATTATGCTAGTAACCATGTAGAGCTATAAAGGTTTCAAACTCCCCAAGCACACCTCATCCCCTCTTCCACCGCAAAGATCCCGATACTAACTTATCCCAAGCCATCAGCTTCACTAATGCCCGTGTAACCCTTCGCATAACCGCACAATGTCACTAAGCACCTCATAATTTGGCTGCGCCGCGCAACGCACGACCATGGCTGCTCGGCCGAGCCAGCTGCTCCGCGCTCGGCACGAGCGAGCTGCCCCGCTCCGAGCGAGCCACGTTCGAGCGAGCTAGCAGCTCGCTGGACCGAGCTGGCGGCGCAGCTCGCTCGCCCGAGCGTGGCTGCTCTGCTCGCTCGGCAGAGCAGGCCGCTCAGAGCTCCGCACGAGCGAGCTGCGCCGCTCGGAGCTCGGCACGAGCGAGCTCCTAGCTCCGAGCGAGCTAGCAGCTCGCTCGACCGAGCTGGCGGCGCAGCCGCGCTCGTCCGAGCTCGCGGCGCCGCTCGCTCGGAGCTCGGCACGAGCGAGCTGCGCCGCTCCGAGCGAGCTAGCGGCTCGCTTGTCCGAGCTCGCGGCGCTGCTCGCTCGGAGCTCGGCACGAGCTCGCTGCGCCGCTCCGAGCGAGCTAGCGGCTCGCTCGACCGAGCCGGCGCGGCCGAGCTCGGACGAGCGAGCTCGCGGCGCTGCTCGCTCGGCCGAGTGTGGCTGCTCTGCTCGCTCGGCCGAGCAGCCACGGGCAAGCGAGCTGCTCCGAGCTCGCAACGACCGAGCTGCGCCGCTCGGAGCTCCGCACGACCGCCCTGCGCCGCGCCGAGCGAGCGAGCAACCGCCGAGAGAGCGAAGCGGCTCGCTCGAGCGAGCGGAGCGGCTCGCTCGAGCGAAAGCGAGCGCTCGCTCGAGCGAGCCGCGCCGCTTTGCTCGCTCGGCGGAGAGCACTGCGCCGAGCGAGCGAGCGGCTCCGGCGAGCAACCGTCGGCCGATCTAGCGATCCGGGCGACGGCTCCCTTCGGGGTGGGCCTCGCTCGCTCGAGCCGCTCTGCCGAGCGACCACAGTACTCGCCTCGAGCTCGGCAGAGCAGCTGCGCGCTGGCGTTGCTCGCCCGGATCTGCGCAGATCCGGGCGAGCGACGCCGCTGAGGCTCGAGCGAGCGTCCGGCGGTGGTCGGCGAACGTGGGTGTCGCGGAGCTCGACTTCTTCGAACGGAGATGGAGGAGCAAAATGCGGGCCTACTCGGACCGGGCGCGCTTGGCCGGTTGACGGAGCACCACCGTCGGCCGGGAGTGAGCGGAGTGGGAGGCGCCGGAGAGTCGCCGGAGGGGGAGTCGCCGGAGATTCCGCCCGAGTGGGAGGCGCCGGAGAGGGAGGCGTCGGGGAGAGGAGCTTCGCACGGGCACGAAGGAGAAGAAGAGCTTCGATGATTTGTTCCCGTTTTGTTCCATTGTGTTTTTTATTTCTGTTCTTTCTTGATTTCTCGAAGTGTTTCGAGTAGAGAAACAACAAAAAGTTGTTTCTGATTTCTGTTTCAATTTTGTTCCAGAAACGAAAAAACAAAAAAAAGAACAGAAACGCAAACAAACGCGTTTCTGTTCTTTTTTTTGTTCCCTGGAACAAAAAAACAGAAAAAGTGTTTATAAACACTTTTCAGGAACAAAAACATGCACGCCCAACAAAAAGTTGTTTCTGATTTCTGTTTCAATTTTGTTCCAGAAACGAAAAAACAAAAAAAGAACAGAAACGCAAACACGCGTTTCTGTTCTTTTTTTGTTCCCTGAACAAAAAACAGAAAAAGTGTTTATAAACACTTTTCAGGAACAAAAACATGCACGCCCATAGCCACTGAAATTTCGCGGAAACAACCGACCAAGCAGTTGGGGGTCACCATGACAGGGTCGACCTTTTATACTTTTCCACATGTCGAGCTCTTACTGGACGGACTACGATGATGTCTTTGACCATCGCCATCCCACTCCAGCAAGTTGCCGATAGGCCGTTGGCCCCACTGATTAGTCAGTCACCGCTGCGATTGCCCGATGAGGGGGTGCACGAGCGAACGACTTGTCAGGGACGCTTGCCGAGACTTGACCAATCATGTGGTTAATACACTTTTACCTTTTATTAAAAATGCTCCAAACTTTCCCAATTTATAAATGCCGACATTTTAATTTAAATGCGAAATTTCTTATTAATTTTTTGAATTTTGGATAAAATTTTAAATTTTGGCGAGACGCAAACAAATAGACATTTCATCCAAGACTATTTAACCTGTATGGATTGAGTTTTAATTTTTACTTAATTTAAATTTCACGGTTTGCACACTTCGACTTTTCTTAAATTAGCAACTCTTGAATTTTCACAATATTCAAATATTGATGCTGAGGTTCACAAATGACTTTCCTTTTCTTTTTATTCTTTTTTGTAGTTTTTACATTTTGGTAAGAAAGTAGAAAATACTTTTTGATTTTTTTTTTTTTAAATTCAAACAAGGAGGCCTAGTGAGATGTATTATCGAGTATTTAAAATATGCTCACTCGGTCTATTGAACTTTTCATTTATCTCTTGGTTCATCCAAGAACTTATCAAATTCCAATTAAAATGTATATTTTGCACGGAAATAGGAATTAATGCATTAAATAATTATAATCAAAGTTTATAACTTAAATTGCAAATTTAATTAAAAGTCAACAACCAACTGAAATTCACATTCCAGAAATTTATATCACATGATAAGATGATTGAATGATTCTATCTAAATAGTCACATGACCCATATATGAACAAATGCCATTTGCCACCGCGCAATAAAAATATTTCCAAATAAAACTATCTAGGCATTTTTGGAAGACTCGAAAAAATGTACGATATTTCTCTTAATGGATGAAAGTATCCATAATTAACTCTTCCGTTTACAGCGGCTTTTTATCTAGGGCCGGTCATTTCTTCTTTTGGTGAGAAATCAAATAAATGACCTCGTTCTGGGTGCCGGTCGGCGTGGTTACTCATCTAGGATGACACGTCAGCTTAATTTGTTTCCGCCTATAGCGTAACTAACCATGGTTGAGTTCTGGATTAGAAAAAGACCATGGTTGAGTTTACTGTCTTCACTCGAGTAGCAGCCTATAAATACCCGTTCAAATCGCTCGTTCTCCTCTGTTGAGTAAAGGCTAAGGAATTTCGAGTCGTGGCTGGTTCGTTCTTCTTCTTCTTTGTCGTCATCATCTCCTCCAGGTTAGGAATTCGGCCTGATTCAATTCCCTTAGCGCTATTTCGTAGCTTTCATTTCGACTTTAGTTCAATGGGTTCGCCTTTCTGCTGTTGTCTCTAGTCTATCATTATAGGACGGATAGTTTCGAAGTTCAGCATCAGCAGAAGCTCCCGTGCTTAATGGTCATGGCAGTTGATCTAATTCAACTAGTTAGTTCGTCCTTCTTTCGTTCGGGCTCGAATGGAGCTGATACCTGCTGTTTTTGTTCAATAGCTCTGCATCACGTCTCTGGATCACTCTGGCTGAATCTGTAAATATTGTAGCTCCCCGTCGATATTCACATTAATTTGTGCATTGATTGACGTATCTTCCAAGCTAACGAATATATTGATAATTTGTTGATGGCATCCAATTGCCTTATAAATGATTTTTAGTCCGATCTCTCTAGGGTGCCGGCTGAGACAACTACATCTGATGCTCTGAAATTCTTGTTCAAGAGGGTGCTAGAAATGAAGACTTGGGTTGTGTTGGGTCTGGTCTGAGAGAATTATCAAAGAAAAGGGTTGTATGTCTACCCCTTTTTGGGTATCCGCTGCATTGTTTTTTCTCCTTAATTCTTCGCAATTATTTTGAGGACTCGAAGTAGAATAACATTTCTGCAGGCTAATAGATTAGTCTCTGGCCTCTCGTCCATGGTTCTGATGACCGTATTTTGTTACCATCATTGACTTTCTATTTGTGCTCGGTTCAGGACGAAGTTTGCTCGCTGAAAAGTTTCGCCTTTCTCCGATATTGCTCGAGATGTGTCCTCTGGCTGTCGCCCCTCTGTTCGATATAAAAAATATCAGTTCAAATGAGGAGCTCTTCAAGTTCATGTTTTGCATGGCTCGTGCAGACTTTTTTCCGGCAAATGTGATAACAGATGTGAACCCTTTCAACTGTCTACCTGAAACTTTGCCAGGTGATCTGCTCCTCAAACTCCTCCTTTATCTGCCAGTGTGCTGCTAAAATATTGCACATGTTGACTAACATTACTTGCCATAATTGATCTTAGCAGAAAATACGTGGTACTTCACGAACACAATGGAGAACAGGGGGGCAGAAGATGGATTCTGGATGCCTAGAGGAGAACCCCGTGAGATATTTGGTGATGCTTTCATCAATGGTTGGGAAGAAACTCATGAATTCTACGAAGGACGAGGCCCGAAAGTTGAAAAAACTAATTGGTTGATGCTGGAGTACTATATGACTTCGAAGGTGTCAGGAGCAGCTCTTCCGGCAAAGGTATTACCCGAATTCCACGTTGTCTACACTAATTCACTGATGCATTTCCCAACCCCCCCTCCCCTTTCCCCAGTCATACTGCCAGTCAACAAACAGTTTGGGTTGGATTTTGTGCAGGATGCTAAATCGCTCTGCAAAGTCTTCTGCAGTGGCAGCTTGCCACTAGCTAACAGTGAAATGCTGCAAAATGCTGTGGGTACTGAGTTCCGTAGAGAAAACTACCTTTACTCTCTGTCTCCAGATAATTTCAACATACCTACCAAGCAATGTGTAACAAACCAGATGCAGGTGTGCCCTATGGACTTGTTTGTGGTTGCTCGGTTCTTCCTAAATTCTTGAATAAAATTAGATTGATTAGCAATGCCTAGTTAACATTGGAAAATATATAAATTTACTACTCAGAATGACTTACGGTTGTGAATTTTCAAGATGCTGAAGCATCCACCGACTGAAAATTAGTTCAATTGATCAGAAAATGTAAACTTGCTGCATCAATCTGAGAAGAACAGAAAAGTTCTGAGGTAATGATAGTCACGTTTCAATTGCCAAGTGATCTCGTGAAAGTTTTGGTTGAGATTATCAATAACTATCATTATGTGCCTCGGATCAGATGGCTCATATTATAGTAAAAAGAATGGTCTTCACCATTGAAATATACTTGTAAATGATCTTTTCCATAACTTTCTCGTGATTGGATGTCTGGACTCTAAAATAAGGATTTCTTGCTTCTTGTAATAATCTGCATCCTCGTGCCTGGTTACATGGACGCTAGTCACTGCTGTTGCCTCCCGAATGTTGCTACCTCCTGGCTCATCAACACTTTTATCTGTTGTAGGTTAACACCACTTCCTGCAATATAATGCCACGTCCATCCAGTTTCTTTCTTAGCCATCCCATTGAAAGTCTGCCTGAGCTGGATCATATCGATCCTGGTGACTACTTAGAATTGCTGGACCTTGGCATTCCACAATCTCCATCTTCCCAGTCGGATAATTCAAGCTGCATGACCATGTTGTCAGATGAAATCTTTGATTATCTGGTCGCGATGCTGGACTCAGAAGTTGAAAGTGGAGAGCATGTAGAGCATAGGGATGCTGGTTGCAACCTTAATGTCACTGATTCTTCAAAGCCAGATGACGTTGTCCAAGCAGCAATTTCAGGTATCTTCTTTGGCCTCCTTGCATCTGGTTTTCAATAGGGAGGAGCAACTGCTGGTTCTATCTCACCTGATTATTCATGTTGCTCGTTTTTCTGGTGACAATCACCTTCAAGGCCTGCACATTTTATGTCTGCATCGTATGAGAAAGGAAAACATGCTTTTTAGTTCATGTAAACATATGTAATTGATTAGTTATAGCTAAAAGTGTAGCCTAATCGGTAATTAATATCGTTGACCAGCTTAACTGACATCTGTATTGCCTAAGTTCTAGTCATTGCAGTGAAATTTGCCTGCCTGATCAAGAAAGTCCAGTAATTGTGTGGTTTAAGGTCCTATGTTGTCAGAATCCCTATATGTATGATTTTGTAATTTCAATGCATTTAAACTGCTAATTGCAAGTAAATTAATTTGATCAAAAGATCTACTTCATTACCTCCTCTTAAGCCATTGTTTTGTTCATCCTAAAGCTTGCCAAATCAGTACAAGATTTCATTCAGATCATCATTTTGTGAAGGGTCCTGAGTAGCTGGTGCTAACTTACAGGATTGCCTATCAAAGAGAGATCTTCACAGAATGCCAGAGATGGCAAACTAGTCAATAGGGATGGCAGTCGACCATTGACTTTAGCTTTTCAGAGCCGCCAACTGTCGGACAGTAGCCAGACACCATCCACTGATGGAAGAAACAAGGCAGATGGGAGGTTGAAAAAGCTCAAGAGGAAGTACCTTCCAACATCGAGTTCTCAGAGTAGCGACGGGTCAAACAGCGGCCGAGCACCTTCTCCTGGTCCTGGCAGAAGAACGAAGACTGATGGAGCATTGAAGAAGCTCCACAAGAAGTACCTGTGCTTCATGCCATTCTAGTTCATCTCTTCAGTACTCATAGTCACAGATGGGGCATGCAGTCAAAAGGCAAAGTTTTGATGAAGTAGGTCGGCAATCCTACCACCTGCACAGATGTTGTTTGGATACATTCTACTTCTCGTGGGGTGGATTCTTTGTAAATACTATATGCTATTGGACGGAATAATCGTGGGTACATTGAGGTGGCATCTACCACCAAGACTATTTAGTGGATTATGGCATAGGGGGAAATGGTTTTATTTATTCAATGCCGGAGACCGATCTGTTTTTTCTAAGCCTAGCTTGATTTCAAGTACCTGCAGGTGATATGGAAAAAAACATATAGACAAAGGAATGCTATCTGGACGTGTTTGGTTGGTATATGTTAATAGTATAAAAGTAGCGTTTACCCTGTTTTTTTGCGACTTGAGAGCTTTGAGTACATGAAACATCAGTTGGATGCCGTATCATTAGGCAAAACGTGTATGGTTCAGCTTCATCGACGAAGATTTGGTGATAAGTTCTGGGCATATGATGGCCCGACTTTCCTTTTTCTCTGCCTCTGGACCTTGAGTAATGCATCCGATTGGACCTTGAGTAGCACTGCCTTATGGCAGGCATCGTCATCGTGTCGCCTAAAGAAAATTCTGTGCGGGTTTTCCGCAGCAATATCGGTTGCAGAATAGTCTTTACAATGCACTTGGTGAAATTGCACCACAACGGCGCCCTCTACGACACCTAATAAGGGTTGTAAGACCCATATAGGTGATAATTATAATTGCTTGATCACAGCTGCCGATCATTGAGGTTGCCTGGCTGCTGTTGATTGCCAGGTCCGCACGACCCCATCATCGGCTCATCAAGGGATCCCAGGTGATGACCGACAGGGGTTGCCTGAATGCAGCAGATTCGGCTTGGGTCATGTGATCCAGGCAATGGCCTCAGTTGTCTGGATAAATAAAACCATACACGTACCCGGTGGAGTTCGGGTTAAATTTAGGCCCATGGTGCGGTGCGCACGCATTGCGCAAGCGGATGGCGCGTTGCGTGCGCAAGAGCTGAAAAGATTGGTAATCTTCGAGAGCACTGCGATGCCGAAGGAAGGTTGACCAAATGCGCTGCACTTTAGTAAAGGAAAAACGACAAAATCGACATGTCATCTTTTTGAACTTCCTATCTCTTTGGACAGCGAGTGACCTTAGCACGCAAGCGATTCATGTGGATCCACTACATAGAAATCCTAGGACCGTAGCGATCTTACGTTGTGCGAGGATGAGATTCTTACATTAGACAAGGGGTGGGGCAATGATGATGAGTCCTTACTCAGCACCGTAAAGATCTTATCCGTGATTCTCACATTCGTTGCAAAATGCTCGATCATGGTAATTGTTTCATTTTTTTATCTATAATTCAAGGTAGGAGCGCAAACACTTCGCTACTTTTGATATGTAGATAGAATGGACTAATATCATAAAAAAATTCCCAACTTTACGTCCAATCTCAATTTTACCAATTTTTTTCTAAATTTGCCTTCATTAAAAGTTTCTTGTTGACAACCAAGAGATAGGAAACTCTTGAGCGCAAGCTGTTCGAGAATCCTGAGTGGAGTGTCCCAAGCGCGAGCTCTCCAATCACATGAGATGGAAGACTCCCGAGCACAAGAGATTGAAGATTGAGCACAAAATCAAACATTCCCAAACAAGATGGAAGGAAAACTTTCTTAAAGTAAGAGTAATTAAAGAAAACCAACCCTAACTGTCTAATTTTAACCAAATTTTAGATCCAAGAAGATACCGTTTGGGTGATGTGGAAATTCATCTCCAAAAGACGCCTTTTGGGATCTGAAATGTAGGGAAAAACTATAGCAATGGCATACCAATAAGGGCGATTTTGGATGAATGGTTAATGCGAGTAGATTTGGGAGTTTAGTAAAAGTTGGTGATTTACTATGGAACCAAAAAAAAAAAAAAATTATGATAATATTGGGACCTAAAGTTTGAATTTTTTATGAGAGAAAAAAATGCTTATAGTAAATTTAGTAAATTTAGGACTTGACCTAAAGTTTGAATTTTTTATGAGACAAAAAAAAAAAAATTATGGCAGAATTAAGGCTGAAGTTAAAGGTAGGGTTTTGTTGGATATTAGGCCTAAGTACATGTGACCTTGACTCAAAGTGATTTACATGCAAATTGTGACATTTGAATAGATGACCTTTAGTTTGATATATGCCAAAATGAGCTACTAATATTTAGTGCAGTGTTTCTACGAATAGTTAAATTAAAAACCAGAGGGATAAAGATAGATGCATGTAGATTTATATTGGTTCAACTTAGATTAAGCCTATATACACTCTTCTAGATTAACAACTACTAATAAGCTTAGAATCCAATAATAATCTCTTGAGTAGTTACAACATAATGCCTGCCGCTTCTACCCGAAGTTGTAGATTACACTTCATTGATCAAGCACTAATACATTTGTACAATGCTCAAATCACGTATTACAATCAAGAAGAACAACTCTCTAAAGAGTATAACAGAACTTGGATATAAGCACGATTGTAGTAATCAAATAGAATGTGACTATATCAATGTTTGTAACTTTCTCGCTCTTTCCCCTTATGTCCAGCAGCATGTATTGATTTTCTTATGTAGTTTTCAATCTTTAAACTAGCTATTAGATGATCTTTGAGAGGATCAACTGGCCATTAGAATTGATGGACACAATCATCCGAGATTTGGTCGCTCATACAATCAAATCTTTTGGTAATTGGGAGATCTCCTTAAATTGATTTGGCCTTGGTAAAAATTAAATCCTTTGAATTTGGTAATAAACCAATTGGTTTATCTCTAATCTTCTTTCCATAATTTCAGTCCTTGAAGATAGCTGTTAAATCCCTTTTGACACATAATATTAGTCAAAGAAATATTCGGGTCTTCTTATCCAGATAATAAATAAATTATAAGCACATTCAATTAATATAGTCGGCTAACTATATCGACAATCCGTGAGTATATTTAAGCTATTTGCTTCTATTCGACTAGTCTTACTCACAGCTTGTAGACACCTCTAAACCCACTCAATGCCTTCTTCACCCTTGATAAAGAACTCCTAATCTTTAGACAATCTTATTAGGACACCATTTGCATTTTGACTTGTGCATCTCTCACCTAGTCTTACTCAACCAATACATGCATTAGTAGTCATTGATTATTTTGTCTTCTTCAAATCATCATATGGGATTTTCCCAACATCTTTGGTGGCCACCCCTCCTTGCCATAATCTCACTTGGTGTCTTTGGAGTTCTAATCAAGGTAGGGTTCGTAAGGATAGAATTGGTGCCATGTGATTGAATAATGCATAATGTTTCAATTTTAGCCATTCCATGTTTAATATATATTCGTCATAATCCCTTAGGTTCCCTTTGCATTACACATTGCATATTATATTGGAGAATTGGATCTTTGAGCCGACCTTTCAATCATAATTGTTCATACATCGCATTTAATATCAAGAGTTTTTATTCTATGCAAGTATAATGTCTGTTAACACCCAAAATACCCTTGCAAATGCGTGCTGATCGTGAGGGGCAGAAAACTCTAAAATCACACTCATTGCTGCATGTGGGCTGTAATTTACATTGGCCCAACCCACAGTGGTTAAAAAATAAAGGATAGCCAAGGATTTCGAGAATCCTTAGACTAAATTTGATGGACGTACAAGCAAAGATACATAATTTTAGGATGAAGCATCTGGTTGCCACATGTCAAAGTCAAGAGATGTTGTTGGAGACATAACATTCATAGCGAATTTAGGTGGGAAAGATTAAAAGTGTGCCAAACTCAAGAGGAGCAGTTAATCCTTATTGGATAAGCCATGAGAATATTGTCGCACAAGTCAAAAACCAAATGTGAATAAGATGGTTTGATAGAGAACATGGAGTGACTCTTGAGGAGGAAGTAACCGACCACTGACGGTTACCAAATTGGCCTATAGATATTGCAGGCAATCCAACAAAGAGCCCCTTGAACAACACACAAAACTAGTTTATCTTACCTTTTATTTTTGTTTAGTTTAGCTTAGCTGTAGCTTAAGATTCCTATCGTAGATTCAATTTTTGCGAGTGTCTATGCTATTGATTAGATTCCAGTATTAACCCACTGTCTAGCCTTGTTGATTAAATTTTCACGTTGTGTCCTCATACTCATCTAGAAGTAGTGTTTACTAGGTGCTATCTTCACTGTCCAACGTCGTCGATTAGATTTCGACATTATGTCATCATACTCATCTAAAAGCGATGTTTGCTAAGTGTTATTACCGCTATCCAACGTCTTCGATTAGATTTTATGTCCTCATATCCATCTAGAAGCAATGTCTACTAGGTGTTATCTTCATTGTCTAGCATCGTCGATTTAATTCCAACTTTATGTCCTCGAACTCATTAGAAAGCAGTGCTTTCTGAATGCTTTTGTAATTATCCAGAATTGTCAAATCACCTTAGATATTATATAAACCACCTTAATTTTAATGGGCTTTCATTGTTATGTTAAAGTGAGTTTAGATGGTACTGTTGATTAGATTTTGGCATTAATTATTGTTGGTATTAAGCTCATGTTAAGTTTGTTAAGCGTATTAAGGGCGCGTTTGGTAATGTTTCTGTTCAAAAATTGTTTCAGGGAACAGAAATAGAAAAAATTATTTCTATTCCGGGGAACAATTTTTTATCAGAAAGACGCGTTTGGTAAACTTGTTCCGGGAATAAAAAATAAATAGAAACACGTTTGGTAAATTTATATTCTTTTTTTGTTTCTTTTAATTTTTTTCCTTTCTTTTTTCTTTTTTCTTTTTTTCTTCTTTTGGCCGATCGCCGGCCTCCGGTGACTGGCCAACGGGGCCGGTAGCCTCGCCTTGGCTGGGTGAGCTCGGGCTCGCCCAGATCCGGCGAGCCCGAGCGTCGTCGGTGGCTAGGCGAGCTCGGCCTCGCCCGGATCCGGCGAGGCCGAGCGTCGCCGCGTGGGCGAGGCCGGGCCTCGCCTTGGCTGGGCAAGCTTGGCCTCGCCTAGATTTGGTGACGCTTGGCCTCGTCGGATCTGGGCCGGCGACGCTCCGGCAAGGTCGCCGACCCTCGACGGCGTTGCCGGCCCTCGATGGCCGGTCGCCAGCCATGGCCGAGGTCGACGACCGGCCAAAGAAAAAAGAAGAAAAAAAGAAGAAGAAAAGAAGAAGAAAAGAGAAGAGAAAGAAGTGTTTCTTCAAAAGTGTTTCTGGAACAAAAAATAATTTTTTTTTGTTTCTCATTTCCGTTCTTTTTTTGTTTCTCATTTTCGTTCTTTTTTTGTTCCGGGAACAAAAAAAAAGATTTTGAACAAAAACGCAAACAAACGCGTTTCTGTTCTTTTTTTGTTCCCAGGAACAAAAAAACAAAATTTTTGTTCATGAACAAGAAAAAGGAACATTACCATGCAGCCCCTAAGCGACTTCTTTAGATTCGGAATTATATAATAGATATAGTCTCATTTGCATTTGATCATCTCTATCCAAAGCTAACATAGAACCTAAGTCTCCTTTAATAAAAATCAAAATGTAACATTTAGTGAAAGATATTTCATTGCGAGATCTAACATTGGCGAAACAATGTCAAGGGCACTATTCAAATTTTCATAGTAAATGTTAATAATGTTAAATATTAATGTTATTGCATTATCCTTGATGATGCTTGATTGCCTTGCATGTTTCTTTAATAATCTTGAATCATCTTAAATAATAATTATGGATATTCTTGACTAATCTTGATGGGCTTTAATTTATATTGATATGTCTTAAGAATTCTCAATAATTCTTGAATCAAGTCGCATGTTCTTGGCATGTCACGCATAAATGTTGATATTCTTGATGAGCTTTTGCATAATAGGAAACACTGGATGATAGTTCTTGCGTATAGGTTTAATAGGGCATTGTTTATGATGCTGTAATCTATGTTTTGCATGTTTAAAAATTGATAAATGCATTTCGGTCACATGTAGTTTTCCTAGGGTATAATATCGGTTTCCTTAAACTCATTAATAAAGAAAAATGCAAAAAATTAAATTAGCATTCCATATAGACTGCATTATGAGAATGTCAATATTCATGTTGTACAGTACACGTCATTTAAAGAGTAACATGTCCTTGCGATTCTTTAATATTGGAGTTTATATTAGTTAGATGCATGTTAGTTTAAGTCATATCACACATGTCATGTGATATAGAAAAATCATGAACATGTTATAGTCTTTAGGGATTAAATTCCATCAATATTTCATATAAGCTGCATCTGGGGTTTACTGTGTAGTCTTATCTCATACAGAATAATATTCATTATGCATGTTGGATAGTGATTTAGGTTATGCATAATAGTTTAGAATACGGATGTTATTTTATTTGAAGAATTTCGCCGACGATACATTGAGTCTACGCTTCATTTAACTAGTCTTTGCACGGGTGCATTACATCATGTTTATTTTTATATAGTTTAGTAGACACACCATTCAGCATTTAGGAGTTTATAATAGGTTATTCACTTATCTTTTAATTGAATTAATCTGATCATGAATATTTGTTTAGTTGCTGCATGCATACTCATGGTCTTAATCAAGAAAATAGAAAAATAGTTTGATGTCTCATTTAGGTGACTGTGGCATTAATTTGTGTTATTCGTTGATTCCTATCATTCATTAGCCCACATTTACACATATCATTTGGTAATATTAAGTCATGCGTATCATTAAACAATTTAAGTTATGTTCATCATTTAATGCACATGTAGGTTTCGGTCATGTAGTTGTTTAAGGAGGTAATTTCGAATTTATCATGTTAATTAAATGTAGAAAATCCAAACAGATTAAATTAAGTTACATATTAGATACGTTTGCATTATGGTGATAAGAATGCGTTAATTAGATAATTCTTGTCTAGTCGTTCATGTCCTAGGTGTGTCATCTAGGCCATGCATATTCTATTATTGCATCTTTATCTTTTGATTCTTATGCTGCATTTGGGAACAACATTACCACTAAAAGTCCTTATGCAAATGTTGAGGCATTTGGCAAATTTTTTAGAAAGCTTTTGCATTATATTTCCAAAGTCCTCTTAGACAAGACCGGAGAAGTTTTGAGTTTTAGCATTTCTGACATGCTAATATTCTTTTTCAACTTTACCCTCGCTAAACTTTCATAATTTTATAAATGCCCTTGCCTGGAGGCTCACGTGACATTGCGGGCAAATGGCTCAAACCGCCAACGAGCGAAATTTGGCACCGGCAACTCTCACCCGAAGTCACATGACCTCAAGCCAAGGCCACCTTGGGGGGTTGTCAGGGGTTGTGCGACCCGAGGTGGCCCTCGCTAGCTACCAATAGTTAGTCACAAGAAGATTTAAAAAATAATAATTTATTTAAAAATATATACCTAAAGTTCTTTTCAAGTGTAGCTTTTTCCAAATATTATTTAAACTAAAATCGATTTCCAAAGTTATACTTTAACCAATACTCCTTTAACCTAAAGATTTTGCATTTAACCTGAAACATACGCAGCGCATAAGACTTCGTCCGAAGCTTGATGATGAGGCTTTGCTTGAGGTTGCTTTGTACATTTCAGATTCTTTAATTTTTCTTGCAATTTATGTACTACTTTAGCTATTGAGTGTAATTTTTATTGTCTGCACAACATGCATGATCGATCACTTTCACATAACATGCATGATCGATCACTTTCACATATTAGTGGCTTTGGTTAAAGAAATTGATAATAAAAAAAAGATAGCATGCAAAAAATTTCATAAAGAAAAAAAATATACCAAAAGGGCATTAGAGTTAACCTAACATAATCCGGTCCCGTATTCAAAATCTCTGTTTCATAAAAGTAAGACAAAATCTTATGTCTTACTTGGGTTTCTAATTATAACATATTAGTCATGGCTCCAAAATAATATGAATTGATGTAGGGCTCACGCTAAGTGTACGAATGACCTCGTCAAAGGAACCATTCGTACTTGATAGTTCACCTCCGGAGGATCCTAACAGATTGGGCTACACAAATTTCTTGTACTTTGCATAATGCGTGATGAGTTTGGGTGAGATTGTTAAACGTGTTTAAAGTGTTTGATGAGTTTGAGATAAAATAAGATTAGGATAGAATCGTTCACCACTAAGGTATTAAGGTATATACCACCAGTAAAGATAAAATAATTTATAGGTTCATCGCCAATGAATTGAATTAAAAACAGGAGGAATTACTCACTTGAGAGAAATTTTTATATATCAACTAAAAATTCCTAATGCTTAAAACTGAGAATACACCTCTAATCTATAGAGGGACTAGGCAACTAAATTAAAAAACACTAAACTAGGAAACGTTAAGTTAAGAAACGTTAAACTAAGAAACATTAAGTTAGGAAACATCAAATTAGGAAATGCTAAATTAAGAAACATTGAATTAGGAAATATTATATCAGGAAATGTTAAACTAGGAAACAGTATGTTAAGAAACATAAAACTAAGAAATACTAAAACAGGAGACATCGAATTAGGAAACCAACTTGAACTAAGTAACATACTCATATTAGGAACATACTTAATTAGGAAATAGCCCTCTAACCTTCGATTAAGTTGAAATAGCCTTTATTCTTCAATTTCTGAAAATTCTATATTAGACATTTCTCCTTACGGGACCATTGGATCATGTTGTGGCCACAATTTCCTTTGTTTACATAAACATCAAATGGCTTAATCTCCTTTGGGCTACCACGAGAAGCTATCACTAATCCGTGCCCCGTTCCATGTATATATTTGGTATGATGAGCGTGAGCGAGTATTTTAGAAGATATACCGAATTGAATTTGAATTGTCTATTTTGGTGGGATCCACGTGAGATCCATACGAAAGTCACTATCTTCAACAATTTATATTTTGTTTAGTGCGTTATTTTGTTTAGTGCACGTACTACGCTTTTATAATAATTTGTCAATGGCCATCGATATTCTTTTTGCGAGGGTCATCGGCAGCCACTTTTTTAGCGAATTGTCTACTCTCACATGGTAATTTCTAGATGAGAATTGACTTTCTCTTTTCCATTGTCGCTTTTTCACGGGGCAAGAGCATCGGCAGTCAACCCATCATGCTAAGTTCAATCGACATGACAAAGTTGATTTTGGGTCGAAGTTTCGTTTTCGATCAATGGCCCTACTTGTGGGATTAAGAAAGTAAAGTGGCAAAGCCCGTTCAATCTCGTCTAGAAGAACAATCATGCACCACGTGCTATGCCTAACGCCAAAGTCGCAGGAAAAATGATTCTGATTGCCTGAGGAACTATGACATTTGTTGTCAGCACACCTCATCCTGGGAGATGAGATCAAGACAAGAGAAGGAAAACCACATAGTAGGAAGCAAAGAAGGCATTGCCTACATGTAATACCTACTTTAATAAAGCAAATTGACCCATGACAAAAGGAACCGTATAGTAATATATTTCTCGACACGAATACTACACTAGATATTTCAATACCAAAACTCTTTACAAGTTCAAGGACCTGATTAAACGAATCAAAAGTCCAAATGACTTGATTTGGAAAAGAAGAGAATACACCAATTCAAAGACTAAATGTCCGATTTCACAAATTTTGGAGGTAGTAGTGGTAGGTAAACACAAGACCAATAACTTAACGCAGTAAAAGTTGATAAGTTTTTTCTACAAGTGAAAATAACAATGTTACTAAATTAAGAAATTCTCATCAATTAAACTTTTTCGAATGGGTCGTCAAGCGATGCACATCATCAATTCAATAGGGGACAAATGGTCAAAATGTGTTTGTCAAACTAATTTAACTAATTGTATCGCACTATCACTTTTTTCAATTGTGTTACATTAATCCAAATTAAAAAATATATATTCTTAATGTGCCTTTTGACTAAGATAAAACATCGGCATTATATCATGAACGCTAACTTATCACCAAAGCCAGCGAATTTCGTCCTTTTTATAATAGAATTGACAGTAGTCTATTTAAATTGCCCAACTCCCAGCACACAGTCATCTTGAACCATTTTCGCCCTCCTAAATTTGTAAAGGCAAAAAAAAAAAAGGTGCTACTTTTTCCTCGGCTAGTCCAGTCAGCCACTGAAATTTCGGAGAAACTACCGACCAAGCAGCTGGGGGCCACCATGACAGGGTCAACCTTTTATACTTTTCCACATGTCCAGCTCTTACTGGACGGACTACGATGATGTCTTTGACTATCGCCATCCCACTCCAGCAAGTTGCCGATCGACCGTTGGCCCCACTGATTAGTCACCGCTGCGATTGCCCGATGAGGAGGTGCACGAGCGAACGACTTGTCAGGGACGCTTGCCGAGACTTGACCAATCATGTGGTTAATACACTTTTACCTTTTATTAAAAATGCTCCAAACTTTCCCAATTTATAAATGCCGACATTTTAATTTAAATGCAAAATTCTTATTAATTTACTGAATTTTGGATAATATTTTAAATTTTGGCGAGAAAAGCTTTGTTCAATTGCAAACAAATAGACATTTCATCCAAGACTATCTAACTTGTCTAGATAGAGTTTTAATTTTTACTTGATTTAAATTGCACATGCACACTTTGACTTTTCTCAAATTGAAAACTCTTGAATTTTCACAATATTCAAATATTGATGCTAAGGTTCACATTTGACTTTTTCTTTTTTAGTAGTTTTTACATTTTGGCAAGAAAGTAAAAAATACTTTTTTCTTTGTTTTTTGTTTTTAATTCAAATAAGCAAGTCTAGTGAGATGCATTATTTAGTATTTAAAATATGCTCACTTAGTCTATTGAAATTTTCATTTATCTTTTGGTTAGTCCAAAAATTTATAAAATTTCAATTAAAATGCATATTTTGCATGGAAATAGGAATTAATGCATCAAATAATTATAATCAAAGTTTATAACTTAAATTGCAAATTTCATTGAAATTCAACAACCAACTGAAATTTACATTCCTGAAATGTACATTACATGATAAGATGATTGAATGATTCTATCTAAAGAGTCACGTGATTGGTATATGAACAAATGCCATTTGCCACCATGCAATAAAAAAATTTCCAAATAAAACTATTTATGCATTTTTGAAAGACTCAAAAAAATGTACGATATTTCTCTTGAGGGATGAAAGTATCCATAATTAACTCTTCCGTTTACATTGGCTTTTTATCTAGGGCCAGTCATTTCTTCTTTCGGCGAGAAATCAAATAAATGACCTCGTTCCGGGTGCCGCTCGGCATGTTTATTCATCTACGATGACACGTCAGCTCAATTAGTTTCCGCATTTAGCGTAATTGACCATGGTTGAGTTCTAGATTAGAAAAAAGTTAAAGAGAAGACCATGGTTGAGTCCACTGTCTTCACTTGAGTAGCAGCCTATAAATACCCGTTCAAACCGCTCGTTCTTCTCTGTTGAGTAAAGGCTAAGGAATTTCGAGTCGTGGCTGGTTCGTTCTTCTTCTTCTTTGTCGTCATCATCTCCTCCAGGTTAGGAATTCGGCCTGATTCAATTCCCTTAGCGCTATTTCGTAGCTTTCATTTCGACTTTAGTTCAATGGGTTCGCCTTTCTGCTGTTGTCTCTAGTCTATCATTATAGGACGGATAGTTTCCGAGTTCAGCATCAGCAGAAGCTCCCGTGCTTAATGGTCATGGCAGTTGATCTAATTCAACTAGTTAGTTTGTCCTTCTTTCGTTCGGGCTCGAATGGAGCTGATACCTGCTGTTTTGGTTCAATAGCTCTGCTTCACGTCTCTGGATCACTCTGCCTGAATCTGTAAATATTGTAGCTCCCCGTCGATATTCACATTAATTTGCGCATTGATTGACGTATCTTCCAAGCTAAAGAATATATTGATAATTTGTTCATGGCATCCAATTGCCTTATAAATCATTTTTAGTCCGATCTCTCTAGGGTGCCGGCTGAGACAACTACATCTGATGCTCTGAAATTCTTGTTCAAGAGGGCGCTAGAAATGAAGACTTGGGTTGTGTTGGGTCTGGTCTGAGAGAATTATCAAAGAAAAGGGTTGTATATCTACCCCTTTTTGGGTATCCGCTGCATTGTTTTTTCCCCTTAGTTCTTCGCAATTATTTTGAGGAATCAAAGTAGAATAACATTTCTGCAGGCTAATAGATTAGTCTCTGGCCTCTCGTCCATGGTTCTGATGACCGTATTTTGTTACCATCATTGACTTTCCATTTGTGCTCGGTTCAGGACGAAGTTTGCTCACTGAACAGATTCGCCTTTCTCCGACATTGCTCGAGATGTGTCCTCCGGCTGTCACCCCTCTGTTCGATCTAAGAAATATCAGTTCAAATGAGGAGCTCTTCAAGTTCATGTTTTGCATGGCTCGTGCAGACTTTTTTCCGGCAAATGTGATAACAGATGTGAACCCTTTCAACTGTCTACCTGAAAATTTGCCAGGTGATCTGCTCCTCAAACTCCTCTTTACCTGCCAGTGTGCTGCTAAAAGATTGCACGTGTTGACTAAAATTGCATGCCACAATTGATCTTAGCAGAAAATATGTGGTACTTCACGAACTCAGTGGAGAACAAGGGGGCAGAAGGCGGATTCTGGATGCCTAGAGGAGAACCCCGTGAGATATTTGGTGATGCTTTCATCGATGGTTGGGAAGAAACTCATGAATTCTATGAAGGACGAGGCCCGGAAGTTGAAAAAACTGACTGGTCGATGCTGGAGTACTATATGACTTCGAAGGTGTCAGGAGAAGCTCTTTCGGCAAAGGTATTACCCAAATTCCACATTGTCTACACTAATTCACTGATGCATTTTTACTCCCCACCCCCCCCACCACCACAATCATACTGCCAGTCAACAACTAGTTTGGGTTGGATTTTGTGCAGGACGCCAAATCACTATGCAAAGTCTTCCGCAGTAGCAGCTCGCCACTATCTGACAGTAAAATGCTGCAAAATGCTGCGGGTACTGAGTTCCGTAGAGAAAACTACCTTTACTCCCTGCCTCCAGATAATTTCAACATACCTACCGAGCAATGCATAACAAACCAAATGCAGGTGTGCCTTACGGACTTCTTTGCGGTTGCTCGGTTCTTCCTAAATTCTTGAATAAAATTAGATTGGTTAGCAACGTCTAGTTATTGGAAATATATAAATTTACTGCTTAGAATGACTTACGGTTGTGAATTTTCAAGATGCTGAAGCATCAAAATAAGCGCATTATGTTCACTAACTGAAAATTAGTTCAATTGATCAGAAAATGTAAACTTACGGCATCAATCTGGGAAGAACAGAGAAGTTCTGAGATTATCAGTAACTACCATTATGTGCCTTGTATCAGTTGGCTCATATTATAGTGAAAGAATGGTCTTCACTATTGAAATATGCTTGTAAATGATCTTTTCCATAACTTTCTCGGGATTGGATGTCTGGACTCTGAAATGTGGATTTCTTGCTTATTGTAATGATCTGCATCCTCGTGGCTGGTTACATGGACGCTAGTCACTGCTGTTGCCTCCCGAATGTTGCTATCTCCTGGCTCATCAACTCTAGTATCTGTTGTAGGTTAACACCACTTCCCGCAATATTATGCGACGTGCATCCAGTTTCTCGGCTAGCCATCCCATTGAAAGTCTGCCTGAGCTGGATCATATTGATTCTGGTGACTACTTAGAATTGCTGGACCTTGACATTCCACAATCGTCATCTTCCCGGTCAGATAATTCAAGCTGCATGACCATGTCGTCAGATGAAATCTTTGATTATCTGGTCGCAATGCTGGACTCAGAAGCTGAAAGTGGAGATCATGTAGAGCATAGGGATGCCGGTTGCAACCTTAATGTCTCTGATTCTTGAAAACCAGATGACATTGTTGTCCAAGCAGCGATTTCAGGTATCTTCTTTAGCCTCCTTGCATCTGGTTTTCAATAGAGAGGAGCTACTGCTGGTTCTATCTCATCTGATCATTGATGTTGCTCATTTTTATGGTGACAATCACCTTCAAGGCCTGCACATTTTATGTCTGCATCGTATGAGAAAGGAGAACGCATTTTCTTAAGTTCATGTGAACATATGTGAGTGATTAGCTATAGCTAAGAATGTAGCCTAATTGGTAATTAATACCATTGACCAGCTTAACTGACACCAGTATTGCCTAAGTTCTAGTCATTGCAGTGGAATTTGCCCGTCTGATCAAGAAAGTTCAGTGATTGTGTAGTTTAAGGTCCTATGACGTTAGAATCCCTATATGCATGATTTTGTAATTTCGATGTATTTAGACTGCTAATGACAAGTAAATTAATTTGATCAAAAGATCTACTTCATTTCCCCCTTCTAAGCCATTGTTTTGTTCATCCTAAAGCTTGCCAAATCAGTGCAAGATTTCATTCAGATCACCATTTAGTGAAGGGTCCTGAATAGCTGGTGCTAACTTACAGGATTGCCTATCGAAGAGAGATCTTCACAGAATGCTAGAGATGGCAAACCAGTCAATACGGATGGCAGTCCCCCATTGACTTTAACTTCTCGTAGCAGCCAACTGCCGGACAGTAGCCAGACACCATCCGCTGATGGAAGAAACGAGACAGATGGGAGGTTGAAAAAGCTCAAGAGGAAGTACCTTCCAACATCAAGTTCTCAGAGTAGCGATGGGTCGAACAGCGACCGAGCACCTTCTCCTGGTCCTGGCAGAAGAACGAAGACTAATGGAACATTCAAGAAGCTGCGGAAGAAGTACCTATGCTTCATGCCATTCTAGTTCATCTCTTCAGTACTCACAGTCACAGATGGAGCATGGAGTCAAGAGGAAATATTTTGATGAAGTAGGTCGGCAATCCTACCACCTGCACAGATGTAGTTTGGATGCATTCTACTTCTTTTAGGTTGGATTCTTGTATATACTATATACTATTGGACGGAATAATTGTGGGTACATTGAGGTGGCATCTACAACCCAAGACTATTTAGTGGATTATGGCATAGGGGGAAATGGTTTTATTTATTCAATGCCGGAGACAGATCTGTTTTTTCTAAGCCTAGCTTGATTTCAAGTACCTGCAGGTGATATGGAAAAAACACATAGACAAAGGTATGCTATATGGACGTGTTTGGTTGGTCTATGTTAATAGTATAACAGTAGAGTTTCCCTTTTTTTTCCGACTTGAGAGCTTTATGTACATGAAACATCAGTTGGATGCTGTATCATTAGGCAAAACGTGTATGGTTCAGCTTCATTAACGAAGATTTGGTGATAAGTTCTGGGCTTATGATGGCCCGACTTTCCTTTTTCTCTGCCTCTGGACCTTGAGTAATGCATCCGATTGGACCTTGAGTAGCACTGCCTTATGGCAGGCATCGTCATCGTGTCGCCTAAAGAAAATCTGTGCGGGTTTTCCGCAGCAATATCGGTTGCAGAATAGTCTTTACAAATTGCACCGCAATGGTGCCCTCTATGACATCTAATAGGGGTTGTAAGACGCGGAAAGTGCCAAAAAAGTCATAAACCTTTTGTTTTTGTGCTGATTTAGTCCTAAACATTTTTACGTTATGCCAATTCAGTCATTTCTAGCCAATTTTGGCTAGATTTTGCTGTCTAGACGCCGGCCGATTAATGTGGTCTGATTGGCACTGACGTAGACAACTTTTAATAATATTTTAATATTATATAATTTTTTTTTTCTCTTTTTTTCTTTTTTTCTTCCCTCTTCTTCCTCCAGCCGGTCGCCGGACCTTGGCGACCGACCAAAGGCGATGGCTGGCGAGGTCGAGGTTGATCTCACCGGCCACCTCGCCACGACCTCGCCGGCCACCTTGCCAATGGCCGCGAGGGCGGCCTTGCACTGGGCGGTGAGGCTCGCCCTCGCCGGATCTAGCGAGGGTCGAGCCTCGCCCGACGGATTGACGCCGCGGGGGAAGCCAAGCGAAAATTCGGGGCCGGAGCCGTGCGACCGTGGACACCCCCGAGCTCCCATAAAACCCTAGAGACGACGACAACGAGCGGAGGGAGGAAATTTCTAGGGTGAGATTAGGATCAGGGAATGGAGCGGGGAGAGCTGGCCTCGCGCCGAGCTAGCAAGGCTCGCCCTCGCTGAATTTGGCGATGTCGAGCCTTGCCGGCCATGGGCGAGGCTTAACCCTCGCTAGATCCGACGAGGGCGAGCCTCGCCGCCCAGTGCAAGGCCGCCCTCACGGCCACTGGCGAGGTGGCTGACAAGGTCGACCTCGACCTCGTCGGCTGTCGCCTCTAGCCGGTCGCTGAGGTCCGGCGACCAACTGGAGGAAGAAGAGGGAAGAAAAAAAGAAAAAAGAATTCAAAAATATTAAAATATTATTAAAAGTTGTCTACGTCAGCACTAATCAGGCCCAACCAGCGGCGTCTAGTCAACAAAATCTGATCAAAATTGGTCGGAAATGACTGAATTGGCACAACGTAAAAAAGTTTAGGATTAAATCGGCACAAAAACAAAAGGTTTAGGACTTTTTTGGCTCTTTTCCCGTTGTAAGACCCATAGGCGATAATTATAATTGCTTGATCACGGCTATTGATCATTGAGGTTGCCCGGCTGTTGTTGTTGATTGCCAAGTCCGCGCGACCCCATCATCGGCTCATCGAGGGATCCCGGGTGATGACCGACAGGGGTTGCCTGAATGTAGCAAATTCGGCTTGGGTCATGTGATTTGGGTTAAATTTAGGCCCATGGTGCGGTGCGCACGCATTGCGCAAGCGGATGGCGCGTTGCGTGCGCAAGAGCTGAAAAGATTGGTAATCTTCGAGAGCACTGCGATGTCAAAAGAAGGTTGACCAAATGCGCTGCACTTTAGTAAAGGAAAAATGACAAAATCGACATGTCATCTTTTTGAACTTCCTATCTCTTTGGACAGGGAGTGACCTTAGCACGCAAGCAATTCATGTGGATCCACTACATAGAAATCCTCAAACCGTAGCAATCTTACATTGTGCGAGGATGAGATTCTCACATTAAACAAGAGGCGGGGCAATGATGACGAGCCTCGACTTAGCACCGCAAAGATCTTATCTATGATTCTAACATTCGCTGCAAAATGCTCAATTAGGGTCATTGTTTCATTATTTATTTGTAATTTAAGGTACGAGCGCAAACACTTTGCTACTTCTGATACTTAGATAGAATGGACTAGTATCATAAAAAATTCCCAACTTTACGTCCAATCTCAATTTTACCAACTTTTACTAAATCTACCTTCATTAAAAGTTTCTTGTTGACAACCAAGAGATAGGAAACTCTTGAGCACGAGCTATTCGAGCATCCTGAATGGAGTGTCCCAAGCGCGAGCTCTCCAAACACACGAGATGGAAGACTCCCGAGCACAAGAGATTGAAGATTGAGCGCAAAATCAAACATTCCTAGACAAGATGGAAGGAAAACTTTCTTAAAAGTAAGAGTAATTAAAGGAAGCCTACTGTAATTGGTCTAATTTTATCCAAATTTTAGCTCCAAGAAGATACTGTTAGGGCGATGTGGAAATTCATCTCCAAAGACATCTTTTGGGATCTGAAATGTAAGGAAAAACTATAGCAATGACGTACCAATAAGGGTGATATTGGATGAATGGTTAATGTGATGGGAGTCTTGTAAAAATTGGTGGTTTACTATGGAAAAAAAGAGAGTTTATGGTAGTATTGGGACCGGATCTAATGTTGAGAATTTTTCATAAGAGAAAAAAATGTTTTTAGTAAATTTAGGACTTGACCTAAAGTTTGAATTTTTTATTAGAAAAAAAAATTATGGTAGAATTAAGGCTGAAGTTAAAGGTTGGGGTATCATTGGGTATTTGGCCTATGAACATGTGACCTTGACTCAAAGTGATTTACATGCAATTTGTGACATTTGAATAGATGCCCTTTAGTTTGATATATGCTAGAATGAGCTGCTAATATTTAGTGCGGTGCTTCTATGAAATAGTTAAATTAGATGCATGTAGATTTATAGTGGTTCAACTTAGATTAAGCTAATGTATACTCTCCCAAATTAACAACTACTAATAAGGTTAGAATCCAATAATTATCCCTTGAGTAGTTACAACACAATGTTTGCTGTTTCTACCCAAAGTTGTAGATTACACTACACTTTTCAAGTACTGCTAACACAGTTGTACAATGATCAAATCACATATTACAATAAGGAACAACTCTCTAAAGAGTATAACAGGACTTGGATATAAGCACGATTGTAGTAATCAAATAGAATGCGACTATACCAATGTTTGTAACTTTCTCGCTCTTCCCCCTTATGTCCTGCAGCATGTATTGATTTTCTTATGTAGTTCTCAATCTTTAAACTAGCCGTTGGAGGATCTTCAAGAGGATCGATTGGTCATTAAAATTGATGGACACAATCACCGAAGATTTGGTCGCCCATACAATCAAATCTTTAGGTAATTGGGAGGTCTTCCTAAATTTATTTGGCCTTGGTAATAATTAATTCCTTTGAATTTGGTAATAAACCAATTGATTTATCTCTAATCTTCTTTTCATAATTTCAATCCCTGAAGATAGCTGTTAAATCCCTTTTGACACATAATATTAGTCAAAGAAATTTTTGGGTCTCTTATCCAAATAATAAATAAATTATAAGCATGTTCAATTAATATAGTCGGCTAATTATATCGACAATTTGTGAGTATATTTAAGCTATTTGCTTCTATTCAACTTACGAACCATCATCCATGGGTCTTACTCACTATCTCAGTGTAACAAGACTAAATAAATTGTTTACCTTGTTTGGTATTTCCAAGTCTCCATTAACTTCACGTTGTTCATGACTTGTTCACCTCCATAAAGGTTCGTCCAATTATCATTAATCTTTCACTTTATACTTGGGGTACCTTCGACATTAGGAAAGGATATCAACTTCACTCGAGCTTCTATCTTCCAATCCATCTAAGCATATTAACAATCATGTCTCTACCAAGCTATTCACCTATTCATGGTATCTCCAAGCTTTATCGAACTCACCGTCTAGGCTTGTTCACCTTCTACTTAGATACTCACAGCTTGTACACACCTCTACACTCGTTCTATGCCTTCTTCACCCTTGATAAAGAACTCTTAATTTTTAGACAATCCTATTAGGACACCATTTGCATTTTGATTTGTGCATCTCTCACCTAGTCTTACTCAACCAATACATGCATTAGTAGTCATTGATTATTTTGTCTTCTTCAAATCATCATATGAGATTTTCCCAACATCTTTGGTGGCCGCCCCTCATTGTCATGATCTCACTTGGTGTCTTTGGAGTTCTAATCAAGGTAGGGTTTGTAAGGATAGAATTGGTACCATGTGATTGAACAATGCATAATGTTTCAATTTTATGCCATTCCGTGTTTAATATATAGTCGTCATAATCCCTTAGGTTCCCTTTGCATTATATATTGCATATTATATTGGAGAATTGGATCTTTGAGCCCTCTCAATCATAACGGTTCATATATCGCATTTAAAATCAAGAGTTTTTATTCTATGCAAGTATAATGTCTGTTGACACCCAAAAATACCCTTGCAAACGCGTGCCGGTTGTGAGGGGCAGAAAACTCTAAAATCACACTTGTTGCCGCATGTGGGCTGTAATTTACATTGGCCTAACCCATAGTGGTTATAAAAATAAAGAATAGCCAAGGATTTCGAGAATCCTTAGGCTAAATTTTGATGAACATACAAGCAAAGATACATAATTTTATGATGAAGCAATTGGTTGCTGCGTGTCAAAGTCAAGAGATGCTATTGGAGACATAACATTCATAGTGAATTTAAGCAGGAATGATTAAAAGTGCGCCAAACTCAAGAGGAGTTGTTAATCCTTGTTAGACAAGTCATGAGAATATTGTCAAACAAGTCAAAAATTAGATGTGGATAAGATGGTTCAACAGAGAACGTGGAGTGACTCTTGAGGAGGGAGTAACTAACCACTAATGGTTACTAAATTGGCCTATAAATACCGCAGGCAATCCAACAAAGAGTCCATCAAACAACATACAAACCTACTTTATCTTACCTTTTACTTTTCCTTAATTTAGCTTAGTTGTAGCTTAAGATTCCTATGATAGATTCAATTTCGATGAGTGTCTATACTATTGATTAGATTCCAGTATTAACTCATTGTTCAGCATCGTCGATTAAATTCTAACGTTGTGTCTACATACTCATCTAAAAACAGTGTTTACTAGGTGCTATCTTCACTATCCAGTGTCATCAATTAGATTTCGACGTTGTGTCCTCCTACTCACCTAGAAGCGATGTTTGCTAAGTGTTATTACCATTGTCCAAAGTCTTTGATTAGATTCCGACATTATGTCCTCATATCCATCTAGAAGCAGTGTCTCTTCATTGTCTAGCATCGTCGATTTGGTTCTGACGTTGTATCCTCGAACTTATTAGAAAGTAGTGCTTTCCAAACGCTTTTGTAAATATCCGGCATTGTCAAATCGTCTTCGATATTGTATAAACCACTTTAATTTTATCGGGCTTTCATTATTATGTTAAAGTGAGTGTAGATGGTACTATTAATTAGATTTCGACAGTAATTGTCGTTGATATTAAGCTCATGTTAAGTGTGTTAAGCATATTAAACAACTTCTTTAGATTCGAAATTATATAATAGATGTAGTCTCATTCGCATCTGACCATCTCTGTCCAAAGTTAACATAGAACCTGAGTCTCCTTTAATAAAAATCAAAATATAACGCTTGGTGAAAGATATTTCGTTTCGGGATCTAAAACTGGCGAAACAATGTCAAGGGCACTATTAAAGAAACATGCATGATCGTTGATGATTCTTGATTACCTTGCATGTTTCTTTGATAATCTTGAATTATCTTGAATAATAATTATGGATATTCTTGACTAATCTTGATGGGCTTTAATTTATATTGATACATCGTAAAATGTTTTGCATGTTTACAAATTGATAAATGTATTTCGGTTATATGTAGTTTTCCTAGGGTATAATATCGGTTTTCTTAAACTCACTGATAAAGAAAAATACAAAAAAAATAAATTAGCATTCCATATAGATTGCATTATGAGAATGTTGATTTTCATGTTGTACAGTACACGTCATTTAAAGAGTAACATGTCCTTGCAATTCTTTAATATTGGAGTTAATATTAGTTAGATGCATGTTAGTTTAAGTCATATCACGCATGTCACGTGATATAGAAAAATCATGACCGTGTTATAATCTTTAGGGATTAAATTTTATTAATATTTCATATAAGCTGCATCATAAGCTGCATCTAGGGTTTATTGTTTAGTCTTATCTCAAAAAGAATAATATTCATTATGCATGTTGGATAGTGATTTAGGTTATGCATGATAGTTTAGAATACACATGTTATTTTATTTGAAGAATTTCGCCCACAACACATTGCGTCTAGGCTTCATTTAACTAGTCTTTGCACGAGTGCATTACTTCATGTTTATTTTTATATAGTTTAGTATACACATCATTCAGCATTTAGGAGTTTATATTAGGCGATTCATTTATCTTTTAATTGGATTCATCTTATCATTAATATTTGTTTAGTTGCTGCATGCATACTCATGGTCTTAATCAAGAAAATAGAAAATTAGTTTGATGTCTCATTTAGGTGACTGTGGCATTAATTTGTTTTATTCGTTGATTCCTATCATTCATTAGCCCACATTTACACATATCATTTGGTAATATCAAGTCATGCTTATCATTAAACAATTTAAGTTATGTTCATCATTTAATGCACATGTACGTTTCGGCCATGTAGTTGTTTAAGGAGGTAATTTCGAATTTATCATGTTAATTAAATGTAGAAAATCCAAACAGATTAAATTAAGTTACATATTAGATACGTTTGCATTATGGTGATAAGAATGCGTTAATTAGATAATTCTTGTCTAGTCGTTCATGTCCTAGGTGTGTCATCTAGGCCATGCATATTCTATTATTGCATCTTTATCTTTTGATTCTTATGCTGCATTTGGGAACAACATTACCACTAAAAGTCCTTATGCAAATGTTGAGGCATTTGGCAAATTTTTTAGAAAGCTTTTGCATTATATTTCCAAAGTCCTCTTAGACAAGACCAGAGAAGTTTTGAGTTTTAGCATTTCTGGCATGCTAATATTCTTTTTCAACTTTACCCCTCGCTAAATTTTCATAATTTCATAAATGCCCTTGCCTGGAGGCTCACGTGACAGTGCAGGCAAAGGCTCAAGCCGCCAACGAGCGAAATTTGGCACCGGCAACTCTCACCTGAAGTCACATGACCTCAAGCTAGGGCCACCTCGGGGGGTTGCTAGGGGTTGTGCGACCCAAGGTGGCCCTCGCTAGCTACCAATAGTTTTTTTTTTTTTTTTTTGGTAAGTGCTAGCTACCAATAGTTAGTCACAAGAACATTTTTAAAAAAATTATTTAAAAATATATACCTAAAGTTCTTTTCAAGTGTAGCTTTTTCCAAATATTATTTAAACTAAAATCGATTTCCAAAGTTATACTTTAACCAATACTCATTTAACCTAAAGATTTTGCATTTAACCTGAAACATATGCGGCACATAAGAACCGTCCGAAGCTTGATGATGAGGCTTTGCTTGAGGTTGCTTTGTACATTTCAGATTCTTTAATTTTTCTTACAATTTATGTACTACTTTAGTTATTGAGTGTAATTTTTATTGTCTACACAACATGCGTGATCGATTACTTTCACACATTAGTGGCTTAGGTTAAAGAAATTGATAAAAAAAGATAGCATGCAAAAAAATTTCATTAAGAAAAAAAATGTACCAAAAGGGCATTAGAGTTAATCTAATATAATCTAGTTCGCATATTCAAAATCTCTATTTCGTAAAAGTAAGACAAAATCTTGTGCCTTACTTGGGTTTCTCATCAATTTATAACATATTAGTGGTGGCTCCAAAATAATATGAATTGATGGAGGGCTCACGCTAAGCGTACGAATCACCTCGTCAAAGGAACCATTCGTACTTGATAGTTCACCTCGGGAGGATCCTAACAGATTGGGCCATGCAAATTTCTTGTGCTTTGCATAATGCGTAATGAGTTTGTGTGAGATTGTTAAACGTGTTTAAAGTGTTTGATGAGTTTGAGATAAAATAAGGTTAGGATAGAGTCGTTCACCACCGAGGTATTAAGGTATATACCACCAGTAAAGAAAAAAGAACTTATAGGTTCATCGCCAATGAATTGAATTAAAAACCAGAGGAATTACTCACTTGAGAGAAATTTTTATATATCATCAACTAAAAATTCCGATTGCTTAAAACTGAGAATACACCTCTTATCTATAGAGGGACTAGGACACTAAATTAAAAAACACTAAACTAGGAAACGTTAAGTTAGGAAGCGTTAAACTAGGAAACATTAAGTTAGGAAACATCGAATTAGGAAATGCTAAATTAAGAAACATCAAATTAGGAAATATTATATCAGGAAATGTTAAACTAGGAAACATTATGTTAAGAAACATCAAACTAAGAAATACTAAAACAGGAGACATCAAATTAGGAAACCAACTTGAACTAAGTAACATACTCATATTAGGAACATACTTAATCAGGAAATAGCCCTCTAACCTTCGATTCAATTGAAATAGCCTTTATTCTTCAATTTCTGAAAATTCTATATTAGACACTTTCTCCTTACGGAACCATTGGATCATGTTGTGGCCACAATTTCCTTTGTTTACATAAACATCAAATGGTTTTAAGTGGAATTTGATGCTCCCACATCACTAAATTTGCGAACTTGTGAAAGACAATAGGCTTAATCTCCTCTGGGCTACCGCGAGAAGCTATCACTAATTCGTGCCCCGTTACATGTATATGTTTGGTATGATGAGCATGAGCGAGTACTTTAGAATATATACCGGATTGAATTTGAATTGTCTAATTTGGTGGGATCCACATAAGACCCATATGGAAGTCACTATCTTCAACAATTTATATTTTGTTTAGTGCATGTACTACGCTTTTATAATAATTTGTCTATGGCCATCGATATTCTCTTTGCGAGGGTCATCGGTGGCCTCTTTTTTAGCGAATTGTCTACTCTCACATAGTAATTTCTAGATGAGAATTGAATTTCTCTTTTCCATTTTCGCCCTCCTAAATTTGCAAAGGCAAAAAAAAAGAAAGTGCGACTTTTTCCCCGGCTAGTCCAGTCAGCCACTGAAATTTCGGAGAAACTACCGACCAAGCAGTTGGGGGTCACCATGACAGGGTCAACCTTTTATACTTTTCCACATGTCCAGCTCTTACTGGACGGACTACGATGATGACTTTGACCATCCCACTCCAGCAAGTTGCCGATCGACCGTTGGCCCCACTGATTAGTCACCGCTGCGCCGATGAGGAGGTGCACGAGCGAACGACTTGTCAGGGACGCTTGCCGAGACTTGACCAATCATGTGGTTGATACACTTTTACCTTTTATTAAAAATGCTCCAAACTTTCCCAATTTATAAATGCCGACATTTTAATTTAAATGCGAAATTCTTATTAATTTTTTGAATTTTGGATAATATTTTAAATTTTGGCGAGAAAAGCTTTGTTCAATTGCAAACAAATAGACATTTCATCCAAGACTATTTAACCTGTATGGATTGAGTTTTAATTTTTACTTAATTTAAATTTCACAATTTGTACACTTCGACTTTTCTTAAATTGGAAACTCTTGAATTTTCACAATATTCAAATATTGATGCCCAGGTTCACATATGACTTTCTTTTCTCTTCTTTTTTTTTTTTTCCTTTTTGTCGTTTTTACATTTTGGTGAAAAAGTAGAAAATACTTTTTGATTTTTTTTTTAAAATTCAAACATGCAGGCCTAGTGAGACGTATTATCGAGTATTTAAAATGTGCTCACTCGGTCTATTGAACTTTTCATTTATCTCTTGGTTTGTCCAATAACTTATCAAATTCCAATTAAAATGTATATTTTGCATGGAAATAGGAATTGATGCATTAAATAATTATAATCAAAGTTTATAACTTAAATTGCAAATTTCATTAAAATTCAACAAAGTAAAATTCACATTCCTGAAATTCATATCACATGATAAGATGATTGAATGATTCTATCTAAATAGTCACATGACCCGTATATGAACAAACGGTATTTGCCACCGCGCAATAAAAATATTTCCAAATAAAACTATCTAGGCATTTTTGGAAGACTTGAAAAAATGTACGGTATTTCTCTTAATGGAAGAAAGTATCCATAATTAACCCTTCCGTTTACAGCGGCTTTCTATCTAGGGCCGGTCATTTCTTCTTTCGGTGAGAAATCAAATAAACGACCTCGTTCCGGGTGCTAGTCGGCGTGGTTACTCATCTACGATGACACGTCAGCTCAATTAGTTTCCGCCTATGGCGTAATTAACCATGGTTGAGTTCTGGATTAGAAAAAAGGAAAAGAGAAGACCATGGTTGAGTTCACTGTCTTCACTCGAGCAGCAGCCTATAAATACCCGTTCAGACCGCTAGTTCTCCTCTGTTGAGTAAAGGCTAAGGAATTTCGAGTCGTGGCTGGTTCGTTCTTCTTCTTCTTCTTTGTTGTCATCATCTCCTCCAGGTTAGGAATTCGGCCTGATTCAATTCCCTTAGCGCTATTTCGTAGCTTTCATTTCGACTTTAGTTCAATGGGTTCGCCTTTCTGCTGTTGTCTCTAGTCTATCATTATAGGACGGATAGTTTCGAAGTTCAGCATCAGCAGAAGCTCCCGTGCTTAATGGTCATGGCAGTTGATCTAATTCAACTAGTTAGTTCGTCCTTCTTTCATTCGGGCTCGAATGGAGCTGATACCTGCTGTTTTTGTTCAATAGCTCTGCATCACGTCTCTGGATCACTCTGCCTGAATCTGTAGATATTGTAGCTCGCCGTCGATATTCACATTAATTTGCGCATTGATTGACGTATCTTCCAAGCTAAAGAATATATTGATAATTTGTTCATGGCATCCAATTGCCTTATAAATCATTTTTAGTCCGATCTCTCTAGGGTGCCGGCTGAGACAACTACATCTGATGCTCTGAAATTCTTGTTCAAGAGGGCGCTAGAAATGAAGACTTGGGTTGTGTTGGGTCTGGTCTGAGAGAATTATCAAAGAAAAGGGTTGTATATCTACCCCTTTTTGGGTATCCGCTGCATTGTTTTTTCTCCTTAGTTCTTTGCAATTATTTTGAGGACTCGAAGTAGAATAACATTTCTGCAGGCTAATAGATTAGTCTCTGGCCTCTCGTCCATGGTTCTGATGACCGTATTTTGTTACCATCATTGACTTTCTATTTGTGCTCGGTTCAGGACGAAGTTTGTTCACTGAAAAGTTTCGCCTTTCTCCGATATTGCTCGAGATGTGTCCTCCGGCTGTCGCCCCTCTGTTCGATATAAAAAATATCAGTTCAAATGAGGAGCTCTTCAAGTTCATGTTTTGCATGGCTCGTGCAGACTTTTTTCCGGCAAATGTGATAACAGATGTGAACCCTTTCAACTGTCTACCTGAAACTTTGCCAGGTGATCTGCTCCTCAAACTCCTCTTTATCTGCCAGTGTGCTCCTAAAATATTGCACATGTTGACTAACATTACTTGCCATAATTGATCTTAGCAGAAAATACGTGGTACTTCACGAACTCAATGGAGAACAGGGGGGCAGAAGGTGGATTCTGGATGCCTAGAGGAGAACCCCGTGAGATATTTGGTGATGCTTTCATCAATGGTTGGGAAGAAACTCATGAATTCTACGAAGGACGAGGCCCGAAAGTTGAAAAAACTAATTGGTTGATGCTGGAGTACTATATGACTTCGAAGGTGTCAGGAGCAGCTCTTTCGGCAAAGGTATTACCCGAATTCCACGTTGTCTACACTAATTTCACTGATGCATTCCCCAACCCCCCCTCCCCTTTCCCCAGTCATACTGCCAGTCAACAAACAGTTTGGGTTGGATTTTGTGCAGGATGCTAAATCGCTCTGCAAAGTCTTCTGCAGTGGCAGCTTGCCACTATCTAACAGTGAAATGCTGCAAAATGCTGCGGGTACTGAGTTCCGTAGAGAAAACTACCTTTACTCTCTGTCTCCAGATAATTTCAACATACCTACCAAGCAATGTGTAACAAACCAGATGCAGGTGTGCCTTATGGACTTGTTTGTGGTTGCTCGGTTCTTCCTAAATTCTTGAATAAAATTAGATTGATTAGCAATGCCTAGTTAACACTGGAAAATATGTAAATTTACTACTCAGAATGACTTACAGTTGTGAATTTTCAAGATGCTGAAGCATCCAAATAAGCGCATGATGTTCACCAACTGAAAATTAGTTCAATTGATCAGAAAATGTAAACTTGCTGCATCAATCTGAGAAGAACAGAAAAGTTCTGAGGTAATGATAGTCACGTTTCAATTGCCAAGTAATCTCATAAAAGTTTTGGTTGAGATGATCAATAACTATCATTATGTGCCTCGGATCAGATGGCTCATATTATAGTAAAAAGAATGGTCTTCACCATTGAAATATGCTTGTAAATGATCTTTTCCATAACTTTCTCGTGATTGGATGTCTGGACTCTAAAATAAGGATTTCTTGCTTCTTGTAATAATCTGCATCCTCGTGCCTGGTTACATGGACGCTAGTCACTGCTGTTGCCTCCCGAATGTTGCTATCTCCTGGCTCATCAACACTTTTATCTGTTGTAGGTTAACACCACTCCCTGCAATATAATGCGAGGTGCATCCAGTTTCTTTCTTAGCCATCCCATTGAAAGTCTGCCTGAGCTGGGTCATATCAATCCTGGTGACTACTTAGAATTGCTGGACCTTGGCATTCCACAATCTCCATCTTCCCAGTCGGATAATTCAAGCTGCGTGACCACGTTGTCAGATGAAATCTTTGATTATCTTGTCGCGATGCTGGACTCAGAAGTTGAAAGTGGAGAGCATGTAGAGCATAGGGATGCTGGTTGCAACCTTAATGTCACTGATTCTTCAAAGCCAGATGACGTTGTTGTCCAAGCAGCAATTTCAGGTATCTTCTTTGGCCTCCTTGCATCTGGTTTTCAATAGAGAGGAGCTACTGCTGGTTCTATCTCACCTGATCATTGATGTTGCTCGTTTTTCTGGTGACAATCTTCTTCAAGGCCTGCACATTTTACATCTGCATCGTATGAGAAAGGAAAACATGCTTTTTAGTTCATGTAAAACATATGTGATTGATTAGTTATAGCTAAGAATGTAGCCTAATTGGTAATTAATATCATTGACCAGCTTAACTGACATCAGTATTGCCTAAGTTCTAGTCATTGCGGCGAAATTTGCCTGTCTTATCAAGAAAGTCCAGTGATTGTGTGGTTTAAGGTCCTATGTTGTCAGAATCCCTATATGTGTGATTTTGTAATTTTGATGCATTTAAACTGCTAATTACAAGTAAATTAATTTGGTCAAAAGATCTACTTCATTTCCTCCTCTTAAGCCATTGTTTGTTCATCCTAAAGCTTGCCAAATCAGTACAAGATTTCATTCAGATCACCATTTAGTGAAGGGTCCTGAATAGCTGGTGCTAACTTACAGGATTGCCTATCGAAGAGAGATCTTCACAGAATGCCAGAGATGGCAAAACAGTCAATAGGGGTGGCAGTCCACCATTGACTTTAGCTTCTCAGAGCCGCCAACTGTCGGACAGTAGCCAGACACCATCCGCTGATGGAAGAAACAAGACAGATGGGAGGTTGAAAAAGCTCAAGAGGAAGTACCTTCCAACATCGAGTTCTCAGAGTAGCGACGGGTCGAACAGCGGCCGAGCACCTTCTCCTGGTCCTGGCGGAAGAACGAAGACTGATGGAGCATTGAAGAAGCTCCAGAAGAAGTACCTGTGCTTCATGCCATTCTAGTTCATCTCTTCAGTACTCACAGTCACAGATGGGGCATGCAGTCAAAAGGCAAAGTTTTGATGAAGTAGGTCGGCAATCCTACCACCTGCACTGATGTTGTTCGGATGCATTCTGCTTCTTGTAGGGTGGATTCTTTGTACATACTATATGCTATTTGATGGAATAATCGTGAGTACATTGAGGTGGCATGCCACCTGAGACTATGTAGTAGATTATGGCATTTGGGGGAAATGGTTTTATTTATTCAATGCGGGAGACAGATCTGTTCTTTTTTAGGCCTAGCTTGAATTCAAGTACCTGCAGGTGATTTTAAAAAGCATACAAGACAAAGATATGCTATCTGGATGTGTTGGGTTTGCATATGTTAATAGTATAACAGTAGTGTTTCCCCTGTTTGTTTGCAACTTGACAGCTTTGAGTACACGAAACATCAGTTGGATGCCGTATCATTAGGCAAAACGTGTATGGTTCAGCTTCATCAACGAAGATTTGGTGATAAGTTCTGGGCTTATGATGGCCCGACTTTGCTTTTTCTCTGCCTCTGGACCTTGAGTAATGCATCCGATTGGACCTTGAGTAGCACTGCCTTATGGGAGGCATTGTCGTCGCGTAGCTTAAAGACAATTCTGTAGAGGTTTTCAGTAGCAATATCAGTTGCAGAATAGTCTTTACAATGCACTTAGCGAAATTGCACCGATCCAAGAGTGAAGGTATGAGAATGAAGATGCCGAATTAGAAGTTCTTCCCTTGCCTCATTAGGACCCTCCAATAACTAGCACAAGCACGTGCACCGCCATGGTGCTCTCTACAACACCTAATAGGGGTCAGAAGTATAGGCGATAATTATAATTGCTTGATCACAGCTGCCGATCACTGGCTATTGCTATTGATTACCAGGTCTGCATGACCCCATCATCGGCTCATCGAGGGATCCCAGGTGATGACCGACAAGGTTGCCTGAATGTGACAGATTTGGGTTGGGTCATGCGATCTAGGCATTGGCCTTAGTTGTCCGGAGACCCCTGAGGGCCGTGGTTAGAGGTTGCATAATGCCAATGGTGCCTTACCTCCCATCCGTTTGTCTATATTTTCTTGAAATTTCATTTTCCTTAATTTGTTATATTTATTTTGTCTTTTAACATACTTTATTTTCTAAGTACCATATAAAATATCCAGTAGCCAGCAATGTCATTAATTTCGTGTATAATTTTAATAGATGAGAGATATAATTATTCAAAGAAAAATCTGATTGATAAATTTGCAAAATTGAAGGACTCCCTTATTGATACCTTAGTGAAATTCGAATTTCGACATCACATTTAAAAAATATGATTTACAAATGAGTGATTATAATATCGATACGCTGAGCTAACCATTTAAGCAAACACAATCAATGATATCTTACGTTTCCATTGAGGTTCTTTCCTCTGAAAAAAAAAAAAAAAACTCCCGGGGGAAGAACGATTTTTTGGGAACGACGCAAGAGAGCGAAGTGAAGAGCGGGGGAGGGGAGAGAGAGAGAGAGAATTCGAGAAGCTTCGGGATCTGGCTCCCATCCGCCGCCGTCGAACGTGGCCGATCTCCGCCTCTCTCACAGGTCTCCGGCGCCCCTCTTGCTTGAGGAAAAAACGCGAACCGAGACGGCGACTCGAGTATCGGCCTTCCCCTGCCTCTCAAAGTCGAAAATTTCGAGCGAGTCGAATCGCGCGTAGAACTCGACCAGTGTTGATTTAAGCGGCCGAGCGGTCGCTGAAGATTTCGCGGTCGACTCAATCGCCAGCCGCCGCCGTCGTTCGGCTTCGTCGATCAGGTAACGTTAAACGCTCTGATCGGTTTTGCTTCGAGGAAGTTAGGATCGAGATGTTTTCTTCTCGGCTTAGGTTAATTTCGGTGACAATTCGTGATTACCCCATGCATTGCGAACAACCTGGATCGACTTAGCACGAGATCGGTATCGAACCTGAATTCATCAATGTGTTTCCTCATCTTTCAGCCAAAGGCGTATAACATGTTTGGTAGAATGTTTCTTAGAGACGATGTTTGAACCGAAACAGCATTTCCTTTGAAAGATCAAATCGGTTTCAAGCGAGTTTGTGTCATTGATTTCATGCATTCTGGAATGAATTTTTTATGCATCTGGTTTCGAGTTCGTTACGTGCTGGACGGCGTGGACGCTTGTGAGGTTGAATCATTCCGGGCTTTTCTAAAGTACAGGTAGATTTGGGCTTAAATTTGTTCATTTAGATTGGGCTTGGTCAATGTCTTTGAGAATTGGGCTTAGTTCCCTGATTCGAGCCCATGTGAGCAACATCACGTTGTTCGGCTTCTGGCCAGAATCGTGTACATTTGCCCTGGCCCATGAGACCATTGCATAGGCCATATCCGGACTGGGCCCACGGGCCCGACCCGAGTTCGCCCTATTTTTTTCAGAAATAAAAAATAATAAAAAAATTCGAATGTAGAAGAAAATTAGAGAATGGTTAGCAAAATGGGCCTTGATCAGTTTGTTAGATTTTAAGTGTTAGTATTAGATTAGAATTAGTTCAGTTTCACTTAGTTAGTGCATATAAAGTTTCGACTCGAATTGGTTGCTTGTGGCTCTTCATTGGCCTTCTTCTTCTTCTTCTATTTCTTTCAACAACAAAATTCCACATCCAATGATCCAAATCGCTGGCTATCGTCCATTTGGAGCATACGCTCAAGATTGCGAATCACAAGCTAATGAGCATTTCAAAGATATTTGGATATCATCTAGAGATATTTAGGGTATTTCTTATGATTCTTCAAATTTATTTTGATTATATATATCCGATTCAATATCCTTAGTTTTGTCATCTATTCAAGCCTATAAATAGGCTCCATTTGCTCTCTTTTTTGACATTGAAATTTACAGAATTTTTTTCTTTCCCTTTATTATTATTCAAATGGTAGCAGAGCAGTCACATGCCATCAGTGAAATTTCTCTCTAAAAGAGAGAAACTTTTGGATCGCCAGAGTCATTCAACATCGCCTAGCCCCATCTAGCTTAGATATGGCATCGTCCAATGTCACATAATCTCGTCCTTCCCAATACAATGTTGACCAGCCAAGATCCGACACCAATCAAGCTCCTTGGTCCTCCAGGAAAGGAAAATTTTGGGACAGTAAAGGATGTCTTCTGGTACCTAGTTTCTATGTCCGGACTGTTGGTTCAAATGGTTGCTAGTACTGTGACAATCTTGTTAGGCTATTAGTATGAAGTGGTTTATTGATTTGATATTTCTCAACTGTGATGGATAGTTGAACTGTTGAGGTTGAGTTATTTGAAGGAAAATATTGTGGTGGTTTTCTTAATATTATTGGAGAACGGGTGATCCTGAGAAGAGCAATACTGTGATGACTGAGGTGATTTCCTTTTCTTTAGATCGAATTACTTGTAAGAAGCTTGAGGGTAGTGCCAATTTTCAACAATGGAAGAAAATTGTTAAGATTACTTTGACAAGCAGAAATCAGCATATGCACTTGACTGGGCCTAAACCCAATGATGATGCAACTTGGGATGTTGTTGATGCATGTATTCTTGGTCAGATGCGAAACTCTATGGAGAGTAATATAATTGATCTAGTAACTCACATTAACACAGTCAAAGAACTGTGGGAGTATTTGAGTGTATTGTATTCTGGCCAGAATAACCTTTCACGGATTTATGAGCTATCGCGAGAGTTCTACCAAGCTGAGAGGAAGGGGCGTTCCATTACACAATATGCTGCTGATTTTAAGAGGATATATGAGGAGTTGAATGCTCTTCTCCCTATTTCTGCCAATGTTCAGCAAATGCAAATTCAGAGAGAACAATTGGCTGTAATGGGATTCTTATGAGGTCTTGGTTCAGATTATGAAATTGTTAGGTCTCGAATTCTTGGAGGAGAGACTATTGCATCACTCACGGATACATTTGCTCAAGTCCTTCAGGTATCCCGTGAGTCTTCTCAAGTAACCACGTCTGTGGTAGATAATTCAGCTCTTGTGTTACAATCTCGAACTGGTGGTGGTAAGACTGATGGAGGAAACTGTGGAGGACATAATGGTCATGGAGACCGTGGTGGTCGCCGAGGCACAGGAACAGAAAGAGGCCAAGGCCAACAACAACTTTATGGACAATCCCAAATTTCTATGGAGAGCTCGGGGGCTGTTCGGACTTGTCATAATACTGTGGCAAACCTGATCACTTTCAGAAATTTTGCTACAAGTTACATGGGAGACCTAGGCAGCAACAACGGTTTGCAAATGTTGCATCTAATACTAACTCTTCTTCTTTGCTAAAGTCTTTTAAAGGCCACATTCATAGTGGTTATGTCTAAAGAAGAATTTGCTCGGTACACCCAGTTTCAAATTTCACAGCCCGTTTCTTCCACTACTACTCTGGTATAAACAGGTAATGCTACCGCATGCCCCTCAACTGCTTCTCAAGCTTAGATCATTGATTCAGGGGCCTCCGATCATATGTTAGGCCTTTGATATATTTCCTCTCTTCATCATCGTCCGCTGTTATCCTAGCTGATAGTTCATCTACTTATGTTAAGAGAGTTGTTACAATTCATCTCATTCCTTCATTGCCATTATCCTTGATGCTTTATCTTCTACAATTTCCATTTAACCTCATGTCTATTAGTAAATTAACCAAAAGCTTTTAGTGATATTCTATCCTAATTCTTGTATTTTTAAGGATTTGGCTACGAAGAGGACGAATGGTAGAGGACATGAGTAAAGGGGGCTGTATGTGCTTGAAGACGTTTCATCCATTACATGCCCTAGTGTTGCTTCCCTACATCAGATCAATTGCCGTCTTGGTCATCCTTCTTTGCATGGTCTTCAAAAGTTAAATTCTAGTTTTCAGTCTTTTTCTATTTTAGAGTGATGTCAACTTGGCAAATTGCATAGATCAGTTACCCACCTCGAGTCATTAAACAAATGATGTCTCCTTTTTCATTAGTTCATTAAGATATTAGAGGTTCTTGTCATGGGTGTTTCCAAGTTGGGTTTTACATACTTTGTTACTTTTGTTGATGACTGAGTCACTTGCTTTATTCAATGAAAAGTCCTACAGAATTATTTTCAATATTTTGCTTCTTTATTTCTGAAATTCATACTCCGTTTGGTGGGCATGTTAAAGTTTTGCATTCAATAACATAATGATTAATTTTCTGCACCTTTTTCTGACTTTATGACTCGACATTGTGTAATCCATGAATCTTCCTACTTTGATACACCCTAACAAAATGGTGTATTGAGCAGAAGAGTATGCATTTATTGGAAGTCATCAAGTCCATGTTTTGGTTCCCAAAACCTTTTGGTTTGAAGTTGTCCTGACCACATGCTTTTTCATTGATTGCATGCCTTATTCTGTTTTGCCAGGTGGTATTCTATTTTCTACTTTGTTTCCCAATCAGCCATTGTTTGTCTTACCATCCCATATTTTTTTATTGTCTGTTTTGTTCATGATCATTGACCTGGAGTATCAAAACTTGTTCTTGGGGCTATCAAGTGTATGTTTCTAGGTCATTCTCGTACTAAAAAGGGATACCTTTGTTATTCTCCATTATTGAGGAAAAACTTTATAATTGTTGATGTTTCTCTTTGAATCTACTCCTTAGCATGACGTTCCAATCATTGATTCTAAGGTGGATGAAGACTTAAATGTGACCACCATTTGGTCAACTACTCCAATTGTTTCACTAGTATCTACACAGAGACCAACTTCTCTCAATGTCTGTACTCGGCATCCTCAAGCAAATTGCTCCCCCCTTCCTCCTTTCACTACTACATCATCTTCAGCTTAGCCATCAGTTGACCCTCTTCTTGTATCTGATCTTGATCTTCCTATTATTTATCGCAAAGATATATGTGCTGGCACTCAAACATTTTATTGCAAACTTTATTTCATACTCTTCTATATCTATTTCCTTTCGGTCCTTTTTATCCACTGTTGATCGATATCCTCTCCCCAAGTCTGTAGTTGAGGCATTACAAAGCCTTGACTAGAGTACAACTATGAAAGAAGAATCAAAAGCCTTACAAGTTAATCAAACTTGAGACTCGTTACCTCTTCCTTTAAGCAAAACTGCTATTGATTGTCGATAGGTGTATGCTGTGAAAGTTAATCCCGATGGTTCTCTTGCTTGCTTAAAAGCAAGAGTTGTTACACAAGGGTATGCCTAGTTGTGTGGAGTTGATTATCTGCACACTTTTTCTTCTTTTGCCAAGCTTACATCTGTTTGTATGTTGATCTCTTTTGCTGTCACATATAACTGGCCCTCGTTTCAACTTAATGTTAAGAATATTTCTTGCATGGTACTCTTCATGGGAAGGTGTATATGAAGTTCGGAGTTTGTTGCTCAAGGGGAGTCTGGTGACTGGTTTGCAAGTTAAAAAAGTCTGTGTAGGGCTTGAAACAGTCCCCACAGACATGGTTTGGAAGATTTTCTGTGGTTGTACTCTCTTTTGGACTATCTAGATGTGGAAATGATCACTCTTTCTTTTATAAACAGTCGGGGGAGGTAAGCTGTTCTTGATTGTGTATGTTGATGATATTATCACCGCAGGAGATGACTTGGTTGGTATAGCTGAACTAAAGCTCTATCTTTAGCAACAATTTCAAACTAAGGACTTGACCAATTTGAAGTAATTCATAGGAATTGAGGTGACACATTCACAGAAAGGTAATGTTTTATCACAACAAAAGTATGTCCTACATTTGCTCCCCAACATAGGTATGTTGGGATCAAATCCTCTTGATTCACCTATGGAACAAGGAGTTAAACCGGTAGCTAAGGAAAGAGAAATTCTTGATAATCCTGGGAGATATAGAAGATTGATAGGTAAGCTGACTTATCTCACAATTACTTAGCCAAACATCCCATTTCTAGTTAGTGTGGTAAGCCAATTTCTGTCTTCCCCTCATACATTTCACTGGAATGCAGTTATTCATATCTTGAAGTACTTGAAGAAGGCGGGAAATGAACTGTTTACCCAAACCATGGATATAAAAGAGTTGAAGAATTCTCTGATGCTGATTTTGGGCAAGGTCTCTAGATGATAGAAGATCAATCACTGGCCATTGTACATTGGTCGGAGGAAATCTAGTGTCATGGAAGAGTAAAAAACAAAATATCGTTGCCCACTCCGTTGCTGAGTTCGAATATACAACCCTGACACAAGTGACATGTGATTTAGTATGGATTCAGCAGCAATTGACTGAATTAGGATTTAAAACTTCGGTTCCTATGTCTCTATGATGTGATAATAAGGCAGCGGTACATATAGATTCCAACCCTGTGTTTCATAAGAAAACGAAACAAATTGAGGTTGATTATCATTTTATTCGATAAAAGCTGTAGAAGGAAATGATTCTTCCTAGTCACATTAGGACAAAACTTCTAGATGATGAGATGATAGAATATATTTATAACAAGCTGGGCATGATTAATATCTATGCTCCAGCTTAAGGGGGAATGTTAGAGATATTTAGATACTGGAGATATTTAAGGTATTTCCTTTGATTTTCTGTTTTTTATATTGATTATGCGTATCTGATCTGACATCCTTAAATTGTCATCTATTTAAGCCTACAATAGTCTCCATGTACTCTTTTTAGGTTTTGGACATATCTGTTACATTTTATTATTATTCACAAAGTAATTTTTGGTAGCCCTACAATCTGTACATGTTTCAAGGTTATTTTGATTCACCCAGACGAATTCATTGTTGGTTATGCAACATGTAGGGTCTTGTAATGGGGGCCAGCAGGACAGAAGTGAACTTGAGGAGATTACTTGTAGCTGCACCTGAGCAAGAGAATCAAGCGAAACTTGCTAATGTATGTCTTCCGTCTGAAACCAGGCTGGTCATTGTTCTCTGTCTTTATCCATTGTCAATAGAGCAAACTTTGTTTTTGGGGTCTTTGTCTCGAATGAATTCTGAGTAGTTTGCTCTGACAGATCTGCATTACGAGGGTGTGCAAACTAAGCTAACTAGGAGAGAAAACCCAAGATATAATGAGCAATCGAAGATGAAGAAAAGATTAGTTGACTGGATTTTGGTCAGAGCTAACATAGTTCCTCTTGAGAATGCAAACTTTGTTTTGGGAAGGAAAAAGTTATGACTCTTGAGGATAGGAGCTAGCCTCATTTAAAATTTAAGTGACTTACATGAAACAATTAGTGTTGGATGATTCCAAATAAGAAGGTTGGTGCTTGGATGAAGGGAATGAAGGTTCTTTGAACAAGTTCTCAATACAAAGTTTGGTGACTTTTATTGTGACTGTTGGAAATGACCAACATGAATCTCTTTACTGGTAGCCATATGGCTGTTACTTTGTCCTTCTGTAGTTTTTTTTTTTTTCTAATCGTAATCAATGATTGCTTCATTTTGACCTTAGTGGGCGCAGGATCCTTTCAGTAACCCCAGAGGGTGTAACTGTTTGTTGCCTCTACCAAAAGAAAAGGCGAGATGATTAAATTGAAATATATTGAGGTTCCAAACAAGTGCTCAATCTAGAAATTAATGACCAGTTCAAGTATATGTACTGCAATTCACCTCTATGAACTTATTCTCCCAGGAGATGATTAGTTTAGGGCGACTTAGTATTTTTTGTAATAGTTAGTCTAATGTATGTTTCGTTCAGGTGTGCTCTGTTATTTATCTAGTTAGTGATGTTTCGTTCAGGTGTGCTCTGTTGTTTATCTAGTTAGTGACTTTCTCAGTTCTACTCTTTATTGTTCTGTGAAGTGCTAGATCCATCTCTTTACTTTTACAATGCTGTTGTCATGTTGGCTTTGCAGTACATTGCTACCTTAGGAGAACAACTGGAGCAGCTGGCGGAGGAGAGAACCCCAGATAGGTTGCCGAGGTCCTTAGCATGTCCTTTGGATCTCTGTCATTTACTGTTGTTTTTGAATGACATGAGCATTGGATCTTGGATTTTTCATCTTTGTAAATCGGACTGCGTAGACATTTTTTTGTGCTTTCTGGTTATGGACCCTCTGGCATGATTTTGTTGGCTGGCTCACATTTCTTCTTATTTTCATTCAGTGGGACTGCTTACATTAGAATACAGCAGGAAGAAGACTTTTCCCATCAACCGTTTAACCAATTAAATATTGTGAGCTATTCTGAATTTTTTGTTAATTAAATTGTTTTTTAGAGTGGCTAGTCCTGTTATTTTGTGTGAAAGGGAGGGAGGGAGAGAGGGATCAATTTCTTAGGTTTTGAACCTATCTGTTAGCCGGACATTGAGATAAACCTATTGAGATTAGTGTTTTGGGTGATATGTGCAGTGAGGAGTTTAATGTCTTACTCATAAAGCACAGTAAGTAGAGAATATATGCTCTTTGGGTCGAAATGTGTATGTTGATGTTTCAATTCGTCTTGGAAATGCGAGAGGATTTGTGAATGGGTGAGTGATGACCTTCCATCGTTTTTGTCGCTTGTGGAAGCCTTTTTAGCTGTTGGTCTAAATTTTATCATCATTACTATGGTGGAATTCAGTGATGCATTAATGTTTTAATTAAAAATAATTTTCTTGGGTGTTATACGCAAGCACAGGCTTGCATGTGCGCACACAAGTAAGCATGCCTTCATGGCTACATGCTTCAGAATTTTATGTCAGTTGCCATTCATTGCTTAGCAGTAGATGTGAGTACACGAAGTTTATAGCGACTCTGTTGGAAGACATCAAAATGAAATTTAACCTTTTCTTTATTGTATCTTTGAAGTGAACATGCTCGAAGTTGAATCAGCACTCATCAGATCTGCTGCCTTGATAATTGCATGGATTTGTTGGTGCAGAGTTCGAAAGGCAATGGTGATTGATTATTCTGAGAAGATTGAAGCAATTACAGCTAAGTTATCTGCTCCTTTTGTGAGTGCGCATGATGTTTAAATTTTTGTGCTGTTCTTCTATATTACAGCTGAGATTCAATTACTGCCGGTTTCCTGCATGTCTCCTGGACATGTTTGGTTTGGTCCATAGAGTTATATCACCTTTTCTCTTCCTGCAATTACTGAAAATTTTTATAAGTTGCTATCCGCACTTTCATCTCTGTGATTGCTTTAAGTACAATTCTATAAGCTGAAAATAAATGGATGCATTAAATCTGCTTTTCCCCTTCCAGATACGAACCTGGGTTTTGTGGTTCTCTTCATTTCATCGTTCTATCAGCGTCTGTTTGTGCTGTTGCGGATGGAACAGATTCTTTGAAGGCATGGGAATCCCTCTTGAACTTTTGCTCAGAATGAGTTATACTTTTCAGGTATTTGGCATACAGAATTAGAACAGTTCTTATGGATGAGGTCGAAGCCCCTTAGTACCTTGTTAGTTAGTTTTGTTTGATCATTTAGGAATACAAAATTGTGACAGAATTGATGGAGATGCATGATTGGCCCTCTAGTTTACAACATTGGGACTTGTTTTTGATATTTTACATGTTCACGACCCCATTTAATATAGTGAGAACCAAAAAGGCATTGACTGGCGATGAGAGAGAGAGAGAGAGATTATACTAGATGGTTTCTAATTGCTGCTGCATGCTGCAAATTTTTTAGCTTTACTTCTTGCAGGCATCTATGATGTGCCTGTGGTGGTTGTCCACTCAATTAATCCTTTTCAAGTGCACCTTTTAATTGAAAAGTTTGAGTTGCTTGCCGTCACGTATGAGGTTTCATGTGATCTCTGCTTGCGTTTCTCAGCATGATGTGCATGAGCCTCAGGAGCCCTTTCCAGGAAGTTCTTCTGGAGACAGCCCTAAAAAAGAATTGGAAGATCTGGTTACCCCAAAATCAGGATTAAGAAGGCAATTTGTGTAAGTGAATCTACTGCAGTGATGGTGTGTCTATTTTATGCAACGCTTAATAGAGTGCCTTTCTATCGTAATAATAAGTTATCTACATGAGCTATTACCAATTCACAATTGTAATTCGTCACTTGGATTCTTTAACAGTCTGACCTCAAGTACTGCAGGTACAACTCAATCCCGTAATGAAGTTGACACATCAGGACCTGTCAAGCTAGATGCTGCAGCACAAGCACACGTTGAAAAGCACAGGTACGTCTTATCATTCTTGTTTGTCAGTAATGACATATCATCATGATTGTGTTATTACCAGACAACTTTATAGTCTGGGGTTTCTCCCATACCCAAAGCTACTGATTAGTTCATGCATTGCTTCTTGTCCATTTCAAAAATGTTTTCATCCCCGAACACCTGATTATGGGGGCACTGAGATCTTAGGGAGTGTAACCCTACTAGTGGGGAAAAAACTTGGTTGTTATTTGTTGTCGTCGTGGAATAAAGGCTGGAATGTGAAGGATGTAAGAATCTGGTCAGGTATGTAGATATGTTGACATGAAACGTACTGAACAATAACACAACAGTAAAAAGTGGAGTAAAATTTCAAGAGTCTGGTGTCATGTGAAGTTGAAGATATGCTGTAAGATTAGTAGTGTATGTCTCTTATATGGTAGAAATAAGGTCAAATCACTTTCACCTTTCTTGGGCTTACAAGTAGAGTGTGATTTAGTTCGTGGGTTAAGATTCCCTCCATAAGTGTCTAAACTTCTTTTTTCTCCAAGCTAGTTTTCCATCTTCCACATTGAACCTTCAGCTTACTTTGTGGCTACTGCTGAAATATTTGACCAATACTTTGGTGTTATGATTGTCCTTCTTTAAGTATATTTAAGCAGATACTAATTGCAACTTTTCCTTTTCAACAGAAAGCTTCAAGAAGATCTGACGGATGAAATGGCTGGTTTGGCAAGGCGACTGAAAGAGAGTAGCCTCGTGATGAGTCAGTCCCTGCAAAATACAGAAGAAGTAAATCTTGATACCACGTTAGGTGTCTTTTAATATTTATCTTAATTCCTTTCGTAATGGCAACCCCAGGATGTAACTTGAGCAATCTACTTCAATCTAGCAAGTCTCTTGCAAAACAGCTGCTTTAATCATGACATTTCCTTGGGCAGTGGCTATTCCATCCAACTCAACAATGTACTTAGTTTAGCAATGTCCTTATGGGTTGCATTGCAGATAATACTTGATTCAATGGAGAAAGCTGTTGAGCACAGGTTGGCAAGCACAAATCGGGTTAATGTTTGAGCAATGGAGATATATTCAGAAAGCTCCAAGACTACATGCTTTACTTGGCTTCTGATCTTCGGAATGATATGTATCTTTATTTTGGTTGTGCTTTTGATTTGAGTCACTTAAGACAATCCTACTTTTAAGTTTTGTCTGTTGAGCTATAATACTCCCATCCTGTGATGTTGTCAAAAACGTGAGTGTAAAATATGTGCAGCCTGAACGTTCTTTGCTAATTGAATTGCGATTGAGCTCTTTTAAGGTTCTTTCGACTGAGATAAACAGTGCCTATGACGCTTGCATTTCTGATACACTCAAGGGTTAATGATGGACAGACCACTGTCAATATATTCGAAAGAGTGTCCTCGTCGGTGCCGTTTTAATGTGGCAATTGTTTCTTTAGTATTTGCAAAGGGGAAGTAACTTCCATGCTGAAAAACCCTAAAATAAACCTGACGAGTGGCAAGAAGCACTAAGAGAGCTGTATAGGGTGGGAATGTCCTAGCAGAAGTAAATGCTGCTTGGGGAGGAGCCTTTGCTCATGCAAATAACACTGACAGAAGTATTAGGTACCGTTTGAGTTCTAGATGAATCAATTCGCCTCTGACAAGTGGCGTGCTCCTGGATTGGAACTATTCACGATGAATGCCCCTGAAAAATGGCGATGGTACTCTGTGGATTCCCATGATCTGGCAAAAACCAAAAAGAGAGAACAACAAAATCACTAGTATAGGCACCATGATCATGGTTCAGCCAGAGCTTTGAAACTGAGACAAATGCTCGTTCATTTCTACGTACGACAATAAAGTAGAAAGACCAAAGATCCAACAGAGTATAAACGACTCTCAACATGTTCCATAACTGTAGTATCACGTCACAGCCACAACGAGGACTGAGGATGCTTTGTGAATTTACAATTCTTCGCTCAATAATCATGATCCATCCTTTTTCAGCAGATGATAGCACTAAAAGGAATTAGTACAATAACGTACGACAAGGACTCAGAGGAAAGTAAGCCAAGAAGAAACAAAAATCCTAGTCGCAAGGGTGAAAAGGCAGAGACGTCTAAAAAGACCAGCGTTCAATCGGGTCAGAGGTGACATCCTCCTGACTTTAGATCCCTAATTTCGAACAAGGAAAGTCGGACTGCATAAATTTTTCTTGAACCACCTTGCATCTTCTTAAGAGCTTGACAAGGTATAATAGCTGCTCGGAGCTCGTCAAAGCTTTTATATACGCAAGGGCCGTGGGCTCCTCCTCTAGAGCCAGAACATAAAAAAGTTCTTGCAAAGTATCTGGACCAAAAGAGTCATTCGTTATCTCCAACCACAAAACGGTTTTTCTCTCGTGCTCATGCCCGACAAATGCAGCTGCTTTCACTTCTTTACAAAAGGGAGCGCAGCTCTCCAGTCGTCTTGAGCTTCTTCACAATCCGGCTGCAATGCGGAGGCTAATTCGTTAGTATCTTTGCACGCTAAAGCCAGAAGAATAACAATAATCGGCAGCATACCTTAAGAGATGATGCTCTATCGAAACTAGCAATGGCGCTATCAGGCTCTCCGAAATTTAACTGTGCTCTACCCAGGGGAATCCCTGCCTGCATAAATTTAACGGTCCACAAGGAAAAAAAAAACAATTGAATTGTCAGTACGACAAACTTCTAGCTAGAAAATTAAAATTAATGAACACGGAACAGAATCAAGTGAACACATTAACTAAACATGCGATAAAAAATAATAAGTCTGTTTTGTTCAACAAGTATCATATTAGAGAAAATAAAATCGCTACAAACATAGCGAATCCTCATGCCTCCATGAATTAAGGGAGTCATCCCCTTGAGGTCATGTAAAGGACATGAGAAGACAATTCTGACCACGAAAAAGAGACCTGTTCCAGCTAATATCACAACGTTCCTTCGTTTCATTTAGCTAGTACTCATGCATCCTTCTCTCCTTGCAAAATCATTTTTTGCACCCTCCTGGGCTATATTCTTCTAAATTAGCTCCATCAATTGGATCCCTTCTCCATCCATAATTTACTATACTCGACTCCATCCACTTGTTCATATTAGAAAGCAGATAACTCAGTAGAAACTAAGAAGGTTGAACAGCTACTCTTGGTGATACTCCTCATAGCCAAGGAGCATTTTCAAGAGAAGGCTGAAAAGTTGTCTGGCATTACTCAACTAAAAGATAATGAAGTTAATTGGCTATGGTCATTGATATAGACAAATATTTATCAATTCCTCTCATGTGTGAACATCGAAGTGAATGATTTCTAATAAGATATGCTGGTTAATGAAAAAGCCATGAAGAAAAGAGAGACCTCTCGATAAATTGGCATCATCTATATAGATAATAGAAAGCAACATACAGGGGTAGATCCACATGGGAAGTACAAGCATCACCGAGTAGGGAAGGGATATAACTCAGTAGTAGCATATCACCTTGACGTGGTGGAAATCATCGGTTCGAGCCCATGTGAAAACATCAATGAAGGGAACTAATGCAAACAATACATATGCTTACAATGGCAAAGTAGAATGATAACGTTATGCACTTGGCAACACAGATTAATAGATCCTAGAAGACTTTCACCAAGATTATTTTTGGGATAATACTCTTCTAGTATCTAATACATCATATTAGTAATACTAAGTATATTTAACAGTTAGTTGACAATCGAGGATGCAATGGATGGTTACATAATTTATAAAATCAATTCACATAGGTCAACTTGTCCAAAAATTGTAGGGACAAAAAACTCGGAGAAAGTACTACCGTTGCATATCTCCGTAGATATCTTTACAATTAACGAAAAAATTTTGGATCACGGACACTTGGAATGCCAAAACTTAGCACGAATGGACACTTAAGTGCTAAAATCGGAGCAAAATAGATTACTTAACTGCCAATCCGGCCAAAATATTGACATGGCGATTTTCCAGCGAGGTAAGTGCAAAACGACGTCGTTTTGCACGCTGATATGGCTTAAAAATGCAAAAATGACGTCATTTTGCCTCGACGTGGTGAAAATTTAATATAAAAATTAATTTAATTAAATTTAAAACTAAATTTATTTAAAACATTTAATAATACAAATTCAAAATTTTAATAATAATAATAATAATAATAATAATAATAATAATAATAATAATAATAAAAAACGAGGGGAGGGAGACGGCCGAGCCCTCATCGCCGCCACTTCCCCACTACCGCCGCCGAGAAGGGCCGGCGACGAGGGCCCGCGAGCTCTCACGCTAGTCGGCCGAGGACCGGCGACCCGGTTGACCCTCCCCCTTCGTCGCTAGCCCTTCCCGGTGGCGGTGGGGAGGTAGCGAGGGCCCGCGACCCCAGCCGACCCTCCCCCACCATCACCGGCCCTTCCCGGCAACGGCGGGGAGGCGGCGGCGGCAAGAGCTCAGCCCTCGACCGTTGCCTCCTCATCCCACCTTCTTTTTTTTTTTTTTTTTAATATTATTTTATTAAAATAATAACTTATTTTTATAATTAAATTAAATTAATTTTTATATTAACATTTGAATTTGCTTAAAAACGACTTCGTTTTTGGCTTTGTTTATTGAGTCGGCATTCCGACGAGCCACGTAGATAAAAAAAAATAATAAAAAATTGCCACCTAGGATTTCCGGTGAGATTCACCGAAGATGGCACTTAAGTGCCACTTTCATAACTTTTGGCACTTAAGTGTCATTCTGTGCCAAATTTTGACACTCAGGCTATACTTCTTCCAAAAGAATTTATATCATTTAAATCCACAACTTGGGAACAATGCAGATTGGGGAAGGTAGTGTGATTTTACCTAGGAGACACAAGTTAGAACCCAAGTAAATGAATAGTTCATTAATTGTCGTAGTATAGTCACGATGATATTTTTATAGGCAGCAGCAAGCCAAATTTTTATCTTTTTAACAATGGATTTGAAGGCAAAAAATATTTAAATTTGCTGTTGAAATTCACAAACCATGAAAAGAGTGAGAATTCGTTTTTTATATTGTATAAGTATCTAAACTTGATATAAAAGTGGCGTTTTTGATACCCAACGACTCCAAGCAATTTCATAAAAACATAGAAAATCAATTAAATTTTCCAAGTATATCACATTATCATTTCACTATTCATCACCCAATCACTTTAATGTATATAGAATCTATAAGAATATTTTTAAGTTTCTTTGCTAGTGGAGATTGTTTCTTAAACTCAACTCAAGACGCATGTTTGCGAAAAAAAAGGGTAACGTCTTTTCCAAATCAAATTTGGACATTTAGGTATAGATCCAATTTTAGCTTTTAAAAAACAAAGTTTAGAAAACTTAAACTGGAACCACTGGCAACGAAGGTGAGGTCAAGTAGACCTCTACCACAAAGATAAATGAAGAAATAGCTTAATAACATGAATTAATAAAATGAAAGCATTCGATTGCACTAATTAAAATTAGTGAATGAAATCGCAAAAAATTCAAAGTTTTCAATGCCAAAGAGCAAAAGGGAATTAATCTAAGAATTTATGGCATGTCGTAAGTCACTTCCATTTTTTTATTCCTACACTTTTTACTAGGCAAAAGAATAGCCCAAGTGCCAAAACTTGGCACGAGATGACATTTAAGTGCCAAAACTTTGAAAATGTACACTTAAGTGCAACTTTCTTTGAAAAGTGGGATATTTAAGTGCCACCTCCAGCGAATCTTACCGGAAATCCTACGTGACAATATTTTATTATTTTTGCTTGCCTACGTGGCTCACCGAAGAGCTAAGTCGGCTCTAACTCACCATAAACGACGTCGTTTGCAAAATAAAAGCCCCGAATTTGCAAAAACGACATCATCTCCCCAAATGCCCCAAATCTAAAACCCTAAATCGGCCAAAATCCCTATTGAAGCGCTCGAATCCAAGTCTCGAACCCTAATTTTCATTTGCCCAAAATTCCATCGTCAAATCTTGGAAATGGAAAGCAAGACTCACAGCAGCACCTCAAATTCCTCTCACCGAAGCGAAGGAGAAGGCTAGCATTCTGTTTTTGTGAGTTACCAAGTCCAAGAAGAATATCGTGGACTCGAATCAATCCTAGGAGAAGATTTTATGGATGCGCCCGATATAAAGAAGCGTCAAAGTGCAAATACTTCAAATGGATCGATGCAAATTTTTCTAACCGAGCTATAAAGGTGATATTGGATCTACTTCATAAAAGACATCAATCTCCATCTATGTTCGTGGATAACTTGGACGATGTTGACTCAATGCAAGCTCAAGCATCTTCAACTAAACTTTTCAAGAATGAAGTCTCAATGCAAGCTCAAGCATCTTCAGCTAAACCTTTCAAGAATGAACTTTAAATGATGAAAATTGAATGGAAGTGTTACTAAGCATTTATTATGGTGTTGTTTTGTTATCTATTATACTTTATGATGAAATGTAGAGCATTTGAAGATGAAAAAAAGTTTTTCCGACTGCCATAGTTAAAAATTGTGTTGTTTTGGATTAAATTTTGACTTTTTTCTTTTTGAAAGATGAGAAAAGATTGTTGTGGCTTTGTTGTTATTTGTGCTGACATATGTATTGTGAGTTACTTCTTGTATTTGTGGGGAGGTTAAGGAAATGGAATGAGTGAATTAGATGTTGCTTGTACTATGTAGTTTTTACTTATTCTTGAATATAAACCAATAATGATGGATGTGTATTGGGTCAATGTGTTGTGGTGGTTTTTTTACTTGAACCAAATATAAGCATAAACCAGCAGCAAATATTGGAATTGAATGGACTTGCCATAAGTTAAATTACCATCACCTTCTCTGTTTTGTTACAAACTAGTATATACACAAGACAAACATGAGTAATTACCCGAGTGCCATAAGTTGTATTTAGTAATCACTTAAGTGCTAGTCGCGATGAAAAAAAGATCACTTTAGTGTCAAGTTATTATTAAAGTAATCAATTAAGTGTCACTTGTAATTAAAAGTGAACACTTAAGTGCCAAATTTTTTAGAATGTGATCAATTAAGTGCCAATTTTTTTGTGGGTTTTCTCTAAAAATTGCCCCCGCCACCAACCATCACCACTAGCCACACTAGGCACTCCAGCCACCACCGTACTGGTGGTGTTGTTGCACAAGGTACTAGTGCAAGCTGAGCCTTGCACTAGTTTGCAACAGTACACATGGTGTAAGATGTGCAAACTACACACTTGTACCAGGTGCAGCATAAGCCCATAACCCCCACTACAAACCCATAATCATCGGGCGTCACCACCAGCCACACCAGCACCCCAACCACCACATTAGCACCCGAACAATAAACTTACTACCACCAAGCATCACCATCCACCACCACCAGCCACACCAGCACTCCAGCTACCACCATAGAACCAACACCAACAGCAGAAAGTAAAAATAGAATCCATATCTTACAAAAAGCAAAAATTGACAACCAGTAAGATCATTCCATTAATATTGAAATTAAGTCTCACAAAATCAATGACAAACTAAAAACAAAAAAAACAAAAAAAAACCATCCATAGCAAGTTATTATAACGTTTACAAAATAGTTTTGACTCCTAAGCTCCACAAATCCTATCACGTCCCATCTCATCAATCAATATGCACGACACCTTCTGTTCGTGCTCCTTTCAATGGGCCTTTCACTTGATTCACAATTCTTACACTCTTTCTAACTGGACGTGCAACTTCTTCTTCAACTTTCTTAGTATCCACTGACTCAAATGGAGCTGCAAATGTCCCAGGCTGAATTGATTCAAAAGGAGCTGCAATTGTCCTAGGCTGAATTAAATCAGATGGACCTGTAACTGGGTTCTTGCTCTTCTTTCTTGTTAGCGCAATTGATGTTTTCTTTTTTGTTGGTGCAACTGTTGATTCTTGAGTTGAGCCTGAAATAAGAACCTTTTAACTTCTTTCAGGCTACAAAAAGACAATAAATTGTCAACAAAAGTCTGCAACATAAATTAAATTAAATTAAATACAACTAATAAAACTTATATTCAAAATGACTGTTCCAGTACGCTCATCTGTATAAAGGCCGTAACCATATTGTCTTAACATCTTCCCAAGTGCTCCTCTTGTTTGAATAAGGGCGTCACTTTCAGGAACTTGTGATTTGTTGGCTCTTTTTTTTGCCTGTGATTTCTTGGGCCCTTCAACTACAGCCGAGGCTTCTCCGACCAATTCTTCAGCCGAGCGTCTTCTAGATGGCCTTTGTGTAGCTACCCCTTCACCTGGCCTTCTTCTAGTTGTCCTTCTGTGTAACCCTTCAACTTCAGTGACACCTTCTGTTGGGCCTTCTAGTAGTACTGGTGGTACTTGCAGTTCCCCTTGTAGTGATTATTTTGGGGACCCATGTGGTGACCCTTAAGGTGGCTCTTGTGATAGCCCTTCAGTTGGCAGTTGAGCTCCAACTTGCTTTCTTCAAACCTGAGTGAGAGAGAGAGAGAGAGAGAGAGAGAGAGAAAAGACACTATAAATATAACATCGGGCCATATAATAATATAAAGAAAAAGAAAAACTGAATACAAATGGTTGAATTTACTGTGTATTTCTTTTTCTGCTGAAGAACAGTCGACTAAACTGGCCATGATGCTGCTTGGGCCAATCCTTCAGCTAGCCGTCTTCTACCTTACCTTCTTCGAACAAGCTATTCAGTTTCATGACTTACTGGAGTTCTTATTGTGACCTAACAAAGACATTACATACAAGGCTAAATAGGATATTATGTACATATTTATAATAAACCACAAATATGGCATGTGCATAAGGAAGAACAGTCGACTCACTTGGCCCTTCTGTTTGCCTTTCTTCAACTGTCTCTTCACTAGGCCCTTAAGCTTGCCTCAACTATTCTTGTTGATTCCTCAATTGACAACATTTAATATTGTGGCCTGCTACGCGACAATAAGAGCACATCATCTTTGCACCCTACTTGCTCATTATTTGCTAACCCGAGACCTCTCCCTCCGCCATTCTTTGTCTTCATTTTAGCCTTCCAATTTTCTTCTTCAATGGCAAAGGTTGAGGTGCTTCATGATCCGTGGGCTCCCAAAACTTGCTACTTCTAATTGGCTGCATCATGAACTGATACGAAGCAAGATATTTTGATTTATTATACCAATCATCGATGTAATCATCCGTATCGCCGCCCTTCAATTGGATGGCACATATGACATGTACACAAGGAATTCCACTTAGTTGCCATGCTCTACATGAACACTTCCTGCTTCATAGCTTGACAACATACTTATCAACACCCTTCATTATCTCACATCCGCCATCTCCATTCCAAATGAGATGACAATGCCTATTTGCAGCCAAGTTCTCATCTAATTTCTTGGCAATCCTAGGACCATATTGTCTAGTCTACTTTGCAGCCTCATCTCTTTGTTTCTGCAGCCGGGTCATGACCGCAACTCGTATATCTTCAAGCATTGAGATGATTGGTTTGCATTTGACATATATTATCTTCGAATTAAATATTTCACAAATGTTGTTGTTAACGTTATCGCACTTGAACTCCTCACTGAAGAATGCCCTACACCAATGCTTTGGTTCTAGTTGAAATAATATAGCATAACCTTCCTTTGTCAACTGAAGCAGTCCTTCTTTGGCTATCCTAAAGTCAGCCATGTTTGTACTCTTTGCTAATTGCCAAAATTGCAACTGCAGCTTATCCCCTTTGTAGATCTTTGCCCAATTTTCGTATATGTGCCATGTACACATTTGATGTTCAACATGGGGCAACAACTTACCTATTGCCGGAACTAATCGCTGTAATAATTCAAAGTAAGAAATGTAAGCAAATTACATGTTAATATTACAAAGCAAACCATTGACTAAATTTTTCAAAAAGCAAGCATTACATTTTGTTGGTCGCTCATAAACGTCCACCCTTCCCCGTTTGTTATCTCCAAGTTAGCCATCAGATTTTTCAAGAACCATGACAAATTATCCTTGTTCTCAATCTTTACAACAGCTCAAGCCAGTGTAAACATTCCAATTGCCGTCAACGATTCTCTCTTGCACAAGCCCTTCAAGAAACAACCGTCCAATCCTATAATCCGTCTACAACCAGCTAAAAATCCCCGTCTGCATGCATCAAAGCACACTTAGAACTTATCGAACTTGGTCCCACTATTAGGAAGCAGTCTCTCCACCATCTCTACATACACTCTACTTGAAGGGTTTTGCAACCTACACTCCTAAGCATACTCTCACACCTGCCCATATTCCTTACTATATTGACCAATAAATACATTTATCACATTTTGTTTTGCTCTTTTGCACTGATTCCTAGATACATTGATGCCTACACGCTCCTTCACCAGCATCCTAAAGTTAGTAATTTTTATTTCGGGCATCGGCTTGATCAGATCGAAGAAGTGCTTGGACAACCATGCACTTGTTACCATTTTGTTTTGAAAATTAATGGAACAAGTGTGTTCTTTTTGATAAGCTCTAATATAGAAAGACCCACTCCTCTTAACAAACACGCAATAAATCTTTCATGGACAATTTTGCTGCAAAAACCTAGTTCTTACAAAGTTCTTAGTGTTTTTAATGAAATCAATATTTCTTTGTGCAGCAATGGAGTTCTTTAGTATAGCTTCCCTAAATTGTATCGCATCTTGGAATTTCATACCTACTGACAAAGTAGGAAAGGCAACGGATGGATCACACGAAGGAAACTTACTTTTCCTTCTACGCAAAGGTCATTGATCTTCTTCAAGTTCGTCTTGGGAAGTAATAGTGCCAATGTTTTCTTCATAGTCTGTCTCCAAGCCAGCAACACCAATATCTGCAGGGCCTTCGTCTTTGTTTGGAACTTTATCAGCTACCTGCAAAGTTGCAAATCTATCTGACAAAAAGTTCATTTGTTATTTCCTTAACTGTGTAAGCTCCTTATCGTCGTCGTCTCTTAAGATTAAGAAATTTTCAGTAGTCAACCCATCATCATCATCATCACCATCATTAGATTCAACTACTTCCCAATCTAATTCAATGATGGTGACATCACCTATGTCACCATCACTCTAGTGAATAGCATCTGCGCCCCTCTCGTCCTCCTCCTGTCCATCATGCTTTCCTTCATCATTAACCTCAATACTAGCTTGAATACCATCTCCTTCTTCTCCTACTTGAATGCTATCTCTGTCATCATCTTTGTCCTCACTATCATATTGTATTCAACAAATACTTTTGCCTCTTCGCCATGAAGATAATGATATAGGACATCCCTAAAACCATTATTATCTTATAAAACTCTCAAATCATCTCTCAAGCCTTTCCCAGAAACACAGTACAGCATCTTTTGTACTTTACAAAGCAAATATGTCATTATATCCCTAACAAATACAATATAAGATGTCTTCTTTATATCTACAAAAATATAATATTCCCCCCTCATACTCCCACTCATCCTCCCCAATCACAAAATCCCCACCGTAGCAAACAGTGACAGCAACATAGTCTTTATCATGAATCATTTCTATAACAAAAGAAGAAAAATATACAATTAATTTTTGGGACCACATTCACAAAGGACAACAGACAATTGCATGTGGAGGTCCTTACACTCTTTATTAAAGAAAAGAAGAAAGAGGGAAGATGCACTCGTCAGACGACAGCTTTGATTGAAAAGAGGCCTCAGGACAAATAAAGGTGGGGACCCAACAGTTACTTTGATTATGTCGCATTTCTTTAAAATATGAAGAGATCCCCCAGATAAGCATGGGTCCTCATGACACCAATTTCAACACTGCAATTTTTAAAAAAATGCCAAGAAATCCCCACGACAACAAGAGATTTGATTTGGAACTATTATATGTCCAAGGTCCAATACTCCGAACCCTAATAATCACCAATCACCATCGCACATTTCACATCCGACCCCTACAAATTATTTTTGCACATCATAATTCCACATCCGAGCCCTAAATCACACATCACAGTACCTACCATCACATCTGAGCCTTAATTTTCCCCCCATCGAACCCTACATTGAGCCCTACATTTCGAGGTCGATCCTAAACTGTTAATCTGAACCCCCAATAAGGTTCCAGCACCACATCTAAACCTTAAATCTCACATCAATACCATCCAAGCCTAAGATTTCTCAGCCGACTCCCAAATTTCAAGTTGGAGCCCTAATAAACAAGTCGGAGCCCTAATTTTGTATTCACCACAGAAGAGAAGAAGAAGAGAAAAAACTTGAGCAAATTGACGACGGCAAGCGACGACCTGCGAACAGCGACTTGTGAACGGCAAGCTATGAACGGCGATGGAAAGGACGTCAGATCTGGTGTGAACGTGATGGACGAACGGTTAAAATCCAAATAAGCTAAACGATGTCGTTTAGCACTAAGAAAAAACAACGTCGTTTAGTTTGGCCAAGGTAGAGTAGGTGGGGCAACGTCGTTTTCCTCCTCCACATGTGCTTTTTGTTTTTTTTTTTAATAATCGTCACCTCGGTTAAGCAGGTCGCTGGAAAATGCCACATCTGCATTTTGGCTAAATTTTAGCCGAATTGACACTTAAGTGATCTCCGATTTGGCACTTAAGTGTATATTTTCAAAGTTTTTGCACTTAAGTGTCCCTCCGTGCCAAGTTTTGACACTTCAGATGTCCCAAACTCCTTTTTACTATCAGCTTGTGCTCCTGCTAGCATAGGTCATCTCTTTTTCCTTGATCAAAGAAGAGAAAAATCGGATTTTTATATTTTTATTCCATATCAACGGACACGTGTCAATCAATCATTGAACATGAATTAAAAACATGCGCTACATCAACAATTAATGTGTTGCAACAACCAAATATTTTCTCATTGGGATTGTTCACATAGCTAGTTATGGCCAAGCCCCTTCTAATGAGTCCTTGAGATTAGGATATGGATGGACATCTATTACTGAAAGCAAGACCTTAACTAAGCACCTTCTAATTATGACTGCTTTCTTAAATTCCAAAAAGTGAGGACAGATTTGCGTTGGATTCAGATGCATGAACGTCACTTCCTATTTCTTGAGGTCCAATTATACTTCTTCTTCGATTAAGGAGGGGCATTGACAAATCTAGTCACATCTTAAGTATCAATAGTTCTTGTTGCTACAAGACAATAAGAAGGGCATTGCTGCATGCCACGATTGTCCCAAGGCTTGATGATGAGGCTTTGCTTGAAGTTGATTGGTGCATTTTAGGTCTTTAATTTTCCCCACAATTTATATAATACTTTGATTATTAGGTGTTGCTTTTATTGTTTACGTACCGGATATAATTACCTTCGCATGTAAGTGGCTTAGGTAAAGAAACTGATAAAGAGATCTCATGCAAATATTTTCAAAAAAAAAAAGTTACAAAAAGGGTATTCGAGTTAATCTAATTAAATCAAATTCTCATATTCAGAAACTCTGGTTTGCAAAAATAAGGCAGACTCCCACATTTTACCTAAGTTTCTAATAGACCCGTAACGGATTCATGTCAACTCCAAAATAATCTAAATTGCATAATTAAATTGAGAACCCGAGTTGCCATTGATCGAGTTTTAGAGGATCCATGCTAAGCATACATGTCACCTCATGAAAGGAATCGGTCGTGCTTGCTTAGTAATTCATCAGTTTTTCCTCTATAGTTTACCTTGAGGCGAGGTTCACGATAAGTTGGCATGTAAGTTTCTTGTACTTAGAATGATTCATGGAGAGTTTGGCTAAGATTGTTGAACAAGTTTAACGGGAAAAAAAAGTGTTTGATGAATTTGGATCAAGATAAAATGGGGATAGAAGAGTTCAAGGCATAAATGTATATTCCATTAGTTAGGAATAAAGAACTTCTAAGGTTGATTGCTAACAAATTGGATAAAAAAAAAAGTCAAAAGAATCACTCACTTGAGGGAAACTTTTATGTATTATCAACTAAAAACTTTGAATACTTAAAAATTGAGAATGCACCTATCATTATAAAGGGATTAGGACACTAACCTAGAAAACTTTAAACTAGGAAACGTTATACTAGGAAATATTAAATTAGGAAATACCAAATTAGGAAACATCACATTAGGAAAAAGAAAAACATCAAACTAGGAATTACTAAACTAGGAAATGTCAAACTGGGAAACATTAAATTAGGAAACATCAAACTAGGAAACATTAAACTGGGAAACATCAAATTAGGAACCAACTTGAACTAGAAAATCTGCTCATACAAGAAAACATACTTGGTTAGGAAACAACCCTCTAACCTTTGATTTAGTTGAAAGAGGCTTTATTTTTTAGCTTCTAGAAATTCTATGTTGGACACTTTCTCCTCATTGAACTCATTGAATGATGTTGTGAGCAAAATCTCATTTTGTTTACATGAGCATCAAATGGATTTTAGTGGAATATGATGCTCTTGCATCACTGAACTTACAAATTCATGAAATACAATAGGGTTAATCGCCCCTAGACTACCATATTTAGTAACCGGAGCTGTCATTAATCTGTGTCTTGCTTCATGTATCCATTCGGTATGATGAGCATAAAAAAGTATTGTATGAATTCGGAACACATGCTAAGTAAAATAAGCCAAAAGGCCATGATTAGAATACTTACGCAAGTTCAAGGACTTGATAAATAAATAAAAAGTCCAAAGACTTGATTCGCAAAAATACACAAAGTCAAAGACTAAATGTATGATTTCACGGACTAGGAGGTTGAAGCCCAAGCAAGCTTAGTCCAAACCTATCCAATGAGCATGTGTTATGGGCCGATCGATTGGACTCATGACCGTGCAGCAACTCAGGCTCTTTTGGATCACCTAAGCCAAGTCTTGCTCGATCGAACGCTCACTCGCTCGCTCACCCGAATCGTAGAAAGATAAAGTTTCTAGAGAGAGACGCTTTGAAAAGAAAGAAGCTTTGTATTACTGAAATAGTTGGATAATTACAAATAAGGGGGAGGACACCCCTTCTTATACTAGAGGCCCTCTGATTACATCCGTTGATCTAAAATTCATTCGGCGAACGAGGTTGCACCGCCATATCTACCGACACTAATGACAGCTTCCAACTACTGACATTAATGGCTAGAGACTTCTAGAATTTGGCGTAATGACGGTGTCGCCTGCCCTTGGAAAGTTCGGGAAGAAGTCTTGTTGGGAATCCAAGCGATCGCAGGAGGTCCTCCACAGCAAGGCACGGCCCTTTAGCTTCGGAAATCTCTTGGTCGTCCGAAAATCTCTTGGTCGTGACATTCTCCCCCACTCATTCAAGCGACGCCCTCGTCGCTCACAACTCAACAGGCGGCCTTTCTGGAGCAAGCATGGGCTCTTTTCTTTTGGTTTTGCTTTGTTCAAACACTCACGAACGATGGACCACACCCTTCCATCTTCAACTCCAACTTCGACTCAGGCATGGCACGCGGCGAGTACTCAACCTCGAGGAAGAGCACTTAGATCGGCATGTCGCGAGTTGGAGTAAGAGGATCCAACTCTACTTTCGGCTTTTCCATGCTCGGCTTGTTCATGCACTTCTCGGCCTTCAAGCTCTTGTCGAGACGCTGGATCTTCACAATGGTCTTGGTGTCGACCACTCCTTTCATCATAGGAATCATGGCAGGGCATTTTGGATCGAGGATCATGATGCACTTGGTCCTTATGTTGATCATGGACCTCACGCTATGGAAAAATTGCATTCCCAAAATGAGATCATAATCATCGAGAGGAATTACCTCGAATGCCAACTTGCCCTTCCATTTGCCGATTCGGACGTCCACATTGAGAGTCGATCCTACGCCATGGAGGCCATCCGAGTTGATGGGTTTGAACGTCTTCCCAGTTGGCTCCACGCAAAATCCCAAGGCTTTCGCCACCTCGGTCGACATGAACATGTTCGACGCACCAGTGTCGACCAAAATGTATAACGTTCAGTCACACACTTCGACTTCCACGAAGAACATGTCCGTGTTCGGTGTAGTTTCCTTCTCTTTGGACGATGATCTAGCTTGGACGTTGTTGACAACCTTCACAGCTCCAAGCTGGATTTGCCGCTTCTCTTCTTTGGGCTCCTCCTCCACTTCTTCGATGGCAAGGAGGGCATTGATCTTGCCCTTCTTAGGGCACTTTTGGGTCCAATGTGAACCTTTGCAAATGAAGCAAGGAGAAGGCGGGGATTGATTGAACTTACTTGTCGTGCAGTCTGTTGGTCGACCCTTTTGGAAGGACGGCTAAGAAGTGCTTTCACCCCATGTCTTGACTCAGCCGCTTTGTTCATGCGGGCCTCGAGGAGTGTTCCTTCCTTCGTCCTCGGATGGCTCTAACCTCCAATCTCTTACTCTACTCCTTGATTTGGCTCTAGTGAGGTCGACGAGAGACTTAACCACACTAAGCGCTCTCGCGAGACTTTGCACATCCCTTTGTTTGAGCTCGAGTTGCGCCCATGGCTTCAATCCATCCATGAATGCTCTAAGAGCCTCCTCCTCACTTAGGTAATTTGGAGTTTGAGCTTCGTGAACTCCTTCATGTACTCTCGGATTGCGCCCCTTTGTTCAAGGCGATGGAGCTTGTTACTGGCTTCTTGTTGAGCAAACTTAGGGAAGAAATAGTCTTGAAACTCCCTCACGAGCCATCCCATGTGTCCACAGGATCGGCGCCGCGCTTGGTCTCGTTACACCTATTGCGCCACCAAAGTATTGCGGTATCGGAAAGGAACATCGAAGCGGTTCTTATCTTGATCAACTCGTTTTTGATGTTAACGGCGCCAAAGTATTGCTTCATGCTCCACACGAAGTTGTCCACCTCCTTAGTGGATCGGTCAACTTTGAATTTTTTTGGCTTCGGCACCTCAAGTTTGGGCACCGCTTGTGTGGGCATCACTCCATTGGTGATGCTCAACTTGCATAGGGCGAGCTTGGTCTTGAGCTCTTGGATCTCCGCCTTCATGGCTTCGACCTCATCCTTACAAGGGCTTTCTTCCTCGATCACTTGGACGCGCTCCTTCAACACATCGATCGATGCTTCAAGGGCTTCGTCTTTGTCGTGCAACGGGGTTGTAGCTTCGTTGAGGCTAGTCGTGAAGTCTTCACAGAGTGAGGTCTCAACCTCCATGATCCGGTCTCTCACGTCGTCAAGACCTTCCATGAATTCGACCATGGCACTCCAGACCTTCGCGAGCTTCTCATCCAACGTAGCTACGACGTCCATCGAGGCTTCTCTTTTCTTTATTCAGCCATGGGTCTCCTTAACTTGCATGGCCTCTCCATCCATAACAGCATCTTGGCTCAACATTCTCTTGAACAGTTGGCACTCCTCAATCTCTCCAAGCGGATCTCTCCTTTGCTCTAATACCATTTGTCACGGGCCGATCGATTGGGATCGTGACCGCGCGGCGACTCAGGCTCTTTTGGATCACCTAAGCCAAGCCTTGCTCAATCGAACGCTCACTCGCTCGCTCACCCGGATCGTAGAAAGAGAAAGTTTCTAGAGAGAGGTGCTTTGGAAAGAAAAAAGTTTTGTATTGCTGAAATAGTTGGATGATTACAAATGAGGGGGAGGGCACCCCTTCTTATACTAGAGGCCCTTTGATTACATCCGTTGATCTAGAATTCATTTAGCGGACGAGATCGTACCGCCATACTGACACTAGTGACAGCTTCCAACTACCGACATTAATGGCTAGAGACTTCTAGAATTTGGCGTAATAACAGTGTCGCCCACCCTTGGAAAGTTTCAAAAGAAGTCTTGTTGGGAATCCAAGCGATCGCAGGAGGTCCTCCGCAGCAAGGCACGGCCCTTTAGCTCCGGAAACCTCTTGGCCGTGACACATGCCTATAGATAACGTTAGGTAAATGCAGGATCAGCAATTCTACGTGGAAATAATAATGTTACTAAATTAAGAAATTTTCGTCAATCAAACTTTCTCAAAAGAGTCATTGAACGATGTTCATTACCAACTCATTAGAGATAAATCGTGTGCAAAATCTAGATGGATTCATTTGATCATATTGCCAAACTAATTTAATCAAATGTCTCAAATCATAGCCTTTCAATTATGCTACATTAATCCAATTCTAATCATCAACAAATCCCTTGTCAGCCTTGTGACCAAGATATAATAACAACATAACATCATAAACACCACATTATCACCCCCAATGAATTTCGTCTTTTTTTGATTGAACTCACACTAGTCATTTCAAATTTTGGTCTTCAGCCATTTTCATCCTCTAAAATCGCCCCAAAAAAAAAATAATAATAATAATGCAGACTTCATCCACAACATGTCCAATTAGCCAGTGAAACTCAGTCCACATGACACTTGCGCGAGGACAACCTCTTACACTTTCCCACATGTCGATCCCTTACTGGATGGATTACGGTGATTTCTCTGACTAATGGTCATTGCTGCGGTTGCTCAGACAATGAGAAGGTGCATGAATGAACGACTTGCTAGGGACGCTTGCCGAGACCTGACCAATTGTGGATCATAAATTTTTGGCTTTTATTAATTCTACACTCGAAACAATTGACACATAAATTCACATATAATATTTTTTATTAATTTTTTAAATTTTGAGTACTCTTCTAAATTTTGACAGATAAAGCGAAAAGTTATTTTAATCCTAAATAAAGGGACATTTCATCCATGACCATTTACCTTTTTATTCAATCAAATACTATCTACTTATTTGGATTGATTTTTACTTTTTGATTAATTCGTAGCTTATATACTTTAACTTCTTCTTCTTCTTCTTTTAATTTGATGCACTTTCACAATACTCAAATATTAATACTCAGTTTCATATATGATCTTTTTGTAGTTTTGTAAAAATTTGAATAATATTTTACTTTTGGCAGCAAAGTAAAAGATACTTTTTGATTTAATTTCAATCCAAACAAGCAAGCCTTTGAGTATTTAAAATATAATCCTCACTCAATCTATTGAACAATTCATTTATATTTTTATTCGTCAAAAAACTTATGAAATTCCAATTAAAATGCATCATTTACATGGAATTGCATTGAATAATTAAAATCAAAGTTTAGCACTTAAATTACAAATTTCATAGAGATTCAACAAACCGTAGACTGAACTAATTAACAAGTCTCATTTGCATGATCAATGGCTTAGGTCAATAATAGATAGAAACTAAGCGGAAACATTCTTAAAATGTATATGGCATGATGAAATGATTGAATGATTGCATTTGGATAGTCACGTGATCGACATATGAAGAGGGGTCGAATGCCAAAAAAGGTGCAAAAGCTTTCTAAAGAAATATATCTACCGTTTTTAGAAAACTTGAAAAATATGCGATATTTTATAAAAGCATCCATAATTAAATTTTCCATGTAAACGCTTTCTATTTAGGGTTCCTCATTCCTTCTTTCTTAAGAATACAAGTTCTAGATTCGTAAAATCTACTAAACAACGTCGTTTTGTGTGCAAGTCGACGTCGTTTCTCATCAATGATGACACCTCGGCTTGATTGGTTTCCGCTTTTAGCATTATTAACCATGGTTGAGTTCTGGATTCAAAATAAGGAAAAAGAGAAAACCATGGTTGAGTTGAGCTCACTGTCTTCACTTGAGCAGCCTATAAATACCCACCCAACCCGCTCATCCTTCTCTGCGGAGTAAAGGCTAAGGAATTTTGAGTCGCAGCTGGTTCGTTATTTTTCATCGTTATCATCCCGTCCAGGTTAGGAATTCCCTTAACGCTATTTTGTAGCTTTCATTTCGGCTTCGACGTACCTGTTTAGCTCGATTGGTTCGCCTTTCTGCTGTTGTCTCTAGTCTATTATTATAGGGCGGATAGTTTCCGAGTTCAGCATTAGCAAAAGCTCCCATGCTTAATGGCCATGGTTATTGATTTTGTTCAACTAGTTTGTTCGTCTTTCTTTCGTTCAGAGTCGAAGGGAGCTGATCCCTGCTGTTTTTATTTAACAGCTTTGCATCAAATCTCTGGATCATTTGGTCTGAGTCTTTGGGCTCACGTCCGTGGTCTTGATGACCGTATTTTGTTACCATCATTGACTTTCCGTTTGTGCTCGATTCAGGAAGAAGTTTGTTCGCTGAGAAGTTCCTCCTTTCTCCGATATTGCTCGAGATGTATCCTTCAACTGAGGAGCTCTTCACGTTCTTTTATTGCATGCCTCATGCAGACTTTGCTCCGGCGAATGTGATAACAGATGTGAACCCTTTCGACTGTCTGCCTCAAACTTTGCTAGGTGATCCGCTCCTCAAACTCCTCTTTACGTGCCAGTGTGCTGCTAAAGGATTGCACATGTTGACTAACATTACTTGCCACGATTGATCTTAGCAGAAAATATGTGGTATTTCATGGACTCAATGGAGAACAAGGGGGCAGAAGGCGGATTCTGGAAGCCTAGAGGAGAACCCCGTGAGATATTTGGTGATGCTTCCATCAAAGGTTGGGAAGCAACTCACGAATTCTACGAAGTACAAGGCCCGCATGTTGAAAAAACTGATTGGTTGATACTGGAGTACTATATAACTACGAAGGTATCAAGAGAAGCTCTTCCAGCAAAGGTATTACCCGAATCCCACGTTGTCTATGCTAATTCACTGATGCATTTTTCCTCTCCCCCCCCGCCTCCCCCTCCCCCGCCTCCCCCTCCCCCTTAATCATACTGCCCCTCGATGGCCAATTTGGGTTGGATTTTGTGCAGGATACTAAATCGCTCTGCAAAGTCTTCTGCAGTAGCAGCTCGCCACCATCTGACAGTGAGAAGCCGCAAAATGTCGCGGGTACTGAGTTCCGTACAGAAAACTTCATTAACTCACTGCCTCCAGATAATTTCAACATACCTACCAAGCAATGTGTAACATACCAGATGCAGGTGCGCCTCACTGATTTCTTTGTGGTTGCTCGGTTCTTCCTACGTTCATGAACAAAATTAGATTGATTAGCAACGTCTAGATAACATTGGAAAATATGTAGATTTACTCCTTCGAATGACTTGCGGTTGTGAGTTTTCAAGATGCTGAGGCACCAAAATAAGCGCATTATGTTTACTAGCTGAATGTTTGTTCAATTGATCACAAAATGTAAACTTATCGCATCAATCTGAGAAGAACAGAGAAGTTCTGAGATAAAGATAAAGATAGTCATGTTTCAATTGCAAGGCGGTCTCATGAAAGTTGCAGTTGAGATTATCAGTAACTACCATTACGTGCCTTGGATCAGTTGGCTCATATTATAGTAAAAGATTGGTCTTCACTATTGATATTTGCTTGTAAATGATCTTTTCCATAACTTTCTCATGATTGGATGTCTGGACTATGAAAATCAGGATTTATTGCTTATTGTAATAATCTCATCCTCGTGCTTGGTTACATGGCGCTAGTCAGTGCTGTTGCCCCCAGAATGTTGCTATCTCCTGGCTCATCAAGACTTTTATCTGTTGTAGGTTGACACCACTTCCCGCAATATGATGCAACGTGCAGACAGTCTCCTTCTAAGTCATCCTGTTGAAAATCTGCCTGAGTTGGATATTATTGATCCTGATGAACACATAGCATTGGAGGAGTTGGAATTTATTGATGATGATGTCTACTTAGGATTATCAGACCTTGACATTCCAGAATCACCTTCATCTGATTCTGATGATTCAAGCTGCGTGACCATGTTGTCAGATGAATGCTTTAATTATCTGGACGCAATGCTGGGCTTAGTAGCTGAAAGTGGAGATCATGTAGAGCATAAGGATGGTGGTTGCAACTTTGGTGTCTCTGATTCTTCAAAACCAGATGACGTTGTCCAAACAGCAATTTCAGGTATGTTCTTTGGCCTCCTTGCATCTGGTTTTCAATAAAGAGGAGCTACTACTGGTTCTATATCATCTGATCATTGATGTTGCTCGTTTTTATGGTGACGTTACCTTCAAGGGCTGCACATTTTATGTCTGCATCGCATGAGAAAGGAGAACACGTCTTTTAGTTCATGTGAACGTATGTGATTCATTAGTTATAGTTAAGAAGGTAGCATAATTGGTAACTGATATCATTGACCAGCTTGACTGACATCAGTATTGCCTAAGTTCTAGTCATTGCGGTGAATTTGCCTGTCTGATCAAGAAACTACAGTGATTGTGTGGTTTATGGTCCTACGATGTTAGAATCCTTATATATATGATTTTGTAATTTCGATGCATTTAGACTGCTAATTACAAGTAAATTAATATGATCAAAAGGTCTACCTATTTTCCCCTTTTAAGCCATTGTGTTGTTCATCCTAAACTTTGCCAAATCAGTTCAAGATTTCATTCAGATCACCATTTAGTGAAGCCTGAATAGCTGGTGCTAACTTACAGGATTGTTCCTTGAAGAGATATCTTCAGAGAATGCCAGAGATGGCAAAGAAGTCAGCAGGGACAGCAGTCCACCATTGACTTTAGATTCTCAGAGCAGCGAACTGTTGGACAATAGCCAGACACCATCTGCTGATGGAAGAAATGAGACAGATGGAATGTCGAAAATGCTCAAGAGGAAGGCATCGAGTTCTCAGAGTAGCGATGGGTCAAGCAGCGGCCTAGCGCCTTCTCCTGGTCATGGCCTAAGCACGAAGACTGATGAAGGACTCAAGAAGCTCGAGAAGAAGTACCCGTGCTTCAAGCCATTCTAGCTCATCTCTCCAGTGCTCACAGTCACCGATGGGCATGCAGTCCAGAGGAAAAGTTATGATGACGTAGGTCGGCAATCCTGCCGCCTGTGCTGCTGATGTTGTTCGGATACATTCTACCTGTTGTAGGGTGGATTCTTGTTAAATACTTTATGCTATCTTGAGGAATAATCGCGGGTACATTGACGTGGCATCTACCACCCGAGACTATTAAGTAGATTATGGCTTAGGGGGAAAGGATTTTAATTATTTAATGCCGGAGACAGATCTGTTTTTTTTTTTTTAAGCCTAGCTTGATTTCAAGCACTTGCAGGTGATTTAAAAAAAGCATACAAGACAAAGGTATGCTATCTGGATTTGTTTGGTTTTGCATATGTTAGTGATATATCGGTAGTGTTTCCCCTGTCTGTTTGCGACTTCGAGAGCTTTTAGCACATGAAACATCAGCAGGGTGCAGATCATTAGGCAAAACGTTTATGGTTCAGCTTCATCAGCGAAGATTCGGCGACAAGTTCTGGGCTTATGATGGCCCGACTGAACTCTCTCAGGACCTTGAGTATAACGCATCCGATTGGGCCCTTCGGCTCTAAGAAACGATCCTGAACAACATTTTGCACTTGGTAGGCACTGCCTTGTGGGAGGCATTGTTACTATGGAGCCTTTAGAGACAGTTTTGTACAGGTCTTCAGCAGACATGTCGGACGCAGAATAGTGTCTACAAGGCATTTGGCCAAATTGCACTGCAGTGGTGCCCTCTGCAGCTAGCTGGTCCGAGGCATTATAGCTTTAAAACAAGTGTATCGCACGAATTATGCTCACAACATGATACCATCACATCACAACCGCAACCACCTCGACCAAACCCCACATCACTCGCGAAATAATAGGATGCACATTCAACACCACCCAAGAAATTCAATTGTCCATCATATGAATGAAATGTATACGACTCGTTTCCTCTCCTTTTGCTTTCTGGAGCCTTTGATTCGAGGGATCACCATCATTGCTCCGACGAGACTTAGCAATCGAAACACAATAATTGAAGTGGCGATAGTGCGAACACAAAGTACCCGGCGATAGCGGCTGAAAAAGCCCCCAAAGTCAAACTTCTGCTCACTCTACTGCTCCTCTCCTGCACACAATAAATATATTACATGTATCCTGTATTAATTATTGCAATTTGCATGCATTATTTAGCGTGTCTACGCGACTCATAATTCCGGATAAAGTTCGAGACGCATGCTCTGCTCCTCCGCTCCGTCAAGCTACACACCCCCGCTTAGGGTTAGCATAACTTTAGAGCAAAAACTAAAATTGAAGAATTGGATCATAGTGAATTTATTTATCCGACTTTGAGCTTCAAGATATACGGGTAAGTTTCAAGTTGAACCCGTTTCGATAGGTAGATTCCAAGTTCATGATAAGTTTTTGTGTTTTTTTTATTTATTTATGTTTTCGTACGATCTTATGATATTATATGATGTTGGATGATCGGCGTATAATTTAGAATCATTAGTGTAAGCTTTCATTTTATAATTGAAATTTTATTTTATTTATAAGTTATGGTCGTTGAATAGAAACGGTGGTGAGGTGGAACCTGAAAAAAAAAATATTTGGAGTCAGACTTTGAAAATTATGATAGGATAAGGCTTAGACTTCAGAGTATGCAGATGAACTGTACGGAATCACGGAACCGCTTTTTCTAACCCCTCATCTCCCTGATCAAGCGGCGGGCAGAAGGCAATCCGGGCAGATCGTCCGCGCGATGGACGGCGGAGATCGGAGTGGAGGATGCGCGTGCAGGGACACTCTCCTATGCCCACTTCCCGTCTCCCTCTAGAACTTTACGAGGAGAGAGAGAGAGGGAGGGAGAGAGGGAGGGAATGATCCCACTACGTTTTTGTCGTGTCGCCTGTCTTCGCTTTACGAATGTCGAGGCGTTCGAAAAGGTGAGCCTACCCTGCAAGGATTTTTTTTTCAACCTTCCGGATCATTACACATGCTCCGTGAACATGTCTTCGGAGGAATTTTTTCTTTTTCTAGATTTTATTTCCCTCTCCCCCTCTCTCTCTCTCTCTCTCTCTCTTTTTTTTTTATCTTTGATTTCTCGACTTTTTTAAGGAATGTTTTTTTCTCCCCCAAACCCCGTGTGGCCCCCGACGTGATCCGACGGGAGTTAGGGGGTTCTCCCCGGAGGCGCCGACGGCTCGCGTTCGCTGTCGCGCATGGCGGGAAAATCGGGGGGCGAGTGGGAATTTGCCCGCTGCAACTTTTCCCGCCCCTTTCTGTGGTGGTGGTGGTGGCGGTGGTGGTTACAGTTGATGTGCTCGAGAAAGGGACCGAAAGACGAATGTCGAAACGTCGTTTTGCAAACCGTGCTGTACAAGACGAAATTGATTGATGGAGGTTCGCGGTCTCGAACTAAAGGTTCGTTTACTTTAAGTAAAATTGTTTTTGTGATATTATCTCTTTGTTTTCCGGCATTTAAATGATGGAAAACTAATCAATTTACAGAAAATATTGAGCTCATATAGGAAGAAAATGACTTTCTTAGAGATCATTTTCTCTCAATCACCAAACTAATGAAAACTAATCACTTTTCTTGAAAAATAATTTTTTTCCCTTTGTCATGAAGGTTTTGGGGTGTGTTTATTTGAGTGAAAAAGATTTTATGAATTAGTATTTCGGACTTTTACACATTTTGTTTGCTGAAAATGATCGAACGATAAAAAAACCACTCACTGTCAAAGTAAATGTACGATACTTAAAGTTATAAAAAAGTAGAGGCTATTATATAATTTTATGGATAAACACGCACCGTCCTTAAAGTTCAGGGTGATTTTATGGAATTTTACCTTTCTTTAATTTTGTCGCCTGCTTTAGTTGTGAAATTACGGTCTGTTAGTCTCGGTTAACACTAGTCCAGTCGAACAACTGTTTTCGATATAAGCTTTTTAGCAAGAGATTGGATGTCTATAATCTGTCCGACAAAGTTGTAGGTCCGTGTTAATTTCCAAGCTTACTTTCACCTTTTTGACTTTGCTATTGCCCGAAAAATAGACGGAAAATATCTTACATTGACGTTCCTTTCATTTCTACATTTTTTTTTACACAACAAATATGCTTGACCTTAGATCATCACAGCTCGGTTTAGAGAGTACCATGAAGGTCAGGGAGTTTCCTCCTATGAGGGCCTCCTACGCCTGTTTGTTTGCATTGTAGAGACAGGTGGTTGTCAGGATGCTTTCCTTACTTTTTTTCATGTCGCTGTTGGCATGCCGTACACCACCCGATTGAGTCAGTGTTTGTATGAAGCCCTAACTTCGCCTTTACCCTTATTGCTTAATATGCAAGGGATTCCAAGATCACCTGAAATGAAGCCTTCTAACAACTTGCTTAGATTGATATCGCCTAAAAACTAGAAGTAAAATATTATATATTGAAGTTCCCTTCATTTCTTTTTCTTTTTTTTTTTCTCACGACAAATATGATTGACCTTTGATCCTCGATAGTTGGTTAAGAGGTACCTCTAAAAGGCCAGGGAGTTTCCTCTTACAAGTGGCCCGTTTGGTTCGGTTTTTGGGGAATGTATTTGCAAGAATGTAAATACCTTTGGGTGAAGAGGGTTTTTTGAAATGTAAATAGCATTTGATGAATTGTAATTCTAAAGTGTATTCAGAAACGACTTTGAGCAAAAATACCGTTTAATAAAAATTGCATTTGTAAAGGACTTTTGTTAAATTAAAAAAAATATTATATATATATTTTTAAATATGGCCATCGACGGGCTAGATTTGGCTGCCAGACCGCTAGATTTGGCCGTCGGATGGCTAAATCTGGCCCCTGGTTGCCGTTGCTTGAGGTCGCTCACCTCAGGCACGCAACCCCAAGCGTCGGCCACCTAGGTTTGTGCAACTCTCAGGCGGCGGTTGTTGGCGCGCATGACCCCTTGGCCAGCGGTCGTTGGCCTCCAATCAACTTCTCCGTGCAAGGGTCGTTGGAGAAGATGAATAGTAACCGAGACTATTTGTATTCCCAAAATACAACTTCTCAAAGTATCTCAAGACTTGCTTTGGACTAAAGGCCTTTAGAGTCCTTTGGAGATGTAATTGTATTTTCCCAAAGTTTAACAAAAACACGAACCAAACGTGTTTGTATATGGTCAAAAGATTTTAGAGTCCCAAAGCCCATTTCAAATGCTGAACCAAACGGACTGAACAGCCTTTTGTGCCTGTATGTTTGCATTGCGAGGATGGCAGGTTGTTAGGATGCTTTCCTCATTTTTTTACGTGTAGATACCTGCACATCTCACAATCGCAATTGGGTCAGTATATTTATCAAGCCTAAACCCTAGCTCTACCCTCTAATTGTTTTACATATTAGGATTTTTGAGGTCTAAGCAAAATCCGAAATGAAGTATTTCAACGACTTGCTTAGGTTGGTATGGCCTGAAAAATACACGGAAAAATATTATATATTCATGTCCTTTCATTTCTTTTTTTTTCCATGACAAATATGCTTATTTGGATAGATGACTCAAACATAACACTGGCACCATTGGCATTCAATGGCGTTGAAAATCGAACTTATACCGTGCATATAGTACAAAATAAAAACATATATCTACAAGCTAGTCTTTATGCTCTTCTCAAGTCGTTTATCCTTACGAATGCACAATGCATTTATTTGAAAACTAGCTAAATAACTTGCATGTCATTAAGTTAAGACATCACAAGATTGTTTGGCCCGAACGCATCATATTTGATAAAGCAAGCTTTTAGACCGTGCTACAATACAATGCGTTTAGTTTGTTTACAAATAATGTTTATCCAAATTTTTCACACAATTAATGGTCATGAATACACATAAAAAACCTCATCTTGCTCCTACGCCAGAATCACTAATGCTTGAGCCTAGGTCTATAGAAATTGTCCTAGTTCCTTGGCAACGGAGCCTAGGCACAAGACCTTGGCACCCATTCTTGAATACCCGATTTTTGGGCCTAAACCCATCGAGGTCAAGCTTGGGTCCATAAAGGCAAGGCTCAAGTCTCTCGAGGCCAAGGTCGAACCTTGTGCTCGTGCATAGGAATGAGTATTGTCCGGGTGGCTAATTCCCATCCTAGAATCAAAAACCACTTATTAATGACAAATTTTGAAAAATTGAAACTAGGAACCATCCATTGGTTACATTGACCCACCCGAAAACCAAACCGCTGGTCCCGTCCAATTCTCGGATAATTCTATAGAATCGGTCCCACCAAACTTCATGCACTTCATGTGACATTTTCTAGCGCTAAAGTAAAGTAAAAAAACAAAAAATTTCTATATTCTTAATTGCGATATTAATAAAAAGATCAAACTCATATTAAAGTCGAGAATTGAGGTTGTGAGTTGATGGATGTTAAATTTGAAAGTCAAGGCTATGAGTGAGAGATAATAAAATGATTCGAATGAGGTAAGAGTGGAACGAGACAAGCACTCAGTTAATGAATATTGAGTTCTAAATTAAGGGTTTTAAGGTTTTCATTTTTCTTAAATTATTTTTGGCCATGCCAGGTTACCTAATTCCTTTGCTCAAGTCACTAACGCTCAAGTCGGGTCCACTAAGGCCTAGCTCGATTCCTCGATGGGTCAACCTAGGTCCATATGGGCTACACCCAAGACCCTCAAGGCTAGGTCTAAGACCCTAGTGCCTATACTTGAGCTCCTAGCAACCATGCTTGGATAACCAGCTCCTATGCCATGTCCCCAGCGTCCAAGATCAAGTCCACATAGGTCGATATGGGTCTCTAGTGGACGTGCTTGGGTACCCCGCTCTCTTATCTAAGTTACATGCCTAGGACTACCGAGATCAGGCCCAATTCATTAATGGTTAACTCGGGTCCATAGAAGCTCACTCGAGGTCCATTAAGGTTGGGCCCAAGACCTTTATGCATGTGCTTAGGTCCTTGGCAATTGTACTTGGTTAACCTTCCGAGCATGACCAAGTATTTGGCTCCCACTCCCAAGTCACCAATGCTTGGGCCTATGTCAGCGTGCAGTTGTGCTTATGTACCATGCACCCACGTCCAAGCTACTTGCACCTTGGCCTAGGTTTATCGAGGTTGAGCTCGGTTCCTAAGCTATTTGACCCAAGTCAACGAAGGTTGGGCCTAGGTCCCTTGAGGCGCCAACTTCAAGACCACATACCTATTTTGAGGTACTCGACTCTTGTACCAAAGTCACTAGTGTCTAAGTCCGAGTCCACTGAGGTTGGGTTTGGGACACTAGTCTTGTGTTAGGACTCCTGGCAACCATGTTTAGGGACTCGGCTCCTATACCCAAGTCATCGGTGTCTAGGTCGGGTTTGTAGGTACTTGTGCTTTGGGTTATAGTGGTTGAGCTTGAGAAACCCGAACTTCTAAGACATGGACCTTGCATGGCTGAGCCCAAGATTCTTGTGGTTGGGTCTAAAACCCAGCACCCAGACCTAAGTACCTTAAGGTTGGGCCCAAGACCTAAGCATCGAGCCTAGGTTCTATAAGAGAAAAAAAAAATAGTTTACAAACTATGATTGTATTTATGCCATGGAAATTTAATTCAATGCAATTTCATAATGTAAAATTGGGAGATCTCATGGAAAACACGCAAAATTTCTAAAAAAATGAGAAATCAAATAATTAAAGCATGTCTCTCGTTATTTGTCTAGTTACAATAAGTTTGAGAGGCAAAAAGTTAGAAGTGTATAACTTATCGCTTCGACAGTTTTTTTGGGTGATTTTTACTGTACAAATTCTTTGCCCTTATATCAAATGAATAATGCATGTCTCTTTGGGAAAAATAGAATAAATTTTTTCAAAGCAACAAATAATAATTTGCAGTTCTTGTTCATATTTTAATTGAATATAAAAAAATATTATCATTTTCCTAAAAAAATCTGTTTAGAAAATATATTGCGCGTTTGGTAACATTTCGTTTAAAAATTGTTTTAGGGAACAAAAATAGAAAAAAAGTGTTTACTGCTCCAATGAACAATTTTTTACCGAAAGATGCGTTTGGTAAATTTGTTATGAGAATAAAAAATGAATAGAAACACGTTTGGTAAATTTATATTCTTTTTTTGTTTCTTTTAATTTTTTAATATTTTTATTTTATTTTTCCTTTTTTTCCTTTCTTTTTAATTTTTTTTTCTTTTGGCCAGTCGCTAGCCTCCGGCGACGGGCCGATGGGGCCGGCACCTCGTCCCAGGCCACGGCGAGGCTCCGGAGGTCGCCGACCCTCGACGGCGTTCTTGGCCCTTGCATGGCCGTGGCGGCCTTCGGCCAAAGAAAAAGAAGAAGAAAAAAGAAGAAGAAGAAAATAGAGAAATGTTTCTTCAAAAGTGTTTATGGAGCAATAAACAATTATTTTTTATTTCTCATTTTTTTTTTTGTGTTCTAACAAAAATTTGATTTTGAGCAACAAAACGCAAACAAATGCGTTTATGTTCTTTTTTTTTTATTCCCGAAAACAAAAAAACAAAATTTATGTTCATAAACAAAAAAAAAAGAACGAAAACATGTAGCCCCATATTTTTTAGAAGAAATGTCAACATTTTTCTTTTTTCCGAAACAAACGGAATAAAGCATCCCCTTAAATAAGAACGTCAATGTCCATCTCCTCGCGGCACATTTATTATTATTATTATTATTTATCTCCGCTTTTATCATTAAGACGGGTCATAAGTAGGGAAAAAAAAAAGGCATCAAGCGCTTCCAGCTAAGGAGCACCCATCCGACGAGGGGCATTTTCGTCATTTCAGTCAGCCCCGCGACAGCACCAGTCAACCAGTCAACCCCACTACTAATCTCTCTTTCTCCGAAAACCGCCAGTGGTAATTGCCCGGACGCTGCGACAACAGTTGTTAGTTGAGGAAAGGGTTGCATTATTGGACGACAGCCTCCGCTCCGACGTGGCCTCCTTCCATTCGTCCGTTTCTGGTCTTCGGGATTGACAGCAACGCCACTCTCTCTCTCCTCTCTCCGTGCTTTTCTCTCGAAAAAGAAACACACTCTTTCCACTGAATTCCCTTCTCTTTCTCTCTCTCTCTCTCTCTCTCTCTTTGCTCGCATTCCGAGTTCGAGCTCAGCAATGCTCGTCGATCTCATTGGCTGAGGCTGCTGCTTTCCTCCGTTTCGATTCTTTTTTCTTTTTTCTTTTTTGGGTCCGATCATTTTTTGGTGCGGCGTTGTGCGGAGGATAGGAGCCGAGGATGATGGAGGCAATGGAGAGCTCGATCAACGGCGGGTTCTCGCACCTGCAGAGCTACGGCGACAGCAGCGAGGAGGAGCTCTCGGTGCTGCCGCGCCACACCAAGGTCGTCGTCACCGGGAACAACCGCACCAAGTCCGTCCTCGTCGGCCTCCAGGGCGTGGTCAAGAAGGCCGTCGGCCTCGGCGGGTGGCATTGGCTGGTAATTCTCTCCCCGCTTCGGCGACGGCTCCTTTCCCCTTCTCTCTTTCTCCTCGGGGGTGGGGAATGCGGATTGATCGGGATCGGGGTCGATTGGTGCAATGCGGGGCGTGTCTCGCATTCGAGCCTTCTTGAATTTTAGGTTTTCCCTTTATACTGTGTCGGAGAATTGTGGTGGGTGGGTTAGTGAGTGCGCCGCGTTGACTTGATTTGAAGTCGGAACGGATTTGGGGACACGATCGGGAATGGCACATGGCGGTCCGCGTCAATGCCTGCGCATTTGAGTGATTCGATGAACTTCGATGGTACTTTTCAGTGTCCGAATTTCAGATTGAAGTTCTCGATATCGAGTGTTCATTGCTACTCGGGCCAAAAGAGGAAGAAGAAGAAGAAAAAGGAGTATTCATCACTATTATAAGTGAGAATTTCGCATGTGAATATCTGGGTATAATCTTATTTGGGAATTATTTACTATCGGATCGTGAATGGGCCTTTTTCGATTCATTTACTTAGTGGGGATTCTAGAATGTATTAAATCTAAACGTTTAATCTTCTTCTTCTTCTTCTTTTCGATGTGGTATTGGTATAGATTGCTTAATGCGAAGTTTCTTTTGGTTTAGTTTCGCATGGCTTCGGCGATCGTTTAAGATGCTTGTTCTTTTCTAATTGTAAATTCTGAAATCGCTCCGGAGAAAATTGATCGAGCCTCTTATTTCGATCTCCCTTTGTTTTTCGTTTTCTTGAGTGAGAAGATCTGCAGGATCTTCGCTTTTTAATTCTGGGGGCAGAAGGAATAAATAATGAGTATGGATTTAGGAAATCTTCAAAAGTGTGGGCCTTCCTCGATTTTCAAATTAACTAAATTAATGCTTCCAGGAGATAATGGAGCTCCCTCAACTGTTGTTCCACAATGCGTGTTCCCATCTTTTACGTTTTTTCGGCCAATAGAGTCGAGTAGAGTTCCTCTTACGTTCTTGGTTAATTCCAGGTCCTGACGAATGGCATTGAAGTCAAGCTACAGAGGAATGCCCTCAGCGTGATTGAAGCTCCCACTGGTCATGAGGAAGATGACGACCTGGATTACGAGAATGGGCATTGGAATGCATCGGATATGAGTGAGTTCCTAAAGCAGTCTGTTTTGTGGCCTGTGCTTCCTTTTCTCACTTCTGGACTTTTTTGTTGTGCCACTGGAGATTCCTTAAATGAAGCAATGAGTTACAGGAGTTTCTTGAGTCATTACTTGTGGCTGGAACTTGTCAAATCCAAGAAAAGAATCAGCAATTAGCTTTTTTTATTGGGTGCTATATAATCTGCTGCTTCTCAAGGAAGATCCCTCCAAAGCAGTTTTGAGTTAGAACGAAACATGTCTGATTTGCTGCGACATTAGCTGTTTAGCTAAGAAATTGTTTAATTAGCAGCACGAGATGTTGATTGTATTGGTCTCGGTTAATCCTAATTGGGTCCTGTTCAATTAGACCCATGATGAAATATTCTTTGGTATGGCGGTTTGAAAGATTGGTTTTTCACATGGAAAGTGTTAAGAGAACATAGGATCCACTCTGCCTTTCACCTTTCGTCTTTTGCTTTTACTATTGCTGAAAGCTCCCTTATTCCACTTTATTTTTGGGTATGCCCCACGACCCCTTTATGATTGTGCTTGTGCTCCTCTTGTTCTAGCATCCGATGACACTCAAAAGTCCCACAGATCAAGGCATCGAGTGCACAAATCATCTGGATCATACCACAAGACCATGAGCAGGACTCATTCTTGTGATTCACAATCTAAGGGATCAATTTCTACCCGTGGGTCCACGGTACGATCTCCAATGCCTCTCACTTGCACCGTCTCTCTTGTTTGTATCCTCCAGCCTTTCAAAGCAATAACTTTATATTGCATTTGGTATTCTCCACTAGTCGTTGTTTAATGATTATTTCTTTTTCCTATTCCTCTCACCCACTGTCCAGAAAGTTGACCTCAGCAAATTGGAGATGGCTGCTTTATGGAGATATTGGCGCCACTTCAATCTCGTGAGACTTTTTCTATTCTTTTCCTATTTGCTTTGTCTATCGGAATTTCTTTCTTTTTCTTTTTTTAATTGCGGAAAAGTCCGTAATCGTTTGACTTTCACTGTCTCTCTAACTAACACGCTGGCCGCCTTTTCCAGGTTGATGCTGTACCCAACCCATCAAAAGAGCAACTCATCGATGTTGTTCAAAGACATTTCATGTCTCAGGTATAGTTATCTTCCACGCATCGGACTGTGTATGTAATTGCAGCATGACCTAAGCTCTATGTTCTTGAAGACTATTTGGTTAATAAATGCCCACTGCCATTGCAAAAAGACTGAATAAACGAATTAATTTGATTGCTAGAAATCTCCAGAGCCTTCTTCGATCGATTCCTGGTCTTTGAAAAACTTGGATTTGTGCTGCCATTTTTTTCGCCGAATTACCAATTCTTTCTTGCATCTTTTCCATGGCGTGCAGGAAATGGACGAGTTGCAGGTTATTGTGGGATTCGTTCAGGCCGCAAAGAAACTGAAGACCGTCTGCAAGTGACTGGGAGAGGATTGTGAGATCCTAGTCTAACGTATTCACGCTAACCGAGAGCTATTTACGGGACTCCTCTTCCCTTTGTGCAGCGAATTCTGTAATATATATGTATCAGTCTATGGACCGTCTTTCCCTGCATTGCTTAGTTATGGACTACATCTAAGTTATAGAGGGTACTTTTTGGTAGTATAGAGACCGTGATGTAGATATATGAACAATAACTAGACAACTTAGAATTTTGCGTCTGTGTCCTACTCGAAGACCTATTGCTGACGAGGGAAGTGGTGGTATCTTTGGCCATGTATATATGCGACCTGTATTTTGTCTAATCCTCTTGACTTCTACTGGCTAACTAGGCGTGTGCCAAATTACTTTTCTCGAATTCCAAATCTCTTCAGTCGCCGCTGCTCCTGGGGCGAGTACATCGAACAACATCGTCTGGCTGAATATGCAATGAGCTTGTGATAATGAGCGACTTATGAAGCAGGTGACTCCCTTGTAGCTTGTCGAATTCATCGATTCATTGCAGGACGTGTGATTCACGGGACGGTTGTTGATGCCTAATGTCACTGGTTTGATTTCGGAGGAAGAGCAGCTTTCATGGTGGCAGCAGTAATAAAGAATTTAGGAAATGTTTAGAAGCGTTTCTTTCTAGACGCAGGACGGGTTGTATACGTCTCGTGTTAGGACAAACGGGATAATATGTCTTGGAAAGTGATCGGCAATGGTCTAGTATAGCAGGCGACCTAACGAATGCATTGGTTCTTGTAAAATTTCATTTTCCAGAGACTGCCATCCAAATAGCTAAATGAAAAACCACCTAGGTGGTAGGTCAAATTGGATAAAAGCTTTACCCTCAGGTGATTTGAAACCTGTTAAGTCACGTGTTTGAATTCTCTGGACACTCCTCATTCTCAAGAAATCCTGATTCCTCTGTGGTATAGGTACAGCTGGGGCACTAAACTTTAACCAACTTTGGCTTTATCTCAACTCACATTCGGTGGCGGCAACAATAAATTCGCTCAAATTTGAGCAGTAATGATGAGTCAAAACGAAATATTTCAATCGCGGGTATGGAACGTTTATGATAACATTGGAGAGATTAACGACTTTGCTCCTCCCTTCTCACCCTTTTCTTTATTTTATTAATGAAAAAATAAGAAAAAAATAAAAAAGGAAAAAAGAGGGTAGACCAAAATGGCCAAGACAAGGATACCCACTGACTAAAAAGTCAAAAGTGATTTGTCACAATAATAGCAAAATGGAGTCGCAAGTCAAGCTCTCAGGAATATTCAAAAAAAAAAAAAAAAAAAAGAGGTTCAGCCGGTTATGTGGACTGTGCGTTAATGCATGTGCTGTGCACCTGTAACCTTAATATGAAATCTAATAAAAAAATCACAGAATCAAATTCATTAAATTATAGGTTATATTTCTATTATTTGTTCGACGTGATCTACTTATTTAAATTCTCATAGACAATTTACCGCATCACTTGTTTTTTAATAATTTAATATACTAATTTAATTTTACCTAGCATTACTCGAAACGATTACCTAATCTCCAATATCCTATATAAATGGGTCATGTATAGCTAGTGCTCCATAAGAAAATCATCGGTCCGTTGGGTTGGTAACTCATATGTCATGAGGACCCTCTAGCCTTAGTTTATCTCCTGCTCTTGCTTAATTTTCTCCTGCTCCTTCACTCGCAAGCCCTTTGCCCAGCCCAATCACCTTGCCGCCCCCTCCGCCACCGCCATGGTCGCCACTGCCTTTGCTCAACCCCTCCATCACCGTTGAAGCCTAAGCCACCTCCACATTTTCATGCACGGGTACCGCCGCCTCCCCCGACGTGGTTCTACTTCTACTCTCCTCCTCCGCCTCCTAGCCCACCTCGCTTGTAGCTCACGATGCTGAAGCCATCTGCAGCGCGCAAGCATTCGGCCCTGTGATTTGTTTCGAGGGTCAAGTGTTTTTTTTTTTTTTAGCTCGGTGAATGTGCTATCGAAACGAAACACAGCCTTGGCTTGTGATGGCATAATACAAAGAAGTTGAATTTGCTCTAGCCTCTCTGACCAGGATCGTTTTGATGGTGCTCTCAGCCAATGTATAATGGCAATGTTTCTATGTTATGGAAATCTCTCTCTCTCTCTCTCTCTCTCTCTCTCCCCTCCCTCCCTCCCTCTAGGTTGGGCGCTTTCTCCTTGTCGTTGCCTTGGCTACTTATTGGGCTTTCTAAGAATGAAAGGCCCACATGTAGTCTGGGCCTCAATCGAGTATACATAATAGTCGGGCCCAGCTTATGTAAAGGGTAGTGTACGGCTCATTTTAGTGAGGGGAAGCATGAGATGGGATGTTACTACAATTTCACCTATGTCCTCGGGGAAATTTGTCTTTTATGTGTCCATGTTTTACTATCCGGTTGGATTCAATTAAAACGAAGTTTTTTTTTTTTTTTTTTTTTACTATTCCTTCAAATCCAAAGCCTTTTTGCCCCTATCATCCTCTCGTAAGGTTTCAACTCGATCTCTTAAATTATAGATTCATTCCTAACCCGATCACGATCAATATAGGTCAATCGCCCAAGGGAAAGTTTTTTCACGAAACATATTATGCTTGAAATTTTTCGGAGCTATCAAATTTATTCTTGCATTAGTCTCCAAGAAGGCAAATGTTAAATGAATAATTCAATATTCTTTCAATTATCAAAGAGATATATTCATAATTTAGAAAAAGAAAGCGAGAAAGGAGTTGGTTATCACACCGACCGGAGTTTTTAGTGGGAGATAGACAGTTAACCCTCTTTTTTTTAAAACCTTTTTATCTTTTTCTCCAGGTAATTTGACATTTTTATTTTTGAAGTTAAATCGCATTACAATACTACGGTAATATGTGGACGTGGGATAAATGGGAAAACCAAAAGCGAACCGTGAGATAAGCCTTACTTTCAACTTACATATATGGACAGATTGTCGCATTTGTCTCGTCGAATTGAATGGAGTAACCCTAGTCAAAGGTTGGACCAGCTGAATGAGAACTATGCAACACAAAGTCATTAACTCCTTTGAGTAAAGCTACTTTAAAGCAATTAATAAAGCCCAAATAAAGTTCCCAGCAAATCTCAATGACCTAAATCTTCTTCCGACTGTCAACCACTCCCCTTGGCCCTTGTCGCGAGCTGTTTATTTTACCTCTTATAATTGCTAAATTCCAAGACGCACTTGCCTTTCATCACTGTAAAATTGCCGCAATGCTACGAGCACGAAACCTTTCAAAATACACGACAAAGGAATCAACCTTTTCTTGGTCAAAGATTCATAGAAGATTCCCCCAACTCGGGAGTTTTTATTACTGTTATTATAACAATAAAAGTAATATTGTTATCACAGTACTTTTTTATTTCCCTGCTTGTAAGCTGTTCAACCCACGATGAGAGAAATTGTTGTCTAGGTAATTGGCTTAAGTCACTAACACTAATGGTACGAATGATAACCATTTTATTCTGGTGAACTTTTTTATTTCTATTTCCTGAATGAGTTTTTGAGTGAATATATGCATTTGATTACAAAGACAAAATTTCTATTTTTAGAACATAAATTCGTTTGATGCCTTTTTAAATATCTCCCTCTCATGCTCTTTTTTTCATCGTATTCAACTCTTTCATGACATAAAGCATCCTTAATTATTTGAATTCAAAGTGTCGATGTAGAAATCGTACATTGATAGAGATCTATCATTTTCCAAGTATTTTTCATAAATTAATTAATTATATTAAGTGATTATTTTAAAAATATTTTTTTTCTAACTACTTATTTTTCACAAAACAAATGAAGCTTTAAGTCCTATGTCAGTCTTAAAGTCATTGATAGAGAGCTCTCACCTTCTGGGTATTTTTCCATTATTTGTTGGCTGTATCGTCATTAAAATTGGCTAGTGGGACATAAAAAAGATCGTCTTTTTTTAGCTCAGGTAACTAATGATCTTTAAAGTGAATTGACGGTGGTGGAAGGAGGCGGGTCAATTTTTGCAGAATTATGAACATTATGTGACACATCTTTCGCCCGGAAAAATAAATTAGAAAGTTGTTCACATCACACCTCGCTCGTGCTCGTATCAGTGTGCAATCTTTAGATCTCAAAATCCTTTTTTTAGCTATGTTTAATTCTATTTTGGGCCAAAAATCTCTTGTTAATTAGATCATTAAAAAAAATTAGGTCATCGTTGTGGTCATAGCTAAACGATAAAAATTTATTATGGTCAAAGAAATATAATTTTTCTCTAGTGGCCATATTCCGACAATTATAATGTAATAATTAATAAATTACAACTTTAGTCTCCTTTTTTGCCTCACTTTTCCTTCAACTTTGGCAAATGGATCGCCAACCTCCAAACATTATTTTCCCTTTCAAGTAGGATGACGGTATTTCCATCTTCTATATAACTAAACTCACCTAATTTTCACTAAAAAGACAAAATTGCCATCAATTATTAAATTGCAACCTAATATGATAATCCCAAATTCATTTACTTTCATTTTCTTATAGTATTTATTAATTATTATGGTCAAAGAAATATAATTTTTCTCGAGTGGCCATATTCCGACAATTATAATGTAATAATTAATAAATTACAACTTTAGTCTCCTTTTTTGCCTCACTTTTCCTTCAACTTTGGCAAATGGATCGCCAACCTCCAAACATTATTTTCCCTTTCAAGTAGGATGACGGTATTTCCATCTTCTATATAACTAAACTCACCTAATTTTCACTTAAAAGACAAAATTGCCATCAATTATTAAATTGCAACCTAATATGATAATCCCAAATTCATTGTATTTTCATTTTCTTATAGTATTTATTAATTATTATGGTCAAAGAAATATAATTTTTCTCGAGTGGCCATATTCCGACAATTATAATGTAATAATTAATAAATTACAACTTTAGTCTCCTTTTTTGCCTCACTTTTCCTTCAACTTTGGCAAATGGATCGCCAACCTCCAAACATTATTTTCCCTTTCAAGTAGGATGACGGTATTTCCATCTTCTATATAACTAAACTCACCTAATTTTCACTTAAAAGACAAAATTGCCATCAATTATTAAATTGCAACCTAATATGATAATCCCAAATTCATTGTATTTTCATTTTCTTATAGTATTTATTAATTATTATGGTCAAAGAAATATAATTTTTCTCGAGTGGCCATATTCCGACAATTATAATGTAATAATTAATAAATTACAACTTTAGTCTCCTTTTTGCCTCACTTTTCCTTCAACTTTGGCAAATGGATCACCGACCTCCAAACATTATTTCCCTTTTAAGTAGGATGACGGTATTTCCATCTTCTATATAACTAAACTCACCTAATTTTCACTAAAAAGACAAAATTGCCATCAATTATTAAATTGCAACCTAATATGATAATCCCAAATTCATTGTATTTTCATTTTCTTATAGTATTTATTAATTGTTATGGTCAAAGAAATATAATTTTTCTCGAGTGGCCATATTCCGACAATTATAATGTAATAATTAATAAATTACAACTTTAGTCTCCTTTTTTGCCTCACTTTTCCTTCAACTTTGGTAAATGGATCGCCAACCTCCAAACATTATTTCCCTTTTAAGTAGGATGACGGTATTTCCATCTTCTATATAACTAAGCTCACCTAATTTTCACTAAAAAGACAAAATTGCCATCAATTATTAAATTGCAACCTAATATGATAATCCCAAATTCATTTACTTTCATTTTTTTTATAGTTCTTTTTATTTATATGTAGTATTTAGTTACTATAATTAATAATTTTTCATATGTTTAGTTTCTCTTTATTACAGGTATCTCATGTATATTAAAGGATTTTTTTTTTCATTGTTAATATTTACTTCTATACAAATTAGTTTTGTCGAGAAATTTCCAAGAAACCTAGTTCTTTTCTACATTGTCGAGCAAATGTATGGATAAATAGTTAAGCAAAATCTAACAAAAATTTAGCATAGCCAACTTTGAACACATTGCTTGTTTATAAATTTTCGCTCTTGTTGTGTATGCATACCCATTTTTATTAGTTTTCTTTTGCATAAATATATACATGTAATGTAATGTTGTACCTAAAGGTGTGCAAAACAATCGAGAACTGCCTGGAACTAGATTGAATTGGACCGGAACCGAAGGTTCCCATTGGGTCACTCGAGTTCTCAGCTCTAATTCAATGGAATTGATGAGTACCAATCCGATTCTCGATTCTAAGCACGAAACCACCCGCCCACCCATTCGGACTGGACCGGTATATATATAAAGAAATTTCATTTCAATTACTTAATTATTTCATAATTTTTCGAACAAATATATGTGTACATATATATATTTGTAGTTATTAGACATTATTGACTAATTTGGTCTCTTGAGTATGTAATAAGATTCCCCCCTCTTTTCATTCTAATAATCCAATTACTTGCTTTCTCAACCAAAACAAAATAAACAAGTGGAGAGGAAGGAGAGAACCGATTAGAGATGTCATAAGAGCTGATGACTCCTTTTAAGAGAATAATTAGGTCTCTTCTTAGCCATTCCCATGATTAAATTAGGTTGACGTTGAAAAAAAGATTAATCAAGCAATCAATGTTTTAACTTCTATGGAGGTTAGGACTTTTAATATGGAGTCTAATTCTCCACATGTTTTTGGTGTCGGGAAACCTTAAGAGGACCACACCATGACCTTTGAAGAAATTAAGTATTTAGCTAATGAGTATAGTCTATTCATCTTAGCTTATAGTTTTCAATGCTTAATTAAATTCAATGACTCGCAATTTAACCCGAATATAAGGCCGAACAAATTTTGTAAGGATTAGGGACCGGTTCCATGGACTTACCTAGGAATTGGACCGGATCGGTGGTTCAGTTCCCGGGTAAATCCATGGAACCAATGGGCGGGTCTCAATTCCAATTTTTCAGAACCGATCATTTGTGGGTAGTTTCGGTTCTTAGGTGGGAACCACCTACCGGGACCATCATCACCCCTAGTCTTACTTGCTCTATGTAAAAGTATCTTGTCAATAGTATGGGAAAAAGATAAATTCTTTAATGTAGTAAATAAAGAGACTTGATATATATTTTGAACTAATGAAATTAAAAATAAAAATTTCATAAAAAAAAGTGAGCTTTTGAGATAAGACAGACAAACAATAGAAGGTGGGATGAGAACAATAAGTGAAACTTTTAAGTTTTATACTATATCAAAGATTTTGTCTTTTTTTTTTTCTTACAATTAACGAGATACTTTTACATAGATTGTGTAAAACATTATAGGAAAATTAAGAATACACTAAAAAATTCTTTAATAAACTAAAAACATTAGAAATGCTTAATAATGGAAACTAGATTCTAGATAGAAATAGAAAAAAAGAAAGAATGGGGCCATCGTTTTAAATTACAATTGAATGATTGAGAGATATTTTATCTTTTAGTATAAATAAAATGGATTTATGCATATAGGAGGTAGAAATAGCACCATTCCCTAAAGGATGTGAAGGCCATGCAGGAGAACATAAAGAAATGTATTGAAAGCTCGATAGGGCAAAAAATTTTCACTCATCCAAATAATGTCCAAATTGAAGCAAGAAAACCTCTCTGTCATCATATGCTTCAATCGACTCTTGAATATTCCAAATCCACACTACAATAGTATTAGGCCATCAAAGAAAGGGAAAAGATGACTCTTTTTTAATTAATTATAAATGAGAGCTACTTACATTTTAGGTCTCAGATTTTGGCCATGGATTTGGTCTTATTGCTCGCTTGCATCTACCAGCTCCCCATCCATGATGAAAAACAATGACTGGGTCCCTTGGAGTATATCTAAGTAGGTGAAAATGTGATGCTCATAGCTTAGGCAACCCCACAATAGAGAACACTTGTAGTTAGACTTCACCATGGAGAGTTTTAGAAGATCCCTACAACACTAGGGGTTGGTGGGGAAGAAGAGCATAGGCTCCTTATAAAGGCTTGATTGGATGGCCCACATGAAAAAGCGTGATCAGACGAGTCACGCTTGTTCCTTCTGGCACCTAGACTAGACATTCCAGATGAAGCCACATCCAAATGCACCTTAAGGTCATCGCGCGGTCCTTCTTTTGCCATGTCATCATAGAAGGGAAATAGGCAAAATTCCAATAAAAATAAAGGTAAATTTTGTGATTATTGTAACATTTGCATCACATTGTAAATATTTGTTGGAAGTCAAAATAGAAAGTTGGAGATAAAGGGAAGAAAGAGAAGAATTTCTCTACTTTTCATGTTATAACACAAGTACATGATAAACATAATCAACCTATCAATCAAGGAGAGCTTGCGCTAACTTGGCAATCATGATAAATTTGCCAGCTTCTTAGGTACCTCTCTATGCTCAATGAGTATTATTTCAACTGATGCATGGATAATTGACTTAGCTGCTAGTGACTACATAATTTGTGATGAACGTGTTTTTTCTCGAATCCACAAGTACTCACATTCCTTTGTGTTTGTATGTCTCCCAAATGGGAACGTCACTTTTTTCAATAAAATTGACACTGTACGATCATATGTCTACTTCCAAGGTCAGTGAAGACAATTCTTCTCGTGTTGTTCTCAATTCTAATATTTACTGGCAAAAGTATACATCAAGTGTCATAACTTGGCACAAAGGGACACTTAAGTGTCATAATTTGCGAAAGGTACATTTAAGTGCCACATTCGAAGAAAAACGGATCACTTAAGTGCCACTCCGGCCAAAATCCGACCAAAACGCTGACATTGCATTTTTCCAGCGAAGTGAGTGCAAAACGACGTCGTTTTGCACGTTAATGTAGCCAAATAATGCAAAAAAAAAAAAAAAAAAACGGCATCGTTTTAGGCTGACGTGGTAACAAAATAATATAAAAATTAATTAAATTAAATTTAGTTTAAATATTAAAAAATAATAAATTTAAAATTAAATTTAGTTTAAATATTAAAAATAATAATTAAAAAAAAGAAAAGAAAAGTGGGGGCGGTGGAGGGTCGGCCGAGTTCGCCGGCCGACCGACGACGAGGGCTCGCGAGCCCTCGCCCTAGATCGGGGCGAGGGTTGTGGCCCTCGCTTAGATCTGGTGAGGGTCGACGGCCCTTGCCCAAATCTCGTGGCGAGTGGTGAGGGGTTGCGGCCCTCACCCGGATCTCGTGAGGGTCACCAACCCTCGCCTAGATCCGGCCAAGGGCCATCACCAGCCGGGGTCACCCCGGCGGGCGATGGCCCTTGGCTCCCGGCCAGGCGAGGGCCGCTGATCCTTGTTGGATTTGGGCAAGGGTCGCAACCCTCGCCCTAATCTAGGGCGAGGGCTTGCAAGCCCTCACTTGCCGATCGGCCGGGGTCGCAAGCCCTTAGCCAAGGCCCAGTGACCTCGGCCGATCCTCCCCCTTCCATCGCCGGCCCTTCCCAACGACGGCGAGGAGGCGGCGGCGGTGACGAGGGCTTAGCCCTCACCCACACCCCCTTTTTATATTTATTTTATATTTATTTTATATTTATTATTAAAAATAATTTAACTAAATTTAATTTAATTAATTTTTATATTATTTTTTTATTACGTCAGCCTAAAACAATGCCTTTTTTGCATTATTTGGCCATATTAGCGTGCAAAATAGCGTCGTTTTGGGCTCGCTTCGTCGAAAAATGCCATGTATGCAATTTGGTGGGATTTTGGCTGGATTGGCATTCAAGTGATCCATTTTGCTCCGATTTTGGCACTTAAGTGTACCTTTCGTAAGTTATGGCACTCCAAGGGTCCGCGTCTCAATATTTATTTCTTCTAGGTTCTTTTGACTGACAAATCGATGGGCTTGTGTAGTGTTTCGAAGGGAATTTATTTTTGGGAAAATTTTCCACAAAATTTTGATTTTTCATGTATTCTATTTAATAAGGACACTTCGTAGAGTACCAATATCAACAATATATATATAAACATAAAATATTGGGTCATAATGCTTCTTTTTCTCATCCTATATGTTACATTTGTCCTTTGACAAAACAATCAAGTATTCTTTTTTCCACTAGTAAATCTCGTGCCTTTACTACTTTCTTCCTCATCTACATCGACATCTAGGGATCATATCATGCTCTAAACCATGATGGATCTCACTTCTTTCTCACTATTATTGATGGCTACAAGTGTGCTATTTGGGTTTTACTAATGCAGTCTAAAACTTGAATCCTTTCTCACCTCACTAATTTTTTTTTTCCCTCATCAAAATCAACTTTGTTGAATTTTTCCAGTGTATTTAAATTGATCATGCACATGAATTCTTTAATCATGAGTGCTCATCTATTTTTTCTTCCCATGACATTCTTCATGAGAGTTCTTGAACATATATCCCTAACAAAAGGGGGTTGTCGAGCGTAAACATTCTCACCTTCTAGAAGTCGCTTCTCAAATATCAAGCCTCTACTCCATAAATGTTTTTGGGAGATTGTGTCATCACGCTAACTTACCTATTCAATCGGATGTTGACTCGAGTCCTTAACAAACGAACCCCCTTCAAATCATTTTTTGGAAAGCGTCCAGACATTAATCATCTATGAGCCTTTGGCTTTTTGTACCATATTACTACTGTGGGAAAAAAATGGGTCTCCATGCCTTCGACGCATCTTCATAGGGTATCCTACTCTTCATAAAGGATACCATATATTTGATCTTTTAAAATATGTCTCGAGTTTAAGCTCATTAAATAGATTCGGACCTCAAATTAGTTAACTTGCAGATACGGAAATATTTCTATCATTCAAGCAGAGATTGGCAAGGGAAGATCAAAAGGGAAGTTAGAACTTTGACTTGCATTTTGGATGCACAGGTCAACTTCCTCGGCCAAGAGAGGAAATAAATAAATAAATCGGAATAGGAAAAATAAGAAAATCAAACTCTACTGGAAGTCGGCAAACATGAAAACCAAATTCCACTTGATTCGATTTCTTAATCCCAGTAGGCGTTGACTACTCCTTTGACCAATCCAATTTTGGGACTTTCTCTGGCGGGGGCATGTATAAACGTATTCGAGGGTTTCTCTTGGGCATGCCTTGCTTGCATGAATATTGTGGTCAGCACTTGAAGCGCCATTATTCTAGCAAGTGCTTGGCGAGTTTTCGTTCGTGCAATTACATTCGAGAAGAATTAGTGTCTATAGCCAATTAAATCTTGAGGTAAGATTTGCGTGTAATTCCTTCGTGAGATTAAGAGATTATTTCTTGAGAAATTTCGGGGCTAAATACTTTGGGTATACTTGGGGTTTGGGAAACACCGAGAGAGTATTTGAGTGACTTAAGTGTGTAATCTCCGTGTATCACTTGATCTATAGTGAAATTAATCGTTGTTCTCCCCGTAAATGTAGGTCTTTACGACCGAACCACGTAAACCAATGTCCGGTTTATTTTCTTGTTTTGTCTATTTTATTGTTCGATCGCTCGCTTTCCGCAACAATTGGTATCAGAGCTTACTTGGCTGAATTGAAACGAATCGATGGCGATAGAAGAATGGAAAGTGAAAATCGACAGATTTGATGGGAATGATTTTAGTTTTTGGAAGATGCGGATTGAAGATTATCTTTACCAGATGAAACTGCACTTGCCTCTATTTAGGGAGAAACCAGAGTTGATGAAGCAAGTTGATTGAGATTTACTAGATAGACGAACTATGGGTGTTATTCAGCTAACGTTGGCTCGTAACATCGCGTTTAATATTGTGAAGGAGAAGATCACTACTGATTTGATGCAAGCCTATCGGATATGTACGAGAAGCTCTCTGCGATCAACATGGTCTATTTAATGTGACGTTTGCTTAATTTGAAGATGAACGAAGGTGCGTTATTTGCAAATCATATCAATGAATTTATTGTGATTGTTAGTCAATTGAGTTTAGTTGAGATTGACTTTGAAGATGAGGTACGAATTTTGATTCTATTATTCTCATTGCCTGATAGTTGGAATATCACTGTTACTGCCGTTAGTAATTCCTCTTAGTCAACAAGTTTGATGTTTGATAGGGTTCGAGATTTGATTTTGAGCGAGGACATCCATAGAAGAGAATTTGGAGAACTTGTATCTGCTGCTTTAGTGGATGAAAATAGAAGAAGATCTAGAACATGTGTAGGTAAGAGTAATATTAATATGAACAGGCATAGTCAGTCTGGGACTGGTGATATTGTTTATTGGAGCTGTGCTAAAATGGGGTATCTTAAAAGGAATTGTCTTAAGTTGAAGAATAAGAAGGGTAAGGGAATTATAGTTGATTCTACAAATGATGTTGCAGTTATAGCTAATAGTGTCGATTATGTCTTGTCTATCACTAATGATTCAATGTTTGATGGATGTATTATGGATTATAGTTGTTCTTTTCATATTACACCAAATGGAAACTGGTTTATTACTTATCAGTGCACGGATGGTAGTAAAGTACAATTGGGGAACAACACTGAATGCAATGTCATCGGTGTTGGCAATGTTAAAATCAAAATGCATGATGATACATGAGGACATTGACTGGAGTGAGGCAAGCTCTAGAGTTGAAGAAGAACTTAATTTCCTTAAGTGCCTTGAATTCAGCTGGGTATCGATATATTTCAAAATATGGAATTTTGAAAATTATTCGAGGTGCTTCGATAATAATGAAAGGAATCAAACACAATAACCTATATGAACTTCAAGGTGAGATGGTGACAAATTTCGCTACGGAGATGTCGGATGCATCTGTTCGAGAGTTTGAATTGTGGCATATGCATTTGGGCACATTGGCAATAGAAGCTTGAAGGTTTTAAGTGAAAGAAATCTGCTATATGATTATGCTCCTAATGAACTTAATGTATGCAGGTGGTATGATTTAGATTAATGGTGGAAGGTGCAATTCAATGCTACTGTCAAAGAAACCACGGAAATTGCAGAGTTAATTCACTTGAATGTTCGCAGGTTGTCGTGGTTTCCTTCGAGGAAGAGTGTTAGATATATGCTAACATTTGTTTATGACTACTTGATAAAGATGTGGATGTTTGTGCTTAGGCACAACTTTGATACTGTTGACATAATCAAGCAGTTAATAGTTTTGATAGAAAATGAAATTGGTAGGATGATCAGGCAGGTGCAGACTGACAATAATATGGAGTTTTGCTTGAAGTTGTTAAACGAATTATGCATGAAGAAAGGTATAGTGAAACATTGCACTAATGCTGATGAACCATAACACATTGCGGAATTGATGATCAAAATGTTACTAGAGACGGCCCATAAAATGCTCTCTAATGTTGGTATGGCTAGGAGATTTCTTGCGGATGTGCTAAGTACGAAATGCTACTTGATGAATAGATCACCATCGATTACGATTGGATATTGAACTCCCGAAGAAGTGTGATCAGGTAACGTTGCTGGTTATTCTATTCTCAGAATATTTGATTGCCCATGTTATATTCAAGTGAGCGATAGTAAACTCAACGAAAGGGTAAGAAAGTGTATATTTCTAGGCTATGCACAAGGTGAGAGGGGTTATCAATTGTGGTGCCCGGAGTTAAATTCACCTGTTACCAGTAGAGAAGTCACATTTGACGAATCTCCAATACTTCTAACTAGGTGTGTTTATAGCAGTGTTCAAACGAATTTGAACGGTGTTCAGCTTGAGGTAGAGTTGCAACTACTCTTGAGGTAATGGGTATGAGTACTAATGAAGTAATCGACATGGATGATGCTTATAGCGAGGTGGAGCTTATAGAGCCAACGGTTGCTGTAACTGCTGATATTGACAAGGTATGTATTCGATCTCCTGGTAGATATGGATGCAATGATGGATTTGCTTTATTTGCGATTAAGGATGTTGAGTAAGAAAATCCTTGCAAAGCAGTTAAAGATACATGTAGAGTTGGTATTCTAATGAGGTCTTCGGTTATGGCAAAGTTCAAGCGAGGATTGGACTTGGATAAAATTTGTGGCGGTTGAGCCCATTAAGGGCAATGGGAGAGTAGCGGCAGAGTTTGAATTTTTGCGAAGTGATTGCAACTTGGTTCAAATGTCGAGCCAATGTGGAGATTGTTAAAAGATGTCTTAAGTTTAAGCTCATTAAACAGACTCGGACCTCAAATTAGTTAACTTGCGGATAAGGAAATATTCCTATCATTCAAGTGGAGATTGGCAAGGGAAAATCAAAAGGGAAAGTTAGAACTTTGACTTGGATTTTGGATGCACATGTCAACTTCCTTGGCCAAGAGAGGAAATAAATAAATAAAACGGAAAAAGAAAAAAGAATAAGAGAATCAAACTCTACTGGAAGTCGGCAAACGTGAAAATCAAACTCCACTTGATTCTATTTCTTAATCTCAGTACGCGTTGAGTACTCCTTTGACCAATCCAATTTTGCGACTTTCTCTGGCGGGGGGCATATATAAACGTATTTGAGGGTTTCTCTTGGGCGTTCCTTGCTTGCATGAATATTGCGGTCAACACCGTTGTTGATACAACATTAAAGCGCCGTTATTCTAGCGAGTGTTTGGTGGGTTTTCGTTTGTGCAATTACATCCAAGAAGAATTAGTGTTTGGAGCCGATTAAATCTTGAGATAAGATTTGCGTGTAATTCTTTCGTGAGATTGAAAGATTATTTTTTGAGAAATTTCAGGGCTAAATACTGTGTGCGTTATTGAATGTAATTGGGGTTTGGGAAACACCGAGAGAGTATGTGAGTGACTTGAGTGTGTAATCTTCGTATATCGCTTGATCTATAGTGAAATTTGTCGATGCTCTCCCCGTGGACGTAGGTCTTTACGACCAAACTATAAAAACTAGTGTCCGATTTATTTTCTTCTTTTGTCTATTTTATTATTCAATCGTTCGCTTTCCGCAACATGATCCATCCACAAACTTGTTCTTTGTAAGCAAAGATGTCGTTTTCCATGAAGACGTACTTTTTCAGGATAAGATGTCTTCGCCTCAACAGTTAAACTCGATGCCTGATTATCGTCTATTCTTTTTTGAGGAAGATTTATCTTCAACCCTGCAGTCAATAGTGATCCCACCTTAGAGCCTCCAGTCTCCTCTTCATTAATAAAAAATACTCCACATTCTCCATCAACTATAAGTCATCAGATTGAGCCTCCACTAATGCCATTTGGGGAGTTTTCTATTCCTTCTTTGTCAATGACTCCCTCGAACACTGACTTCAATGAGTCTCTTGCCTTTGTTCATGAGCAAAACACACCCGCTAGACCTCAACGCTTGGGCACTAGGTGTCCCAAGCCATAGACTTAATGGACCTTAGATTAGTAGTAGGAGATTCAGGCATGGGCATTAGTGTCCTCGACCTAGACTGAATGCACTCAAACTCGAACTTTGGCATTGGGATCCGAGCATGGGTTTTGGGGGACTTGGGCTTGGCTTCCATGAACTGAGGCACAAGTGTTGAGAACTTGGGTCATAGGCATTGGGGTCTCGGGCTTGACCTCTATGGACCCAAGCTGGGGCACTTGGGAGCCAAGCAACAATGCTGGTGTTCTAGGATCAGTCTTTGTGGACCTGAGCTGAGGCGTTGAGGACTCAACCATGGGCGCCAAGGTCCTAGGCATGGCCTCTGGTGTCCCAGACCCCACCTTTGTTGACCTGGGCCACACACTCGGGTTTTGGACCTCGGCTTGGCCTTGATGGACCCCTATGGACCTAGCCCCAACCTCCAGACGCGATTTGCTTTGAAGGGCCCGAGAATGAGTGTTGGGGTTCTCATGCCCAATTGCAAAATTTCTTGTTCAAGTGCCGATAGTTAGTTATATTTTAAAAAATGATTTTCATTTTTCTAAAGAGAATTATTTCTCTAAAGTTAAAAAAAAAAAAAAAGTATATGTTTTCCATTAACTAGAAAAACATTTTTTGTTAAATGATTTCCCTAAGCTATCCAAAAGTCAAAAAATGAGAAATATGTTTTTTTGAGAAAAAAATTTTCACAAAACAAATGGAGAGAATAGAGAAGAAACTCATTTATTTTTATATTATAATTTATATAATCTATCAAAAATTTTCTTGGATAATATCTTTGATATCATACATAATAATTCCACTCAACTCGTGAGTTTCTGTCTAACAAAATTTAGATTTGGCTTTAAACCAATTCCTTAATCGCATAGGGAATGCTTGGTAACCGAGAGTAACTTCTGTGTGAAAATCAAGTACACGAAACGTATTCAATTTCCTAGGTTGCAAAGTGCAAACAATTTTATATTTGAGCTGCTCGTTAAAGGTTCCGATCAATTTCACCCGATTCATGGAATTAGCGCGGTATGCCATGATTCGAGAATATATCCATCTAAGGTTGAGTCCGACCATATGGGACGTGAATCACGTTCGAAGCAATTGCCACAGTGTCCACATCGTGGGATATCAATATAATGACCCATTTCGGCTAAGCATATCTAAGTGAATGCGAAAGAGGTTCCAAACTGAATAATTGATGGGGGCTGCCTCTTCTCGTAGCACCGAAAGAGATGGGAATAGAATTTTGGATCCTTACGAATTGAATCTTTAAGTGACATCGTCGCTAAAAATTGGTTCGAAGAAGAATAAAATGAAAGCAGCAAAGATACCTTTAAATCTAATGTGGTCACGCATTGCATCACTTATAAGCTAAGTACAGTTGAGGGTATCGCTCTTGATGCTCTCCCTACTTCTCTTTTCATAATGGGTGCTTTCTTCCCCACCTTGTAGAGCAAATGTCAAGGCAGGATCTTGATCTCGATCTCGATCGACCCGATCTCTATTGGTTTCTACTTGGCTACGTAATATGCTCCGAGTTCGATTCATCGGGAGGGTGCGATGGCGGGGCGAATCCTAGGCCGTCCTCTCTCGATATTGCGGGTCCCCACCATCATCGCTGTCGTTGCGTAATCACTAATCAAGTAATCAGTGGGTGCTGAGAGGGAAGAATCTCGGAGAGACACTGAATCACACGAAGGCATCGAAACCTCAGACTTTGGCTCTCCTGTAGGGACGCAGCCTTTGCTGTTGAATCTGAACCGGAAACGATTCTCGGTTCCCAATGGCGGCCTTTACTTCTGTTTATTGCTTTTGCCTTTCCAAAAAGGTCGCCATGCTACAGAACTGGAATGTGTTTAGATTGACTTCAGTTATATTTTTGCTTCCGTATGTGTAATTTTTCGGAGTATCACATTAAAATAAACATATAGTTGAAAGTAATTGAAGTAAAGACAATACTAAGCATGCCCTTGCTCGCATCTCCCATCTTAATAGTTTTAGGGTTTTCTATCAATATCCATTTTCGTTTGAAACCAAAAAAACAGAAGTAGAAGGTCGGGGAGCAGCTTCTTATTCCAACTTCTAATAGCTGTTTATGTAGTATTTTACTTATCTCCATGCACAACATGTCAAAAGTTCAAATTGTTGGAACGAAAAGTTGTTAACTTTATATATGATATAATAAGCCTTAATTCTTGAATAATCTTGATTTCCAATAAGATTTTAGTACCAAAATGGTATGTTTAATGTGTTAAATATCCCACATTGCTTGTTTGCAGGATTTGGAGAGCATTTGTTTAAGGGAAAACTTTATGATAAGAAAAATGCTTTCCATGTAAATCATTTTTAAGGAACATGTTTCTATTTTTCAGGTTAAGAGATTCATTTTCCCTAATTTGAGCATGAATATTATTTGACCATAAATGATTTTTTGTTAACTAATTATATTCGGCAACCAAACAGGTGAAAGTCCAAAAAGCTAATTCTCGAATTTTTTTTTCTCTTCAACAATTGCACCCCTATATAATCATTATATAGATTGTCTCCCTCTTCTTATAAGCTTATGCTTTCAAATTAAATTTTTTAACATGGTATTGGAGTCAAGTTTCACCTTGAATTTTTTTCTCATGTAAGGCTCTTGTGCTATTTAGGTTGGACTTCTTGACACCATCCTATCCAAATCGTTCGCGTTGTCTTCACGAGTCCTGTCAATTTCTTAACGCATGGTGGACATTCTGTTTCAGTGATCAGATTTGGATTCCACTAAACACATGATGATACCCCACACATGACGGGCTCAAAAGCTTCCAAGAATTGTGCTTTCCTTGGTCGACAGCTAGTGGTGTCATATGTGGACAAAACTGAGGTGGGCGATTCTTCACTCATCAAAATAATGAAAACTTAAGTGTCGGGAATCGACATTATATAGTTCGTGTATGAATCATGAGGCAATAAGGAGGATTATGTCTTTGGTGGGCCAGACATGGTTCCATCTCTTCCATGTGTGCGCGAGCGGGATAATTTGCATGCGGTTATAAGGATTTGTCGAGTTTAAAAATTCGAATGTCGCGTTCTGTCAATGTGAAAATGAAAAACTTCCCGTTTGATTGAAGGAAAGCCATGAAGAACGAAACTAGGAGATCTAAAGAACTACTCACTAGTTGCTTGGTCTCATTAATTTCCAAGCGAAATAGGTGATCGATATTTGAGTTTTGACCCCGAAATGAATACTAATTCGAATATGAGGTTCCTTAATTTTATAGGTAGGCATGCTTGTTTACGATTTCTATAAGTGAAAAATGCTTGGTTTTCTTTTCTACCAAAATTTGACAAATTATTCGAATTTTTTGAAAAGTTGTAGAACATTATATGGGCACCTAATGTCTACGTCGGTACACGTGGAGATTTTTTCCAATGAGAAGTCAAATTTGTGCGTAAGATTTAAAAGAAAATAGAAAATACTGTATAAGTCATTTCAAACATAAGTATGATGGGTTTTCCATATGGAAGATAAACTAGAAAGATGAGATCCACAGAGATTAATGGATAAATTGCGGGTTAATGACTGAGATTATCCTCGAAGACTTACTAATTGCATTATTTTCTGTCTTCCATTTGAGCAGATTTCTCTTCTTCTTTTTTCATATTAAGTGGGTAGTTCATTTTATTCATGGAGAATGAACGAATTCCCACGACAACTTGGGATATCCGTCAACTTTAATTAAATTTAAAAAAAAAAATCCGACAGATAATTTATAAAGAATATGACTACACATATCAAGATTGATGGCAATATAACTTATATTCTCTGCCCAATTGCCTGCCATCATCGCTTCTATGTCAGCCGACACAGCATACGTGAGATGCTCTATGTACATTGAGCGAGCACTAGTGGATTTTTTTGGCTTCACTTGAAACTTAATGGCGAAGTTTTTCCGACGTAAGCCTGGAAATACCCTGGTTCTACATTGAAATCATCGGGCTGATAAAGAAGATTTGTAAGATTAGTGTTAATTAATCCTTTAAATTATGAAGATTACTTGCTTTAATCTCAATGGATGATTATGTCAATCCACATTTGTTCGCCAATACCCAGCACGTTGATTAAATAACAAGGTTTAGCAATCCCTTTTTAACTCTAAAGTAAAACCATCCTCGTCATGTCTTTCACTGTGCATTATATTACTCCCAAGCGATGGTAGAAATGATAATACTATTTAAAAATGCCTTTGCCATTTCATGTTAGGGAATTCATTTTCATTGTGCATTGTTCTACTCCCATCAAGTTTTGGAAGACTAATGTTAATAAATCCTTTAATTAAGAAGATTACTTGCTTTACTCTCAATGGATGATTATGTCACCCACATTTGTTCGCCAATAACCAGAAAGTTGCTTAATTTACAACGTTCAATAGTCCCTTTTTAAACTCTAAAGTTAAACAATCCTCGTCACATCTTTCACCGTGCATTGTTCTACTCTCAAGTGATGGTGCAAATAATGGTGCTATTTAAAAAATATCATTGCTATTTCAGATTAGGGAATTCATTTTCACCGTGCATTATTTTACTCCTAGCAACTTTGGAAGACTAATGTTAATTAATCCTTTAATTTAGAAGATTACTTGCTTTACTCTCAATGGATGATCATGTCAAGCCACATTGGTTCGCCAATACCCAGAAAGTTGCTTAATTTACAATGCTCAGCAATCCCTTTTTAACTCTAAAGTTAAACAATCCTCATCACGTCTTTCACCGTGCATTGTTCTACTCCCAAGCGATGGTGCAAATAATGGTGCCATTTAAAAATGCCGTTGCTATTTTAGGTTAGGGAATTCATTTTTCTAATTTTAAGAAGATATAATTTTTGACGATGAATGGGTTGGTTATTTCAGCAAATCAAACGCGTGATAATTCAGAAAATTAATTCGCAAAAAATTCTCAAGCTCGAACAGGCACCCTCTAAACATCTTCTCCTGGGTTTTCATTTCGTACTAGAAAAACATTTCCATACAAACCTTCCTGATCGACATGCTTTAGTCTATACTTAACGTGAAAAAGGCTTGTTTTTCAATGTGCGATCCTTATAAGGGGGAGTGACGGATAAATTTGGCGGGTCATGACTTTAATTATTATTTGTTATTGTGACAACGGGCCACCTTTCTCCAAAGACTTAGTGGCTGATGAGGTTTATTTTCTTAAATTATAATTCAGTGGGCTTACGTAGATTCCGAAAAGAAAAAGAAAGATCTTTATTACATTGTTCCTTCAAGAACTTTCTTTTTTCTTTAGATAAATCTATTAAGAACATTCGTGATGAGGTCAACTTCATTTAATCATTAGTGTTTCGAACATTATTAATGGCAACTAAATGACGGGTGAAAAAAGATTATATAGACTTTATTCATTTCACCAAAAAAAAAATAATTTTATAAAAATAATTGTTTGTATCGTCTACAAAAATAAATGAACAAAAAATACTTTTATCGTCTACAAAAATATTTAGAAATTCCCTTAGGTATAGTATCATCTCTTTAATGTACACATTCAAATTACCTTTTGTCCTCAAATGTGTTGAACCCTCCTAGCAAATTGTCTAGTTCAACATATGGGGTGACTGGTTCCCAGCCAAGAATTGGAAACCCACCAATGCCTCTCGCTTCCAAAATCAGGAGAACTACTGGCTCTAGTTCGTGAAGTGGCCCACGTTTTGCTTTGTTTAAAATACCAAAATTTTCTAGTAAAATATAAAAATTGCACTATTTCACTATTTAAACATGCGTTAGTCCAGTTGTTATGTTGTTGTTTGTCCATGTTGAAGACCATTGTTTGCTTCTCGATGAGTGCAAAAGTACTTTTTTTCTTCTAGAAGAGGTTTTGAATTGGTTCAACTTAAAAATTAAATTGGTTGAATTAGTTTGAAATCGGAGGTTCCAACCTTGGGGAAATTGAACCGGTCCAAGCTAGTTTAGGTTTCTCGAATCGGAACCGAGCCAATTGTCCTTAAAATCGGCCTTGACCAGTCAATTTAGGCCAATTCAGTCCGCTTGCTAGGTTGAATTGAAACCGGTGTGCATCCCTGCTCAGTATTGCATGATCTATCACTTGTTGCTTCCCCACTAATATATTTTTTGTTAAAAAAAGAAAAAATCTCATCGATTTGTCCGTTTCTCCGGTACTTCCGTACGTGGATAGTTTTCGTTTTGGCCAACCACATACCTCTATATTGGATAACGAGGATTTTGAGGGGAAAAATTATGAAATTGGAGATTTTTTAAAATAATTATTTTTAGATGCTAGACCTAATTGGGAAAAAAAAAAGGAAAACAGTTTTTTATTGATTTTCGTCGTCATTACATCCGTTCAATAGTGAACCGATGTAATGGTGCATGCCATGGCGAATTTCCACTGACAGAGACCCCCAACTATGGGAAGTTAAACGTGAGCCGTGATTGGACTTTAAATTGTGTTTTTGTCCCTTCGGCGGATGTCATGAAGGATGATGTTACAAGAAAAGTGCGTAAATATATCGGGTGTGATAGCATGTGACATTTAACATAATAACGTCATTTTTTCAATATATAATATAAAATATATTTTTATCTACATTTATAATGTCTTATTGTATATTCCATATTCTTCTCTAACAGCATAAAATTTTAACAATATTAATTATCTAAAATATTTCTTTGGGTAGGTCGTGTGATTAACTAGGTTAGCTAATGCTGGACATGCTAATATTTGCCTATTAGATTTGTTTACTAAGTGACATGGTCATTTTTCAATTGGGTGCTGAAACATGATCATTGACTTAATTCACCACTTACGGAGTACCATATCACTTGGTAAACCGATTTAGTAGAGTAGCCATCTAACATCGGTCTAAGACTTCTTTTGGTGGTCAGACAATTATTTTTCTTAGTAGAAATAGAAGTGTCTGGGGAATACCAGCATAGTTATCTTTCCTAGACATCACATACTGGTCCCATACACTGTTTTGCATTATTATAATTACTTAACAGCCTTCGTGATTCGAAGATTTGAAGTTGACAATGAAGTTAACGAACTCATATCATGAGTCTATCTGATTCTTAGAGGTCCATAATCAATCCACTCAAAGATGCCTTTGGGCACTTGACTTATGTTGAGCTTGTGCTAACACGAGTCATGATAGCTACGATCAGGTTTAATACAGACAAGCTACTTTTACAAGTGATATCAGTATTAGATCCTTATTCATCTTATTGTCGAATCGAAATGCATGAGACTCCTTTGTTCAAAAGATTAATAAAAAAATTAATGGATCACTCCAGAAATTTTTTTTTGACAAGACACCTTCAGATAGACTACCTCTGACATCATGTTAACAGTTTTGTCGAAGTCTTTGGCCAGGGCTTGCACGCCACTCGACCATACAATTCCATTCATGGAATCTTGTGTGGTCCAAAATCTGCACGGCACGAATGCAACCGCTCCATCCGACGAACGAGTGCGTGAGAGATGCCATGGTGATTCCAATGTGGACCTCCACCAAATATATATTGCTGATTTCGATCTTTCTGTTATTCCTTCTTTTTATTATTATGTAACTTTTATGAGTGGTAGGGTTCTTGCACACGTATGCTTGCACGTGAGAAAATGGGGGTAGTAGACTTCCCACCACCCCCACCCACTAGAAAGAGTCGAGAATCCCTCCCTTGGAGTTACATTCCCCAATGGAATCCACCCACCAATCTAAGTTGATTCCCCCACATCCACCTCCCCAAATTGTTGGGGGATTCCCGCTTTAAAAGTCCCACGTTGTGTCTTGCAAGCAAGAATTTCTGGCGAAAATTCTCATTCTTAGATTGATTCTCAGCAATCAATCGTAGCTTCATGATCCTTTCGATAGAACTATGCCAAAAATTAATTCAAAAAATGGGATTTTCTCTTGACATTTCTGAAGGACCATCAGCCATAGCAACAATTCGTATCTCTCATATGATACTTTTTCTTACATTTATAAATTGATCACTAATCATTTTCATAATCGGCATGTGATGTCTCGACATAATTCAAGTTTTGAGATAAATAAATTTCACATAAATTCGGCAAAACAAGAGTTAAAAAATCAGGCGGTGGCTAGAATATCGAATGGTTCGAACCAATTGTGAAAAATTTGCACGTGCCGGGGCTACATTATTGTTAAGGCGTTTGGATTAAAAGTTTTAAACTTTTGTTCAAGCTATGTGACAATCCAATTTCAAATAATAATGAAAGAAAATGATAGGGCTTTTGCTTACGTCGAGGTCCCTAGCTTTCGCGTGGAGGCAGGTAGCTAAGAATCAGAATCCACTTTGATTTAAGAATCCCAAATCCGACACTATGATTATCCATTTTTCACTTTATGGCTGGAAGAAGCTATCTAAGTTAGGTCTACATAGTAGCCTTGAAAATCAAGCAAGGTGTCCGTGAATGATTGGTCCACGGTTCCAACATCAGGGAAAATAATTATTCAAATGTCCAATGTGGTTCCACCTTCATCTTTGTAAGTTAACTTTTAATTTCACATGGTCATATTACATTTTCTAGCTCATTCTTTAGCTTTGCTTCCACTTGTTTGTGAGCTGACGTTGCACGTTAGGTGATAATCGACTGAATTCAACTTCGTTGGTGATGTGAAACTAGGTCTTGAGCAAGCGGGGAAAGCATGAAACTTGTGTTAAAAAAGCCACACTAGCCCCAGCCATAAAAGGACAAGAAAAAATAACTATGTTTATTTCATTCTTAAAAGGAAGAGAGAAGTGAGTGGAATCGTGTAGCATTCATCGTAATAAGAAATTATCTGCATAAGGGATAAAATATGTATCAATACACAAGGCTATGCTCAGTTAGGTAGAGCACCTCGTTTTGCTTGTGTGTAAAGAATGAGAAGATTGGCTTCTGAACAAACTTCACAAGAGGCTCCATCGTAGAGTTTAAACTTTACATTACCTAATTCAATTTTTTTTTTTTTAAAAAAAAAAAAAGAGACATATCTATATAATGTGTTTGTCAGATTTGTAGTGATACAAGAATTAATTTTTTGGTTAAAACACTTACCGCGAAATCTCGCTTATCAGATTTCATTTTGGAAGACCTCATGCATTTTCTTATGCCACTGCATGTATATTTTGGATATAACTTCAAAGCAAACGACATGATTCATAATTGCCTTGTGACCTATGGCGATAAAGCTGCACGGTATTCATTTGCGCTTTGGTATACTTGTGGTATGACAGTTTTATAGATCTTATTGCCTTCGAGTAATAAAGTAGTATTGATCACAGCTTATTAAATGTGAACCTTAATTAGGTGGACTAATCTACATTGGATAAGTGTAGTCCATCAATATGCAATTGGGCCCTTTAACTAGATTTGAGTAATCGAGTCGGGTATTAGTTGGGTAGATGGTATTGAATTTTCATGGCACGGAACTTGGTCAAATCAAATGGATCAGACCATTTTCGACCCGGCCCACCTCACCCCACCTCCACATGTTTGGCGGATCTAAAAGTAGGGGTCATCTTTCCTTCCTCGTCATTGGTGCAACCGGACATGTCAACTTGGCAAACAACAAATCGGAAGCACCCGTGCCAAACTAAACGAGAAGGTGTCCGCACCGAATTGGCTTCCATATCGTGGTCGGAGATTCACCTGATCCCTCCTCTCCCGTCGCCAATTTCCGTGACGCATCAATTAGCTTCTTTTTCTTCTTGCTGTTTGTGGTGCGATCGCCTTTATAATTGCTTTCACCGCCGATTAGCATCTTTCTGGGTGACATCGGCTTAATGGAGATGGTGGTGGAGGCTGATTCGTGCGCATATAATCCATCCATCAATTCTAGTTAAATCGATCTCGAAGAATCACCACGCTAATCGTCAGCGCACGACCCCCTCCCGAGTGCTTTTTTGGAGGCATTGCTAAACCAGAATTGGTCCTGTTAAAAGGCTCCATTGACCATCAATTGCACGTGGCCTGAGATCGCGACACGATGATATGCGGATATTCTTCTGTTTTTTCTTTTAGCAGCGCGGATATTCTTTGATCCGACCATGAATTGAGCAAGAAACTCGGGAATTCATGGCTAAGGATGGATCGGTTCCAAACTTGAAACGTGAAGTCTATCCCACTGGAGTCGATTTTTGATTTTTGGAACAGGGAATGGGCCGATTCTAGAGTCGACCCAGGAAATCAAGCCTGTCCCCATGCGAACTTTGCCCGGGACCGTGTGGTGTAAGCCCGGTTCGGCTTGTTTCAGTTCGATTCTCGAGTTGCACCGGCCCGATTGGTCATCCCCCATTCGTGGCTGATTATGCGCACGGCTGTTTCAAAAAGGAGAGGGCGAGCGGAGGCACTTCGTTGGGCCACGGCTTAGGCATGGCCCTTGGCTTGCGTACAGTGTGGGAGTGGAAGACATCAGCAGTGGACGGGTCTTTTCGCTTGCGTATGCAACTGTGCATCCTCAGAAAAAGGAAAAAACAAAAAAAAGTCATTCCGTATGCCTTGGGCACGTCTTCCCCTAATACATACATGAATAAGTTGAGGGTTGTCATCCATCGCCATCTCGTACATTTAGATATAAATTGCTAATATCGTTTTTCCTTGACTAATTATTTTAAGCAATATAAATAATTATTTTTCAAAATGTTTATTTTTTGCGAGACAAATGAAGCTTTAGTGTGATTTCAAATACCTAAAATCCATCATTTCCTTTTTCTTTTTTTTTTGTCGGTCCTATTCTAACGCTTACTCTCAGATTTTTGCCCTGCTGAGCTTGGGAGCCAAAACCCAATTTTGAAACTATATCGTCCCCACCCCAACCTCCTAAGAAGAGGGATTCGAACCCCTTACCTCCCCCTTCCATTTTGAAAGGGTGGCCACTAAGATAAACCCTAGTGATTCATCATTTCCTAGTTGAGTAGCTCTTTTTTCTCCTTTCATTTTCAGCATTTAAGGTTGTTAATACCTAAACTTCATTATTTAAAATTTTCAATGCTTCTTTGTCCAACTTCTTTAAGGAAACAACCATGGCTACTTGAGGTGTGTCCGTTCGAATGAGAGAATTCTTTGCAAGTTAGTTTTCTGGACTTTTACGCGTTTTGTCTGCTAAAATTGATCAGTCAATGGAAATCATTTACCGTCAATAAAAAATATGTATGCTTAATAGGAAAATGAATTATTTGATGTAAAAAGAAAAAAAAATTCTTTTATTACATTTTTTTAAAAATAAATGCACCCAAAGTGCTGAAAACGAAAATAAATGGTTTTCGGACAATAGATGAAAATCGAATAAAAATATCACAAGTTTTCCTTGCCAAACAAGAAATCCTAATGCCTTCGGAAGGCTTTGAACAACACAATGGTAAGATTCTATTCATTAAACATTTTTTATCGAGCAAATTAAAACCTCTTCCTTTGATATATAAACTGTTTTGTAAAAGTTGAATCCATATGTGGAATGCAGGTACACCTGTTTGATAAAAACTGAAAACTAGGGAAAATTCTAAATAAGGACCCAAAATTAATCAATTTTCTCAAAGAATGACTCGAGATGAACTTTGTGTCAGATAAATACCTAAAATAGACTAATTGTCTCAAACAAAGACCCGAAGTAGTTGAATCAATTCCAAATAAGAACCTGAGCTTGCTAATCAGCCAAATATTCACCGGCTATCAAGCATGTGACATTTCCGACGATCGGAGTTTGGGCAATTTTGTCCAAAAAAAAGAAGGGAAAATTAACAAATCCTAAAACAGAAACAAAAAAATCCTATGTTTTCTACGATTTCCCCGTTCCTTGTACCCATCCTCTGCAAAGTCAAAGACTAGAGTTCTCCCCATTTCTTGTACCCATCCTCCGCAAAGTCGAAGACCCAAATTCTCCGCCGGTTGAGGCACGAATTGAAAAACAAGAAAAAAAACCGGATGCTTCTTTCTTTGTTTGCGAAGACCCAAATTCTCCGCCGGTCGAGCAAGGCGAGGAGCGACAAGAATCGAGTCGCGACAATGACCGTGCATCGATTTGGTTAAAGAGCAGTGAGGGAGAAGAAAGAAGAAAACGTAAACATCTAAATGAATAACCTAAACTTAATTAATTTAAAATTTTCCATATTTTTCCAATCACAAATTTCTGACAAAATTGCCCCTATTTTATTCGCCGAAAAATGTCTGTAGACGAACTAAGGTCCTCAATAGTGATTAACTTGATCACTTTGGGTCTTTATTTGACACAAAATTCACTTTGAGTCCTTATTTGAAACAATGGGTCAACTTCGAATCATTATTTGACACAAAGTTCACTTTGGATCCTTATTTAAGAAAATAGATTCACTTCGAGTCCTTGTTTGAAATTTTCCCTTGAAAACTAGGTACTTTAAACTGTGAAGACAAGTGCTACTAATCTTAAGTGCCAAAAATAGAAAGAAATGAATATTTGATAATAGCTGAAATTTTTTTTAAGGACGGAGTATAATTTGCGTTTTTATGAATGATATGATTATGGATGAAATTGGCAGGTTTTCCATTGAATGATTTAGGTAATCCAAGCCTCCACTGTTCGTGCAGTTGATTAAGGGCATTGGGAAATTTTCAGCTCATAAAATTGAAGGTCACAGGGTCCATCCTTGTATGCTACGTGCAAACTACTTTGAGTTAGGCCTTTTTGAAGACACATACTTAACTAGCTCACGATACTTATAAGGTGTCTCACGGACCTTCACATAGTTGGGTATCCTTACCCATCCGCTAGATTATGGCAAAAAAGAAAATTAATCCTTTCTCACGAAACCATTTAAATGAACTTTTTAACTAAATGAATCTTTTTAAGCCAAAAGAAATGGCACTACCAAATGAGGTTAATCGTGTTAAATTTTGAATGCTTTAATTTCATCACATTCTTTTCTTTTTCTTTTTTTGGTTTGATTTTTCAGCCCTAAATTTGTGTAAGTGTGATGTACCCAGTGATCTAATCTTCACTAAAGTTAATTTATCACTCGAGAAAAGCAAATAGAGAGCATGCCCCTAATTTTGGTGAATAGGGAACATTGAGTTACTTTGATGATAGGTCTATAGAACACAAAAATGCAAAGAATTCCCTTTTCCCTTTTCCTCGTTGGGGGATGTTTTTCTCAATACATTGGACTGTCACATCAGCCAATTATGTACATTTAAATCACCGAATGAATATATTTTCCCTTCTTCTTTTTTCGATCAATCGTTTTATGCCTTGAAAGGAGCCTCATTTTACATATTAAAGTTTTGTTTGTTTTGTAAAAAGTAAATAATTTGAAAAATACTTTGGTAAAAATGGTTGTTTATATCGTTTTTTTTTTTTTGGTCAATTTTGTTTATATCACATGGTTCATAAGTATTATGTGCAAACATTTTTTTGCAGATGATGAAAATATTAATTGTTTATTCTTTTTGCACATAGATGAAAATATTAATTGTTTATTCTTTTTTGTAAATGATAGAAGTGCTTTATTGCGACCGGATTTGTTTTCAAGTTTAGTATGGTAAAAGAGAGAGACAGGCAATGCAAGAAATCAGGACTCAAAAAGGAAGAAAAGTCCTTGCCTCGCCTACTTGCCATTCCGAAACTGTGCAAGAGACATCGTTACCTGCGTTCACCCTTTGCCATCTAGAAATGCTCTTTCGAAGTACATGGTTGTCATGCACTCTTTTCAACAATGAAACCAGACGATTCAAAATATCTCCGGGCAAGGGTCGCTACCGAGAACTCACAAAATATCTTAAATAAAACACCTTTCTCTTATAATGCAAACATTCTTAAATCCGGTTACGAGTTATGATGACTACTTTGGTGTTAGACTCTACTTCAAGCATGTCAATGTGTCCATTTGGAATAGCTGCGGATGTACTGGGGCAGCACCGCACTGTGACTCTATGTTGCTAAGTTATGAATCGTAATTTTTAAAGTTGTAGAACTTAGAGGAGAGCTGAGTCTCGAAGCATTTTTGGCCTAGATCGAACTAACCGGTCTTGGCCTAGCCTGAATTCTTTTTGACAAAATTAAGAATAGATCGGTTATTGTATTATTTGCCACCTCAAAAAGCACTTTTTTTTTCTTATATGCTTATGCTTTTTTAACTTATATATGACTTTACTAAAGTGCTTTGAGCATAAGTAATGTGTTTTCTATAATTTATATTTCCATACTTCAATTAAGGTTTTAAAAATCTGTTCGATTCGGTCCAGGCTTTTGAGTTATCATATCGATCCTTTTTGCTCACCCTAATAGAAACTTCCTAACTAGATATGACAGTTTCCTAATAACCTCTATAAACTGCTTCGATTGTGAGAATAAATCAAATGCACTACAAAAATTGCCCTTCTTTTATGACCATAACAGCTATGGAGTAGCTATACTAAACACATACATTGTACTTCTACTCGGCCATTCACAAGCAATCTCACAGCTATGTGACCCGGTCTCAATCAACACCGGTAGCATGCCCAATATTCGGACTAGAACCTTGTGATCCTCCTACCAGCATTCCGGCCCCTCGACAAGCCACTTGCTCATGCTATATTAGTAATCTAATTGGTGTTGCTCCAAACATTAATGTGAATCCACCCTTTCCCCATATGAACCATACAAGCTTGGATTTCGTCACCTCTTCGATCTTCACCTTCTCTTCTCAACACATCACAAGGAATATTCTAAGTGAATAGTGACCAAAAATAAAGTGAGATGCTAGCGGCAACGAGAGGAATCGAAGGAGGGTTTGTCTGCTGCTCTAGCTCATGCATTCTCTTCCTAAGATTTCGCGATTGTTAATTCCCGCAATAATTCCAGAGAATCTCCAAGTTTTCAGACCTGGGATTCTCTTCCTTAATTTGAAAGATTGTGCCTTCTACGCACAACCCCCAAATTCCAATTTTTACTTTTCTGTTTTATTAGTGTAATTAAGAATTGTGCTATTCCTATGGACCTCTATAAATACCCAAGCCCCACTTCCCCAACGTATGCGCAAGACATTCCTCTGTACCCGGACAATTCTCTCTCTGTCTCTCTCTCTGTCTTGATCTGTCTCGCTCCTATGGCGCTTCGAAGAGCTCTAGCGAAGCGACTCTTCGATTCTCCCGGACCAACCTCGGCGGCGGCGGCTACGCCCTCACTCCAAGCCATCCCTCCCCCTCCGACGGCCGCCACCGCCTCCTTCCACCGCGAGTACCTCACGTCGCCGGAGACCGCCCAGAAGGGCCTCTTCCGGCGCTTCCTCCAGCGGCGCGCGATCAACCAGGCCGCCGGGCCGAGGCTGCCGGAGTTCCTCTCCCTCCCGGTTGGGGACAAGCTCCGCGAGAGGCTCCGGGGCCTCGACGGCCTCGGCGGCGGCGGGGAGCGCCTCCGCCTCGGCGGGCTCCCGCCGCCGGTTGATGGGGGTCCGCTCGGCGGGGTGTCGGTGGGGGACGCGAGGAAGCTGCTGAGGCTGTCGCGGGCGGAGATGATCAAGGCGAAGCTGAGGGAGATCGACGCGAGCTCGATCTCGTACGAGGAGTTCCGGAGGATCTGCGCCCAGGCCTGCGGAGCTGGGTGCGAGGAAGAAGGTGCCGAGTTCGCGAAGGCGTTGGACGAGTCCGGAAACGTCATCGTCCTCGGCAATGTCGTCTTCCTCAGGCCTGAGCAGGTACCCATCATTCCCTTTTTAAACCATTTTCCCTCGCTACTCCATATCCACCATAGACAAACTCGAATCTCCACGAAACGAACGAAGAAAGACAGAGGAGCCGATGCTGCTGTTGCTGCAGCACGATCATGTCCCAAAATGTTAAATTTCTCGATAACTATGCTTTAATGAAGACCATTACTATCAATGGCCGAAAGGCATTACCATCTTGGGCTTATGGAATGAGATATCCATGAGTGCCAATATGGAAAACAAAGATATCATCTTTCAAGTTTGCCCTTTTGAATTTGCATCCTTGCCCATGCATTTAAGGACCCAGGCGGGATGTGGCGAGTCGTGCCCTTGGCTTAACTCCGTCCTTAGTTGGTACATCCATTAATGAAACGAGAGCCAGTATTGAAATTTTATAACCTTCCATTCTTGCATCCAGCATCTTATCTGATCTAGTAAGTTGCAACTGAACATTTCACTAATTTGCAGGTGGCCAAGTCAATGGAGTCGCTGATCTACCAGTCCGTGGCCAGGCCCAACGACCCGAGGAGGAGGGAGCTGGAGCAGATGGAGGACCAAAAGGCCCTGATCGACGAGAGGGCCCGGGCCCAGGTGAAGGGCGAGCTGTACTGCGGGCTGGGCTTCCTGGTGGCCCAGACGGCCGTGCTCATGAGGCTCACGTTCTGGGAGCTGACCTGGGACGTGATGGAGCCCATCTGCTTCTTCCTCACCAACCTCCACGTCGCCCTCGCCTACGGCTTCTTCCTCCGCACCTCCACCGAGCCGTCCTTCGAAGGGTACTTCCAGCGCCGCTTCAAGACCAAGCAGCAGAAGCTCATGAAGATCCACAACTTCGACGCTGACCGGTACCGCGAGCTCCGCCGGGCTTTTTACCCAGACGAGTCGCGGCCCTTGTGGTAAAGAGCGTGAGAGCCAGTTTTATCGGCTCAAACGGAACTAACCATTTGAGGCTAAGATAATAAGGTCGCCATGATCGTAAAAAGAAGAGAGAGATTTGAGGCATGAATAGCTAGTTTTTTCTTCTTTTTTTTGCCGTCGTGCACAGGGATCGGGCCATTTTTCTTGGGGTTTACCTAAATGAAGGTTTGAAGGGAATGCTAGCGACGATGGCGACAAATGTTACATCAGTTGTCACAACTTTTCGAGTGCAGGCTGAGTAATTCTCGAGGGGAATTCGACTTCAATGCGGGTGAGAAACAAATTGATGGGGTCAACTCAAAAGAGCATGACTCGCTACAGGAGGCTCTCTTTCTATAGTAGAGATGATCTGTACATAAGAGACCGTCGGAACAGATATTGCACGAGACGTTTTCGACCTACTTTCCTTGTTTTTTCTAGCGATCGATCTCCAGTGAAGTTTCTTGTAGGTGCAACGTTGTCTGAACAATTTCATTACAACCTATTAGTACTCAGATCAGTGGGACGGAGTACATCTAAAGAGAGCTTTATGTAAGAAACGTGAAACACCACTAGAAGATGGGTAAGTTTATAACTAAAAGTGGCGTTGCCCCTTTGCGATGAGGTTGAATCTCGTATTCTTTAATTAATTTTACGGCCGAACTTTTAGTTAATTCAAAACCTTCAAAATATTTCATTTCTTCGCATGGAAGTTGAGGCAATGCTTCATTGCCATCCTGAATTCACCAAATCGATGGTTTAGAAACTCTTTGGTACCGAGGTGAAGCGGTATCACTCAGTCGCACTTCACGTATTCGAGCTGATTTACCGGGTCATAAGAATTATATCAATTATTATGGCCTTCAGTTTATCGAGCCGCCCTGCCTTTGGTCCGATTCCCTCAATTTGTGTCGAATATTCTTGCTTGCTCATCCTCAACTGACCTAGCTGGACAGCATCAAGAAAATCCAATAAACTAATAAAGGGAAACGTTCTTGGTTTCGTTCCAGTAGAGACAGAGAGAGAGAGAGAGAGAGAGAGTTGGTGGAACCGACTTATCAACACCCTTCTTAATGAATTACGTTTTAGAGTAGATGGGCTTTGTAAAATATATTCGAATTCGACCGTGCAACAGTCCACGGGCATTTAGCACTAGATCAAAAAAAGGTAGGTAGAATATGGAGAAAATTATTTAAAAAAGTTGTAGACTTATTATAATTATACTAATTCAATCATAATTTTTTTAAAACTAATTGAGTTATAAATCATTTGTGAAAATCACTAGCATGCATAGACCAATCATCATACATGACACGGTTGTCCTACATAAGGCGATTGGTGCTGCTAAGAACAAATTTTAATAATATTTTTTGAAATTTTTATTTTTGTTTTCTTTTTTCTCTTTTTTTATCTCTCTTTTTCCTTCTTCCCTTCTTTGTTGAGTCAATCACTGGACTCAATAACCAGCCAGAGGCAAGGGCAAAGGGCAAGCAAGGTTGACCTTGCTAGCCTCTGGTGAAGCTTGCCCTTATTGGTCATGGTTGGATGAGGTTTGACTGGTGAGGTCAAGGCTTGCCTAGTCATCGCGAGGCTTGCCCTCACCAGACATTAGGAGCTGAAATGACTTTTGGATTGTCCTCCTTCTTCTGCAAGAGCTTATGCAAGAACTTGAGGCACTCGTTGTACTTGTGAGATCGGAACAAGAAGAGTGCTTCCTTGGCCAGCGTGGCGATGATCGACCAAATGCCCTCATCCTTTGCCGTTAGTCATAATGGTAGCGACAACATCAGACCAGGATAGCACCATGGACAAAATCTCGCGATTCCATTTCTAGATCAACCAACTGGAGAATAAAAATTGTAGTGATTCACCTACTCAAATCAATCAGTGCAAAAAAAAAAAAAAGCATTTGTAGAGGAGTTGGGAATCTAACGAGAAAGAAATCAAAGCACAATTCAAGGGTGCAATGAGTGATTAAGCGTTGAGGCTCTCAAAATCCAAGCACAGTTTGTACACATTTGGTTTCATTTAAAATGATTACGTTCTTAGATTTTGTCGATGATTAAATTCCGACACGGTTTTGTCAAATTCAGCTCCTTTTGAGATGAATTTACCGATTCTCTTATCTACATGTGATATTTCATGTTAAGAGGTCGTCATGGAATATGTCTTCTCTAGTAAAATCGAAGAATAAATATATTTTGTGGCCGGTGGAATTTGGATGAATCCCTGTTGTAGCCCGAGGGAAAGACAGATCAAATCGAGTTAATACAAAGGTGAGCCCATCATGGCCTACGCATCATGGGCCTCTAATATTATAGTTCATCTCAGTCCAACACGAATCCACGTTATTGAGGAGGATACAGCCGAGCTAGGCATCTGTTCTATAAACAAGTGCGTCCTTTCTTAGGGCGCAGGCCTGCATCCAGGGCCTATTTCTTCCCGTTGATTAAGCCGAAGATGTTGACGGATAGAACCCCGTGTTTGCAGCACATTCTTTTGGGAAACGCTGCAGATTTTGGAACGACCCAGTTACATCTCCTGCGCGCGGCTGTGCTCTCTCTCTGTTTTCTCTCCCTCCGTTTACGCGATGATCTAGCAGAAAATAAGAGTAGCTGTGCATACAAATGCAAGCAAGGAAAACAGAAGGGAGATTACCAAAAACCATCCTCAGTTTTCATTGGAAAATCACGTTGCATTTTTCAGAACCTGGCAAAGAGGTGAAAACCAAAACAGTCGGAAGCACACGTTAAGTGGGAAATGTTGGAGTTTTGTTTATTAAAATAAAATGAGTGCTTTTTTCTTTATCCCACATAAAAAAAAAAAAAAAAAAAAAGTAGGAGGAAATGGGCCAATTTAAAAATATGAGATTTCCTTTTTGTAGTTAAAGAAATGATTGGGTAGGGCTAGACCCCACTATACCCGCGTGCAGGTGCGCAATTATTTGGCGCACTTAGCACTTAGCGGATTAATTAGTACTAATCCCTTTGTTATTTATTTATTTTATTTTTGTTATTATTTTTTTAGTCAATTCAAAGGTTGCCTTTTATTTTGAGAATTTTCGGAAATGAAATATAAAAATGAAAATTCGAAATTTTATTTTTTTAAAAAAAAATAATTATTATTCCAAATTTTGTTTGTGTCTTTTCAAGACAACCTTCAGAAAAATTACTTATTCGGTTTTGCAATTTTTTCCGAAGGGTTACAATTGATCGTTTTCGACTTCTTCTGAAGAGTTGCATTTGTTTATAAAGGACGTGTTTGTTCATTCGTTGGCAATTTTCACGAAGAGTTGCAAGACTGTTTCATATATATACTTATCAATTTTCGGAAAAAAAAAAAAAAAAGGGTCATTTTGGAGTCTTCTTTTTGAAAACTGCAACCAATTTTTCGATTGTTTCCTTTAGAGATCCTTTAGAAATACTAGAATTGTTATATAATATTCTCATCCGAGATTTTGTTGTATCTTGGACGATTTTTGCCAGTGACCATTAGCAACGTTGTGGGGCAAATAAATCCTTAAAAATAGTGATATCACAAGTCCGAATTATTTTACTCCATTCAATTTCATTGTTCAACTCATTTCGAAGCCATATTTTTCCAACAGAAAACATTTTTTAACAGCTCGTCTACATCTCCATGCCGTGATTAAGTTTGGTCTATGGCAATTCGTATCTTCAGTCGATCTTAGCCAACAAAAAGGTCCAATCTTCAGCAGAACAAAGTGTATAAATGCACTTGACATTTGGAGAAATATAAAGAGGTACGGAAGTTGCTCCATAATTGAGATTTTGCTTAGCCTAGGGTTGGCCGAAGAACACTCGGCCTCCATCTGCGACCCCGTGAGGCGCGATTTCTTGCCCTCCACTCACTCCAGTACATAGGCCAAAGAAAGGTGCCCAAATTATTGCCAAACACCTCAAATTTTCATCAAGCCCAAAACCCTTCGAAAAAGCTGAACCAAACACACCTAGGTGCTATTTGGTAACCATCCCAATAGTGACTGATTTTGATTTTTTGTTCTCGGGAGCAGTTTGTGAACAAAATCGTATTTGGTAAAATTCTTATTCCCGGAAACAAATTTGGAGTAGAATCAAGAATAAAAAAAATAGTTAATTCTTGTTTCGGGAACAAATTTGAGAATCAAGTCTTCTTCCATTTTCTCTTCTTCTTCTTCTCTTTTCTTCTTCTTCATCTACTGCCATCCTACGATTGCCGTCCGCCGCCGCTGTCTACCGGTCGCCGGTAACCGATCCAACTCGCTAGGTCAGGGCGAGGTCCAGTGAGCTCTCTGGAGGTAAGTCCAACCATCAGCAAGGCTTGACCTCGCTAGGGCTGGGCATCGCTAGGCTTGCCCAGCCCCGCCGGTGGCCAAGCGGGGCTAGGTGAGCCTCGCCAGTGACTAGGTGGGCCTTGCCCACTCGGCGAGGTCGGCCCACCTAAGAAGGCTCTGCGACGAGGGCCGACTCGCCGAGGGGGCGACGACGTTCCGGTGAGGTCACCAGCCACAAGAAAAGAAGAATAATAGGAAAAAAAGGGAAAAAGTAAAAAAATTATTTAAAAATTAAAAGAAATTGATTTGAAACAAATCAATGAATACTTCAGCATTTCAAACGCAATTACTATTTCAAAATCGAAATTTTGAATAGTTAGAGCGCGTATGATAAAATTTTTACTTATCTATTTCTCTTTTTCCCAATGCCTAAGTTTGGGCAACTGTTTAGAACATTTGATCTTTCTATTTTTGGAATAGATTTTTATTCCAAAAATAGATTTGAAATAAAATTGAGAAATCAATTTTTGGCCAAAAATCAATTTATGTTAAAAATTTTGTCGTACCCTTATCAAACAATTTTAAATGCTTAGAAATTGTCATCGAGAACAAAATAAAAAAGAATCATTTCTGATCAGAATCTGTTCCCGAAAACAGAATCGTTACCAAACGCTCCCCTAATGTCCTCTATCAAAGGTTGAACATGTCAATTAGTCGAAGCTCAACCAATTGCCAAGAAACTCCCACTCTCACGTCAACGTCGCTCTGCATATTCCCCTGATATTTTCGGCGGTTGCTCTGCATCCTCCTTTCTCCTTTTTCTTTGTGATGGTGATTTTTCTCCCACAAATTACCAGAATCAGATCAGATTTCTAAAGAAATACGTGTATCAATCTACGCTTTAGGGGGTGTACCCCAAAATAAGAATTCACGGTTCGAGCAGCCGGCGAAATTAATGAATACCTAAACCACAGCTTTTATATCGAAATCACGCACCACGGACCTAATAAGTCGCACACTAGAGAGTTTGAACATGGGTTGCGGAAAGAGAGATTTCAACCAGAGAGGCCTCGAGGACCGTCCGAGGCTTTCACGTTATTCTGTTGCTGACCATACGTATCGTCCAACCTTCCCTTTTGACACGCAAACTCCCCCACGACTCAAATCAAACCCACCCACTAAAATAGACTAAGATAACCCCAAAAAAAAAAAAAAATAGACTAAGATCTCTCGTCACAGCTCGTTGGAACACATTAAAAACAGGACGGCGATGGGACAAAAAGAAGAGGCTACGCTACAAAAAAAGTTACATCATCTTCCTCGTCAAATCATCATGCAAACGTCGTTTAATTTACAGCTTCGCTCTGGACGAAATACATGGAGAAAAAGAAGGAGAAAAAAAATTGGGATCATCCCCGTTTGTTCTGCACAAAATAAGAATCGGAGAAAACAAAACGACAAAATTCCTACGAAACTGATCGAAAAAAAACCAAGGCAGTTACCAGATGCGCCCAAAAAAAATGAGATCACAATCCCGAGATCAATGATCTTTCTCCCTGGCGACCTTCGTCTCCGAGCCAGAAGAACCCGCCTGCGCCGCCGCCGCCGCCGCCGCCCGCCGCCCCCCCGTCGACCCGTCCTCGTCCTCCGCCACCGCGCCGACCTTCCGGTACTTTAGCTGCACCTTGACGTAGAACTTCAGCACCAGGTAGAGGATCGCGCCGTTGAGCACCGAATTGAACACCCAGGCCCCGATCCCGTTGCACCCGCCTTTCCAGAAGTGCAAGAGCAGGACCCCGAAATGGCAGAGCAGGTTGTAGCACAGCAGGACCACCTGGCAGTTCGCGACGAAGGGGAACCGGGCGCCGGGGAGGCCGATCGCGGTCCAGAACCGGTAGCCGTAGACGACGGCGTAGAGGAGGGTGGTGGAGAGGATGGCGAGGACCTGGAAGGACTGCGAGAACTCCAGCCAGAGGAAGGACATGCAGAGGAGGATGGACTGGTTGAAGAGCTGGAAGAAGGTGAGCCGGCGGCGGCGGAGGACGGTGAGGAAGGTGCGGAGGAGGTGGAGGAAGCGGGAGAGGTAGAAGGCGTAGGACCAGAAGAAGACGCGGCCCGAGGGGCGGGTGCCCAGCGGGAAGCAGAGGAGCCACTGGATGGGGGTGGTGCGGGAGCGCCGCCACAGCCACCGGGTGTCGCGGATCTCGGCGGAGGCGGAGAGGAGCATGCCGGCGAAGACGACGGCGGAGGCGGCGGCGACGGCGAGGCTGTGGAGGGCGGGGAGGGGCCCGAGGGGGACGGGGCGGCGCCGCAGGTGGCGGGGGAGGAGGAGGAGGAGGAGGAGGTGGAGGGCGGAGGCGGCGGCGACGTAGGCGGGGACGGCGGCGGCGAGGAAGGACCAGGTGGAGCCCCAGAGGTGGTGGCTCCACCGGAAGTTGACGATGGCGGGGTGTTCGGACAAGTAGTACTTCAGGGTGGCCCCCGACATTGGCAGCCGCGTGCCCATTCTCTCATCGGCGGGAAAACCTCGAGATTTCGAGTGCGCGATTGAATCGGATTGACAGAGAAGGAGAGATGAGCAGATTACAGTTGAGAAATCGCTGGAACTTGAGAGGTGGGATCGAGAACGGAGGAAGGTCAGCGAGCTAATAAAGGAGAGAGAGAAAGGAGAAAAGGAGGGATTTTTATATACGCGGTGGAGAGAGTCAAAGACTGGTGAAGATTCAGCTCCTGTCTGGTCTTTCCTTTTCTCGGTTCCAATTGCACATTCCCACATCTCTCATTTCCCACTTCTTTTTTTCTGGTCTTTTTGCTTTTCTTTTTGATGCCGTAGATTTCAAAAAAAGTTATTCAAAAGTTCTCATTCGCCACCTGGATGTATCATAAGTGATGGGCAAGGAAGCACGTACATTTTCCTAATTTAAAAAATGGGGGGAATAAAGACCGACAAAAACTTTGGAGAACAGGGCACTTCTTTGGGTTCTATATCGTCGTAATTAAATATGTAAATGTATGTCGTAATACGTGATTTATCGATTCTAGGTCACTCGTGGGACGATATGTTGTACAATGGTTTTGGTCTCTCGAGACTCTTGGTAGGAAAATTAAATCCGGCCAAGAGGAGGCTGCCTTATAACTCCATTGAATTTTTTGGAAAATTAGGACATTCCACTTTCGGGAAGATGAGATGCATTTCATCTTACCACCCAATTTTGACTAGTAAAGGATTTGATCGATTGAAAAAATCATTGAGTAATTCGATGGCAAGTTATTTAATACAATCATATTGTTACCAATTATGTTGCTAAACCTTATCTGTTATACTCGTGATAGTATTCAATAAAAATGTTGCAATATGCCATATTACGGTTTTGGCTATTTATCAAAAGCTTTTTTTCTTTCCATCTTTAAAGTAATCGTTTCCCTCATTTTAGATCTTTTTATTTTATTTTAATTATGATTTCCATCTCTTCTCCTGGACCCTTAGAATGAACTTGACTTGGTATATGAAGGTGAGGCTGAGAAAATACACCGATTTAAGAGGGGGCAAAAGAAGATAAAAATATGGAATGACAACGACAACTTTTGGACCATAAAGATTTACAAGGGGCTATATTAAAATAATGCTAACCCCGTATTGGCGAAAATATCAACAGCCATTGAGATTTCTTTAATGGAGGGTCGGGGCCGAATCTGACGAGCATCTGGAAAGGGACAGGAACAGAACATTAAAGAAATGTCGAAAAGAGCATAGACTCGTGCAGCGTCGAGTTAACATATGATGTGATCATATGAGGTGATGGACCAGGTAAAAACTAGGCGGCGGCTCTTCCAAAATTGACACGATCATCTGTCCATGTTGCTTTGATTGAAGATATTCATATATAGATCACTTGCTAGGGTTTGTTGTAGATTTAGCAGCTCGCTTTGTTTACTGTCGTTACGCTTAAAAAGGACGGCCGTGACTTAGACATTACATAGCAATCGATAATCGATACAATATGTTTAGGACCATAGGTAGTTTATTTTTTGACCACGGCGTGCGATCAAATGAGGTGTCGGCATTCCTCTGGAAGCTCATCATACACATTAATTTCGTCTTTATCGCTTATGACTTTCGTGTCCGAGTTTGATGTTATCTTTTGATGGGTTGGGGCATAGAAGAGTGCTAAGAATGCTTGTTAGGTAATTGACATAAGCAAATATGAAAATTGCCAATGCAATTACCTCTCTCACTATATGTGTGCGTGATTAAAGTTTTGAAAAATGGCGACTTTTTTTTTTTTTTTTTTACGAGTGTCTATGGATCTCTCATTTTCATAAATGTACCGCTGTGTACCTATTTGATTATAAAAATAATTTTATGGTATGTTTGTTTCAAGAAATATTTTACGATAAAAATTACTTTTTGAGAAATCACCTTTTAAGAAAAAAATTCCCCTTTTCAAGTTAAGAAATTCATTTTCCTAAATTGATGCATGCATATTTTCTTTAGCTTTAGATGATTATCCATTGACTTATTATTTTCAGCAAACTAGACATATAAAAAAAAGTCCATAAAATTAATTTGTGGAAAATTCTCTCACTAGTACGAATACACCGAAAGGAAAGTATTTTCCACAAGATCATTTTCTAAGAAAATGTTTTCCCCTTTTCAGATTAGGAAATTTATTTTCTTAACTTTAAGCATACATATTTTCTTTGACTGTAAATTTTTGTCCGTGCACCGATTATTTTCAGCATACCAAATGTGTGAAAATCCAAAAAACTAATTTGCAGAAAATTCTTTCACTCATATAAACACACCCTTGATTTGATTATAGAAAAATAAAAGTAGGGAAAATTTCTCGATTCGGCGAGAGGAGAACCTCTTCTCAAATTTTTTTCTCTTTTTATAATTCAAACTACGCGTGACATTGACAGAGAGTCTAGAATCCCTGTGCTTTTCCTACTTCCTCGTCAAGCAAGTCTCCTCTGAATGCGGCAGCTTAAAATAAGTTTGAAGTTCGACCAAAATGAAGAGTCACCGGCATTATTTTCTAGAAAGTATTCCCCACCGAAACATGAACAGCAAGACCCCACGGGGCCTAAAGAATCTTTGAAGAGTTCTCGGGCGAAACGACTTCGATGGCTCCTAGAAACACTTCCTTCCTCCAACCAACAGGACGATTTGGTTCACGATGTGACTCGAAGTTTTTTCCTTTGGAGGTAAAGAATGCCGTTAGGTATGTAATCACGGAAAAAAGTGCCTGACCCCAAGCGACATCCTCGGCTTTGATGTTGATCCACGATCTTAATCCGCCTTCTAGAAAATTGGAAGCTCGCCTACGTGATAGGACCTTTGGAAGCGGGATCGAAAGCGACCTATCGCTCCCTTCTAAAAGAAACACTACACACACTAAACTAGGTTCGCGAAATTGAAATGCGACCTATGATGTGTGAATCAATGATCTCGCCGGCTTTGATGTGGATCCATCATGATCTCGATCTGCCTTCTAGAGAATAAACTCAAACAAGAAGCTTGTCTACGTGAAAAAAAAAACCTGTGAAAGTGTGGATGAAAGCAATATATCGCTCCCCTCTAAGCTAATTCTGTAAGAGAAACACAACGTAAATTAAACTAGGTCCGCGAAATTAATACGCAAGATGTGATGCGTGGAGGATTGCTATTGCGTGCGGAAGATATTCCACTTGTTTAGATATCCACTTACTATTTTGTTACATCATTTCATAAAATTATTTGGTAAATCAATACCGATATATCTGCCACTGTTCGAAACTTTTAAGTTCTATGTATTGCTTATTTGTAGTTTTAATTCCTAAATACTATTCATTTTAATTCCATGATCATGAATCACAGAGGGTCAAATTCGTTCGGAGTCTTGGATAATGTTGCAGCCCACGTGGTTATTGAAACCCTAACAAGGGATGCTCGTTCGCTTTTTTCCTAGGGTTTCTTTGTTCTAGAAACGCATATAAAATGTTTCACTACATTTCCCTCAGGCCTCACCTCGCTTATTCTAAGGTTTTGTCTTGTTGAGCAAGGCTCTCTTAGGTTTGACTAGTACGATGTTCCAAAAAGTGTTCTTCTCCAAGAATCCACGTATCTTCTCCGACCTGATAATTAAGATATGGCTAACGGGGTTCGAAAGCAATTTGTAGCTTTCACGCCCTCGTCAAAATTAAAGTCGAGGGGAAATTAGTCAATCGTCAAATCCGATAAATAATGCGATATATTTTTGTACATTCATCTCCAGGATCCTGGGTTTCAATAGATTGCTAATATTGATTACATGATTTGATATTTGACATTCGATGGCTGCATAAAATTAGGGATAGCAATAGATAAAATACACAACTATAATTTGTCTCGTGAGCTTAGATATGACTTCATATATAAAATATCGACACTGGAGGTCTTTAAACTTATCTTGAAACCTTAGATTTATATATTACTTTGTGCAAGTGGATACTTTCATGAAAAAATCTCGAAAAAAAAAAAAAAAAAAAATTGCTGATAGGGCTGTTAAATACGACGCCGGCTCTTACGTGACAATTAAACCTCGAAAGTTTAAAAAACGGAGAGTATAATGGAATAAGAAATTTATAGAAAAATAAAAATATAACTTCAACTGGACCGCCAAAAAAGGTTCACAGAGGGCAATGGTGCTGCGGTGGAGCCGCCGGTGAATGGAGGTGGCAGACAGGCCGGGCCGGCAATGCGCCGTAACAAGCGCTTCTTTTTGAAAATTTTTGGCCCAAAGTGCCGAGCCCTTTTTTAATATTTTGGGCCTAAAGGGCCATTAGGCCCAAGATTCAGTAAGCGTGGCTGATGTTGAAATGCTTGACAAATTTCTAGTTTTAGACTATGTTAAAATTCATTTCTTGGGTAATCCAATTTCTAAGATGAGCTAAACAAGATTCTTTTCGGGTATCGAAAGGTTTAAACGGAGTTTAACTGGTGATTATTTTCTCATCTGACATTTGTTTAGTCCGATTTTATTGCAATTGAATGCTTGCGATTCCAATTTTCCGAGACGTGCGATCGACATTGGAAAATCTCGGACTTTTCAACGCTATGAAAAACAAGCGTCCAATCCTAAGGGATCAAATATCGGCTCTTTAGATTTTAAATGACAATTTTGGCGTCCAAATAACTCATTTTGATGAGTAGAAGTAGAACTCATTTGTGAGGTCTAAAATTTGTTCAAGGCCTCAAACCTCGCTGGTTAACCTTTGATTTATTATAAGTCAATTCTAGGCTAAACTTAATGATTTCTTGAAGATGGGGACAAAATTTGAGCTGTCGACAAGCGCTCATGGCAGTATGATCTTTCGCCTTCCTCTCAACAGCCTAGTTTACCTATCTGGATTCACGCGTACACGGGTAGCCATGGATGCCACCTTTGCGATCGAGGTTTCACTTTCAGACAGATTGGTTCGTGTCTTCCTAGTCCTAGGAGCATGTGGTGGCGGTTTGCTCCAATGCGGTGATCGTCTGATAATTTCGTCGTTCTCTGTCAGATTGGCATTCTTCGGTCGTCCTTGAGCGGCGGGGCACGGCATTGATATCCTCGGTCCGGATCCTAATGTCCGGTCCGTGGACAACGTGGGCTTCGGGTCGTGGGAAAGTCTCCTTCCTGGGGCATGCGTGCTCATAGCTTTTCTCCACTGGAAACTGTCGTTCTGGAGATGGTTAGAGCCCGAGTGGTCCCTAAATTCCCACCACCAGCACATGAAGTTGCTTCTAAACTGTTAACGTGCGACCACAAGATCTTTCTCATCGCAGGCTACTCAGCTACTTTTGCCCTTTCTCGAGAGCCACGTCCCTTTCCTCTTCCGCGATTCGTAGCTTGCGTCTGTTTCGCGAAGAGGACGGTCGATTCGAAAGCCATCTTTTTTACTTGGAAGACGTGTCACGTCTGATGCTGCCGTGGTTGTGGTTGTCATTTGCCGATGCCCTCTTCAATGATGTGCATTTTTTTCTGCCGATTTTACAACAAATTTCCAAATGCCTACAATAATGCAGATGTGGTCTGCCATATTTAGTAAACGGTATCTGGTGGGCTTCGAAGCATACTCTTAAAGAATGCCTTGAATTTTCCTAGGACCTTACATAAATCATCAGCCAACCAGATATTTTGTGCCTCGGAATTTAAAAAAGAAAAAGAGAAGAGCACCTGCTTATATTCTGCATATCCATCGATTTGAAAACCTGAAATGATTCCAAAATAAGAATATGTATAGCATTGCGATGATATAAAATTTCTACTACTTGGATCTATAATCTAATAATTCTTTCTTGTGGTTGATTGAGATATTTTAAGTAGACCTATCAAAGTGGGTCTTAAATCAATTTATTAACTCAAAATTTGTTGGGATGGATCATACATGGACCACCTCAAATTTAAAGGGACTAGTCATAATGAGTTCTAAAATGAATAGCCCAATTTTATTTTATATTTTAAATGGGTTATAAAATGCACCCATTTTCGAGGCACTTAGCTTGCACCAACTTGGCTCAGACTGGCTTCTCTCTCTCCCTCTTCGATTGCCATCTTCTCTTCCTCCAACCTAGCCCCGGACGCTTTTAGCTTGCACCTTTGCTTCTTTTGATGCTTCGAGCTCTTCAATTTGCTGCACCAACTTGACAATCTTGGCATTCTTGGAGCAAGTCATGCCCTCGTGCTCGAGATCGGTCTTGAGGTGCAACTCATGCTCGTGAAGGTCCCTGATGAAGTGGATGAGCTTGGAGATGTTTGGCAGAGCTGCACATAGGCAGAGGTAGGGGTGAATATGATCTAGGTGAGCAGTTCCAAAATGGGAATCGAGAACAACCCATTAAGGACCAGTTCCCAAAAATTAAAATAAAAATCACTCGTTAATTTCATAAATCCACTTGAGAACCAAATCACCGGTTTAGTCCAGTTCCCAAGTGGATCCATGGAACTAGTTCCTAATCCCTACAAAATTGCATTTATCAATTAATATCATAGTGAACCTAGTTTCTACGTAGAGCATTGAAGCTTGTTTAACCTCAAATTTGGATTGAAGCTTATTGATTTTGATTAAAGATTTAAAATTATAGGGCGGAATGAATCAATAATATTCGATAGTTAGGAACTTAATTTCTCCCAAGGTTATGGTTTGGTGCTCTAAGGCATGTAGAGAATTAGACACTATGTTAGAAGTCCTAACTTCCACATAAGTCAAAATATTAATTGTTTGATTTATCTTTTTTGAATGTTAACCTAATTAACTCACGGATATGGTTAAGGAGACACCTAATTATGCTTTTAAAACTAGTCATTGGTTCTTAATTTCATATCATGATGACAAAGCATTGCAACATTTATGGACATCACCAATTAGTCTCATCCATCTTTTTCGTTTGTTTATTTTGTTTTGATTGAACAAACAAGTAAATGGTTTATTAGAATGAACAAAAAAAAATGGGTTAATCCTATTGTGCATATGAGAGACAAAATTAGTCAATCTAATACTATATATATATATTGGTCGAAAAACTAGAAAAATAAGTAAGTACTTAAGTTCGAATTTCTTTCTTAAAATATGTATATATACCAGTTCAGTTTGGATGGGCGGTTCCATGCTTGGAACCTAAAACTGGACTAGTTTGCACCGGTTCATGTGAATTGGAACAGGAAACCATATCAGTCCTCATGGGAATTGCTGGTTCTAAGCCCATCTAGTCCGGTTTCGGGCGCTCTGGGCAAGTTTTGGTTCCATTATACACCCTTAGGCAGAGGAGTGAGGGAAGTAGGCGCTTAGGGACCAGCCGAATGTCACCATCTAGGAGGAGCTCTGGCCGAGCTCGACAACGGCAACGACCAATCATTAAGGAACAAATTCGACGGTCTATTGAGGTCATCTTCTCCCTCGCGCTACACAGCTCTTAATCGCGGGATTGTTCGTCAAAGCAAAGGCCATCCGTAAGTGACAAGGCTCTCGGTCACGTCTTCTCCCTCGCAAATGGATGACGGCGAGGGTGACGTTCCATCTGTACGCGATACGGAGGCTGGGAGGAGACGGGGAAAGGTCGAGGGTTTGTCGAGGGTTTGTCTAGGGAAGGAAATGACGTTCTTACAAATGAAGGGGGTGGTGGCCAGGGTGCCACGGTGGTGCTAGCAATGGAGGAAGGGGCAGAGCCCATGTTCAATTCGGTGCGATGAAAATCTATTTGTCGAAATGTTTTTTTCTTTATTTTTAATATGTTTTAAATTTGCCAAATGCTTAATTGATATAGTAAAAAAAAATTAAGTTACGTGGATAAATTTCATTTAGATCTAGGTTGGGTTGGGCTGGGTATGACCCATCTAAATTGTTCATAAAATAAACGAGCTAATATTGATTATAAAAGTGAATTAAGGTGAAATACATTAATGATTCACCCAAAGTCGACATGTCCTGACTCGACGTGATCCTACCCTCTCATTTGCCACCTCTAACTCTAACATGGAAAACAAAATTGAATTAAACCTTAAGTTGATGATGACAATTTCAATTGTTGATTTTTTATTATCGGACCCACTTTAAATTAGTCTTTTCTAGTAAGCAACACTTCATGTGTCCCAATCAAGTCGATTAATATTAATATCAAATCATGCTTCACAGAGAATAATCAAAGATCAGTCTAAAATCCCTAAAGAAAAAATATTTATCGAGACAAATCTAGAAGGTGTCGGCACGATAATCTTTCTAATGTGATATAATATAGATAATAGGTTAGCCCAGTCCTCTAAAATGCTAGAACAGCTAAGTTTTACATAAGAAGCACTTTATGTGCATGAATAAACGGATGCAAATGAATAAAAAATGCAAATGCGAAACACTCAAAAGTGAGATTTATGTATAGAATGCTACTTAGAAGTTTCTTGGCAACTACGTGGAGAGCGTTCCTCGAAAGTCAAAGTCATCTTTCTACCCAACCAGGCTAATAAAAATAGAAAACGTTTCCGAGATCGACTTCAATAAATTAAGAACAGCCAGCCAATCGAAAGTCACCCTCGAGACTCGAATAGATACTATTAAATAATTTTTTTTTTCCGATCTATTTCTCAGCCTTGAAACTTTGACCCTCTCTCTCTCCTAAGTCTTCCGTAAGGTACCCACTCCGGTCGGCACGTACCTTCGTTTCAGCCTCTTCTACCGCAGATGGGAAGGGGACCATGGCCATGGCGTTGTCGTCTTGCTCGCCAGGACATAAAGAAGGACAACGTGCGCTTTCATTGAAGCTTGACTTTAATGGCACCTTCGTGTCCCACACGCATTAGGGTTCGTGGCTAGGATGTCGGTGACCTTTAGAACCTGTCAGTCTCCCATCGATCTTGACATTAGCTCATCCTGTAGATCGATTTAGCAAGATCTGTGGAGACACACCTAAAGAAGAGCGGTGTAGCAGTCAAACGGGTTGCTGGGATTATCGAGAAATTATCTTAACGAAATCGTGGTTGTCGTTTCACATTGTTCGTTAATAACGTTTTGCATTTTTTTTCTTTCATTCTACCGATAGGGTTTAATACAAAAATCTGATAAATTACATATGAGGTGACCCTTTACAATAAGAGAAATTATAATGGTCCTTTGAGAGATACTATGTTCGGCATTAATGGGTCTTCAATTAAAAAAACTATCAAGTCTCGACACAATATTGAAATGTGCTGACATATTTTTACTTTCACAGTATATGTTTGATCCGACATTTCACGTGTTGATTAAATTAATTGGGAAAGTGACCAATCAATCGAGGACTCAAAATATTTGTGATTCTAAAGTAAATTGATTGAATCTCTCTCTTCCCTCACAAGTTGGCCGCTGGTCTTGAATTCGTCAACCTTTTCTTTGGCTCATATTATAATACAAAAAGAAAAGTAAATACCTACATGAACTTGTTAGATACATAGAATCCTACTCGTTACCCAGTAACCTTGCCCAAGATTCAGAGAATTCTAAGTAGATACTCCCGAGAACCGTGTCATCTTCTGTCCTATCAAACTAATTGCAGGATTAAAAAATGATAATTGCATAACATTTAAACTCTGTCATGTGATTAGATGGATGTATGGCACGATTTTTTTGAAATATATTTTCTTTCTTACATTGTATACGATCATTCGCATGCATGATTAACAATTATATGATACTCGATACTACTGACATGATTTAATGCAGAAATTCAATAAGATACATTTAACGCAATGTGTTACGATAAAACAAATTAGAACGGTTTTTCAAGACATATTATGCCTATTGTTAATGAGTCTTCAATTAGAAGAACTATTAAGTTTCAACACAACATTGGAATGCGATGGCATATTTTTACTTTCATTGTAGATGTCCGATCCGACATTTCAGGTGTTGATTAAATTAATTAGGAAAGTGATTGAGGGATTGAGGACCCAAAATTTTTGTGATTTCCAAAGTAAATTGATTGGATCTCTCTCTCTCCCCCTCCCCTCATGAGTTGGCCGCCCGTCTTAAGTTTTTCAACCTTTTCTTTGGCAAGTAGCTTAATACAAAAAAGAAATAAATACTTAGATGAACTTGTTCGGTACATAGAATCCTTGTTACATATCCAATAACCTTGGCCAACTTCAGAGAATTCGGAGTAGATGCTCCCAAGAACCGAATCTTCTATGCTATCAAACTAATTGTAGGATTATAAAATGCTAATTGGATGACTTCGTTTACGTGAATGATAAGCAAGCGCATAACATTTTAAATTTCATCATTGATTAGATGTGATGTATGACGCGATCTTTCTTAGAAATACATTTTCTTTCTCACATTGTAAACGAGCTTTCACATGCATGATTAAACAACTATATGGTACTCAGGACTCCGGTGAATTTTCCACGTTTATAATAATTTTTCGCGACAACTTCTGCTTCTTTTCCCCGTCTTAGGAAGTTGAAGAGTTGACATCAACATCGACCATGCGTTTGTCCGTTTGAGGGAAGGTTCCGAGCCTCGTTGTTCAGTCCTTCCTCGCAAGACAAGCACAGCTTTTTTTTGAATCCGAAAGCAGCACGATTATCATTACTCAGAAAGGAACTGGGATCGTTGCAACTATTCTCTTCTTGACCACTCGAACGGCGACTCTTCCCGGGGGGAACAGCCCTAGTGCAGAGCGTAGGGGTGCGTAAGAGTGAGCATCGGTCCAGGGTTGACCTTGGACCGATCCTGGACCGGCCCAACCTTGCCGGTCCTAGTCTGGTTCCAAGGGAGACTGGGACGATCTTTGGTTATAAGATTCTTGAACTAACACTGTGCGGGTTGGTCCTCGGTCCTGAAAATTCAGGATCGGTCTAACCTGGACCAACCTTGACTATATATTATTTATAATTTTTTTTATATAAAGAAAACCTTAAAATGAACAGCGTCAACAATATTAAACAACTATTTAGTGAATAATTCAAGTAATTTATATTATTCTTTAATAATTTAGATTTTTAATGTTTTTTATGGCATTAGTAGTCATAATTTATGAATGAGGAAAATGTTTTTGTAAGAAATTCTCACGGCATTCAAAAGAGTATAAATAGCTTTTTATGACATCATTCTCTATTACTAGTTCTCTTATGTCTTATTTATATTATTAGTCTTCAATTTGCCAAAATTGAGAGAAACAAACTTCTCCACTCGCCACTTAACATTCACCTTGCTCGTTTTGGGTCACTCGTGCCGCTTGCTGCTCGCTGCTCACTCGGCTTGCTCCTCGCTTGACACTCAATGTTCACTCTGTTTAACGTTCATCCCACTTGAGCCACACCGCTTGCTTTTCTTAGCTGACCTCGCTCTTCATCAAACCTATTAAGTTGATTCGGTCATTAATCGCTTTTTCAATGAGTATTAAAAATGAAATAAAAAAATTATCAGTTGGTTTCGGATTGACCTTAGAACTGAACCGAACCCACTAGGTCGGTCCGGTCCTCGGTCCTAAGCTCAATAGGGTCGGTCTTCGGTTCCAAAAATTAAGGACCAGTACTATGCGGGTTAATCCTAAGGTTAGGGGGTAGACCGGCTCAATCCGAACCATGCTCACCCCTAGCGGAGCGTTCATGTTTACATCGAGCTGCTTTCGAAAGAGAGGCCCAACCACGAAAGCAAGCATACGGGTTGACAGCACGGGAGCGGTCTGTTACAAGATTGAAAAAGAACCCTTCGAGTTAGGTTGAATTTGATGGTTTTCTTTAAACAGTAAGGATTAGATTTTCCTAGAAGCTTCGGCGAAATGACCTTGCCGAGGGAAAAAGTCAGGAACTCCGAGAGTCGATGGTGGCATGCTGAGACTTTGACTATGGTTCTGTGTCTAGATTGTTTGGTGAATGATTGAGGAGAGGTTCGGTGAGGTTGCTGTATACGATGGGAGACGAGAGGCGGGCATGTGAGAGGAAGCAATGGCGCCGAGGGGAGAGTGCCGACAAAGCATTAGGCAAAGCATTAGGTTGATATCTTGACCTAATTCTCTCTTTGCCCTTTTCTGGAGAGTCTCCACTCGTGTAAAATTAGGGTTCTTTTTTGACGGAAGCCATGTTATACAGGTGTGCCGCGTGCAAGTCCCATCTGTCCCATTATTCGGACTGATTATCAAAGACATGTTATAACAAGAGGCGCTCGGCTCCACTTGATTCATAAAAAAATAAAAAAAATAATAAAAAAAAATTAAAATATTTTTCTAAAATTAATCCTTAATATAATTAACTAATAAAGATTTTATATCTGAATATTTTTGTGAATAATAAGAACACTTTTTATACATTTTTTTTTTATAAGTGATATATTAGTAAATCATTAATTTTTCATAATTTTTCACGAAACAAACGAAGTCAAATATTGCATCCAAGTATATTATCTATATATAATTATACCAATATTGGAAAATTTGCACAAAAGGGTCTAAATGATTTATCTAATGTGTAATTCAATCCCAGACATTAAAAGAAATTCAATTAAGTCCTAATCATTTTGAGTAGACGGGGCAATCAAATTCTTCGACGTAACCCCACTTACAAAATTTCACCGACCTGCCATTCGTAAATATCTTGAGCATAGGTGTTGTCCTTTTCTTGTGGCCACCGTTTAAAGCGAACTTTTTAACATTCGGCAGTATTCCCTTCTTTTTTGGTCATATCCTAACTCACCCTCGCGAGTAATTCTGGGATCATGAAACGATATGCATTTTTAGTTAAAAAGAGAAAGAACTAAAAAGGAAAAAAAAAAAATGGCCCTCTCGGTTCCTCGTTCGGTCGGAGAAACGCGCTCTCACCGCGGTCCTAACGAAAACATCGAACGCTCAACAAAGCGTCGTTTTCCAATGGGAAGGTGGCACGCCAGCTTTCGCGAGGGGGTTGAGCTCTCCGGGTTTAATAAAACGAGAGAAGTCAGCTCGGTTCGAGAGATGCCTTGGATGGGCAAATTCCACCTTTCCCACAAGACGGCGACGGTTCAACTCATGAGGAGGAGGAGAAATGCGTAGAGCGAGAGAGAGAGAGAGAGAGCGAGGGAGAAGAAAGATGGGACATCGAAGTCCCTTGAATTCTCCTCAAGATTATTCCACGAACCAATTTTGCTTCATAGGATCACTAATAAAGTTCGCTTGCGAAAGAAATGCTTTTTGAAAAGTTTCCGAATGATTAAAAGCTAAGTCTTCCCTTACCCCACCGCCTACCCCCTCCACAAATTGCCCTCACCTTAATTTACCCAATCAAAGCATTCAATAGAGATATACCACCGCAAGGAAGGGACCGCACGAAAAAAATGAAAATTTTTTTTTAAAAAGGAAATTATGACCCTATGCTACTTTTAGTTTTAGTTCTAATAAAAAATTTGAATTAGGACAACAGATCCTAAGCTCAACAAACCTCCCTTTTTGGGAAAGTTCTTGACCGAGTTCTCTCCTCTTTGCTGCCCTCTGGCCAGCCCATCCAGCTCAGCTAATCCCAATCCCTCATTACCATTCCCATTCCCATTCTCTTCTTTTTATATAAAATTCACCTTCTCCTTCTCCTTCTCCTTCTCTCCTTTTTCTTTTTGAAAAAAGAACAATAAAAATCGAATTAAATAGTAAAAAGATACGCTGAAATCGTGTTCCAATCTTCAGACATCATTTAAAAACGCCCCTTGTTCATCCCCCCTCTAGGCTCTCTATCTGTCCCTCCACTCAATACAAAAACGAGTTCCAAGAAGCCAGAGACACCCCCCCCCCCAAGTCCCAACCCTCATCTTTCCCAAATCCCCACCGGTCTACTCTTAATGCCTCTGCCTAGTAGCAAAGCTCTCCTCTCCCTCTCCCTCCTCCTCCTCTTCTCGATCTCCGCCGCCGTCGCCAATGGCGGCGGCGCCACCGCATCCACCACCGTCGACCCTGGACGATTCAAAGAAGCCCCGGAATTCTACAACTCCCCAGCCTGCCCTTCCCTCCTCAACGCCTCCAGCGACGGCAACGGCGATGACGACAGCGAGGGCTGCGACGGCGAAGACGATGTGATCTGCTCCGAGACGGCGGTCCACGTGGCGATGACCCTGGACGACGCCTACATCCGGGGCTCCATGGCCGCCATCCTCTCCGTCCTCCAGCACTCCACCTGCCCCCAGAACGTGATCTTCCACTTCGTCTACTCGGCCGCCACCGCCGACGCGTCCCTCCTCCGGGCCACCGTGTCCTCCTCCTTCCCCTACCTCCGCTTCCAGCTCCACCCCTTCGACGCCTCCGCCGTCTCGGGGCTCATCTCCACCTCCATCCGCTCCGCCCTCGACTGCCCCCTCAACTACGCCCGCTCCTACCTTGCCAACCTCCTCCCGCTCTGCGTCCGCCGCGTCGTCTACCTCGACTCCGACCTCGTCCTCGTCGACGACATCGCCTCCCTCGCCGCCACCCCGCTCGACCCCGGCTCCGCCGTCCTCGCCGCCCCGGAGTACTGCAACGCCAACTTCACCTCCTACTTCACCCCGACCTTCTGGTCCAGCCCCTCCCTCCCCCTCACCTTCGCCGGCCGCCGCCGCCGGCCCTGCTACTTCAACACCGGCGTCATGGTCATCGACCTCGACCGGTGGCGCGCCGGCGGGTACACGGCCAAGATCGAGGAGTGGATGGAGCTCCAGAAGCGGATGCGGATCTACGAGCTCGGCTCGCTCCCGCCCTTCCTCCTGGTGTTCGCCGGGGAGATCGCGCCGGTGGACCACCGGTGGAACCAGCACGGCCTCGGCGGCGACAACTTCCGGGGGCTGTGCCGGGACCTGCACCCCGGCCCGGTCAGCCTCCTGCATTGGAGCGGCAAGGGGAAGCCCTGGGCGCGGCTCGACGCCAACCGGCCGTGCCCCCTGGACGCCCTGTGGGCTCCGTACGATCTCTTGCGCACTCCCTTCTCATTGGAATCCTGATCCAGAACCAGGAAACCCGACATCCCCGCCGCCGCCGCCGCCGCCGCTGCCCGAAGCTCGAACTCGAGCTACGGTCGACCACCACGACGGCGCGTCGCGGAGTTTGTGTAGATAACGCACGCACGCTCTCCCCGGAGATGCAGGTGGGCGTGTAATTCCATAATTTTTGAGACGCTACTACCGGCTTTGATGGATCGACGACGGCGGCGTCACTTGATCGGCGTCCTATAGTTTGATTAGCGATTACATATGTTGGAAAAAAATGTATGAAATTCAATTGTAACAATAAGGAGGAGATCCAGAAAAATATCTGGGATCTTTTCGATGTTTTTCTTTTTGGAAATTTTTTTTTACGCTCCGGCAGAGATTTATCGTCCTGTACATGTACCCTAAGCCTGTATAGCAAGAACTGTAGAGCTATTTTGAGGAGGATTCATGAACGGTTGTTGATTTTCTATCCGCTAATACAAAAGATCTTACTTGCAGAGAGAATTATCCGGTTCAAAAATAATCAGCCAGCTTGCAGTTTTCCCTTTTCTTTAATTGACATCTTGGGTCCCATAAATGTGCCTTTCTAGTTTCTATACCACGTCGTGCAATCCAACTATCTTCTAACTTTTCGAAATTCATTTTTAATTTCAAAGAGAGCATCATCTGAGGCTACTTAGATTGGGCCCCCCGGTCGGAGGCAGACGAAATGTCCAGGTCGATCGGCAGAGAGGAGACCGCTCACCTCAACAGTCAGTGATGGATCCCTTCTACCGCGTCATGTCCGAGCAAATTAAATAACGAGAAACTTTGGTATAACGATCGGTGTCCATTATTCTTTTCTTGTGAGTAACAATGCGATCATGACACGCATAAATCATCATTATAATAACTATCTCGAGTGTGCATTCAAATATGATGTGATTGCATACTTAAAGAGAAACTCTCACCGACGATGTTTCTCACAGAAGTCGTCCTTGAATTATTCATAGCTAGGTTTGCTAGCTTCTTTTTCCAAGTCGGCAAGCCTCAATTTGATCATGATTATGTCTCTACCATAATCATAATCACATTTTCTTCATTATCCGCGACCTTTACGCATCCTTTGGTTAAATTTCATTTCGATAGAGCGTTTTCATTTGATTTTACCCTCGAAATTTCTTGCGAAACTTCTCCAAATTTGATTACCACTAGTTCTAATCATTGTAATTGGCAATTGTCGACGTGGTTTCGAGTTATAAATGAAAAAAGAGGGGGCAAAAAAAAGATCTGTTAATGGGTCAACAAAGATAGGTCAACGCGCCAGCCTGTCCCCGGGGATTTTCAAAAATTCGAGTGTCGGTGGAGTGAGGAGAGAGCAAAGAAGGGCGGGGCGGCCATGTTACTTTCCCACTGATTGCCCTCCCATCGGGGACACGTGGCGTCCGCTCACAGGCTGAGCTTCTCCATCGTCGAGGGGGCACATGGTCCAGGGATTTAAAATGGACGTGGACCCTGCTCTTCTTTATTCTTTTTTTATTCTTTTTTTGTCTAATTTCCTAAATACAGTTCGTCTGGAATATGCGACTTTTGCTAAATTGCGCTAGCCAAGATCTGAAAGAGATCCATGACCAAAAAAAAAGATCTGAAAGAGATCAGATGAGCCGCTTCTTCAATTTCGAATGCGAATATTTTATAGCAGCATGACCGAGCTAATAATTTAATTTAATTCGTCTTTTCTTTTATTCGTAAGTGGATTCGACTATACATCTATTTGTTGAGGTCATCTTAAAATGCAAAAGAAGAATATTTATCAAAAGGAAATGTCTAATTCAAATAAACTTTAAGAAAGAAAATGCAGTGATAGTTATGGGTCGACTGAAAGATGGAATAATGGCTCGATGGGGTGATTTTTACTTCTTCATTTTTTATGTTTTTAAAATTTGTAAAAAGACGTTTCCACTTTCGTGGAATACGAAAGACATGAAACTTTTCGAAAAATGATGTGTAATAGAGAAGAGAGATTATAGTTACTTTGGGGCGCGATTGTTCTCTCTTTTTAAAAGTATAACGTGTTTTTTCACTTTCCTGTAATAGTAAGAAGTAATATCCGAAAAAAAAGAAAGTAATATCCAAATTTCAAAAGATCATAACAAAAGTTATGTGTGAACCTATGTGTCATTAAGAAAAAAAAAAAAAACCTATGTGTCATTAAATAAAAAATCATCCCCCAAGTCTTCGATGCTAGGACTATGCATGTGCATGATTCCCCAACACATTCACAGAGGCCATCCCTGGATCTCTGATGTCAAGATCCCCCACGCCTAAGTTTGGATCCACTGAATCCCAAGACCCTGAGTCCATTGAGGTCGAACTCAATACCCCAGTTCTCGTGCTCAAATCTCCTGCACCTTAGCCCAAGTCCATTGAGGCCAAGGCTCAAGCATTGAGGATCCGAAAACGGGCATTGAGGGGGTTTAAACCTTGAGCACGAGGACTTGAGCATGGGCATCGAGGTCCTAGGCTCGGCCTCAAAAGACCTAGGCCTAGCCTTTGTGGATTTGGGCTTGAATACCAAGAACTTGAGCATGGGCATCAAGGTCCTAGGCTCGGCCTTGAAAGACCTAGGCCTAGCCTTTGTGGATTTGCGCTTGAATACCAAGAACTTGAGCCCAGTCGTTGAGGTCCTAAGCACCGGTGCTAGCGTTTCAGGCTCAGCCTCAATGGACTAGGGCTCAAGTATCGGAGACCTGAGCCCAAGTGCTAGGTCCCTAGGCTAGCCTCTATAGACCTAAGTCTAGTCCTGGGCATCAAGGTCTAGCGCTCTACTTTTGTCGACTAGGGCATGGGTGCTAGGGATCTGGGTAGGGCACCAAGACCTTGAGCCCAACTTCTGTGGTATGCTAGGACTGATGTCTATGCTCTTAATGCCCATGCCTAAGTCCCTAGTATCCGATTAAGGTCCATTGAGGATGGACTAGGGATCCCGATGCTCGCGCTTAGTTTCTTAGCTACTCGTATATAAGTTATTAGCACCCCTAAATAGTATGTGTGCATTTGAAAAAATCAAATCAAATCAAATTTTCCTTTCTAAACGGCAGAAAATATTTTTCAGTTTTTTTTTTTTAAATTTAGCAAAATATGAAAAAAAAAATATTATCATTTTTCCAAAAAATGAATTTTTGACAAATATTTTTTAGGATTGTAATATTTTCCGTAAAATAAATGGAGTTATTGTAATTCACAACCTGATCCAAGCCCGTGCGCGAAAGCTGGTTGGCACAGGATGGATGCTGTGGGCTTTTTGGTTTGGGTCTCAGGCGACCACTTGGAGACCCAAGATACATGGGCTTAAAACGATGATCCTCCGTTTCTTATGTTGACTTGAAGCTAGGAGTTAAGATTACTTCACAAAGGAACTGCCGAAATGGTTCATCGTACTATTGATAGAATGAGCACGCTTGTGTCTTTTCACCTAATGTGCCCCTAACTTCTTTGTCGTTGGAACTTCTTATGGAGGGTCTAATGCAAATTTGACATTCTTTTCCGTTCCCGCGTCAACCAAACACTAGAAATGAAATTCGTATTCCACTACTTCAATATGTTGATTACCGTTCCATCGCTTCATGTCATTTCATTCCGTTTCTTCATATATAATGTGCCATTTAGAATTTATCTTGATTTTTGATCTAATTGAGTGATGCTAGAGGTGTAAAGAGAGGCTTAAATACTGATTAATGAAGTGTAGACGAAGTTTTTTTGGGTAGAACCAGCTAGAATTGATGTAATTTGTCTTTGGATTGCTGCCATTATTCGATTTTGATTTAGCTTTAAGCTGCTTTTACCCAGAATAAAGATGTTAAAATTAGGATAAAAGAAACTACACCATGATGATAGGCACAAGATGATGTTGCGAACTAGACTTTTCCATTACCTATTTGCGGTTGATCACTCAATTTGCAGCATGATCATGTTAAAATGATGGAGACACTTTGGTTGCTTTCAGATCAAGGCGTTCTCACTAGCTCAAACCGATCACCTTGTGTCGGTGTCGCGAATCCCTTCAGGTGATGACATTTCGCATACGATGATTTACTTGACACGTAGAATTCTTGTAATTCAAGAGCGCAAAAAAGACATCATATCGATGAGAAGGGGGCTTTTAAAATCAGGCTTAGCAATGCTAACAATAAGGTTAAGCCCTTCTAATGATTCGATATGCAAAAGTTGATGAAGAGATATGATCTTCCATTTGTTTAAATAAGGTTACCTTCTCTTCGAAGCAAACTGCTCTTTTATCAAGTTCAACATCAACACTGGCTTTATAGATACTAGAGATTATAGTTATTTTAGGGCGTGATTGTTCTCTCTTTTTTAAAAAGTATAACGCGTTTTTTTCACTTTTCTATAAAAATAAGAAAATATCCAAATCTCAAAAGATAATAAAAAAGGATTATGTGCGAATGTAGGTGTTATTAAGTAAAGTATGGTGACTTGTGATTGTTTGATCCAGCGGACTTAAGTCCGAAGGTGGGATTCTTGTCCCCCCGTCTAAGATATCCCTCTTTTTACGATGTATTTTTTTTTTTTTTTTGGTGAAGAACATTTTTCAGAAAAACATTTTATTCATTTTTTGGCTTTTGAATCGTTTAGAAAAATGAGATAACGAAAAATATTTTCTTAATCAATGGAAATCAATACTTATAATAAAGAAATTTTCATTTTTGAAAAATTGGAAATTGTTTTCCAAAAATATGACTAGGCATTTTTGTTTGGACTAGAAATTTTACGATTGAGCATGGAAACCTTAGAGCTAATTCCTATGTCCCTGACTCCAATGCTTAGGTCAATTGAGGCCAGGCCTAAAGTCATGGTGCCCATGCCCATAATCGATCCCTAGCCCTTGTGCTTGGGTTCATAGAAGTCGTGCCTATCTCCCTAGCGCTTAGGTTAGGGTTGTGGGTGGTCAAATCTCCCATGCCCAGCTCGGGACCATTGAGTTCAAGCCTAGGTCCTTGGCACCCATGTCGAAGTCCATCTAAACCAAGCTCAATCCATTGAGGCCGGACTTGTCCATTGCCATGATGCTAGGCACATGATGATGTCGCGAATTAGACTTGCCCATTGCCTATTTGCGATTGATCACTTGATGTGCAGCATGATCATGTTAAAATTATGGAGAAACTTTGGTTGCTTTTAGATCACGGTGTTCTTGCGAGTCTTAATCAATCGGCTTGCGTTGGTATCACGAATTCCTTCTGAGGATGGCATTTCTTATAAGATGATCAACTCAATAGGTAGAATCCTTTTTTTTTTTTTTTTTTTTTTTTGTCAAAGTAGAATCCTTGCACTTCAAGATCGCAAAAAGACATCATGCCGGAAGCAATGCTAACAATAAGCTTAACCCCTTGTAATGATTCGAAATGCAAAAGTTGTCGAAGAGATATAATCTTCCTTTTCTTTTAACGGGTTGTCTCATTTGAGATTTTTGGGTTAACTCTGCTTACCTTCTCCTTAAAGCAAACTGAAATTTTTTATTTTTTTTAATCAAGTTCAACATCATTTTTCAATCTGTAGTGCTCTGATACTTTATAGCTCATTTTCGGCAGCGTTTAAAGTAGGTAGAATGGAAGAAGATGGCGGTGGCCGGTGGCCGGCTCTTACACCGACCCGAAACTAGCTTTTGCAGCCGTCCAATGCGCATGCTCGTTTTTTTAATAAATATTTTAATTTAGGTCATATGATAATTTAAATTTGCATTACTAATCAGATTACAATAGGGCAAATAATTTACGATTTGATTGATCTATACTACTCGATTAGATTACAGTAATGTTAAAATGTCCAACTCAAACTTGAGCGGGAAGAATTTGAAATCATGCCAAGAATCACGTAAATATATCTAACCCACTTAAAAGATTAAGTTAATAATTGGATGAAATGACTATGATCGTATATATTGAGTTCACTACGACATCCTATTTAAGCAAAGTGGGGACATGTTCTAGCAAATAACAATGCTTGTAAAGAATGTCCAGCTTATGGACTTTCAAATGGATTTATTGCGAATCACTTCACATTTTGCATTGTGACCGATTCGATCCAAATGTTCACTTGTCTCACATTCATACACGAGCACAATAAGCCCAATTCCCACGATCTATTATTATGGATGCAGTGAATGCGTGAATCTGATGTATCATAACCAATGTCAGATAAAGAAGGATATCACGTGTAACAGGACCCACCAAAATCAAGATTCTCGATCAAGATTCTCGATGCACGTAAAGTCGATATAACTTTTTTTTTCCAAACTTCTGTTCACCAATCGGAATGTTTTTCCTGCCAAGTTCCACCCCCCAAAAAAAAAAAAAAAAAAAGATACGAGGAGGAATTTTCCGGTCACTTTCATGGCAATTACGGAGCACAATCCGTCTACCGTTCTTTTTTTCCTTTAGAAAATTCTGAGTCTTCCTGAAAAGTCTCGCTACTACGAAGTTGCACTGCAACTTCACGCGCAGCAACGGCCTCATCCATCGCGCAATTTCTGAGCAATGCAAACCCCATTATTCTTCGCCTCTACACGTATAAAATAAGCTCCATCCATGCCGCTCTAGTGCGCCGAAACTCAGACCTTTGTACATATAATCTCATGGCCACCGCTCTAGTAGTCCTCATCAAGCCGTCGAAGTGGCTCGTCCGCAGGAGCCTCAAACTCCTGAAACTCCCCCGCAACTTTCACTCGACGCCCAAATCTCCAAACGCGGCCTCTCTGCTGTCACCATCCACGAGCACGTCTCGTGGTATTGTTATTGGCGAGCACAAGTACTCACAAGCCTTCAAGCGCTTCGACCGCAACGGAGACGGGAAGATGTCGGGCGAGGAGCTCGCCGCGTACTTCGTGTCCATCGGCGATCCCTTACCCCGGCAGGGGGCTCAGGAGGTGATAGCCAACTTCGACTCGGACGGTGACGGCCTGCTCGAGTTCGAGGACTTTGTCCGCATGATGGAGCCCGAGGGCGGTGGCGAGACGGACGGCGATCTCAGGAGGGTGTTTGAGATCTTCGAGGCCGACGAGGGTAGCGGCGGCATCACGGCGCGAGGGCTGCAGCATGCGCTGGCGAGGCTCGGGGAGAAAGAACCTTCGTACGAAGAGTGTGCGAGCATGATACGTGCCTTTGATCTCGATGGGAATGGAGTGGTCGATTTCCATGAATTCCAACGCATGATGACTTCGAACTGATGTCGAGACAGTAAGGAAGGTCCGTAGAGCTACTTGTGAAATTAGCTTCATGGATCGACTGTATGTTTTTCTATGTTGTTCGGATAAAACGGAGATGCGAAATCTTTTTAACTGGATTAGACTTTTCGTGGATGCACGTAAATTACTCCGTTCACGCTAGGCCCGATCGATGAGCTAAGTCGATGTCTGTATCGGGCTTAAAAGTCGTTGCGCAGGGTCGCCCATGATTTAAAACATATTAAGTTCACTTCGTAAAATGATCACGCATGGGTGGACCTATACAGACGGGTTTTGAACCAAGAAGGATATTGTTTTAAAAGCACGGCGGGACCTATAGCAGGTCACCCGACTCCTGACTCACCAGCAAGACTTCACTCATGAGTGGTTACGGTGACCTCTTGAATGCACATTAAAAAGTGAGCCCCGTGCCACTTTAATACAAAAACGAAACCTGTTGCATCCAAATCAAATGGTTAATTGCTCGATCAACACTTTTGATGATTTTTTCGATGATTTTTCAAGCTCGATAAGGTATTGTTTTACCTGGTTAGACCGAAATTGTGTTTTCAATCTTATTAGCTCAGGCGGACCTACAGTAGGCTCGTTTGACTTATGATTCATCAGGAAGACTTCACTCATGAGTGGTTGTGGTGATTTCTCGAATGTACATTAAGTGAGTTACGGGGCATTTTAAATTGAATACGAAACCTATCGCATCCAAATCAAACCGATCAATTGCTTGGTCAACCCTTTCGATAATAATAAAAGCAGTCATCGAATTCATTCTCTTCACCTTCTTTGTAGTTTCTTGAGTCTACGTTACCTTTTAGTGAACATTCCTCTCTTTGCGCTTCACCATCTAAAATCAATAAGATTACCAGATAAAGGGCCGGAGGAAGATCGAATCGCAACTTGATGAGCTCTTAATTTTATATGGTTGATCTTTCTTTTTCAAACTGCTAACAGAAGTAACGACAAAAGAGCTTAACTCTTAATTCTCTCTGCACTTCTTAATATTTGCATTTGTTGGGCTTCAGCCCTTATTTTACCTGAAAAACGTAAAAGAAACTAATTTTGGGACTTACAATGGTGGTAAGTATTATGCATCCTCTGAATTTAGGATATGAATAAGCATTTACTCTTGAATAGGATTTTGACTATAAACACATTTTTTTATATAGAGCTAGTATAGTGAAAATGCTTAGATATGCGGCTCAATCTATGGACAGTCTATGAATAACGGTTGTATGACTTATCTTTTAGATACAACTAACCTCACACTATCTAATTGTCTGTTAGGACGTGTTTAGTTCAGCTTTACTAAGGGACTTCAGCCTCCAAAATTTCTTAGAAAAATGCTTCAATCATTTTCAAAGAGTTTTCAAGCGAAATGTAGCATTGAAACAAGCTGAAAGCTCAAGATAAATAGGGACTTATTTTGAGTTTTCAGTATTTTTTAAATTTAAGGGTTGAATTAATGAAAATTAGTTGGTTGCTTGTTTTGCCCTCAAAACCTTACTAAAAATCCACTTTTGCCCCCTTTCAAAAAGATTAAAATCCTAGATCTCCGAACATTGCCTTCTTCACTCCACTCACTCTCCGCTCAACTCTGAACGCTCTGCTCACCCTCTTCAATTTGCTCGCCTTAGATCCACCCCAATGCACTATGTGAATCTGTCGCGCTTGATTCTCTCTCTGTCTCAGTTTTTCTCTCCATCGATGGCTTCTTCTTCATCTCCACTTCGCCTAACGGTTCTCATTGCCTGACTGATCTAAGCTAAGTTTTAACGTTCCGAAGTTGAGAGAACTGCAATACAGTTTGGTTCGGCTCTTGATATAATCCAGTTCGATTCTGAACAACTGAACCGATGCACTATTTGACATAAATCCGACACCGAACCGGACCGCACGGTCCTCGCCCTGAGTTGGGCTGCTTGGCCGCGGTTGCTGAAGGCGATGCAGCGGCCGGGCACGATTCATGCTCATCTTTCAACCCCCTAAAACCCTATCCAAAAAGAGCACGAAAGACGGCCAGTGCGTATACAGTGGGGTGTCTGTCTTCTTGCGCTTGTGGCTATATGTTCCTCTACGCATCATGCGTCCTTTATTCTCTTTGCGGTATGTTCCTCGACACAACATGACACGAGCTACGTTGCCAGAGCTACTCGTGGATGCTTCAGGAAGAAAATTGCAAGCAAGAAACGAAATCATCAACTCGAACTTGTTCAGACATGCATACCCGTTTAATTTAGAGTCCGTTTATTCCGTGAAAAACTCATATTATGGAAGACGGTTTTAAAAAATGATCATTTGTATTGTTTATAAAATGTATCAACAAAAAATAATTTTATTGTTTATGAAAAATTTAGATATAAATTGTTGTTGATAATGAAAATATATTTTGTTATTTAATCATTTTAAGCAATATAATTAATTGTTTTTAAGAAAATATTTGAAAAATCATTTATTTTCTAGATGGCTGGAGATTTGACTCATTGGTCTTATCTGAATTGTTTGACCAGGTCTGCGGTCATCGCCGTCTGTTTTTGCTTCAATGGTCCAAAAGAATTGCGGATTACGTTCTCCTCTGGTCCTGCGAAGCCCGGACAACGATTCCGGGTCGTCTGGGGGTGCTCCATGCCAGACGAGACAAAAATAAATCTTTCAAGATAATTCAAAATGGCCACTTGATAGTCCTGTGCCATACCCATCTTTGACCGCAATTCTTCCTAGTATAGCCTGCAAATTCTCCCGTATTTTGGGTTTCAAATGACTTTAAAATTTCCCCATTTTCTTTATAATCTAGGGTCACGACCATATGGAGCAGATCAACTGAGGGATAAATGCGGCACCCCCACATGAATTTGAGTTTCCCAAGGGAACATACCGAATCTGTAATCATCGGATTCTGATTCCAAAGCATGAAAACATTACAATTTTGTCTATTCGTGGATTAATTTTTTTTTTTATTTGGTAAAAGGTAATCTTCATTAAGAAAATGAAGAAGGATGTTTGGTTAAGCCGCACAACTTCCAAAAAAGTAAGAAAGAAGAAGGATGTTTTTGAATTCCAAATAGATCTTTTGGATCGATCTAAGATCTTTCCCTATATGTTTCTTTCCATTGCTTTGACGAGGTTCGATCCATATTTTGATTAGTTTAGCCTATGATTTTTATCGCTTTTATTATTAATGTGGAGTAATATGATGCTCAACTTTAGGTCATCCAAAATTGGGTAGGTAGGGGCGGTGGCATAGTAAGATACGAATTTCATTCACGGACCAGCATTTCAATACGAGATTTAAATTAAGATTTTATATCTAGGTGGGGTCTCAAGAATCTTCTACATGGCTAAAAAAATCCGTTCAATGCATGAACTCAGTCAACACTCCTCGACTAACTGTTATGTAATCTACCCATTCAAACGGAGATGTATTTGCATAATTATATTAAACGAAATCATAGGGCCACCCCGATTTTTATTCGCTTGTAAATCAAATCCAACCGATAGCAATGTTTATTTTAAAATATATTTTTATACACTAAAGTTTTGATAATATAAATTCACGCGGCTATGCGCAATGCTAGCAACATCAAGCTTGCTTCCCGAAAGCATTGTCAAGATCCTTGAATCTTCTCAGTGTCCATGGATCGCCAGATTGTCCTCAGTCTCTTCACGCTCAGTCTCTTCGCTTCTTCTGTCAATGCTCAGCAGAAGTACTCAGGGAACTCGGTCCTCGACTGCGACAGTGACGACCGGGACGGGCCGTCCCCGGCCTTCCTCTACGCCTGCAATGGCAACCGACGCCCTTGCCGGGCTTTCCTCATCTTCAAGTCTCGGCCTCCCTACGATTCCGTCCCGACCATTTCGGCCCTCCTGTCCTCAGACCAGGAGGAAGTGGCGAGAGCCAACAACGTCACGAGGCTCGCCGTGTTCCCCACTGACAAGGAGGTGATCGTCCCTGCTCCTGCTCCTGCTCGGGGCAGTACTACCGGGCGGTCTCCGCGTTTCCCATCGCCGGTGCCAATGACACCTACCTCACTGTGGCGAACGACACCTACCAGGGGCTCTCCACATGCGGTGCTCTCAAGCAAGCGAATCCGCATGACGAGTTCGAATTGGAGCGGGCGAGCGAGCTGCGAGTGCCTCTTCGGTGCGCCTGTCCTACCAGGAATCAAACTGTAAACGGCGTCAGGTACCTGCTGACCTACTCGATCAACTGGAATGATACCATTACGGGCATTGGCGAAAGGTTCAACGTCAGCACCGAGGCCATACTCATGGAAAACGGATTTTCAGGAGCGAACCCCACTATTTTCCCCTTCACGACGATCCTAGTTCCTCTCACAACCGCACCTTCGAGCTTGCAAACCAAAGTAACATACCAGAAACAGCCATCTTCGACTCCGCCCCCTTATGTCTCTCCAAGAAGGGAACCCAACAGAGAACTGTATTTGGCTGTTGGAGCTGTGGCGGGTGGTCTTTTGGTGATCGTTTTCGCAGCATTCGCATGTTTGCTGTGGCATCAGAAGAGAAAGGCGGTGGTTCCCCAGTTTCAAGGCCAGGCGATTGGGAAATCAGCCTCGCCGGTCGATCTCCGCTTCGAAATCGCCAGCTTGGAGGAAATCCTGAAAGTCTTTGTGTTCGAGGAAATAAAGAAGGCCACGCAGAATTTCAGCTCTCGGAACAGGATCCAAGGTTCTGTGTTCCGCGGTGCCTTCGGCCAGGAGACCCTGGCGGTCAAGAGGGTGAGTCGAGACGTGTCCAACGAAGTGAACATACTGAAGAAGATCAACCATTTCAATCTGATCCGGCTTCGGGGGTTCTGCGAATTCAATGGCTGCTTTTACCTGGTTTTCGAGTACATGAGTCATGGGTCTCTGAGAGGGTGGCTTTCCTCTGGCAAAAGCTCGAAGAAAACTCGGAGCTGGAGCCACAGGATCAATATCGCCCTCGATGTCGCCAACGGACTTGACTATCTCCATAGCTTCACCAAGCCCGCCTACGTGCACAAGGACATCAACAGCAGCAACATACTGCTGAATGGCGATCTCAGGGCCAAGATTGCTAATTTCGGTCTCGCCCGCGTCGCGAGAAGGGAAACGTCGAGCGCTTGCCCAGCTACACACCATGGTGGGGCCGGAGGTTACATGCCACCGGAGTACATCAAGGCGGGTCTGGTCACTTCAAAGACTGACGTCTATGGTTTCGGAGTGATGCTCTTGGAACTGATCACAGGGAAGGATGCGGTCATTTTGCAGGACAGGAGGGAAGTTCTGCTTTCAGCCGCGATTGCTTCTGCGATGGAAAGAGACGACGCGGAAACAGAGATTCTTCAAAGCTTCATCGATCCTAGACTTGAACGTAGCGGAAGTGTTCTAGCTATGCGGATGGTTAGATTAAGTCTGACCTGCTTGGCGCATGAGCCTACGAGGAGGCCGGGCATGGAGGAAATAGTGGCGACTCTGTTGAAAATTCAGGCAGATCTTAAGGCCATGGAAATTCAACCGCCACACTCGAAGCTTGGAAAGAGGGTGTAATTCACAGTACAGAGAATTTAGCTCAATAGAGTAGAACCTCTTGTTTAATTCTATAAATGATGCTGTATTATGTCACAATTTCTTACCATAAGAGGAACTAGGAGAAGTCGAAGAGAAAAATCATTGACCCTCTTGATTAAAAACTGGACTGAATTGCATTAGTTGAACTATCACGGAACATCATCAAAGCAGAGGATCAAAGCAAATGGCTCAACATTGTCTTAGGAAAGAGAAGAAAAGAGCAAAAAAGGGAAGCTCATTTCAGGTCGAGACTGCGACTGTAGAAAAGTAACCGTGTTTATTAAATCATACCGCTCACAATTCGAGAAGTCATTATGCCATATAATAACAATAATCAAATTGAAATTTACAGATCAGATAGGAAGCTGACACTGCATGATTTCGAAATTATTTTCAGCATGAAAGGCCAGGCCTTTCCATTTAAGAAGGAAGGAAAACAGGAAAAGAATGTGAGAATGTTCTCGGATGATCAGTATGGGAAGTCGCCAGTCGTACGGATGTGGTCAAGTGTCCTTTGGAGACCGTACTTATGCACAGCCTGTAGACCAGCCCTAAGTCCATCACCGTACACGGGGGAAGCGTCCGACTCTATCTGGTGTTTAAAGAACTCCCCCAGCTTTCTCTCAAACGGAGATCTTGCACCTTTCTTAGCTGCTCTGGAAGCATATGGAATTGAGGAGGTCGATGCGAAGTCATGGCTTGATATAGACATCAGTTGTGTATGCAACCACATGTGAGCTAGCACTTGACAAATCCCTTCTTCAACATCTTGACGAAGAGTGGGGTAACCTTCAAAACCATCCGGGTATATCAGCAGCTTGAAGAGGAGCAACCAACCATAGATAGAACGCTAATGAATTGATAAAGCTCAATGAGAATGGAGAAGCCGCCCTAACACACACGATGCCACTTCTTGACATAAAATGTTTTAAAAAGAAGAAATCCAAAGAACAGCATAATCTTAGTAATTGAGGAATATATAAAGCACATTGATGAAGCTTCCATCTAATTTTTTGAAGACTCAACAAAAGAAGTGCACTGGAAAAGAACCTTTTAGTCGTAACCAAGCATGCATCATTTCATGAGCCAGTATAGATCCAGTCAGCAACCTGCACAATGTTCCAATCAACATTTCAATAGCACGTAAGCTGACCACTATTGATGTCCGAGAAAGTAGTACAAGCCGAAAGAGAATTCCAAAATCTTTGTCCAACTTACAAGATCATTTTTTGGGTAAAAACCTCTTTTCATAATTTGCACGAGAAGTATGTAAGATGTCATTTGTTTTATTAAGTGCCAATTATTAAGTCTTCTCTTCTTCTGGAGCTTTTCATGAGATTTCAATTCATTATAGAATCAGATCCATGGATGGCATACCTTGGAAGGCCATACAAGACTAGAACTGCAGTCACTTCACATCGACGTGTCAATTGATGAGGCTCTGTTTTTGGGCCTGCTCTTCGACGTCCCCTGACTCCTGGCTGTCTTGAAATCTGGTTCATGAAGGGCTAATATAGACCTCAACTCACATTTAATCTTAAACTATGATGGGCATGCACACTTGCATGTGGGATGCCTTGTGCCTGTGTCTGGTGCACGACCACCACCCACACGCATGCATGGCGCCCGAACCTACCCACCCACACACAAACACAGAGAGACAGTCTAAAAGTCTTTACCGTGCCGATTTGTTCTTCAGAGAGGCACAGTCCTCTTGTCTCAGGCATATGATGATGGCCCTGAACCAAGAAAAAAAAATTCAGTGCAAAAAGCAATAGCATGATCAATATGACTCAGTTTATGATAATTTAAGGTCATCTGTGTTTGTAGTAACATGAATTATGATTCATCTTGCTAATCGACAGCTCTTCTGACAATTTTGTTCAGAGTAGACAATGGGGGATGGATCATAGACGGAGTTGGCCAGAATGAACAACACCTCAATCGGTAAATTATTAAACTTCAGAAGGCATGACTTTAATAAATAATGACAAGCAAACAAGCAATGTAAAATTAAATCTTGTAACAAACTGTCAAGCACCGATTAGTCCAAGACAAATTCTCAGAACCACGTTACATTCATGATCCAGAAAAAATTTAGAAGTCAAACTAATTTACTTCAATCGTTGACATCAACGCTATAATGAATCAAATTAATTATTGAGAGTTGCATGAAAATTCTGACAAATACGTTAATGTAATAAATAAAGATTGTCAGCAGTGCAGGTCACAGCTATCTACAATTTCCCAACCACTAGAGGAGCTCTAAAGAGTATCTAGAGCTGTTTGACTTACGTGTTTCTCTCCCTCCCTCGCTTCATTTAGTGCTTGTCTCTCAACTAAAAGTAGCGGAACTTCCTGCTCCACTTTCATGTTTAGAGCTACATAAAATTCTTGGATACCAAGATACAATGGTTGACATTTATTTGTGTCCATCACTGCTGAGTCGAAACACTCGGGACAGAGCTTTCGACCATCTTTAAGAGCAACATATCTGGTCTCTCGTGGCTGCACATGAATGATGAGAAAATGCTTAATCCTCATGACATTAGTTTATTGCAAATTCAGTGCTGGTTTTAAGAACACAAAAGTAGTTTAATCATACTGACCTCCATTCGCTCACAACTGCAGCATCGTGGAGTCCCATCATGTTCATGAGAAGGGCAGTATTTCTGACTCCAAAAGGGATGCGCCCTGTACTCAATAAGACCGGCAAGGTTTGTAGGGATCTGTCAAGAGATTTCCAAAACGAGCACAGTCAAAAAGTGGAGTTTCTAAAAGAGCCAAAGAAAAAGATGGAGAGCTTTCTGCTTTCTCCATACTGAAAACTGGGCACTTTATCCCCCAAAGATCAATCAATGGCACTTCCATATGATAAAATACAAAATTCTTCCAAGCATCATCTGATGAGTATTTCTTTTCTTTTCTTTTCTTTTTCTTCGACGAATAGAAAGTTAGACATCGAAGCACCATGAAGAGTCATAACTGGAGCTTGAGGATTGGAGGACCCCGATGAATCCACTCAATCATAGCCCATTGCTAAGTATTTTAATTAACATATGATAGGATTAAGGGCGAAATTATTGACAAATTGATAATATAGGGGCAAAAGAATTTAGTGACCATCATTTCTCGTAAATGCAACATGACAGGCTGGTACAAAAATTCTTACAGCAGGTATCTCCAGTTTCCATCTATAAATGTGCAAAAATTGGATAAATGACATGCAAAACAGGTACTGATAGTCTTTCATTTAAATTACGAAACACAAGACTCCATGAGAACATCTCATTACTTACTATACTACATGCTCAGACAATCCGTATCTTTATCAACACGGACTAGATTGTTAATAATTTGTCGTACATTTCGCACTCAGAAAAGGTTGGGCATGAACATCCTAGGTTAGCAGTTCAAACTGAATTTCTGAAGCAGTTTCCTCAGAAACTGAGACAACTAAAATAGCCCTATGGAATAAATGCCGTAGAACAACTTGAGCTTGCATCACTAAAGCAAATGGAGTAAACCATCAAGAACTTTAGTTCTAGCAACTCCCATGACTTACAAAATGGCTGCAGACATCACACTTTGGGTGGTAGTGTTCCTTGTAGCAAGATTTATGGTAAGGATAATTGCCTGACAAAGAAAACTGCATAAAAATGCTAAATTAGCCAGTCTACAACTCAAGTAACACTACCAATAACAAAGAATGGATTCCCGGACTAGAAATTATTGAACAATTCACTCGGTAATTTAGACGCCCATTACCTCATAATCAGAAATTGGTAGGGTGCAAGCATGGCAGCGGAAACATTCAGGATGCCAAACAGCATTCATGCAACTCAAAAACCGTCCATGACCAATCTCTGTACTGCATCCAGCACAGATCCTGTAGAAGAGAAAGTGATTATCAATCACACTTGATGAATGCATGGTGTTTGAAGGGAGACAACCGTCGGAAAGAGAAAGCTAAGAACCACATACAGAGATTAACCAGCAGATCTCATGCTGATGGTTTCACAAGGATGCAAGGCGTTTATAAGATATTGAGTTAGAAGATGACAACCATTTAGAGCTTTGAAGGATATTTTCTGAAATCCAAGTTCTATTTTTAGAGTATAACATAGAGATGGGAGAAGATATTACGTCCTCAATTCTCCCGTTATGCCATTGGTAATCAACAAAAAAAGCTTTTAAAGCTATAGCATGTATCCGACTCTGAGAGGTGAAGTTTCACCACTGAAGAGACGGAAACTTGTAACATCTGAGCAATGTCGTGAGGCAAAGGGATTACATAACAATTATCCAAAAGAATGCACACAAGATCTCATTTCAGAAGAGGTTTCTTGATTGCTAAAGTTATAATAAGCATCTAGGTGAAAATAACCAAGCAAATCAGTTCGCTAGAGGCAGATACAGATAAACTGGAGCTGACTAATTGGACCATATTGGCTTATTACAGAAACAAACTCTGTAACCTGGAGCAACTGAGACCATTGCTTTTAGCTGAAAATGCTGGAAGTTTCATGTCAAATTAAGTTTGCTGGTCAATCAAATAAGCCGGACAATACACCACGAATTTTTCTTCTGAAGCCAAAGCAAAGTTCTGAACTTGTAAGTTACCAACATAGATGTCTACTTTCTAGTGAAATTTCACTTTGTTGTTCACATTTCTAGTGGTCACACTAAACCAATTTGAATAGATATTACTCTTTGATAATATCAGTTTCTAGACTTATCCTGTCTCCCTTTGTTAATTTTGAAATAAGCATGTTTAAACTTAAGTTATATTTTCTTTACCAAAAAAAAACTTAAGTTATATTTTGAATTTGTATCTAATAAATCACTAAACAAGTTAAATATAAAGTATTGTCAAAATGATTTTCTAACAGGATCTAATTTGCTTTAAAATACTCTATTAGCTTAACATGCAACAAATGCAGTCAAATGCCATATATGACAATATGCGACTATGGTAAGCCCATGAGAAAGGCTCTGAAGAAGTGAATCTGTCACTTACACTGACCACAGAAATTATAAACAATCAGACCACGTTTTATTGTCTCCCACATACCTGTAGCCCATTGGGTAGTATGTTGGCATAGGGTGATATGCAGGTCCATTGCCATATTGTGGAGGAAAATATCCATTTCCGTATGAGGGAGGAGAACGTCCATTTTCATGTGGGTAAGGAGCGCTTTCGTCTTCATGCTGAGGTGAACTTTCAAAGTTCAAGCTTTCTTGTATAGCTCTGGCAAGTTGTTCATCTTCTTTCAACTGAGATTCATAATCTATCCAACAATTTGAGAAACTATGTCGAATTCTAGCATGGTACATTTGAGAATGCACACATAAAATAAGACACTTCCAAGGTATTTAGCTAAGAAACTTAAAATTTCATGAGAGAGCATCCCGTATCATTAAACTCACATATGGCATAGAGAACTTTGTGTGTGAATAGAGTATAAGATGTACAGATGTTGCATATTTTGTAGTGGCTATTAAATATAAATTTCCTATTCTAGTGCCTCATTGGACAACATGCAGATGCTTAATCCTCGGTAAAAATTGAGCTTAAATTCATCACCCAGAAACTCTCAGACTACAATTCTCAAAATGATGTCTACAATGTGGTCTCTCTGTCCCAAGGTGAACAAACTTCAGTGTACCACCTGCATATGAGCCTCCAGCCCCCAATTACCACTACATGTGATATGATCTAACTGTGCATGTAAGCTAGGTTCATATGCATCCTGAGCAACCACTACCTGCTCCTAAGCTAAGCCAGGTTTTACTGTTTCAATGCAACATTTTAATAATCAAAGCATTAGATAAAACATATCATGTTGTCCTGTCCACTTTTTCTCTAGAAAACTTCCACAATAAATTAAAAATAGTTCTTCCATCTGTACCAATTAGCCATGGGAAAATATACAATCTCATCATTCGCATCATTGACATTAATTCAACATATTCATCCCATATTTTTACCACAACATAATCAAAGCATCGATTTTCAGCACATTCTATGACCCAAAGCATCTATCACAAGCATTATTGTGATTGAAGTAGTTAGCAGTATCACTCACCAATAACATTTGCTCTGTTGTGATATTGTTCTAATAGGGATAGCGCCATGGCCTGACCAAAATCTTCATCCTCAGAGTCTGACAAGATATCCTAGATTTGATTCAACAAGAAATTCTATCAGAAGGATAAGTGAGTGAACTTGGTCATATAACCCAGAAAGCTTTGATCGAGGCAGATATATCAGGCACTATAGGCAAGTAACTATGTACTTTGACAAAAAAGCATGCATTTCAGAGCAGAGAAAGCATCTATATTACTTGTTGCACTCCCCACCATTAATGTAATATTTAGCGGATTTGATCTTCAGGGACAAACCAAAAGGTGTAGATGAGATTACCCCTGAAGTGGAAGAAGCATCGCAAGAAGGATCCTTCACGTAATTTTCATCGTAATGCCCTTCCGAAATTTTGTAACTCGAGCCTTTAAAGATTTTGCTGAACCAACCCATCAGGCTAAATGTTATCTGTTCATAATCTGGAAAGCTTTTACCTGCAAAGACATCATGGAATTTATGGTAGGTGAGGTCTACAACAGAACTCTGCCCCAGATACTCTCATCATCTGTCTTATCTAATTCCATCGCATTCAATGTATTCGTAGAACCCCATGTTTAACAGCCATAGACATGCAATCAAAGTCGATGTAGTTTTCCTCCATCATTCCATGAATGCAATCCATACCTTAGCAAACAGCCAATATATGTTTGGCAACTAACTCTGAGCTCAATAACCTAATGGAGGTACAACAAGTGGAAAGCAAACCATCAACTCCTGATCTTCAATATTGATCACAACCCTATTCAAGAAGCGGTATGTCCTAAAACACAACCTTTTGAACATGTTTGCCAATTTCTCATAAGCATGCTCGAATTGAACAGGAAAAAGATTTAGCTATTAGGCAAAGAGCACATGGAAAAACAAAAGATAAGCAAGTGATCAGCCCCCCAGTCATACTTGTGAGCTTATGAGCTGGGAACCGGAATAATGTAAGTTGACACATCAAAGTCAAATATATGTAAACATGGATCAGGAACTAAGATTCTTCCAGCTCAACATGTCAATTAAAATCATGACAATACAACGTTCAACTTCTGATAAAAGCACCAACATTTCTTTATAAAAAAAAAAACACGTAGTGGAGGAGTGACTCACCTCAAACAAATCGCAGAGCCTGCAACAAAAAAATGGCCAAAGCCGTCGAGACCCAGATCAGATAACTTCACAATTCTACGAAAAAGCAACGGCGATCCTCGCATGGACGACGCCCTTTCCACCCCTATTTTCTTCCCTTTCCGTCCCTCCGCCCCCAACGACCACCTTTACAAGAAAGAAACGGGAGAAACGACACGGAACGCGCTCCTCGCAAACTTTCAACAATTACGAAATCAGAGCAGGAAAAAACCCGTCCCGAACAATAGGCGGAGCGACAGCATTTTCCAAAATCATGCGCGCGACTCCAAGAAACAGCAACGAAATCGAATTACTCCTACCCAAAATGCCAAAAAGTCAAGCTCGGAGGAACCGCAAGGTCTTTTGCAGGTTTTGTCCCGACCCAGAAAGATCTGACAACTTATGATGCATCAAAAAGAAGAGAAAACAACAAACGCCCGGTTGAGCATTTCAAATGATTCCCATCAAAGGTTTTCTTTGCAAGGTGTCGAACATAGAGTTAATGCGGTTTGAAAAACGAAAAAAAAAACCCCGGAAAAAGAAAAGGGAAAACGACGCCCTGACAGGATGGTCTCTCCGTGGGGTCCCGACGGAGGGAAAGGAAGGTGGCCTAAGCAAAGGCTTCGAGGCCCCCCCCACCCTGACGGAGAAACGCAGCGTCCGCAAGTCTTCTTTTCTTGAATTTTTTAAAGGCTTTCCGTGGCAGGTGGGGAGGTTAGGGGCCAAGCTGTGTCCTTACCAGTTTTGTTCCGGAAACGGGTTAACCATTTTCAAGTTGTTAAAAGCTTGGAGAAGCCGTGGCGATGTGGTGAAAAGTGCTTGAAAGCAGAAGTTCCATTTCGTAATCAAGTCACTTCCTGGAAAGCACGAAGATCTTTCACGCGCAATTGAACTTATGCTATATTGCCATTTCACCTAAAGTTTAAACTTTTAAAATAATTAACAGTGATCCCTCAAAATTTCATGTAGTATTAGAGCCGGAGGTCCTGAATTTGAATCTGATTTTCATGTCTTAGTACTAGGTAAAAGACCAAATTAAGTATGATGGAGAGTATTAGAATAATTAAATATTAAATCACATATTTATCTAGAACTTAAGTTTGTAGAACAATTGACAATACAAAATTCTATAGTCTCTTTAAAGACTAAATAGATTTTGGTAGTTCGCATTGCTTTTTCTTGTTTAGTGTCGTGTTTGATATATTGTCCGTCATAATAATTCATGGTCTATTCGGTGAATTTTGCAGTCCAAATCGCCGAGCTTTGATTTCGATCGCTCAATGTATTGAACTTTTTATCTTTTCTTTTTGCAATTGATGCGTTCTGGCTAGAATCAAGAGCGAATTTTCTCATGAAGTGCTCTGATGGTGCGGCAAGGTAATGTCTAAATGATTATCAATGCGTTTGTCGTATGAGTAGTTTTGCTGGAATATTGTCAAGTTTCAGTAAGCACATAACTTGTAAAAAAATAAAAGTTTAGTACCTTAAGCAATTACAACAAAATGCAATGATTTGAGTGTCAATACTCACTCGTTAATTTACTTTAAAAGAGTTTACATGTCAATTTCATGTCTTGCAAGTTTGACTTAAACATGACACGACTTGAGTGGACACAAAGCTAAGCCGAACAAGACTAAACTTGACACAAATTCGCTAACTTTTGTGTAGTGATTAAGTCTTGTTATGATATCGTGTCAAAATTTGTCTTCCAATATTGGCAGCAGCAGCGGTGGTTAAGATGATGCCAATCGCTTTTGTCAATATTCAACAAAATTATTTCAACTAACAAACCACAGTTTATTCCAATTTTAGACGGTTTCAGGAACTTTTGGTTATCAATTTGTTTCTCCAATTTGTCTCTTTGGGGTAAAATCAGTTTCCGAAAATTCTGTCCTCTTGCTCGCATTTGTAAAAAAAGCTGATCCGTCGATCCGACAAACCGTTCAAGCATTGATATATCATGATGGCTTGTATCCAGCACTGCTCCACTTCGAAGTACGCTAATACTGATGCAACTCTTCGACAACTTGCAAATAGTCTTAGGACGACTGCTATTCCCTTCGCCTCCAACCGTTTCTTAGGAAACTTTAATTTTGGATTAAGACCGTCAAAATTCTAAATTGATACATCCATACCACATTTAATCAAAATCAATTTTCCCAGCACAAAAACGCTCAAACTAATGTAGTGGTGTCTGCCCCAAAAAAATGTAGCAGTGAAATACTTACCTAAAACCGTTTTATATTTTTTGTGATGTGAAGATTAATTTGAAAGTAAATATAATATGGATGTATCGATTTGGGATTTTTGTGATATGAAAATTAGTTTGGGTTAGAAATTATACCGGTATGTCAATTTGGGTTTGTTTGTTGTGTTAACTTTTTTTTCTTCACAAAATTCCTTTGGAAGGCTTCGCTTGGGTAGGAGGAGGGGAAAATGGGAAGCGCATACAAAAATTGGAAAAGAAAATTTGCGCATTTCACCAAGAGGGAAGAGAGGCAAAATTATAAAAAAATTGTTCCTTTTTATCTTCCCTTTGATGATGGCAACGGTGAAGCAGAGGTCGCAACAGTGGCCGCGGTTGAGGCACGGGCGATAGCAGCAAACATGGAGCAGGAAATTTCGATACAAGTCCAATTTCCGAACATAACAAGAGGAGGAAAAAGTAGAGTAAAAAGAGAATGTCCCATTTCTATCTTCGATTGATTGAACTGGTGAAGATCCGATTCTCCAGGAGGTCATGTATTGAATCGTTGAAGACAGGAAAAATGAGTTTTGAAGAAAAGAAGGCAAATTTCCGAACATAACAAGAGGAGGAAAAAGTAGAGTAAAAAGAGAATGTCCCATTTCTACGAATTCGATTGATTGAACTGGACAAGATCCGATTCTCCAGGAGGTCATGTATTGAATCGTTGAAGACAGGAAAAATGGGTTTTTTTTGAAGAAAAAAAAAAAAAGTGTTTCTCGTTAGGCAAATTTTTGCCTTTTGTATGAGGAATTAGGATATGGACATATAACAAACACGTTTGGTAAATTTTATTCTTTTTTTGTTTTTTTTTAAATTTTTAAACATTTTTATTTTATTTTTCATTTTTTCCTTTCTTTTTTTTTTTTTTTTTTTTTCGGCGGTCCCGCCTCCGACGACCCGCCGACGGGCCGCGGCCCTCGCCTTCCCAGCCAAGGCGAGGCTCGGCGCGCCGGCGCGCTGGCGAGACCGAGCCTCGCCTTGGCTAGGCGAGCTCGGCCTCGCCGGATCTAGGCGAGGCCGAGCCTCGGCGGGCCGCCGGCCATGGCCGAGGCCGGCGACCGCGAAAGAAAAAGAAGAAAAAAAGAAGAAGAAAGAAAAGAAGAAGAAAGAAGAAGAGAGAGAAAAAATGTTTCTTCGTTTTGTTCCTAAGGAAAACAACAAATTGTTGTTTTTTTTTTGTTTTATTTCGTTCCAGAAAAAAAAAAAAAAAAACAAACGCAACCAAACGCGTTTCTGTTCTTTTTTTTGTTCCTAACAAAATCCGTACAGAAGTGTTCCAAGAACACTTTTTGGGAGTGTTACCATGCAGCCCCATAATTAACCTTTGTAGCAAAAATTAGACTTAACATTTAACGTTTGCTTGTTTTTATGGATTAATGATTTGAAAAATTATTTTTCTAAAAATGATATCTTGTATCGTTTACTAAAATGAATGCATCGTTTGAAAAAAAAAAAAAAAAAACATTGGATATAAATTATTATTGATAAAAAAAATTGTAATAATTAATTATTTTAAAGATAAATAATTTATTTTTTACAAACAAATGAAACTTTAAGGAGAATTTCTTCTAGCTCGTTAATATAAAAGCATAGTGATGGCTTTCTCCTGGTTAATTGTTCGTCTCTTGCTTAGAAACATCTCATTCATTGGCTTTCGTGAAAACTCATACGAGGATTTCGTCTTTGAAATCCGCGAAGTACAGTAAATGAGGGAAGACAGCTAATCAATCTTTTCGTGAAGATGAGGGAAGCGGCACGTACAGCTGGACAAGCGCGATAGAGACTTAAGCCAACTAATGTTGTCCCAAGAAAGGCAAGAGTTTCAACTCTTGATATGAATAGTGAAAAATAAACAATTTGAAAAATATACTTTTAGAAATAATTATTTATATTTGTTATAATAATAAATGAATAAAAATATTTTCATTATTTATTAAAATGTTTAGATATAAATTGTTGTCGATAATAACAATTTTTTTTTATTAATTAATTATTTCAATCTATATAAATAGTCAATTTTAAGATTTTTTTTTTTCAAATAATTCATTTTCCATGAATCAAAGGGACCCTAAAAATGAGCAAATCTAGCTAAATAATCTTGAAATAACACATATTAAGATCTAAAGACGGTTGTGAGTACAAAATTTTGCTTAAGCATGCTGCTAATTGCCTGACACGAGGGTATGATACGTGGGACACAATTAACCCAATTTCTACAAGCATAATAGAGAGTATGATGACACAAGTAAGCCAATTTCTACAAGCATAGTAGACCTAACAATATCTCTCGGAACAACCATTAAATTTAAATTGATTTTTCTTCAAGTTTGAGATGATTGTCGAATCAACATAAAAGCCTTCTAACATAAGATATTCCGAACAGCGACTAGCCACCTAATTGAGCAAGATTATCTTCCTTCTTTTTGAGATATATTTATGAGTAGCTCGTCAAATTGACAAATGTTTATTATTTTCATCTCTCTGCTCGTTATTGTCCAATATCACTAGATCGAACTTCCCATATTTAAAGTTACATGGTAGTCTTACATGACATAAGTGTTGCCTAGTGTAGCACCATTTATATTGCATATGGGGTGCGCTACCCTCACCTTGCCCAGGAGGGTTGTCCTCCGGTGACAGCCAAACCGTTGAACTTCTATCGCGCCTCCACTCTCTCTCTAAAATTTCTCTCGCATCAGTATTTGTTTAGAAAATTTGCTCAAATTTCCATCCAAGTGCCACAATTTCAAAAGTTCTAAAGTTCAGCACAAATAGTAATTAATTAATGATTGAGGAGTGCTCGAAGGACCTCCCTTCTCAACTAAACTTAACGGCTAAGCAATTTCTATATTTAAAAAAAAAAAAAATTCTCCTTTCCTATCTAACTGTACTACCTGTGAATAAGGAACTCTTTAAAGCAAGAGATGCATACGTGTAAGCCTAGGAGCCCAGAGAAAGGTAGTTAGAATATATTCTATTAAGAAAAGAGGAGTGAAAGGCAGGCGAAGCTATAAGAGTTGGGCAAGCAATCCGTCCCCGAATGTGCAAAAGCCTTGGGCTTATGAGAAGAATTGCCTTTGGCACTTGGAGTAATATAGGTATAAGTGGTGGGGGTTTTGCTGACTGCTTTCTTTATGCGTTTGAGAAATTGGAGATGGAAGAGCTGGAGCTATGGTCCTATGGAGTGTGTAATAGTTTTTATTTAGTTATTGGCTCATAGGAATACCGTAGTTCATAAGGGGAAGGGGTATAAGTGTTGGAATGAGGAAGTAAAGGTATCGAGTTCAATGTGTTAAACATATAGTGGAAGTAGCATGATTAGAGCTTCTTAGCACTTAGGTTACTACCTATAAGCTTCAACCTCCTCTTACTTATTGAGAGATGACCTGGACTGGAAAGCTTAATTGGCAAGGGTACAAAAGGGAAGCAGGTGTGAATAGAAGAAGGCCTAGAATAGCCAAGCAAAAGGGGTCATTTTAAGTGGTCCAATTAGTCTATTGTGTAATGTCCGGCGAAATATGGTGATGTGGATGCAATGTGCACTACATTAGAGTTGGGAAAATGACAAATGATCATCAAATTTTGGCTTAATGTATAATTTCTTCCTTAAAATTTTAATTTATTCAATGTGGTCTTAGAACTTTAACCTAATATATAATGCCATCTTTAAACTTTTAATTTATTTGATGTGATATCCAAATTTTTTTATGAATGTTTAATTTAATCCTTGGACTATTAATTTAAATTAAAGGAATTTGCTGACTTGGTTAACAATCCTGTACGTTTGAACGGTGGACAAAATTAACGTTACACGTGGATTATTCATGTAAGATATTGCACTTGAATTAAAACATAATAATCTATTTAATTTATATAATTTGGAAAAAAATGATAATCCATGTTGACGTGGATTATATATTCCATTTCAAATTGAATATCTTATGGGAATAATCTATGTATAACACTATTTTTTTGTCCACTATTTAGATATATCAAATTGAAAATCAAATTAGCAAATTCCGTTAACTTGAATTAATTGAAGGGTAATATTCGATATTTTTATATAGTCCATTAAAAATATGTATAAAAATTTCATGAATCATTTTAAATAAATTAAAAATTCAAAAATAATATTATATATTGAGTCAAAGTTTGGAGGTTACCTTTGTAATTATCCCTGCATTGTTAGTTAAGTGTCCACTAGCTAAACTCGTCCCCTCATTGAGTGCACTGTGGAGCGTCTGCCCTACGGTTTACGTGGCAATTGGATTAAGACTAGTGCACAAACCCAACTTCGAATTTGCGTCTTTTCTTCACACGACTTGTCATGTTTGGCAAACATTGTTTGCGACTCTCATCTTGATTTAAAGACATCCAAATCAGTCAGTACTACGTGTCAAACCCAAAACGTAATTGGTCCGAGTACTTGATTAGTTGATTAGTCCCGATGACACGACATTACAAAGCCGAAATTTAGGAACTACTTGCATAATTATCCGTTTCTCTATAGGCAACCGATGCAGCCGCCCTTCAGGGCATTCTCATGGAATTTCTCCATTCATTGCAGAACATTTTAAGTCAAAACTACTCGGGTCCACTTGTAAGTGCATGACTCTTTAATTACAATACTATTGGTGTCTTGATAATTTGAAAATCTCTTCACGTGATATAAAAAAGCACGCAAGGCACGAATTGGGGAATATAACGTGACCTATCTATCATCAGATTATCATGGTCGATGATAAAATCTTTGGTTTAGAAAATACATTGACAAGAGATAATTTAAATGGAATGTCAGAATTTTCATGCGGGTGTGCAATGTTGTGTGACTGCGTGAGAGGAAAAATGATTAGTTTTACATAAGTGAATTGAGCGAGAAATTTTTTCAAAAAATGATAATTATGGGTTCGCTTTTTGATTATTTCGACTAAATAATACAGATATTCGTGAGGTTGTGTGTCAGTGTCTTATGTCAATTGTCTTCGCTGCCGTGACTCAGTACTCACTCGGTATGTCGACTCGGAAGAGCTCCGCCATCTCATCGGCGAGACCGAGCTGATCGCCGCCCGCCTCCGTCCAGATTCGAGAACCGGCCCTGCATTTAGTCTCGCGGAACGTTACACTAGTTCCTCTGAAGATTAACTTCGCATACGTGTTTTTTTCCTATCCATCGCGCCTTTTCTCAGATTCAAGAACTGATGTCCCATGCACGAATTTCACCAGAACGACGCGGACACCAGACCTACTCTCAAACGCATCACTACCCACTACCAATCACAGCATCACACTCCAATTCCAAACCTACCCGACTTGGAACAAGAAAACTATCTGTCTTCGCAACGATTTTCAAAGATTTCGAAAGGTGTCAGCAAGTTCTTTGTTGATCTCGCTCGAGGGGCCCAATCCAAAGGTGGAAATAATTCTTCTGGAAGTTTTCCTTTTCGTATCCCACGGTTTTTCCTCGCTCTGTCGTGGCTGAATATAAAGTCGGGTGTGGAGACGACGTCCATGGATACTCGTCCCTGGAGAACGAGGTGTGAAGACAATGGCCACGGACACGCTGCTTCTCGGAGAGGACGGCATCAGGAACGACAATGTTGTCGGAGGGGAGAAGAGAGCGAGCATCTTCAGGCAGTTCAGGAGCGAGTCCGGGAAGCTATGGAAGATTGCCGGCCCCGCCATCTTCACCTCTATAACGCAGTACTCGCTCGGCGCGCTGACTCAGATCTTTGTTGGCCAGCTCAGCGAGATCGACCTTGCTGCTGTCTCCGTCGGGAACTCCGTGGTCGGCGGCTTTGCGTTTGGAGTCATGGTTGATATCCCAGTCTCTATTCTTTACTGTTGACATGAGGTCTACACTCGGAAAGTTGCGACGTTCCTTCTCGAGTCGTACTGTGTTCAATATGTGTGTACACGTTTTGATTAATCAGCATCGTGTCGACTTGTTCGTTTCTTCTTTCTTGATGTTTTGAATGTGGTTGGATGTAGTTGGGGATGGGGAGTGCATTGGAGACGCTGTGCGGGCAAGCGTTTGGAGCGGGACGGATCAGGATGTTGGGGGTGTACATGCAGAGATCATGGGTCATTTTGCTGACCACAGCTTGCGTTTTGGTCCCCGTCTACGTCTTCGCTCCTCCCATTCTCGAGCTCATCGGTGAAACTGCCGAGATCTCGGAAGCTGCTGGTAAGTCTCTTCATTAACATTCATCTTTTTCCCTCCTCGAACGATTTTCCCTTGCATCCTGAATCCGACATAAAGACTCTTTTTAATGCTAGGAACTAGAGGAGTCGTCACGAGTTGTGATTTTGCAATTCACGAATTTGCATTATAGATAGTATATATGTAAAATCCTCCCTAAAAAGGGTAACAGGTCTCTTGGACCTTAGTTAAACTATGGTTGTACTCTGTTCCATTATCTGTGCATCAATAAGTTGCAGTTGGAGTTCAGCATTACGCTACTTAAATTTTTTTGAAGTTCTTCCGACTTTATTAATCGGAACGTCCTTGCTACGGTTCAGGTCAGTTCGCATTGTGGATGCTCCCGCAACTGTTCGCTTATGCTCTCAATTTCCCAATACAAAAGTTTCTGCAAGCGCAGAGAAAGGTCTTCGTTATGGCTTGGATCTCGGCGACTGTCCTGGTGCTGCATGCGATATTTAGCTGGCTGGTGATTTTGAAACTTGGTGGTGGCAAAGTCGGAGCAGCGATCACTCTCGACATATCATGGTGGCTCATCATCGTTGCCCAGCTGCTGTACATTTTCATCACCAAGTCGGACGGCGCTTGGAGTGGGTTCTCCTGGCTTGCGTTTGCAGACTTGTGCGGATTTGTAAAGCTTTCCTTGGCTTCTGCTGTGATGTTATGGTATGCCGATTCCTACATATGCTCGTCGATGGGTGTTCGATTGTGTCAAAAGTGTAGAATTGATGGTGTATGAACTTGAATTGCAGCTTGGAGCTGTGGTACTTCATGGTGTTGTTGGTGATCGCCGGACGTCTGCCAAACCCTCTGATACCTGTTGATGCCATCTCTATATGGTAGGTCGGCATTTTCTCCATTTTGATAATGCTTTCAGCAGCACATTTCATCTGGAAGAATTGGTTAATAAGTAGAATTCAATGCAAACAGCATGAACATAAACGGATGGGACATCATGATCGCAGTCGGGTTCAACGCCGCGATAAGGTGAGGTTCTTACTTCATTCCCTCTGTCCGCTAAACAAGATTTCGGCTAATTTGTTTCATCGATCATTAAGTACCAATTACTTGCTCGTGCCAAGTAATGGTACATCGTTCCTCAAAAACTTATTTTTTAGATATAACAGAATCAACTGTGATTTTCTTTGCCAGTGTGAGAGTATCAAATGAACTAGGAGCCGGCAATGCTCAAGCTGCAAAATTTGCAGTGATGGTTGTTTCAGTCACATCGGTGACTATAGGAGTTATTGCCATGGCTGTCGTGTTCATCACTAGAGATTACTTTCCTTATCTCTTCACGAGCAGTGAGGCTGTGGCCGCTGAAACGACAAAGCTTGCCTTCTTACTGGGATTCACAGTACTCCTGAACAGTCTCCAACCAGTCTTATCAGGTAAGCACTAGCACACGAGAACATCATCCATCGATTTTCAATTATTTTTACAGTGACAGGGCAAAGCAAGCGTAAATATTCAATCATCGGATTTAGGGAAAATTAGAGGCCCAGGATTGTCATTTTTACGCCCAGGATTGTCATTTTAACGAGAAAATGTCCATCCAGATCAAATGTGCATTATCTACATGCTTCATATTTATTCTGAATAACATTTTTCATATTATCGTACTTCTCTTGGGTCGTTAAGGTGTTGCTGTTGGCGCCGGATGGCAATCCCTCGTTGCATACGTCAATATCGGATGCTACTATATCATTGGATTGCCAGCTGGCATCCTGCTCGGCTTCAAATTTGGTTTTGGGGCGATGGTGAGTGCTTGACCGATTAGACTAATAGGATGTGTATGGAACAAAATCAGCTCTCATGTCATCTGAAATATTGAAAGCAAGACATTGAAGAACAACTTCTTAGGTGACTGGAGACAATTGCTGCATTTTTACAGGGCAGCCAGTGTTCGATGTCTGTGTTACGAATTTTCTGTTTTCCGACTTAAATTCAAGAAAATGAGAACGTTCGGGCTTTGGTCTGTGGCTAAGTAAATATGACAGCTCCTCAAGGACAGCAAGAAGAGAGTCGAATGAAATCTTACTCTCATTTCAACTCGTTCAATCTTGATTCTTTCCCGCAAAACCCACCTTTACCTTTGCTATTCCAGGGGATTTGGTCGGGAATGATCGGAGGCACCTGTCTGCAAACCATCATCTTAGTGATCATCACTTCCATAACCAACTGGAACCAAGAAGTAAGTTTCCTTTCCTTTCGACATAAGCATTAGACATCATTAATTCATCATCTATCCGTTGCCTTTGGTCCTCTTTTGTTTGTACTCTCAGTAGCTTCTACAAGCACTGTAAATCACACTGTTGTTGCGTTGGAATACAACGCCTCATCGAATTTCAGGCTGAGGAAGCAGAAAATCGCGTGAGGAAATGGGGAGGATCAGCTGTGGAGCATTGAGACATCGGAGCCATCGGGTGATACTAGAAGCTCGCGATGCCAATACCATTGGAAGCCGCTTTGCAGTGGCCAAAGTACCGTGATAATCAATTTTCATCGATACAATCTAGAGTTGTTCCTCTCAGAAACCATGCTTTAGGGATCAATCAGAGATCCTTCAGTGTAGCAACTCTGTGCGTTAATGCGACTGTTTCTTATATGTTACACAGGCGCGGCCTGACGACATTGCTTTGCTTTTCTGATGTTACAAGTGCTCTTCATTGCCTAACATCTCATCTGATGCTCATAAGCCACCGGCAGTTGCTGGTCTAAGCAGTGGATATTGTTTCCTGGTACCTGGTCATGCTTTGGTCTCTCCTTTTCTATTATTTTTACCCAACTGGTCGTCTTTAATGAAACCGGCACATGTATACCCGCAATCCGTGTATGTAAAAAATTGACCAAAATCATTTTATTACGAAATATTTGAATAAATGGTTAATAGATAGAAATTATAAATAACAATACACTATACAAAAAAAAAAAAAAATCGTGCGACCATATATAGAAAGATAAAAGTAATTTTAGATTTGGAATTTTGCAGGGAGGTTACTAGTTCATGATGGGAAAACCTCAAATTCTAAGTTTGAAACATGAGGAATATTACATTATCAACTTACTTAATTGCCCATGGATTTGGTGTTTGTAAAATGAGTAGTTAAGGATGTTTTGTAGACAAAAGATTAAGAAACATTAAATTTAGCTGGCAAACGACCTAGACACGAGATGCACGCGGGATCTGCATGCACGGACAAGTACACTGTTTGGGCTCGACATAAATGAGTAAAGGGAGAGTAAAGTCTGAGTAAAGTCTAAGTACATTCTCTTGAAATTTGTGGCTGGTTCATGTATTAGGATCAACCAAAGTATGCTCGAAGGAGGAGGACGAACCTTACTAAATATAATTCCTTGTATTAGGAAGCATCTAGGAAGTATTTCTAATTAACCTTTGAATCCTTAAATTATTTTATTAGCGTAGTATTCCTTTCTCCCAAACCTGTGGGCAAGAGTGATCTTGGAGCTCTAATCTTACCATGAAGTTCCTAAATTCGAGAATGCTAACACTTAGCAATTGACTAATAATAATTTAAGTTTAAATTGCCTCAAGCTCTAATCACTGGTAATACCAACACTCACCAATTGTCCTCAACTAGGGTAGTATAACCGTTACACTTTGTAAAAAAACAATTAGCTATCTTTCTTTAGAGGAAGCCATTTACCTTATATCATCATTAGTATTTACTCCTTATCATTACTAACCTTTTATGAAAATTCGTAAGTTACTTAAATTTCTACTAAATTTCTTTTTTTCTTATCGGTTGCTAGATTGAAGCATATAATTTCCTTCGCTAACCACAGGTAAAACGCAAATGCCCCACATGACCCTACTTGAAGATCCAAATATGAAATTTATTGTAGGTTTGATTTATCTGGCAGAAAATAAATAATTTAATCTTTTTAAACAACTTCCTGTATCGTTTGAAATAATTAATATTATCGATAACTAATTATTCCAAACATATTTTGGACGAGGATGATATTTTCTTCTTTTTTTATAAAAAAATAACACAAATAATTTTTTATAAAAAAAAATACTTCTTAAAACATTCATTAAATGAAGACTAAACTTCGAACCGGAAACAGTCATTCCACGCGGATGACCAGTTGATTAGGACACAAGGTCAAGGAAACATCGCGTCCATTCTTAAATTTGATGCGCGACCCATCCAAGACAATTGTGTGCATCTTAAGGCCCAAGGCCATACTGCCAGCCCACCGTTAACGCATCATCATATAATGTTCCGTGCCATCCGATTTTCAATTTCCTATTTTGTCCGACTTTGCTTCGGATAATCATTGTCGTTCTGGAAGTGGGTGAATCTAGGGGTGAGCGTGGTTCCGGGTAGAACCGGGAGCCGGAACCGAACCGGAGGAGGTTCCGGTTCGGTTCCCAGTTTTAAGGGGACCGGTTCCGGTTCCTGGTTCTCTTTTTCCGGAATCCGGCGGTTCCCGGTTCCGGTACCGGACCGGAACCGGCAAAGTTAAAAAATAAAAAACCTAATTCCTTTCCTTCCACGCGATTTTCCTCCCCTTCTGTTCAACTTTCCCCCCTTTCCCTTTCTTTTTCTCTCTCTCTTTTCTCCACTTTTTCCTCCTCACGTCACTTCCTGCCCCCCACTTTTTTCTTTTCCTCTCTCTCTCTCTCTCTTCTCTTTCCCCCTCTCGGCCGAACCCCCCCCACCTCTTCTTCTTCTTCTTCTTCCTTCCTCTCGCCGGTTGCTCTTCACCCACCACCACACCGCCGCCCCACGCCCTACTCACCACCACCTCTTGGCCGCCGAACCCCCACCACCCACTGCTCGTCCAACAAGCCGTCTCACCGTTGAGCCCGACGAGCTGTCTTGCCGTCCGCGCCACCGTGAGGCACCGCCGCCGTCCAAATCACTTTTTATCGCAGTTGTTCTCCTCTTCCATACTCTGCCTCTCCCCCGTCCTAACGCCGCTTGCCCTCACCCTCGACTCCGCTGCCTGACGCTGCTCACCCTCGACGCTGCCGCCGCCGCTGCCGGACGCCGCTCGCCCTGCCCTTGCCTCCCTCGATGCGGTCGCCCCCCTCTCACCCCGACGCTCAGCCACTCGACGCTGCCGCTGGACGCCGCTCTTCCTCGACTCCACCACCGGACGCCGCTCATCCCCCGGTGGACGCCGCTCGCCCAGCCACCCCGACGCTCGCCGCTCGTCCCGACGCTCAGCCGCTCGTCCCGACGCTCAGCCGCTCGTCCCGACGCTCGCCCCGACGCTCAGCCACTCGACGCCCGCTCGCCCTCGACGCCGCCTCTGGACGCCGCTCGCCGCTCGCCCAGCCACCCCCGACGCCGCTCGCCTAGCCGCTCGCCGCCCCCCCAAGCCGCTTGCCCTGTCGCCCCCGATGCCACCCAGCTATAGATCGTCTCAACGCCGATTCGCGATGTCGGTGAGTGCTCGATTTCTCTTGCTCTGTCTCTGTTTCTTCTGGTTTCGCTCGATGCATTTGCTTTTTCCAAGCATTCCCATTTGCAAGCAAGCCTATGTTCAATCCTTTTGTTTCCTGAAAAGGATCAATCTCCTCAAAATTAATCTCGATTATGCTCTCGATCTAATCCGCCATGTAACTCGTAACATGATTTCCGTCCACGACACTTGTAATCTCTGAGATTGAATACGTTAATGTTCTGCTTTCCCCCTAAATATGCAGGTCTCGGGGATAATGCAGAAAGGAAAAATGGATTGGTCCCAGAATCTATCGTGATGTCGAATTGGACAGTCAATGTATCCGAGGTGCGGTTAGTTTCGCCAAGATTTTGCAGTCTGCATAACAAGAATACTTGTCGGAATATACTAACCTTGACGCACCTTATCATTGCATCATCAGAATTTATAAACACGTGATATCATGCTCCTCCACGGACGATCAAGGTCAGCAACATATCTCCAAAGAGACATTATCGCATGAAAGCAGTTTTGACCTTGTCCCTTCTTCAAAAATCGCGTGGGTACTAGCTAGTTTATCAGAGTATGGAGCTGTTCCATCTATTTTGTTTGGTTATTTGTTTGTCGCATTATATGTCTTGCTAAATTCTTGAAGGACTTGAACTGTATTGTTTCAGCAAGCGCTACGCAGCAAGACCTGCATAAGGTACCTGGTGTAAAGGATCTTCGAGTAGTTTTTGACAGTGGGAGCACTTACACTGAATTTTGGGAAAGGAAAAGCCCAACTTCGATTGCTGCCCGAGGCTTATCTCATTGTCACGGTAAGCTTTGTTTCTTTTTTCTTTTTAGCAAGAGAGTGCACCAGCGACTGATAAATTAAGGCTTGTATTTTTCCCCAGAGACACGGTATGAGGCACAAGCTTTGTGGTGAGTCCTCCATCCACACTCTAATTATGTTTATGAATAAGGCGCGGATAAGTCACAACTTTTCTTTAGCTTTGTTTCTCTAGTTTAGACATATCTCTTCCTTGGTTACCATCAGATTCTTCCATTAGCAAACTATGGAATAGATGTGTCATCTTTATTTGTAGAATATTTTAAGATTATGTTTGGATGTGGGTGGCTGCATTCAAATGGACCCAAATGAAAAGATATATGAAACCTTGACATACAAAAGCTTCTCTTTTGGATTTATTTCTTTGTAATGTGTCTCCAAAAGACTGAGTTGGTTATGGCGTTCTGTTCATTTTGTTCTTTTGTGGTAGTCATGGATTTATTTCTTTGTAATGTGTCTCCAAAAGACTGAGTTGGTTATGGCGTTCTGTTCATTTTGTTCTTTTGTGGTAGTCAGGTGGTAGGTATATGCTTTAAATTATCTGAAAATCTGCATCAGTCAATAGATTTGCTTCTAAGGTCAATAAATTAATCTTATATACTATAAATAAGGTTGAAGGTGTTATAGCATCAGTCAATAGATTGTTTTATTAGGTTGCTCTATAATTCTTATGGTCTCTACCATATAATTGAATGTCTCTTGAAATTTCCACTTATTTTAAGGGTTATAGCCTGCTAGTTATTTGAGCTTGAACTTGACCAAATAATTATGATTTACTCCCTTTTTGCCTTTTCCAATTCTGTTGATCATTAACTTGAGCTGGTAATATACTCTGAGGCATCTAAATCAGAGAATTTGAACATAGAGTTGTGAGAACCAGGTTCTAATTGTATCCATTAAATTTTATTTGTTATTGGTATATTTACATTTGTTGAATTTTCCCGTTTTGCATTTAATGCAGGTGATTCCATGTGTTGTGCTGTCTCTAGTGATTCACCCCTCAACACACCATCATGTCATTAACAGGATTTGCTGGGCCTTTTGTGTTTATCTTGAAGCTGTTTCAGTGCTACCCCAGCTCCGTGTCATGCAGAACACAAAGGTACTGCAATGTCCAAATCCTGTAATGGCGATATGCGTGGAAAATATCTATGTCAATTGAAACAGAGTGTAAAAGGACCTCTACTTCTTATCTGTTGGTCACTTACACTTATAGAGATAGTTTGATGCCTGAAGCCCCTTCATTAAGTTTTCTTTTGCCACTCGCTCCTTTACTTTGAATCTTTGGCTATTTCTTTTGTATATTTGTGTCAGCCAGGTTTGAGATTGCTCATTTGTGAACTACAATTTCTATCAATTTGCTATCTGTCTTGCAAAGTTGGTGTTTTGCAATCACTCCAATGCATACACATCACATCTAGTGTGTTGGCTTATACTATGCTGACTGGAAATTCCCATGGGTTTTTTGCTGCATAGCTGTCTCAAACATTGGTCTTATGTAAATGTTGACAGCACATCTATTGGCTTTTTTTCTTCTCTGTTACTAAGTTTGTACCACTCTTTATAATTTTGGGGTACTCAATTGATAAAGGAAAGGAGGAAGAAATAAAAAAAAAAAAAAAGAACCCATTGGAACCTGTTGGAACCTGGAACCCACCGGAACCTGTGATAGGGTAGGTTCCCGTGTTCTTGGTTTTGACGGGTAGGTTCCGTGTTCCAAAAATGAGGAACCCGTTGTTTTTTATTTTATTTTTATTTTGGGTCTTGTGATTCTGGTTCTGCTCTCTCATTTTGTTCTCGCTTTGAGGAGATATCAAATGAGTTTTCTTGTCCTTTGATATTGCGAAGAGAATTGTTTTTTATTTTATTTTTATTTTGGGTCTGATTTCTTTAATCATCTCGCTTTGAACTAGTTTCTTCTTTGGCGAAGATCTAAGGTTTCGCATGGTCTCTTCGTGACTTTGTCGTTTTATGGGAACGTTTTGGTTCACGCATGAGCCCCTGAATATGATGAAACTGGTCTAATGAGTCTCAATTAGTTAGCATGGTTTTTTTGTCTAATGTTAAATGCTCAAAAATCTTCTCACAAATAGACAATTCATGATTACTGACTTGCGAAATCCAATTGCTGGTATGGACTATGTAAATAGGACTTTGATGGTGAAGGAGATGAATGAATTGATACTTAGGGAAGAGTCAAATTATTTTTGCTGTTTTGCAAATGGATGATATTTTTAATTTAAGCCAGTATTTCTATTACAGTAGAAAGGATAACAAACTGCCATATGCTATCTCATTTGTAATTGAAACTATTGTCATGTGTAGAACTCCATAGTGATACATAAGTGAAATTATCTAAGATTGACAACAAGACAAGCTCATGGTTTGGTACTTGTTTAGAACTTGTTTATAGACTTATTAAATTAGTAGAGTTATGAATTGGTAGACTTTGTATAAACCGAATGGTGGGATAATATCCAAAGACAAGAGAAACGGGCACTTGGACTTTCCATCGGCTTCAATTTTGAGAGGATTTTAAGGATGAGGACCTAACCAAGAAGAAAAAATGAGGTTAGTAGAAAGCCATCCAAGTTGAAAGGATAAAGGCTGTACTAAATATATAATCGAAATTTTTGGGATGAAGAGAAAAATTGAAAAATTTGGGCCTTCTAGAAAATAATCTTAATTGCAATGCTATAAATACAAAGGTTGGGAAGGGCCGAAGGTAATAAGAATGATTTAATTTTAGGGAATCTAGTTTTGGAATTGATTTGATATAATTTGGAAAGGTGGGGATTTGACAGCCTAGAAAGGTAGGGATAAAATTGAAAGAGGAAAAAAGGCGAGCACGAATTCACCGAAATGAGGATTATATTATATCGTTGAAATCCGACGGACGTTACAATCCCCTTTGAAAATATGGATCATCATGCAATTTAATAAGTTCTCGTGTTCTATTTAAGAAAGACTGCCACATTACAGTTTTTAAATCAGCAATGTTTTTGGATTTTTGATAGTCATCGGATAAAGAAAGTTGTTCTTGGGATATTAAGAAAAGAACAAATTCCAATAAAAGGCACAACCTTATATACTTAGAATAAATTCAATGCAACCTTTCAAACAATTAATAAAAAAGCACAAGGTTTTACACCTAGGACAATTAAACACTATCTTTCAAACATGTAAAGAAAATACATAATCTTTCAGGAGACTCTTAAGACAATCTTCCTAACTTTTTAAACTAAAGTAGTAAGTACTACTGAGGAAAAAAAATAGTAATAAATCGTTGTTAAAATTCCTAAGTGGCGGCCAAGAGGCAATTTGCGACGTGGAAGGTTGCCAGGTCATTTCATGGGAGTACATGAAATTATTAAAGCCTTTAATCAAAAATAAATTTAATGACAACTGCCCAATCTAGATTTAAAGTGAAAAAAGTACCTCTTTTATTCACATTGCCAATTGTTGGTATCAAATTGTCAACGCTGTCACTCGAGATCATGAAAGAGGGGAGTGGCACTCGCAACGAGTTTCGAAGAAAGAGCGTTCCCATTGTTTTCTTTTCACTTAGAATTAAGAGTGTGTTTGGAAACATTTCTATTTCGGAAAAAGTTTTTATTTAGAAATAACATTATCTTTAAAATAAAACGGCATTCAAAAATCTATATGATAAAGCCCTAAGATTTTATTCAATTTTGAATCTAATTTTCTGCAAAATATTTTCATAATTTCTTATGCTAAACTAATTCTAAACTAGAATTAAAACTTAAATTTAGTAAAATTACTCAAAATCTAATTTCTAAATTTTCTCTAAATTTATGAATTTATGAATTTTATGTTTTTTTAGTTTTTTATCTTATTCTTTTTTTTTTTTTTTTAATTTCGAAAATGGGGACTAGGATCAGGTTGAGAGACTTGACTTTGTGTTAATTGTGTAAAGAAGAGTATTAGGTTACATTAAACTTATTTTTTAAAAATGACATTGTTTCTCCTTTTGTTTTCATGAACAAAAATGTAAGTTTTTTTTACTTCTTATTTTTATTCGAAATCCATTTGCTAGCTATTGATTATTCGTGAAAATAGAAAAATTAACTAATATTATCAAATGTATTTTTATTCTTTTTCTATTCTAAAAACAAGAAATCAAAAAATAGAGGAACATAAACGTTACCAAACATTGCCTAAATGGGTTTTATTGTGTTACTTTTGATTTGAATCATTTTGCAAAACAAACGTTTTCACTTTTGTTTAGACCTAAATACTGGAAACTTTGACATGATATTTTCATAATTCCTTGAGTAAATGCGATTGATAGTTCTTGTACAATTGCGAGAATCTAAATTGTCCCATTAATTTTTTTTTTTTTTTTTGTTTAAAGGAATTTTGTATTTTATATAATGTCAATGTTAGCCTTGATTAGACGCTTTTCTCATATCACTTTTTTTTTTTTCAAACATGGACTATCAGATTGCTAACATGAATAATAAATTACATGTGCCATTTCATGACTCGCTTGTTATTTTCAAGTGGGGATATATGCCAAATCAGTGACATGAAAAAAATTTATGCACATATGAACTCTCCCCATCGTTCATCGCCCACCTCACCACTAGCCACTGCCCTTGTCCCCTTTGACCACCCCACCAACATCAACTGTCCCTCGCTGTAGTGCTGCTAGAATTTGGCGATCATGGCCACCATGAGCTCAAGTAGCGAGCTGCCATGAATGCTACTAGCTCAAGTTCGAGTAGCGAGTGGAGAGAAATATACGTAGACGACATATATATTTTTTCCATTAAAAAAGTAGCCAATTTTAGTAATTTTCTCAATGAACACAAGTTAAGGGGAGCCTAATGAAATGGCTCAAGGACAACGGATGGCACTTTTAAAAATTAGATGATAATTTTCATTCAGCTAAGTGAAAGTAGCTGTGTGTTAGATCAAAAAAAAAAAAAAGTAGCTGTGTGAAAATAATTTTCAAATAAAAATACATGGATCGGGAGGTACTAATGTTACCCCTAAATTTTTAAAATCCAAGTAATATTATTTTCAATTTCTAAAATTCGGCGGGAAAGCTGCAAGAAGAACTCAGGAGCTGGACACGACCGTTAGCAACGCAGGACACGTGGTCGAAGATGATTCGCGAGCGTCTTTCCTAATTCTCACACGGCGAGCGTGTCAAGCAACGGTCGGAGTTTTGGAAAGCCCACCGACTTTCCTAAGTTGAACAGTCAGCAGATCACAGCCGTCCAATCACGATCCTCGCTTCGGATATATTTTTACATCAACGGTGGACCCGAAGTCGGCGTATCCTTTCCCCATGAATAACAGTCCTTTTCCCCCTCTCGTGCTCATTCGTATCCGTTGCTCTCGTTCCGCGTTCCTGGTTCTCCTCTCTCGTCCCCATGGCTTCTTCTGCGATTTCGTCGTTGTTGATGAGGCGTTCTTCATCGGTTCCTTCTTCTTCTTCTTCTTCTTCTTCTTCGTTTTCCGCTTCTAGATCGATTGATTGATTTTGTCGATGGTGTCCTCATTTTGCTTTCTTGTCTGATTTTGTGAAGCATCATTCGGTTGCGGAGATCCTTGAGGGTTTTGGCTTGGCCTACGATTCCTATTGGTTATCGGAATTTTTGGCTTACGCCTCGTCCTTTGATCGCTTAGTGATTCATCAGCCGATCGATTGAACTTTGCGTTGTTGTTTCGAGCAGTTCATTCTGGATTCTCGTTGTTCGGTGAATGGGCAGTGCGCGGCTTATACAGTGATTGCTTGGCCAACATTTTCCACTGCTGTTATACTTTCTTCTGATACAGTGATTGTCGGGGACATTTTACAAATGACGTGTTTTGTAGGTGATATGGGGTTGTTTTTAGTTTGTAGTGCCACCTTGAGGGCCTAATTTCTGGATATTTTAGGTTCTCGGTATGAAGACTTTTCTGAAAGGACCTAAGTTATACTTCGTTGCAAACTGTTAGCATCTCATTCTGAAAAGATGAACTGGTACTGTGCTTTTTGCCTTTTATCTTTTGATAACATATTCCACGTAGGTACCTTTCATAACTAGAAGGTCTCTTTCTTCTTGTGTTTTATGATTGGCATATGTGATTAGGCCTCACATGGGGATGTTGACAGGCCTTCTAGAAGGTCACTTCCTTCTCGCGTTTCATGATTGGCATATGTGATCAGGCCTCACATGGGGACGTAGATAGGACATCCATCTAGACATAACTCCCTTGGCATTGCTTGCACTCTGACCGGTTCTCTCCTTTCTGCTGATTCTCTTGTTTCTTATCCATCACAAAGCTGTGTTGTGCCTTGTATGCTGTCAGCAGACGTGGTTGGTCTGGCTGGGAGAAGCAGAGACTTGGTGCTTGGTTGGCATGTTTGTCAAATTTTGTAGTTATTTTTAGATGGGTGAAACTGAAGGGGCAGATGACAATTCTGCATAAGCCTTGGTTTGAGGTCTTAACATATCTGGTAAGCATGGACCCCTTCTGATCTCTTATGATACCTAATGTACGATGGGTGAACTTCTACTACTTATATGATCTAAATTTAATCAAGCATAGCTGTTGAAACTCTTTAGGGCTATGAATTCATAGATGTCCAATTGCAGCGTGATCATTTGCCAATGATGATCTTTTGACTAGGAATTCTAATTCATGGTTCTACTGTATCTCATCTGCTCTACAAAGTCATTTTCCTTGTAATTGGAGATACTAAATGGTCGCCTTATGATTGGTTTCATTTGCTTTGGTGTTTGCTTTGAAGGCATGAATTTTGAAGCATCTGGCTGGGTCTTTTTCCAGGACAATGTTGGCGACAGCTTCGATTTTATACAGAGAGGTCTATCAAAGCTATTAAGGTTCGAACACTGATCATGTCAACTAATTATGTGGCTTCCATGCTATACGGACTTATTCAGTCGTTGACGGGTGCTTGTTCCAGTTTAGAGCGATCCCACTAAGGACCGCGTGAGGATGCTAATTGAACAAAACTGTTAGAGAATCCTAGTTCTTTAGTTGGGGAAGGCAGGAGGTTATTAATTAATGCAATTATGTTTAGTTGAGATACTGAATTTTTGTTTTTCTATGTGGATTGGAGTGATGAGCGATGTCTGGATCTTTCCATAGGGATCGTCTTTTTTTATTTTATTTTTATTTTTTATTTTTGGGGAGATGCAATGAACATCTAGTTCTCTTCCTGTTGTAGGTTGGAGTCCTTTTGTTGCTAATCATGCTGAATTTGACCTGGTTTGTGTTGTAGTGTATTGACCCATTTTACTAACTTTTAGGGGAATGATTTGAGTTAGCCAGCTTTTGCTTTTTGCTTCTCCCGGGGGATTTTTGGTATAAATGGTTTATTTTGGGTGCCAGTTCAACTCCTTTCTTTGATGATGTCCTGCTCTCTATCTTCGCCTGTGGACTTTAATGGATAAAACTACTATTACTACAATTGAGGTTTGTTTCCAAGGCTAAGTCTAGTTGTTGCTTAGCTTGGTCATTTGGGGCTTTTACTTTTTCTTCTTCTGGAGGTATTTTTGGTGTAAATGGTTAATTTTGGGAGGCAGTTCACAAAGTCTCTTTCTTCGAAGATGTTGTCCGCTAATCTTTTTCTGTGAACTTCACTAGATAAATCTACAATTGAGTCCTGTTTCAAGTTGAGTCCTGTTTCAAGTCTAAGTCTAGTTGTTGCTTTCCTTGGTGACTTGGTGGCACACATTGATGGCAGTTTGACTTATTGGATGCTTCTACTTTGTGAGATGGAAATTGATTGCCGATATTCACTAATATCATGGCATTTTACTTGTTTCTACTTTGAATTGGTTTGGTGCAGTCCGTAGAAGCATTCTTATCGGGATTCTCTTTATATTAAAGTTCCAGTTGATATAAATTTGGCTGACAAATTAGTTTTATATTGCTGGTGTGTTGAAAAGTTAGTGGGCCATGAGCTTGCACAATCCCTCTACATGGATTCTCCCCCGATTTTCTCCAAAACTCCTATTCTGTTATCTTCCTTTTCTGAGGAAGTTGGCTCTATTTTGTGCCTTCCAAACTATATCTGCAAGGATGCTCGTGGGCCATAGAGTGGATGGATTGGATGTTTTGGCCAACTTTTACAAGCTTGCTCTTTGAATGAGATGGTGCACTGGACGTGTTGCTTCTGGTAGGGTTCATGTGTTGTATGAGCTATACCTCATGTTGAACTCGAGAAGAAAAACTAATTGGTTTGTTGACTTCACAAAGAAATTGAGCCTTCCTGCAGGATATATTGTATAGGCCTTGAAAGGAGATGGAAGGCTGTGATCTCTAGATAAAATTTTGCTTACAAACGAAGCATCTAGCGTTAGCGAGTATATGAACTAGTGGAATACCTGATGGAGCTTGTATAATTCTGCTTGTATTTTTGGACTTTTGGACGTATTTGTATCTTGTCAGTTGCTCACTTTGTCGAGCAAATTGTGTAACTTTGTATCGTAGCAAGTAAGTTGTGGTTGGCAAAAAATCAAGCATGAATTGTGCAGATAGCACTTGTTATCATTTTTGTTCATGTGTTGTATGAGCTAAGCGTTTAACTTGCGAAGAAAAACTAACTGGGTTGAAGACCTTGCGAAGAAATGGAGCCTTTCTGCAGGATATATTGTATAGGCCCTGAAAGGAGAAGGAAGGTTGTGATCTCTGGATAAAATTTTACTTACGAAGCATCTAGCGTTAGCCAGTATATGAGCTAGTGGAATACCTTAGGAGCTTGTATAATTCTGCTTGTATTTTTGGACTTTTGGACATATTTGTCTATTGTCAGTTGCTCACTTTGTTGAGCAAATTGTGCAACTTTGTATCATAGCATAAATAAGTTACGGCTGGCAAAAAATCAAGAATGATTGTGCAGATAGCACTTGTTATCATTTTGGTCAGGGTGTGATTTGCTGACTCTTGGAAGTTATTGATTGATTGATTGATCTATTGATCTTTGCATTGTTGTTTTACCAGCTTATTCTGGATTTTTGTTATTCGGTGAATTCGCAGTGGCTTCTTTCCTCTTGGATCATATCTCTTGATGTCTAAGGATGTCGTTGAGGGTGTTTGGTTTAGCTCCTCCTATGATCCTTAATTGATCCATCCATCGATTGGTCTTTCCATTTTATTGTTTTACAAGCAGCTTCTGTATTTTGTTATTTGGTGAATTCATAGTGGCTTTTTGGAGGACTGATGATCCTTTTTTTGGTTGAGATGATGAAAGTAGTCTTTCAGGCGATAGGCTATAATTTACTGGTTTTGATTGAAATTTGTTCTTCGGTCTTTTATCTTTGGTGGGACTTGATTGTCGTCCAGTCCTGATCCTCTCACAGGTTGGAGTCTCGCCAGATTCGACAAGGGGTGCTCTGCTGCGAGCTGATGATTGTCTGAGAGTGGATAAGCTCTATTGTCTCTCGAGGCAGTTATTGGTTTGAATGAAATTTGTTCTCCAGTCCCATAATTTTCCAGTTGATGCGAAAACTGATTCTCATTCCTTTGGAGTTCAGAGTTTGGCTGATGTGTGATCTGTGATGGTTCTCTCTTTGCAAGGTGTACGTGCCACAACAGATCACTATCCAATCTAGATCAGCTTCCTGGTGTCTCCTTCCCAGAAATAGCCCTCCCTCGTGTCCTCATCCTTCAGTCTCATCTTGTGTTTATGATTGTGCATGCGTTCCTTAGTTGACAGCCTCTGCGAAGTACTCTTCAGAGGAGACATCACCAAAATGCACTATTGATCCTTGTTCTGTTCTTTTTGTTTCTTGATCCTTTATTGATACAATGACCAATTGATCTTTCTGTTATTTGGTGAATTTCGCAGTGGTTTCTTTCCCCTCGGAGTGAAACTGTTTGTCTGAGGATGTCAAGGATGACGAATGAAATTTACTGGGTTTGATGGGGAATTTGTTCTTCAGTTTTTTAATATTTGCGAGTTCTCTCACAGGTTGGAGTATTACCAGACTTGACATGGGGTGCTCTCGACAGGCATTGTCTGAAATTGGATAAGCTCTATCGTCTCTCGAGGCAGTTATTGGTTTGAATGAAATTTGTTCTTCATCCATAATTTTCCGATTGTTGTGAAAAACAATTCTCATTCCTTTGGAATGGTGGAGTTTGGCCAATGTGTGATCTGTGATTGTTCTTTCTTTGTGCCCTTTATGTGCAAGAAGCTGTTTGAGTTGGTTGGACTCTGTCAATGGCCACTGGTTATCAGGACTGAATACTTATTGCTGACGGAATTGCTTTTACTTGGTGCATACTGGTATCTTCTTATTTGGAATGACAAACTTCAGATATCTATTATGATTTGCATTCTTAATCTTTGTTATTTTCTTTCTTTATTTTAATGGTTGCCGAGCCGATTACTTTCTTGGTCTAATTTCTGAAGTATCTGGCTCGTTGCAGAAGCTTAATTTCTTCTGCTCCGGTTGCCTCTTTGGGACTTTGCCATTGTCATGGACATCATTAGGGTTTGCTCTCCTCCTTTGACCATTTATTAATTGATTGGTTGGTTGGTCTATTTAGATGTTTTACAAGCAGATTCTGGATCTGTTATTTAGTGGATTGGAAGTGACTTTTTCTCTGATGTACTGATCTCCACCTCCGAGGATGTCATGTAAGGAACTGTAAATATGATTGATTTGGTCAATTGTTGCATAGAATAAAGCATTCCAGCTTTTCTTGGGACTGGCGATTCCTTGGCAGTGTATTGTTGGGCTGGTGGAACTAGGAGTACTAGGTGTTAAACTTAAACTTCCAATAATTTCCTGCATGGACACTAATGTTTGTTTTTAAAAATTCATTCTTTCATTAATTATCTTTGGTTAATAGCAAGGATCGAGATGATAATCGTCTATTGCTTTAGGTTGAAGGTTTTGTGAATTTGAGAAGTATTGATGCTTTGTCTTTTTTGCAAGGCCGAGAGGATGAATTGTGGAGACCCAGTTTTATTTGAAATAGGATAAGCTCTTATTTGTTGCATTCTGGACAGTAAATGGTTCCAATGGTGTTGAATCAAATTTTTTTTTTTAATTAGAACAAGAGGATCACCATTAAGTTCTCTTTCTTTTATGGTCAGAAATTGTTTAAGGCAACGACGTTTTCCTTAATGGAATTATTCTACATGTTATTTATCACTGACTTTTTCCCTTTCAACATACTTTGTTGCACATTCACTTAGAAATACGTTTCTTGCATATGCATTTCTATTGACTTGGTGTGTATGTCTATTTGAAGTTAGTGTCTATGTTAAATTGGTTTATTCGAAGAATTTTCTGTCAGGTTTACTTTGTGTTTATATTAGATAGATTGTCATCATCTAGATGGTAATTTCTTATGCTGAGTTATTATTTTGGTGTTATCTATTGCTCTTTTTCTGTACGTTATTTGGAACTTGCAGGATAGGTTCTTTCCCAAAAAAAAAAATTTGTTTTTCACACTTTTTTATGCAGTAACATTTTCGTTTTGCCAATACTTTACCAAATGTCATTATGTAGTGTTTTCACTTATAAAGCAATGATGTGGATGGTTCATCAATAGCTTTATCTTTCCATTAAATTGTTTCACAAGATGATTCTGGATTTTGTGGTGGATTGGCAGTCACATCTTTCCTCTTGGAGTGTGATCTCTTCATTGGATCATGTCATCTGATGATGATAATAAATACATACAAGATGGTCAGTTTGCATAATATAAGGTGTTTGGGCTTCTTAAAGGAGTGGTGATCTATTACGCAGTCTTTGTTTGAGTTCTGAAGTATTTTTGTTCACATCTTCAGCAGGGGCAATGGACTAATTTTGAAGCTTTCTAGGCTTTCTGTAGTTTTGAATTAAGTTTGTCTTCGGTTGATTATATTCAGGATGCAGTGAGATGTATCATCAAGTTCTAATTCGTTTAAAGGATTAAGTTTTGCTGGGTTTGAGAAGTGCTTTCTTTTGTGGGGCTGAGTTCATGATTGTTTAAAATTGGATGAGCAGCAGCTTCGTGGATTCTAGGCAGTACTGAAACTTTGAAGATTTATAGGCTTTTTGTAGTTTTGATTTAAGTTTGTCTTTAGTTGATTATCTTCGGGGAGCAGCGAGATAATTATCGTCAAGTTATAATTCTTCTACATGTTGAAGTTTTGCCGGTTTTGAGAAGTGGTGACCTATTGCGTTCTTCTGTGGGGCTGAGTTGATGATCGTTCAAAATTGGACAAGCAGTCACTTAGTGGATTCTAGGCAGTCATTGATTCGAATAAAGTTTGTTCTCCACTTCTGCTTTTTTTTGGGTTATGGTGAGATGATTGGGGCCTAGTTCTCTTTCCTTTGATGCAAACCTCTTATGGTTCGATGTGGACTTCCTTCAATCTGTGATGGTTCTTTCTAGCTCCATAATCTTCTTTTCATTTAACAAGATCTTCTTTCTTTAGAGATTCTATTGGGGAAGATGAATAACCATCGACTATCCTCCATTTCAGGGATCATTTGTGAATCTGGAAAGCTTGAGGTCCACTAAGTTCTGGCTTGTTTATCTTCATTCTTGTAGTGCATACTGCAATCACAAAATTGATTGTTGGTGAATCATGCAGATATTGCATGCTATTCGTCTTGCTTTTCCCCCAAAATTCTAGCTTCAGATAATACCCAGGGCTTTCATTCTATACGATTGATGTGTTTTCTTTTGGCACAAAACCTTTGGTGGAACTTTTTCATTTATCAGGTGATTTCTATGCTTTAGGTGGTTGTTGAGGAGTTGTCATGGACATTATTAGTGTTTACGCTACTTCTTTGATCTGATTGATGGATTGATCCATCCTTCTGTTGTTTTACAAGCTGTTTTTGGATTTTTATAAACCAGTGGATTGGTAGTAGCTTTTTTTCTCATGGAGCAATCTCTTTGATTGAGGATGTTTTTTAAGGAATGGTACATATGATGAGGTTGGTCAATTATTACTCAGAAGAACTGAGCTTTTCTTGTGTTCGACGATCTCTTCACATCTATCTTTGGTTGGGTTGGTGGATGGGCATTGTCCTCGATCATCTTCAGGACTGGGTGAAGAACTGAAATTTTGATAAATTCCTGCTGTGTAGGCACTTGGTGTTTTGCCAGATTTTAGAAGTGATGATCTGTCACCTTTTCTGTGTTGGTTTTGATGAATATCGGTGTCTGGGCTTTGTTGGAAATTGGATAAGCTCGCACTTCTTGAATTTTTGGTTCTTTTGATGTCCTCACTCTCCATGTATATTTATATGGATCAGTCCCTAAACAATTGATATTTTGGCCATGCGTTAATGATAGGGTGTGTGAGAACTAGTGAGGTCTGAGGCCCTCACTCTTTCCTTTGAAGCAAACCTCTTCTGGTTCAACTTTGACTATCTTCAATCTGTGATGGTTCTTTCTAGCTCCATAATCTTTATCAAGATCTTCTTTCATTTGAGATTTTATTGGCTTTTCTTGTATTTGTAAGATGAATAATCATTGACTGTCCTCCATTGTAGGGATTGCTAGTGAGTCTGGAAAAGCTTGAGGTCCATTAAGTTCTGGCTTGTTTCTTCTCTTCATTCTTTTAATGCATGCTGCAATCCCAAGATCAATTGCTGGTAAATCATGCAGATAGTGCATGTTATTTGTCTTGCTTTTTTTATTTTTGCCCCCCAAATACTAGCTTCACACATTACACAGGGATTGCATTCACATGATTGATGTGCTTTCTTTTGGTGCAGAACCTTTGGTGTACTTTTTCATTTATCAGATGATTCCTATTCTGTTGTTTAACGAGCTGTTTCTAGATTTTTATAATCCAGTGGATTGGCAGTAGCTTATTTTCTCACTGAGTGATCTCTTTGATTGAGAATGTTGTCTAAGAAAAAGTACATATAATGAGGTTGGTCAATTATTACCTAGAATAGCTGAGCTTTTCTTGAGTTCAACGTTCTCTTCACATCTATTTTTGGTTGAGTTGGTGGATGGGCAGTGTCCTTGATCATCTTCAGGACTGGGTGAAGAACTGAAATTTGGATAAACTCCTGCTGCGTAGGTGTTTTGCCAAATACCGGAGGTGATGATATCACCTTCTGTGTGGCTGAGTTGATGAATTGTGGTGTCTGGGCTTTGTTGGAAATTGGATAATTTCCCACTTCTTGGATTTTGGTTCTTTTGATGTCCTCACTCTCCATATGTATATATATGGATTAATCCCTAATCAATTGATATTTTGGCCATGCTTTAATGATAGGGTGTACGAGAAGTAGCTTGACTATGATGCAAACCTCTTCTGGTTGCAGAAACCCCCTTGCGGAGATCCTTGAGGGTTTCACCTGGCCTCTTTGGGATGATGCCTGTGGTTAGCGGAATTATCTTGTTTATGCTCAGTGATTGATCGACCGATCGGTCTTTATATTATTGTTTTTACCAACTTATTCTGGATTCTTGTTATTTGGTGAATTGGTTTTGTGGCTTATCTCCTCTTGGATAATATCTCTTTCATCTGAGGATGGTCATTATGGGAAGTGTTTGGTTGAGCTCCTCCTTCAATCCTTAATTGCTCCATGGACCAACTTTCTTTACAATTGCTTTACGAGCTGCTTCTGGATTTTGTTATTTGGTGAATTGGCAGTGGCTTTTTTCCCCTTGGAGTGAATTGCTTGTCTGAGGATGTCAAGGATGATGAATTCTATGACATTGGTCAGTTTTTTTCATAAAACACAGATGTTCAAGCTTTTTGGAGGACTGACGATCCTTTTGCTGTCTCTAGGACTTTGCCATGTTGTGGGCATCATTAAGGCTTGCGCTTCTCTGATTGATTGATTGATTTGTCGTTGATTGATCTTTCTAAGTTTAATTGTATTATGAGCTGATTTTGATATTCACTATTCTGTGAATTGGCTTCTTTCTCCTTGGAGTGATCATTTTGTCTGAGGATGTTGTAGGGCAATAAAGACAATGCAACTGGTCCGTTGGTTACCTCGAATACGACATTTGGGCTTTTTGGAGAACTAATGATCAATCTTGCACTGTTTGTGGTTAAGCTGATGATCTAGAAGTCTTTGTTGTCAGGACAAATGATGGACTGAAATTTTGACAAACTTTAAGGCTTCTTTTACCAGTTGATAGTTTTACTGGATCTTGACAGCTGGTGATCTTTGAGTTTTCTGTGGGGCTGAGTTGATAATTGTTTGAAATTGGATGATCTCTTGCTTCTCGGATTTTATGCAGTTATTGGTTTGAATGAAACTTGTCCCTTACTTCTGTTATTTTCCACTTAAGCCGAAAGATCAGATCTACTTCTCTTCCCTTCACAGATCAGAGTTTGTCAAGGAAATACTTTATGTGGCCAAGTTCGGTATGGAGTGTTTGGTATCAGTGATGTTCTTTCTTGGTGCATACGCATCCATTCGTAATCTGTCTTCCACTTCTGTTATCTTCTAGTTAAGGTGAAAAGATCAGGTGTTTTCTTTCCTTTGCAGGTCAGAGTTCTGTTGAGGCAATACTTTACCTCATCAATGTCAATATGGAGTGTCTGTGATCGGTGATGGTTCTTTCTTGCTGCATAAGCATCAATTAATAGGACAAGCTCTCCTTTCAGAGTTCTTTTTTTTTTTTTTTCTGGAAAGGTCCACACAAGTTCTATCTTGTTTCTCTTCATTCTTATCTGTGTGCTATGATCACTAATTGGATCTCTCTAAATCATGGAGATAGCATATGTTACAGTTATACGATATGGTCTGTTTTCTATCCTAGAACTGGTGCCAGGCATTACCTTGCTTGGTTCAACTTCCTTCTAACACAACTTCTGTGTTTTCTTTTGGTCTAGAATGAGAGGTCATTTTGTGTTCTTTCTGTATGACGGGTTGTTTGAACTGGTTGGACTCTGTCAATGGCCATATAAATGTCAACATTGTAGGTTTTCTTTGGTTATTAGGACTGAAGGCTTACTGCTGACAGAATTGGTTTTACTTCAGTGCATATTGGTTGTACCTTATTTGGAATGATGTGCTTCAGATATCTATTATGATACGCGTTCTTAATCTTTCTTAATTTGTTTTTATCTCTTGACGTTTGTTGAGCCGATTACTTTCTTGGTCTAATTTCTGAAGCATCTGGTTTGTTGCAGAAGCTTAATTTCTTGTGTTCCGGTTGCCTCCTTGGGACTTTGCCATGGTCAGGGACATCATTAGGGTCTACTGTCCTCCTTTAACCATGTATTAATTTATTGGTTGGTTGTTCTATTTTTTTTTTTTTTTAAGAGCAGATTCTGAATCTGTTATTTCATGCATTAGAAGTGACTTCTTCTCTGTTGGACTGATCTCTACTTCTGAGGATGTGATGTAAGGAACAGTAAATATGATGAGTTTGGTCAATTGTTGCATAAAATAAAGTGTTTGAGCTATTTTTTGGGACTGATGATTCCTTTGTGGTGTAATATTGAGTTGATGGACTAGGAGTACTGGGTGATGATTTGCAACTTTTAATAATTTCCTGCTTGGACACTTATGTTTCTTTTTTTTTTTTTGGTAAGACTTATGTTTCTTTTTCAAAATTCATTCTTTCATTAATTATGTTTGGGTAGTAGCAAGAATTGAGATGATAATTGTCTAGTCCTAATTGCTTTAGGTTGAAGGTTTGCTGAACTTGAGAAGTGCTGATCCTTTGCCTTTTTTGCAAGGCTAAGAGGATGAATTGTGGAGACCGGGTTTTGTTTAAAATTGTGCAATCTCTCATTTATTGATAGCTTCATTTACCCATGTAAAACCTAGAAAAGAGAAATGCTAGATATCCTAATCATTCACAAGTTTAGTGTACAATATCTGTATACAAAATAAACCATTTCTCATGATGAAAGAGGGTCTTTTTGAATTGGAGAAGCAACAAATCATAAGTAACAATTAATGCTTTTGCATATCATGTTTTGTATGTGGTTCTGCATTGCTCTTTACTAACTTTGATTTAGAAATTGACTAGTCATATAGCAAGTGAGCATTTAAGCAAGTGTATTGACAAACTGGATTGGCAGCGTTAACCGCCCCTGTATTTGCTCTTTATTTGTGCTTATTGTTTTTGTTCTGGATCTGCTTGGTTATTAATGCAGGTGAAACACATCAGAGCTGAATATGGGGATTACTTTGGCATTTGTGTTGCTGGCTATCCAGGTTCTTTAATCTGCTCTACTCAATTGTTACCTTTAAAGCATGCATATTTCCCTTTGCAGGATAGGTCTTCTCACGCTTTCCTGGTTCTGCTCACCCCCCACCTTTGTCTCCCCATGGCTTTTGCTGCCTGGCCTACGATTCCTGTATTTACCGGAATTATTTGGTTTACAGCCTCATCCTCAGTCAATCTTTCCTTCATTGTTTTGCCAGCTTACTCTGGATTTTTGTTAGTCGGTGAATTGGCAGTGTGGCTTCTTTCCTCCAGAATCATATCTCTATTGTCTGAGGATTTTGCTATGGGAAGTGCTTGGTTTAGCTCCTCCTCCAATCCTTTATCGATCCATTGACTGACTTTCCATACAATCTATGAGCTGCTCGTGGATTTTGTTATTTGGTGAATTTCCCACGGCTTTTTTCCCCTTGGTGCAAACTGTTTGTCTGAGGATGTCAAGGACCATGAATACAATGACACTGGTCAGTGTGTTCCATAAAACTAGGTGTTTGGGCTTTTTGAAGGACCGATGATCCTTTTGCTGTCTTTTTAGGGTTGAGATGATGATCTAGTGTTTGGTCACATCTAAGACTGGGCAATAGACTGAAAATTACTGGTGTTGATGGAAATTGGTTCTTCAGTTTTTTTATCTCTGGGAGATATTTATTGTCTAGTCATGATTCTCTCACAGGCTGGAGTCTTGCCAGACTTGACAAGTGGTGATCTGCCGCAAGCTGATGATTGCTTGAAATTGGATAAGCTCTACGGTTTCATGAGGCAATTATCCGTTTGAATGAAATTTGTTCTTTCAGTCCCATAATTTTCCGATTAATGTGAAAGCTGATTCTCATTCCAGTGTTTGGTTGATGTATGATCTGTGACGGTTCTTTGTTTGCAAGGTGTATGCGCCACGACAGATCACCATCCAATAATAAATGAAGAGGGAATGGCTTCTTTCCCCTCAGAGTGAAACTGTTTGTTTGAGGATGTCAAGCACGATCAATACGATGACATTGGCCAGTTTGATTGATAAAACATGGATGTTTAGATTTTTGGGAGGACTGATGATCCGTTGTTTTCTTATTTTTGGTTGAGATGATGAGCTAGTAGTCTTTAATCACATCTTAGACCAGGTGACAGACTGAAATTTACTGGTCTTGATTGGAATTTATTCTTTGTTTTTTTGTCTTTGGGAGTTGATTATCTTCTAGTCCTGATTCTTTCACAGGTTGGAGTCTTGCCAGACTTGACAATTGGGGTGATCTCGCACGAGTTGACGATCATCTGAAATTGGATAAGCTCTATCATTCCTCGAGGCATTTATTGGTTCAAATGGAATTTGTTCTCCAGTCCCATTATTTTCTGATTAATGTGAAAACTGATTCTCATTAGTTGGGATGTCATTGTTTGATTGATTTATGATCTGTGGTGGTTCTTTCTTTGCAAGGTGTACGCATCCCAACAGATCACTATCCAATCCATATCCACATCTTATTCTTATTAAATTTCGAAAGCCGGTGTCTCCTTCATAGAAATAGTCCCTCCCTCGTGTCCTCATCCTTCCGTTTCATCTCGTGTCTATGATTGTGCATGCGTTCCTCTCTCAGTTTGTCAGCCTCTACGAAGTACTCTTCAGAGATACATCATTCCCAATGCAGGCTCTTGATCCTCTTCTTTCTTTTTGTCTCTTCATTGATTGTTAAATTGGTCTGATTCTGTTTATGCCATGTTATTTTCCAAAGGTCACGCCTTGCCTCTCTGGGACTCTGCCATGTTGTCGGCATGATTAGGTTTTGTGCTCCTCCGATTGGTGATTGATTCATCGTTGATTGATATTTCCAAGTTCAATTGTATTTTGAACTGATTCTGGTATTCAGTGAATTGGCAATGGCTTCTTTCTTCCTGGAGAAATCCTTTTGGCTGAGGATGTTGTCTGAGGACAATGAATACAATGCAACTGATGAGTTGGTTACATACAACACGGCATTTGGGCTTTTTGGGTTGGTGATCTAGAAGCCTTTGTCTTAAAGACAAACTTGATGGACTGAAATTTTGACAACCTTCTAGGCTTCCATTACAGCTTGAAAGTTTTACTAGATTTGACAGCTGGTGATCTGTTGCGTTTTCTGTGGGGCTGAGTTGATAATTCTTTGAAATTGGATGAGCTCCTGCTTCTCAGATTTTGGGCAGTTATTGGTTTGAATGAATCTTGTCCTTTACTTCTGTTATTTCTTAGTTAATCTGAAAGTTCAGATCTATTTCTCCTTCCTTTGCAGATCAGAGTTTAGTCAAGGCAATACCTTACGTAGCCAAGTTCGATAGGAGTGTCTACGATCAGTGATATTTATTCTTGCTACATGAGCATCAATTTCTAATTTGTCTTCCGCTGCTGTTATCATCTAGTTGAGGTGGAATGATCAGATGTTCTCTTTCCTTCACAGGTCATAATTTGTTCGAGGCTATACTTTACCTTGTCAATTTCGAGATGGAGTGTCTGATCAATGATGGCTTTCTTGCTGCATAAGCATCAATTCATAGGACAAGCTCTTCTGTCAAAGTTCTTTCTTGTCTGGAAAGGTCCACACAAGTTCTAGCTCGTTTCTCTTCATTGTTATCTGTATTCTACAATCACTAATTGGATCTCTGGTAAATCATGGAGATATCATATGTAAGATGTATGCGTCATGCTCTTCTTCCCTATCATGGAACTGTCTCCGGGCATTACCTGGTTTTCTTTGCCTTTCTTTCACACGACTTATATGTTTTCTTTTGGTACAAAACAAGAGGTCATTTTGTGTTCTTCTCATGCCAGAGGTTATTTGAGTTGTTGGACTCAGTCAATGGCCATATAAATGTCTAATTTGTTGGTGTTCTTTGGTTATTGGGACTTTGAAGGTTTATTGCTGACAGAATCGTTTTTACTTCAGGGCATACTGGTAGTTTCTTATTTTGAAATGACATACATCAGATATCTATGACAATTTGCATTCTTAATCATTCTTATTTTGTTTCTATTTCTTAACCAATGATGGTAGCTGATTCCACTCGTTCTTTTGGCAGATTAGAGCCTACTTTCTCTTTGGGATTGGATTAGAAAACTTTTGATTTGTATGTCTTACCTTTTTCTTTGATGGAACTATCCTGCATGTTATTTATCATGGACTTTTCGGGTTCAACGTAGTTTGTCACACATTCATTGGGACATACGTCTCTTGCATATGCATCTGTTTTGACTTGGAGTGTCTGTCTGCTTGAATATTGTCTCAATAGGTATTAAATTTGGTTTATCTGAAGAATTTTTTGTCAGGTTTCCTGTGTTAATATATGATGAGATTGATGCTGTCTGGATGGTAATTTCCTATGCTGAGGTGTTATTTTCGTGTGACCTATTGCCTCTTTTTTTATCTATGTTATCTGGAACTTGCAGGACATGTTCTTTTCCAAAAACTATTTGTTTTTCACACTGATTTTTGTTGTAACATTTACCTTCCGCCAAAACTTTCCCTAAAGTATAGTATGTAATGTTTCACTTGTATAGCAATGTTGTTGGATGGTTTATCAATAGATTGATCTTTCCATTTAATTGTTTATCAAGATGAGTATGCCTTTCAGTTGATTGGCAGTTGCATTTGATTTTGTGACGGTAGCTCTCCCCATCGTTACTTTTTGTTTTCCATTTCTTGATTAATTGATTTTGTTGATGGTGTCCGATTGATTTCCTTGGTCTGATTTTGTGAAGCGTCGTTTGGTTGCAGAGATCTGTCCCTCTTGCACGGAGATCCTTTGATTCTCATTGTTCGGCGAATTGGCAGTGTTGCTTCTTTCTTTCCTCTTGGATTGTGATCTCTTGACGTTGGAGGAGGTCGTTATGGGAAATGCTAGGTTTAACTCCTCCTTTGACCCTTGAAACAATGACCGATCAATCTTCCTGTTATTTGGTGGCTTTGCTGTGGTTTCTTTCCCCGTGTGAACTGTTTGCCTGAGGATGTCAAGGACGATGAATATTGTTAATACCATGTCTTGGATGTTTGGGCTTTTTGGAGTTGTGGTGACCCTTTTTCTGTCTTCTTATTTTTTTCTCAGTTGAGACGATGAATTAGTAGTCTCTGATCACATCTTAAGACTAAAATTTACTGGGTTTGATGGGAAATTTGTTATTCAGTTTTTTATCTTTGGGAGTTCTCTCACAGGTTGGAGTCTTGCCAGACTTGACAAGGGTGCTCTGTTGCAAGCTGATGATTGTCTGAAATTGGATAATCTCTATCATCTTTCGAGGCAGTTATTGGTTTGAATGAAATTTGTTCTCCAGTCCCATAATTTTCCGATTGATGCGAAAACCGATTCTCATTCCTTTGGAGTTCAGAGTTTGGCTGATGTGTGATCTGTGATGGTTCTTTCTTTTCAAGGTGTACGTGTCACAACAGATCACTATCCAATCCAGATCAGCTTCCCGGTGTCTCCTTCCCAGAAATAGCCCTCCCTTGTGTCCTCATCCTTCAGTCTCATCTTGTGTCTATGATTGTGCATGCATTCCTTTCTCAGTTGACAGCCTCTGCGAAGTACTCTTCAGAGGAGACATCACCAAAATGCACTATTGATCCTTGTTCTTTTCTTTTTGTTTCTCGATCCTTTATTGATACAATGACCGATTGATCTTTCTGTTATTTGGTGAATTCGTAGTGGTTTCTTTCCCCTTGGAGTGAAACTGTTTGTCTGAGGATGTCAAGGATGACGAATTTTATGAATACTATGCTTGGGATGTTTGGGCTTTTTGGATGACTAGTGATCCTTTTGTTGTCTTCTTTTTTTATTTTCTCGGTTGAGGGGATGAATTATTAGTGTTTGATCATGTCTGGGACCCACCGATGGAATGAAATTTACTGGGTTTGATGGGAAATTTTTTCTTCAGTTTTTTAATCTTTGTGAGTTCTCTCACAGGTTGGAGTCTTGCTAGACTTGGGGTGCTCTCTGCAGGCATTGTCTGAAATTGGATAAGCTCTATCGTCTCTCGAGGCAGTTATTGGTTTGAATGAAATTTGTTCTTCAGTCCCTAATTTTCCGATTGATGTGAAAAACAATTCTCATTCCTTTGGAGGCTGGAGTTTGGCCGATGTGTGATCTGTGATGGTTCTTTCTTTGCAAGGTGTACGTGCCACAACAGATCACTATCCAATCCAGATCCACTTCCCGGTGTCTCCTTCTTAGAAATAACCCTCCCTCAAGTCCTCATCCTTCAGTCTCATCTTGTGTCTATGATTGTGCATGGGTTCCTTTCCCAGTTGACAGCCACTGCGAAGTGCTCTTCAGAGGAGACATATTCCCAAAATGCACTATCGATCCTTGTTCATTTCTTTTTGTTTGACCCTTTATTGATACAATGACCGATTGATCTTTCCATTATTTGGTGATTTCGCAGTGGTTTCTTCCCCTTTGGAGCGAGACTGTTTGTTAGTAATTCGAAACAATTTGGTGATTGATTCATCATTGACTGATCTTTTCATTTAATTGTATTATTAACTGATTCTGGTATTCGCTATTCCGTGAATTGGCAGTGGCTTCTTTCTTCTTGGAGCGATCATGTTTGTCTGAGGATAATGAACACAATGCAGCTGGTCAGTTGGTTACATAGAATAAGACCTCTGGGCCTTATGGAAGACCAATGAGCGAACCTTGCACTGTTTGTTGAGCTGATGATCCTGAAGTCTTTGTATTTAGGACTAGAAGTCTTTGCCTTTAGGACGAGCAATGGATTGAAATTTTGACAACCTTCTACTTTTACAGGTTGAAAGTTTTACTGGATTTGACAGCTGGTGATCCTGTTGCGTTCCCTGAGGGGCTTAGTTGAAAATTGTTTTGAATTGGAAGAGCTCTCGCTTCTTGGATTTTAGGCAGTTTTTGGTTTCAATGGATGTCCTTCACTTCTGTTATTTTATACTGAATCCCGAAGGTCAGATCTGGTTCTCTTGCTTTTGCAGAACAGAGTTTGGTTGAGGCAATACTTTACGTGGCCAAGTTCGATGTGGAGTGTCTGTGATCAGTGATGTTCTTCCCTGTTGCGCAGAGATTCTTTAGGGTTTTGCTTGGCCTATGATGCCTATTGGTTATTGGAGTTCTTTGGTTTACACCTCATCCTTTGATCGCTTAGTGATTCTTCGACCAATCTATTAAACTTTGTGTTGTTGTTTTAGCAGCATATTCTGGATTCTTGTTGTTTGGTGAATTGGCAGTGTGGCATCTATCCTCTTGGATCATAATCTCTTGATGTTTGAGGATGTAGTTATGGGAAGTGTTTGATTTAGCTCCTCCTTTGAACCTTTATGGATACAATGACTGATCGACCTTTCCATTATCTGGCGAATTCACAGTGGTTTCTTTTCCCTTGGAGTGAAACTGTTTGTGTGAGGATGTCAAGGACGATGAATACTATGAAGGCTGTTTCTTGGATGTTTGGCTTTTTGGAGGACCGGTGATCCTTTTGCCATCTTTCATTTTTTCGGTTGAGATGATGAATTAGTAGTCTTTGATCATGTTTAAGACCTGGCGATAGACTGAAATTTATTGAGTTTGATGGGAATTTGTTGTTCAGATTTTTTATCCTGGGGAGTTTATTATCATCTGGTCCTAATTCACTCAGAGGTTGGAGTCTTGCCAGACTTGACTAGTGGTGATTTGCTGCTATCTGATGATTGTCTGAAATTGGATAAGTTCTTTGGTTTCAGGAGGCAGTTCTTGGTTTGAATGAAACATGTCCTTTACTTCTATTATCTTCTTGTTAATCGGAAAGATCAGATCTAGTTTTCTTTCCTTCTCAGATCAGAGTTCAGTTGTGGCAATACTTGACGGGGCCAAGTTCGATATGGAGTGTCTTGGATCAGTGATGTTCTTTCTTGTTGAGTTTATTATCGTCTGGTCCTAATTCACTCAGAGGTTGGAGTCTTGCCAGACTTGACTAGTGGTGATTTGCTGCTATCTGATGATTGTCTGAAATTGGATAAGTTCTTTGGTTTCAGGAGGCAGTTCTTGGTTTGAATGAAACATGTCCTGTACTTCTATTATCTTCTTGTTAATCGGAAAGATCAGATCTAGTTTTCTTCCCTTCTCAGATCAGAGTTCAGTCGTGGCAATACTTGACGGGGCCAAGTTCGATATGGAGTGTCTTGGATCAGTGATGTTCTTTCTTGTTGAGTTTATTATCGTCTGGTCCTAATTCACTCAGAGGTTGGAGTCTTGCCAGACTTGACTAGTGGTGATTTGCTGCTATCTGATGATTGTCTGAAATTGGATAAGTTCTTTGGTTTCAGGAGGCAGTTCTTGGTTTGAGTGAAACATGTCCTTTACTTCTATTATCTTCTTGTTAATCGGAAAGATCAGATCTAGTTTTCTTCCCTTCTCAGATCAGAGTTCAGTCGTGGCAATACTTGACGGGGCCAAGTTCGATATGGAGTGTCTTGGATCAGTGATGTTCTTTCTTGTTGCATACGCATACACATCAATTCCTAATTTGTCTTCCACTTCTGTTATCTTCTAGTTAAGGTGGAACAATCAGATATGTTCTCTTTCCTTACGCAGGTCAGAGTTTGGTGGAGGCAATAGTTTACCTTTTCAATTTTGATATGGAGTGTCTGTGATCAGTATTGGTTTGTTCTTGCTGCATAAGCATCGATTCATAGGGCAAGCTCTTCTTTCAGAGTTCTTTCTTGTCTGGAAAGGTCCACACAAGTTCAAGCTTGTTTCTCTTCCCATTATTCTGTAAGACTCCTGATGTGGACTTTCAACTGCATAACTCACGACTTGATGTTTCTGGTTCTGATTTTCCAGTGTTCTTTCCCCTTATGAACAAAAAGTTTAGTGGGGGTGAATAAAAATGAAATTTTGAAGTTCCCTCGCCATTGATCAACGGATCTCTGCTACCTTTCACAGGGTTTAAGATAATGGTGAATTCAATCTGGTGAAGATGGTTGGTGAGACTGAGGTTTTATCTGGTTCTGATCACGATCCACCGTCATTAAGTTGGGCAATGTGGAAACAAATTGCTTTTTATATGGAAATGGTATCATTTTGGATTTAACAGCTATGGAATTTGATTGAGACGGAGAAAATGTGTTAATTGCAAGAGTCTTTCAATTATTTCATAGTTATTGTAAGGATATTACTCGCCTTGTGGCTGGATTATTAGCATTTGGTGCACTCCCTTGCTGGTAATTTCACTTGAGTTCTGAAGTAGTCTCTAATCACATCTTCATGGTGGGGATGGACTGAAATTTTGAAGATTTCTAGGCATTTGTAGTTTTAATTTAAGTTTGTCTTCTGTTGATTATCTTCGGGGAGCAGTGAGAAATTTTTTTTGGAGTTCTGGTTGAAGTTTTGCTGGGTTTGAGAAGTGGTGATCTATTGCGTTCTTTTCTAGGGCCGAGTTGATTGTTTGAAATTGGACAAATAGCTGCTTTGTGGATTCTAGGCAGTTATTGGTTTGAATGAAGTTTGTTTGCCGCTTCTGCTTTTTTCCATTTATGGTGAGACGATTAGGGCCTAGCTCTCTTTCCTTTGATGCAAGCCTCTTCTGGTCTGAAGTGGGCTGTCTTCAGTCAATAATGGTTCTTTCTACATTTCATTTAACAAGCTCTTCTTTCTTTGAGCTTCTATTGGCTTTTGTTTTTTTGGAAAATGGATATTCATTGACTATCTTCCATTCTAGGGATTGTTTATGAGTTTGGAAAGCTTGAGATCCACAAAGTTCTGGCTTGTTTCTATTTGTCCTTGCAATGCATGCTGCAATCACTAAATTGATTGATGGTAAATCATGGAGATATTGCAAGTGCAATTTATTTGTCTCGCCATTTTTATTCCTTTGGAGTTCAGAGTTTGGCTGATTTGTGATCTGTGATGGTTCTTTCTTTGCAAGGCTTACGTGCCACAACGGATCACTATCCAATCCAGATCCGCTTGCCAGTGTCTCCTTCCTAGAAATAGCCCTCCCTTGTGCCATCATCCTTTAGTCTCATGTTGCGTCTATGATTGTGCGTAGGTTCCTTTCTCAGTTGACAGCCTCTGCGAAGTACTCTTAAGAGGAGACATCATTCCCTAAATACTCTTGATCCTTCTTCTTTTCTTTTTCCTTCTTGATTAATTGTTAAATAGTCTGATTTGTTTGCTATTTTTCCGAAGGTTACTCTCGCCTCTCTGGGAGTCTACCATGTTATCGGTATTGTTAGGGTTTGCGCTCCTCTAATTGGTGATTGATTCATCATTGATTGATCTTTCCGTTTAATTGCATTATGAGCCGATCCTAATATTCACTATTCCGTGAATTGGCAGTGGCTTCTTTCTTCTTCGAATGATCATGTTTGTCTGAGGACAATGAGCACAATGCTACTGATCAGTTGGTTACATAGAACAAGACATTTGAGCTTTTTGGAGGACAAATGATCTAATCTTGCACTGTTTAGTTGAGTTGATGATGTAGTAGTCTTAGTCTTTAGGACAAGCGATGCACTGAAATTTTTGACAACCTTCTATGCTTCTTTTACAGGATTTGAGAGTTGGTGATATGTTGCGCTCTCTTTGGGGCTGAGGTTATAATTGTCTGGAATTGGATGAGCTCCTCCTTCTTGGACTTTAGGCAGTCATTGGTTTGAATGGAACTTGTCCTTCACTTCTTTTATTTTTAGTTTATCCCAAAGATCAGATCTAGTTCTCTTCCTTCTGCAGATCAGAGTTTGGTCAAGGCAGTACTTTACGTGGCCAAGTTCGATATGGAGTCTCTGTGATCAGTGATGTGTTCTTCCTTTCTGCATAAGCATCAATTCCTAATTTTTCTTCCACTTCCGTTACCTTCTAGTTAAGGAGGAATGATAAGATGTTCTCTTTCCTTTGCAGGTCAGAGTTTGGTCAGGGCAATAGTTTGCCTCATCAAGTTTATGGAGTGTCTTGGATCAGTAACCGTTCTTTCTTTTTGCATAAGCATCATCAATTCATAGGACAAGCTGTTCTTTCAGAGTTCTTTCTTGTCTGGAAAGGTCTACACAAGTTAAGCTCGTTTCCCTTCCCTTATCTGTGTGCTGCGATCACTAATTGGGTCTCCAGTAAATCGTGGAGATAGTATATGTAAGATGTATACGTCATGCTCTTCTTCCCTATCATGGGACTGGCTCCAGAAATTGCCTACTTAGCCGTGTTTTCTTTTGGTTTAGAACAAGAGGTCATAGTGTCCTCTTTACGTGCGAGAGGTTGTTTGAGTTGGTTGGACTTTGTCAATGGCCACTGGTTATCGGGACTGAATGCTTATTGCTGACGGAATTTGCTTTTACTTGGTGCATACTGGTATCTTCTTATTTGGAATGGCATACTTCAGATATCTATTACGATTCGCATACCTAATCTTTGTTATTTTGTTTCTTTATTTCAATGGTTGCTGAGCCAATTACTTTCTCAGTCTTATTTCTGAAGCATCTGGCTTGTTGCAGAAGCTTAAGTTCTCGTGCTCCCGTTGGCTATTTGGGACTTTGCCATGGTCGTGGACATCATTAGGGTTTACTCTTCTCCTTTGACCATTTATTAATTGATTGGTCGGTCAGTCTATTTAGTTGTTTTATGAGCAGATTCTAGATATGTTATTTAGTTGATTGGAAGCAACTTCTTCTCTGATGGACCAATCTCTACTTCCAAGGATGTCATGTAAGGAACAGTAAATATGATTAGTTTGGTCAATTGTTCCATAGAATAAAGCATTCGAGCTTTTCTTGGGATTGACAATTCTTTGGCAGTATAATGTTGGGTTGGTGGACGAGGAGTACTGGGTGTTGAATTGAAACTTCTAATAATTTCTTGCATGGACACTTATGTTTCTTTTCTAAAATTCATTCTTTCATTATTGATCTTTGGTTAGTAGCAAGAATCAAGATGATAATCATCTATTCCTAATTGCTTTAGGTTGAAGGTTTGCTGAATTTGAGAAGTGTTGATCCTTTGCCTTTTTTTGCAAGGCTGAGAGGATGAATTGTGGAGACCAGGTTTTGTTTGAAATGGGATAATCTTTTGTTTATTGCATTCTGGATAGTAAATGGTTCCATTAGTGTTGACCCAATCATCATCATCATCATCATCATCATCATAATATTAAAGCAAGAGGATCACTATTAAGTTCTCTTTCTTTTATGGTCAGAAATTGGTTAAAGCAAAGACCTTTTCCTTAATGAAATAATTCTTCATGTTATTTATCACTGACTTTTTCCTTTTCAGCGTACTTTGTTGCACACTCACTTGGAAATACGTTTCTTGCATATGCATTTCTGTTGACTTGGTGTGTATGTCTGCTTGAAGTTTGTGTCTATGTTAAATTGGTATATTTGAAGAATTTCTCTCACGTTTACTTTGTGTTTATATCATATAGATTGATGTCATCTAGATGGTAACATATTTGGTACTTGCAGGATAGGTTCTTTTCCAAAAAAAATATTTGTTTTCCACACTTCTTTTTTGTGGTAACATTTTCCTTTTGCCAAAACTTTTCCAAATGTTATAACATGTAGTGTTTTCACTTATAAAGTGATGTTGTGGATGGCTCATCAATAGATTTATCTTTCCATTAAATTGGTTAACAAGATGATTTTGGATTTCGCGGTGGATTGGCAGTTGCATCTTTCCTCATGGAACGCGATCTCTTTGTTGGAGCATGTTGTCTAACGATGATAAATACATAGAAGCTGGTCAGTTTACATAATGTAAGGTGTTTGGGCTTCTTGGAGGAGTGGTGATCTATTATGCAGTCTTTCTTTTGAACTCTGAAGTATCTTTGTTGACATCTTCAGCATGGGCAATGGACTGAAATTTTGAAGATTTCTAGGCTTTTTGTTGTTTTAATTTTAGTTTGTCTTCAGTTGATTATATTCAGGGAGCAGTGAGATAATTATTGTCGAGTTCTAATTCTTCTAGAGGTTGAAGTTTTACCAGGTTTGAGGAGTGATGATCTATTGCGTTCTTCTGTGGGGCTGATTGACGATTGTTTGAGATTGGACAAGCAGCAGCTTGGTGGATTCTAGGCAGTATTGAAATTTTGAAGATTTGTAGGCTTTTTGTAGTTTTCATTTAAGTTTGTCTTTAGTTGATTCACTTCAGGGAGCAGTCAGATAATTATTGGCAAGTTCTAATTCTTCTACAGGTTGAAGCTTTGCCGGCTTTGAGAAGTGGTGATCTATTGCGTTCTTCTGTGGGGCTGACTTGATGATTGTTTGAAATTGGATGAGCAGTCACTTAGTGGATTCTAGGCTGATCTGAATGAAGTTTGTTCTCTGCTTCTGCTTTTTCTTGGTTTTGGTGAGATGATTAGGGCCTAGTTCTCTCTCCTTTGATGCAAACCTCTTGTGGTTTGATGTGGGCTTTCTTCAGTCTGTGATGGTTCTTTCTAGCTCCATAATCTTTATCTCATTTAACAAGATCTTCTTCCTTTAGAGATTCTGTTGGCTTTTCTTGTTCTTGGAAGATGAATAATCATTGACTACCCTCCATTTTAGGGATCGTTTGTGAGTCTGCAAAGCTTGAGGTCTACTAAGTGCTGGCTTGTTTCTCCTCATTCTTGTAATGCATGCTGCAATCACAAAATTGACTGGTAAATCATACAGTTATTGCATGTTATCTGTCTTGCTTCCCCCCAACCCCCAAAAAAAAAACAACCGGCACGAATGCTAGCTTCACACAATTCCCGGGGCTTTCATTCTATATGATTGATGTGTTTTCTTTTGGTATAGAACCTTTGGTGGAACTTTTCCATTTACACTCCTCCTTTGATTTGATTGATGGATTGATCCATCCTTCTGTTGTTTCGTGAGCTGTTTCTGGATTTTTATAATCCATTGGATTGGCAGTAGCTTTTTTTTTTTTTTTTTTGCTTCACATAGCAATCTCTTTGATTGAGGATGTTGTCTAATGAATGGTACATATGATGAAGTTGGTCAATTTTTACTAAGAGTAGCTGAGCTTTTTTGAGTTTGACGATCTCTTCACATCTATCTTTGGTTGGGTTGGTGGATGAGCAGTGTTCTTGATTATCTTCAGGACTGGGTGAAGAACTGCAATTTTGATAAACTCCTGCTGCGTAGGCACTTGGTGAAGAACTAAATTTTGATGATCTATTGCCTTTTCTGTGTTGACTGAGTTGATGAATATCGGCGTCTGGGCTTTGTTCAACATTGGACAAGCTCCCACTTCTTCAATTTTGGTTCTTTTGATGTGTTCACTCTCCATGTGTATTTATATGGATCAGTCCCTAATCAATTGATATTTTGGCCATGCTTTAATGATAATGTGTGCAAGAACTAGTGAGGTTTGATGTCCTCTCTCATTCCTTTGATGCAAACCACTTCCGGTTGAATGTGGACTGTCTTCGACCTGTGATGGTTCTTCCTAGCTCCATAATCTTTATTTCATTTGACAAGATCTTCTTTCTTTTGAGATTCTATTGGCTTTTCTTGTATTTGGAAGATGAATAATCATTGACTATACTCCATTCTTTTAATGCATGCTGACCACATAATACCCAGGGAGTACATTCATACGATTGATGTGTTTTCTTTTGATACAGAACCTTTGGTGGAACTTTTTTTTTTATCAGGTGATTCTTATGCTTTAGGTGGTTGGTGAGGAGTTGTTGTGGACATTGTTAGTGTTTATGCTCCTCCTTTGATTTGATTGATGGATTGATCCCATCCTTCTGTTGTTTGACAGGCTTTTTCTAGATTTTTATAATGCAGTGGATTGGGAGTAGATTTTTTTTCTCACGGAGCGATCTCTTTGATTGAGGATGTTGTCTAAGGAATGGTACATATGATGAGATTGGTCAATTATCACTTAGAATAACTGAGCTTTTCTTGAGTTCTACGTTCTCTTCACGTTTATCTTTGGTTGGGTTGGTGGATGAGCAGTGTCCTTGATTATCTTCAGGACCGGGTCAAGAACTGAAATTTTGGTGGACTCCTATGGCGTAGGTGTTTTGCCAGATTCTAGAAGTGATGATCTATCGCCTTTTCTTTGTGGCTGAGTTGATGAATTTGTGGTGTCTGGGCTTTGTTCCAAATTGGATAGGCTCCCACTTCTTGGATTTTGGTTCTTTTGATGTCCTCACTCTCCATGTGTATTTATATGGATCAATCCCTAATCAATTGATATTTTGGCCATGCTTTAATGACAGGGTGTGCGAGAAGTAGCTTGACTATGATGCAAACCTCTTCTGGTTGCAGAAACTCCCTGTTGCTGAGATCCTTGAGGGTTTCACCTGGCTTCTTTGGGGCGATGCCTGTGGTCATTGGAATTGTCTTATTGATCGACCGATCGGTCTTTGCATTATTGTTTTTACCAGCTTATTCTGGATTCTCGTTATTCGGTGCTTTAGTGTGGCTTATTTCCTCTTGGATCATATCTCTCTCATTTGAGGGGGAAGTGTTTGTTTTAGCTCCTCCTCTGATCCTTAATCACTCTATGGACTGACTTCTATACAATTGTTTTATGAGCAGCTCCTGGATTTTGTTATTTGGTGAATTCACAGTGGATTCTTTCCCCTTGGAGTGAACTGTTTGTCTGGGGATGTCAAGGATGATGAATACTATGACATTGGTGTTTGTTTCATAAACATGGATGTTCGGGCTTTTTGGGGGACTGATCATCATTTTTCTGTCTTTTCTTTGGTTGAGACAATCGATTATTAGTCCTTGATGTCACATCTAAGACTGGGGGATAGACTCAAATTTACTGGTTTTGATGGGAGTTTGTTCTTCAGTTTTTATCTTTGGGAGTTCTCTCACAGGTAGGAGTCTTGCCAGACTTGACATGTGGTGATCTGCTACGAGCTGATGATTGTCTGAAATTGGATAAGTTCTATGGTTTCACGAGGCAATTGTTAGTTTGAATGAAATTTGTTCTCTAGTCCCATAATGTTCGAATTAATACAAAAACCGATTATGATTCCTTGGCAGTGGTTGATGTATGATCTTCGATGGTTCTTTCTTTGCATGGTGTACTCGCCCCAACTGTTCAGTTTTTAATCCAGATCTGCTTTGTCTTAATTTTATTGACGTTCGAAAGCTGGTCTCTCCCTCCTAGAAGTAGTCTGTCCTTTGTGTCTTCATACTTCTGTCTCATTGGGCATTTATGAGTGTTAAGTCGGTCTGGTTCTGTATATGCAATGTTATTTTCCGAAGGTTACTCCTCGTCCCTCCTCTGCACTCTGCCGTGTTGTGGGCATCGTTAGGGTTTGCACTCCTCTGGTTTGATTGATTGATCTTTCTAAGTTTAAATGTATTATGAGCTGATTCTGGTATTCACTATTCTGTGAATTGGCAGTGACTTCTTTCTTCTAGGAGTGATCATTTTGTCAGCAAGGATGTTGTACGGCAATAAAAACAATGCAAGTGGTCAGTTGGTTGCATAGAATACACATTTGGGCTTTTTGGAGGACTAATGGAACTGATTCCAGGCATTACCTAGTTTGCTTCGCCTTTCTTTTCACATGACTTCTGTGTTTTCTTTTGGTACAGAGCAAGAGATCATTTTCTGTTCTATCCATGCCGGTGGTTCTTTGAGTTGTTGGACTCAGTCAATGGCCATATAGATGTCTAAATTGTAGGTTTTCTTTGGTTATTGGGACTTTGAATGTTTATTGCTGACAGAATCGGTTTTACTTCAGGGCATACCGGTAATATCTTATCTTGAAATGATGTACATCATATATCTATCACAATTTGCATTCTTAATCTTTCTTATTTTGTTTCTATTTGTTAATGGATGATGATACCTGATATTAGTTGTTATTTGGCATATTAGAGCCTACTTTCTCTTCGGGATTGGATGGAGAAGTTTTGATTTGCATGTCTTACCTTTTTCTTTGATGGAACTATCCTGAATGTTATTTATCATGGACTTTTTCAGGTTCAACGTACTTCGTCGCGCATTCATTGGGAAATACGTCTCTTGCATATGCATTTGTTTTGACTTGGAGTGTATGTCTGCTTGAATATTGTCTAAATAGATGTTTTTTTTTTTTGTGGTAAGGTAAGTAGTTAATATAAGGGGGAAAGGTCAAACTGTACAACCAACCGACTCCAAAAACTAACACTTGGAATGAACATGCTCATTATGAGTGTAAGGGAGCCGAGGAAAAAGGGCAACAACCAAAAGGAGAGCCAGAGCCAAGAGCCAAACGACAAACGCCAGGCAAAACGACCTAGAAACCAACGAGACACCTAGCCAAGTGGTCTAGGATTAGGGGAGGAGAAAATAATATGATCCAAATCCCACGAACGCTGCATCTGCCTGTTTCTAGTGGAGTCCTCAACATTCTTATAGGTAATAGCCTTATCCTTCACGATCCTGATGAGATGATTCTTCATGGCCGGAACAGAAATCGGCTCTACTCTAAACAGAATATTGTTCCTGTTTTTCCAAATGATGTGGCAAAGTGCACCAAAGGAATAGCAAGCCAGGTATTTAAAAAACTCCCTTCTTGAAAGAGCGGTACTAGCCTAGCTAAGGGTTTCCGCCCAAGTTCTATTGACCCAAGGGAGATTGCACCTGGAAGCCCAAAAAAAAGCAATACTCGAAGTAACGCGACATCCAAAAAAGAGATGCTCGATAGAGTCAGGCACCTCGTTGCAAAAGGGGCAGGTCGCAGCATCAATTTTGCCGTGAGACATAACTAAAGCCTGAGTCGGCAGCCTCCGCTTGGTAATGATCCACAGGTTCAGTTGGTATCGAGGCAGGGAGGCATTGCTCCAGATGAGTCGATGCCAAATGACTCTCCTTCTTCCGCCTTATGGACTCCCAAGCTGAAGCCACTGAAAACATGCCCGACGACTCCTCCTTCCAACAAAACCGATCCCGCATGTCAGTCAATGTGGGAAGAGGCGAACCCCAAGACTCAATCTCTGATCTGATAGCTCGTCCATCCTCAGAGAAGAGGTCAGCAACCACAGCTTGTCTAGGGAGGCCTGAGCTATAGATGAGGGAATCCGTATAGAATAAATTCAACGGACCCCTTGGGTGCCAATTATCGAACCAGAGTGATGTTGTTAAACCATCACCTATCCTCCAGTGGAAACGGAGCCGGCATTCACTCCTGAGTTGTAGTAGTTTCTTTTAAGCCCAAGAGCAATAGGATGGCTGCTTCACAACCCAGAAGTTCTTGATTTTTAAGAAGGTCGAATGAACCCACTTACACCAAAGCGATTCCTTGTCTGAAAACAAGTTCCAAATATGCTTGAGCATAGTCGCCTTATTGCTTTCTTGCAATCTCCGAATACCAACCCCCCTTCCCTTTTAGGTAGACAAACATCCTCCTAGGAAACTTTGGCACCTCCTCTGCCCAAATTAGGTCATTTCCAAAGGAATTGTCTAAGGATACACTCAACCTGGTCGAGGACTGTAGCGGGGATAATAAAGACACTTGCCCAAAATGCCTGAATGGCATGAAGAACTGCCCTGATCAGCTGAAGACGGCCAGCTAAAGAAAGGAATCGATGAGTCCAAGACTGCACTCGGGAGGTGATGCGTCTAATAAGTTCAGCATAATCCACTTTTCCAAGCCTCTTCGTGATGATTGGAACACCAAGGTAGCGCACTGGGAGAATACCCTCACCAAACCCAAGTTCCAGAAGGATTTGATTCCTTAAGGGCGACGGGCCTCCCGAAAGGAACACCTCACTTTTCCTTTGATTCGGTATAAGGCCACTCCAAGAGGAAAACAACTGGATACTCTCGTTCAGAAGCTTCACAGATGGCAGGTGACCCTCACAAAAAAGGAAAACATCATCTGCAAAGAACAAGTGCGAAAAGCAAGTAGGCTTGCATCTCCAAAAGAATCTGAATTCCGGCTGAAGCGAGCTCCTCCCAATAATCCCCGAGAGCACCTCCATGACCAGCGTGAATAAATAGGGAGAGATGGGATCTCCCTGTCGCAAGCCGCGCCCACTAGGGAAAAACCCATGTAGCTCTCCATTCAATGCAATGGAGAATCGAGGAGTCCGCACACAAGTCATGATAAGGTGAACCAGCCAATTAGGGAACCTAAAGGCATGGAGCACTTTCTCAAGGAATCTCCAGTCCACGGTGTCATACGCCTTCCTGAAGTCGACTTTAATAGCACACCTCGGAGAGTAGGGTTCGGCATGGAAGCCAGAAAAGAGTTCTTACGCTAAAAGAATGTTGTCCCTAATTCGCCGCCCTTTGACGAATGCGCTTTGAGTCGGGCTGACAAGATGCCTAAGCACGGCAGCAACTCTATTAGCCAATACCTTGGTGATAATCTTGTACACCGTGTTGCAACAAGCAATAGGCCTGAAATCATCAACCGTAGTTGCATTGTGGACCTTAGGAACCAACACCAAGATGGTGTTGTTCACTTCTTTGAGGAGTCTCCTCGAGCTAAAGAAATCTCTAATGGCATCCGTAACCAGCTGACCCACCGTGTCCCGATTCTCCTTGAAGAACTCTACTGTGAAACCATCCGGCCCCGGTGCCTTCCCCCTAGCCAGAGAAAAAAAAGAGTGTCCCGAATCTCAAGCTCGGAGACTGGCCTAGCAAGAAATGTAATGTGATCCTCATTAAGTTGTGAATGGATAACCTCCTAAATCTCTGAGACCGAAGGAATATCTGGGTCTAGTCGCGGCAAGAGGAGCTCTTGGAAATAATCCACAAAATGCTGCTGAACTAGTTGAGGCTCAGTAATTTGGCTACTCGAGGAGTCTACTACTGAGAGGATTCTATTCCTCAAATGTCGCCTATTAACAAACTGGTGAAAGAACTTCGTGTTTCGGTCACCTTCCTTAAGCCATCTGATTCTAGCTTTCTATCTAAAAAACGATTCCTCCTGAGAACGGAGCTCTAGGAAGGACTTGCGCTGATCCCTCTCCAAATCTGCAAGCACCTCGCTGGTGGGATCAAGGAAGAGGTTGACTTGGGTCTGCTTCAAGGCTTCCCTCGCTTCACTAGTCCTAACGGATATATCGGCAAACGAATTCCTATTCAGCTGCTTGAGCCGCCCTTTCAAAGCCTTCAGTTTAGAAACCAACCTAAACATAGGCACACCTGAAGACGGAGCCTCCCAAACTTGGTTTACAATTAAATCAAAGTCCGGGTGTTGCATCCAAAAGTCGAAGAACTTAAACAGTCTCCTTCGGACAACTGGGTTCTTTATTTTCACCACAATAGGTGAATGGTCAGAAACCCCAGGCGCTAGGAAGGAAGCCTCTTAGTAAGAAAACACTTGACTCCAACACGGATTAATCAAGACCCTGTCAATCTTCCTCACCTTGCGTGAAGGGCCCGAAGAAGTCGACCAAGTGTACCGAAGACCCACATAGTGAAGATCCTCCAGCTCAGCCTGATCAAGACACTGGCCGAATTCATCGAAACACGGCAGTCACAGGTCCGAACCCCCCAGCCTGTCCGAGGGATCCTTAATAGCATTAAAATCTCCCATAACTAGCCAAGACAGGCTTTGCATAGAAGAACTTCTAGCCACCAGGTCCTCCCATAGCGGCCGCCGAGAAGAAAAGGAATGTTCAGCATAAATAATTGAGACATATCAAGCCAGTATCTAGTCATCTCAGACACCCATCAGACACCCATGTATCGCTTGATCTGTAGTAGCAACTTCATCAAAAGAGACAGAAATAGAATTCCAGCCAACCCAGATCTTAGCCCGATTGGAAGGTCCATAATTAGCTCACCAACACCAATTTGCCAACAAACTTTCGAACTCGGCATTGAAAAGGTTGAGGGGAACTTTGGTTTCAACAAGCCCAATCATGGACAATCGGTTAGTTAAGACTAGATTCCTCACCTCTGCCTACTTAAGCGGGGCACCAAGCCCTCTAATATTCCAACACCCTATGTACATATTTACAAAAGGAAGAGGAGAGAGATTACCTCTTTTTAGAGGAGCTACGCCTTGTGGTAGGCTGATGAGGCCAAGCCGCCGAAGGGGACGGATCCGGAGCTAAGGCAAGAATCCTATCTTGCAATGTGGAAGGAGGAGGATCCGGATCTTTGGAGGGCCTCTTGTCCACCATCTCCTTAGGAGATGTACAAGGGGAGAGGAGATCTTCATCTTCTGGGGGGGTGATGATGTTGTCCGAGCCCTCCACCCTCTCTCCCGTTCTAGGCAGCAAGGGGTTGACAGGCTCTGAAGGAACGACATTCTCATTCCTTGAAGGAGGAGCATCATCAGCCGGCTCAAAAATGGTCAGTTGACCTCTAGGGCTTTTGCGCGAATAAGTAGCAGGTAGTCTCTTCTCAACTGCCACAGTCTTCAGATTCAAAGACCTCCCATCATCACTCGGACAAGCAAGACCGGTCGAGTTGCCTTCCATCGGATGGGTGAGCTTCTTCTTCTTACCCATGACCTTTTGCCAACCCTGATTAGGATTTGATGAGCCAAGGGCAAGGGGCTGAGATGGGTTCGAAGCAGGCTGAGATGGGTCCAATGCAGCTGGGATAGGAACGGGGGTAGGGATTTTGACACACTTGTGACCAAAAACCCCACACTTGGGGCATTCCACTGGCCTCCATTCAAACTCAATAGCAATGGTCCTCGAGACCCCTTCAACAATCACTTCAACCGAGGAGGGCGTTGGCTGGTTTGCTTTGATCTCCACGCAGACCCGAGCAAATGAGAGCATCCTCTCTCCCTCTGTGCATTGATCAACAAATAATGGCTTGCCAACGGAGCTAGCAATAGCTTCCATCGCCTATGCGGACCATAGGTCAAGGGGAAGATTCTTAAGCCTTATCCAAACCGGGACGGTGGATTGTTCGGTTTTCTTCAACTCCATGAGCGGTTTCCATTGCTGCAAGATGAGAGGGATCCGAGCAACAGTGATAAGGCCCTCTTCTAGAATTTTCCTGCTGTATTCCGGGTCCGGTACATGAAAGTAGTAGAAGTCTTGATTGTTGGCCAGCACGTCGACAAGTTTTGGGCCCCAAGTGTTCTTCAACGCCTGCTCCGTAAGCTTGAAAGGAAGTCTTTTCCCTACGAAATAACCAACGAGAAACTCTTTCCACTTGGGATCCGCTGCTTGTAGCACTTCTCCCGACAAACTCACAATCGGTTTACCCTCCACAAACTCGGGAGGAACATAAGGTAGTTCATACCCTTTTGCTGCCAACCGTGCCACATTAGCCCAAGATTGGGCTTGAGGGGGCTTGGACGAGCTCACAGGTTTGCTAGGGGTTTGCTTTCTGGGAACCTGAGAGCGGCTCCGACCCCCGAACCGGTCGTCCCGCGAAGGCCCAGCATTGCGGCCACGCACGGCGCCATCTCCAACCAGAGAAGACCCCTCTATAGGCCGGGGCTTTTGGGCCAAAATCCCAGCATCCATCACTACAGGGTTGTGTGAAGGAGAGCTCAGGTCCTTTCCGCTAGAGTTACCTAGGTGAAGTTCGTTCGAGGAGGACGCCATGCAGTCCAGCAGAAACACCGCCGCCTACCCAACCTTCTACAGACCAGCCAAGGTAAGAAGATCCATACCAGTGCCGTTAAGCAGAGAGGAGGGAAGCTACGGGCCCCCACACCCACCGCGAAGGCCGCGTTCAGCTCCCTGTTCGGCTCGAGTGTCGCAACAGTAGGTCCAGCGATGATGCAGCAAACTAGAGGTGAACAGGACAACGGGAAGCTCCACGAAGAGGAAATGAGGGACCGAACCGTTCGGTGAGGAGGAGGGTCGTCCCAAGAGGGAGGGATTCACCAAAAGACGGGCGAGATCGAAGGCTGAAACGCCCAGGCTAAGCAGACCCCACAGTCGGTGAACAGTGAAAAAATCGCCCTCTTAGAGAGAGACGATGAACAGTATATCGGGAGAGAACAAATGACCGCTTTTGTCTAAATAGATGTTAAATTTGGTTTATTTGAAGAATATTTTGTCAGGTTTCCTCTGTTAATATTTGATGAGATTGATGTTGTCTGGATGGTAATTTCTTATGCTGAGATGTTATTTTCATTCGACCTATTGCCTCTTTTTTCTCTATGTTATCTGAAACTTGTAGGCTATGTTCTTTTCCAAAAAAAATATTTGTTTTTCACTGTTTTTTGCGGTAACATTTACCTTTTGCCAAAACTTTCCCTAAGGTATAGTATGTTATGTTTCACTTGAATAGCGATGTTGTTGGATGGTTCATCAATAAATTGATCTTTCCATATAATCGTTTATCAAGATCGGTATGCATTTCAGTGAACTGGCGGTTGCATCTTTCCTCTTGGAGTGATCTCTTCATTTGAGCATGTTGTCTAATGATGATAGATACATAGAAGCTGGTTAGTTTTCATAGAATAAGGTACCTGGGCTTCTTGGAGGAGTGGTGATATTATGCAGTCTTTGTTTGCTTGAGTTTTGAAGTAGTAGTCTCTGATCACATCTTCAGGACAGGTGATGGACTGAAACTTTGAAGATTTCTAGGCATTTTGTAGTTTTGATTTAAGTTTGTCTTCAGTTGATTATCTGCAATGTGAGATTTTAGATGGAGAGAAATTGTTCTTCTCATTCATATCTTCTGGTGCTTTACAATGTTGTATTTATAGGCTAATACACAGATAAATCCTAGCAAACAAAAATAAAGGAAAGAAAGCCTAAAAAAGGAGAAAAGCTAAAATCCCACGATTTGTGGGTTAACAGTTATAATCCCATGATTTGTGGGATTTAATCAGAATCAAATCATAATCAAATCATAATGAAAAACCTCCTAAAAAATCCTATGTATTTACAGCCATGTAATCTGTCTATTTACAGTTCAACATGCAGGGTGCAGTGAGCTAATCATTATCAAGTTCTAAAGACTCTACATGTTGAAGTTTTGCAGGGTTTGAGAAGTGTTCTACTGCGTTCTTCTGTAGGGCTGAGTTGACAATCATTTGAAATCAGACAAACAGCCGCTTTGTGGATTCCAGGCAGTTACTGGTTTCAATGAAATTTTTTTTTCTGCTTCTGCTTTTTTCCGTGTATGGTGAGGTGATTAGGGCCTAGTTCTCTTTTCCTTCGATGCAAGCCTCTTCTGTTTTGATGTGGACCTTCTTCAATATGTGATGGTTCATCCCCGATTTCATTTAACAAGCTCTTCTTTCTTTGAGCCTCTATTGGCTTTTGTTGTTTTTGAAAGATGAATTATCATTGAGTATCTTCCATTGTAGGGATTGTTTGAGCCTGGAAAGCTTTTATGATCTAGAAAGCTTGAGATCCACTAAGTTTTGGCTTGTTTCTCTTTGTTCTTGTAATGCACGCTAAAATCACTAAATCTATTGCTGGTAAATTATGGAGATATTGCAAGTGCAATTTATTCGTCTGGCCTTCTTTTTTTTTTTTTTTCCTGAATACTAGCTTCACACAATTTAGTTAGCTTAGGCTTTCATTCTATATGATTCATGTGTTTCTTTTGGTACAAAACCTTCGGTGGAACTTTTTCACTTTTGCAAGTAACTATCTAGCATTTTCGTTTCCATATAAATCAGTAAGGAGGATCCTTGTGCTCCCACTAGGGGAAAAAAATTCTCATGTAGATCTATTTTTTTCCAGCTAAATTAACCTTATTTCTTTTTTCACCTTAAAAAATTCCAAGTTAATGAAGAGGAATGTCGTTGCAAGCATTTTGTGTATAGCTCAATTTCCCTTTCACTTTCCCATTATTTAGTTTCTGATTCTAATCACAATGCTCCATCGGTGATGAATCAACCTGGTTTGTGTTTGAAGTGTATGACTATTTTAACTAACTTTCAGGGGAATGACTCGACTTAGGAAGCTTTTACTTTTTTGCTTCTCCTAGGGGTATTTTTAGGTGCCGGTTCAAGTCTCTCTTTGATGATGTCGTGCTCTCACTCGTTTGTGAACTTCACTGGATGAAACTACGATTACTGCAACAGTCTTATGTCCAAGGCTAAGTCTAGTTGTTGCTTTGCTTGATCATTTGGGGCTTTTACTTTTGCTTCTTCTGGGGGTATTTTTGGTAAAAATGATAGAGTGCCAGTTTAAGTCTTTCTCTTCGATGATGTTGTGCTCTCATCTTTTTCTGTGAACTTTATTGGACAAAACTACAATTGAGTCCCGTTTGTAAGATTAAGTCTAGTTGCTTTGCTTGGTTACATGAATGCACACATTGATGGCAGTTTGACTTATGCAGTAGAGACATAGTTTGTCTATTTGTTCTTTATCTTATCAGATGCTTGTACCTTGTACTTGTGAGATGAGAAACTGAATGCATGTATTCTTTAACATCATGGCAGATTATACTTTTCCACTTTCAGGGTTGGTGTAGTCTGTAGAAGCTTTCTCTTTGGGATGCTCTTTATATTGAATCTCCAGTTGATATAAATTTGACTGACAAACTAGTTTTATATTGTTTGTGTATTGAAATCAAGAGTTACTTGGCCAGGAGTTCATTCAATTCCTCTACATGGATTCACAACTCATTCTCTTGAAGCTTGTGTTCTATTATCATTGTTTGCTGAGGAAGTTGGCTCTAATTTGTGCCATTAAAATTTTATCTGCAAGGATCTTGGGAATATGCTTGTGGGGATGCGTGGAGTGGATGGTTTGGATGTTTTTTTGCCATCTTTCACATGCTCGCTCTTTGAATGAGATGGTGCACTCGACATGTTGCTTTTGGTAGGGTTTGTGTGTTGTTTGAGTTGTGCATAAGTTGGCTGATGTTGACCTTCAGGAGAAAAACTAACTATTTTGAAGACCTCGCAAAGAAATTGCGCCTTCCTGCAGGATGTGCGGAGCTTGTATAATTCAGCATGTATTTTTGGAGACTTCAACATATTTCTGTCTATTGTCAGTTTGCTTAGTTTGTTGAGCATATTGTGCTACGTTGCATCTTGGCACAAATATGACTGTCGTGGTTGGCAAAAAATCAAGCATGATTGTGCAGATAGCATTTGTTATCATTTTGGTCAGGCTGTGATGTGCTAACTCTTGGAAGTGGGGTCCTTGGCCCATGATCTGTATAGACTTAAAATTTTTGAGATTTGCCAAATGAGAGGTGGCCATCTTCTTGCAGCTAGTCTTGGAATTTCATTTTTGGCATCTAATTGTGGGTGTTCTCAGTAGGGTTTTCTAACTGTAGATATTTTGAGTGTTTGCAAACCAGTAATCATGGGCATTATGGAATTGGCATCTCTTCTTATCTCTTTTTGAAATTTTCATTTTATAAACTATCCAGGGGACATGACTGTTTGTACACTGGCTGGTTAGGCCCTTGGTGTTTTTTTGGTGTGCCAACGCCTCTTGTGCTGGCTTTGGTCCTTGTGCTTGCCGCTTGGCGTTTTTTTATCGGCTTCCTTCCACTCTTTATGAGCATGTTCATTGGGAGTGTAAGTTTTTGAAGCCGAGAGTTGTTTAGTTTTTATGTTCCCCTTTTATCATATTTATTACCTTTACCAAAAAAAAAAAAGAACTATCCAGGGGACATGTGTCTTCACTTTTTTCCATATGAATGTTTTGCAGAGGCAATTGGAGCCTTATAAAACTTAGATTCCTGTGGCAGCAGGGACGTTTCTGCACAGATTTGAGGTCTCATCATATTTACCCTGGATAGCATCTTCGCAGCTCCTCCTAGGATAGTAGTATGTTCTTACTGGTCAAAGTGTTGGATTCTCTGTCAATGTCATGATGCTCCTGTTGCTTGAACAACATCTGTGGTTAACATGTACTCAATTTCAGCTGCTTGATCTTTGATTCAGTCGGGCAATAAAATTGACTATTCCCAGCACTGGTCAGTGTATTCAGCAAAGCTCCACTACACTGCCTTTTGTGTTGACTTCTCCCTAGCATTAATCTATGATCTCTGATGTAAAGTCAGCAAAGTCTATAACATTGAGCTTTATGATAAGCCGCCGCAAAGCTCCATTCCACTGCCTTATACAGAACATTAATTAATCTGTTGAGAAGTTCAATTGCTAGTATTATTACCGTATAAAGTCGCTGCATATATTTAATTCGATATGATTCTTGGGTACTAAGTTGAAAATTTAATATTTTAACATAATTATTCTCAGTTATGATTTGCCTCTCATACGGTATTCAGAAAGGGATGAAGGAGTTCAATCATCTTTTCTTATGTAATGTCAAGGTTAGATGATTCTGCTTGTGAGTAAAAGTAAGTTGCACTATTGATATGCTGTCCAGCTCTAGCTCTTTCTTTGCCATAGAAATCAGGAAGGGAGGATCCTTGTGCTCCCACTATGAGAAGGATATCCTCATGTAGAGCTATTTCTTTTCGCCAGATTAATGCAATTACTTTTTTCACCTTGCAGTTTCTTCTGAGTTAATTGAGAGGAATGCTGCTGTAAGCATTTTGTGTATGGATTAATTTCCGTTTCACTTGTCCCTTATATTGGTAGTTTCTGATTGTGGATTCGTAGGTGTGGCTGGCTTTTTGTTGTAAGCATGAGTACCTTAGCAAATTTGGCCACATGGACATCGGGTATTTTCCCATTACCAAGTCTTTTTTTGATTTACATGCTTCATTTTGCCAGTTGAATCTTTTGGTATGTTTTTCAGTTAAGATTAACAGATTATACCAATTTTTAACAATAGGAAACCTCTTTTTTCTTAATAACTTTGCTTGCATTTCCTTTCTATTTAACAATAGGAAACCTCTTTGTTAAATTTTGGCGACCTGTTTAGTCATTTATTGCATTAAAAAATCAGGGATTGATTTTAACCCCTAAAAAAGAAAAAAAAAAATTAATTACATAGCATGTAGTTTTAGATACATTTATTTTTAATTTGCATTTACGGTGGGCCGGTGACAAATGGGTTCGAATTGATAGTTCAAAACTTTAATTTGATGAGTTGGACTAAGCCCACGAAGGGAGTAAATTGGCCCAAGCCCATATCCTCGGGGAGATTTTACGGATTTATCTGTGTGATTTCAATTCAAAAACAAATATTGCGTTTGGAAAAAAATGGATCGATTTGGAAAAATTAAAAACTCTAATCCGTCGCCTATAAATAGGTTAAAACGCGTTTAAGTGAGCCACACATATGGATACATACGACCGCCACCGGAAGGAAAAGAGAACACATTCACGAGGAAGAGCTCTCTCCCTCATTCTCGTCACCCGCGTCATGATCTCACCCCCTCATCAATAGACACGCTGCTCCACCTCTCTTGCGAACTCCAGGAGGACATTCGCAAAAAGGGCTTCTCTATTTCAAAACCAGCACAACACAGAGAAAAACGGGAGATACACTTAGGGTGCGTTTGGGAAGACTTTTGGGAAAAAGTCTTTGAGAAAATGTAAAGGCCTTTGAGTTAAGGGTGTTTTTCAAAATGCAAAGTGTGTTTGGTAAATTTATTTGTGAAAGTCCATTATGAAATATCTTTGTGCAAAATAGTGTTTGGGTAAATTAAATTTGTAAAATACTTTTATTATAAAAAAAAAAAAAGGAATGTTGGCCGGCCAAGGCTTCGCTGGTTATCGCCGGCCAAGGGCTTCACCGGTCATCTCGGCCAAGGGTAGGCAATCCGGCGATTGCGGGGGGCGTGGTCGCGACCTCCGTGGAGGTCGCCCGAAGCATGGCCGGTGAAGCGGATCTGGTCTCTACTAGATCCGCGTCGCGACCTCCGCGAAGGTTGCGGTCGGCGACCCATTTGGTCGCATCGCGAAGGTCGCGACTAGATGGGTCGCACAAAGGTCGCGACCTCCGTGGAGGTCGCTTGAAGCACGGCCGGCGACACGATCCGCGTCGCGACCTCCGCAAAGGTCGCCTGAAGGTCGCGGCCGGCGACCAGATCTACAACCAAATGGGTCGTAGTCGCGACCTTCGCGGCGACCTCTCGAGCGGGGTCATGCGACTCTCGCCGAAGGGTCACGTGGCCATGGCGGAGGTTGTGGTGCGGCGGGTCGGCGTGGTGGGCGTGACGGTTGCCGGCGATTGCGTGCCCTTCATCGGCAACCGCTCACGAAGAAGAAAGAAGAAGAAGATGAACAGTCAGGGTAAAAAGGGAAAAACGAAAAATCAACGGGGACAATTTGGGAAGGAAATTTTTTATTTAAGCTTAGCTCTCAGCATGCCGAGAAGGCTGAAAGCCCAAGGCAGCCCCCCACCTGCCTTGGGCTTTCAGCCTTGGGAATGCTTGGCATTCCCTAAATGGGGTTTGGAAATTTTTACCAAACACCCACAAATTAGCCCAAAGAGCTTTGGGGGTTCAAAGTGGCTTGCAAATGCCACTCCCAAACGCAGCCTTAGAGGTTGTTGTTCCACTCTTTGCCCCCGGAGACATGAGACGTGCGTCCGTCGCACCGTGTTTCAGTCTCCCTCACGGATCTGGTTAAGTTTTGCTGCAGAACATACACCTCCCTCTCCGTGCTGGCCCGGGTGTCAACCCGGAGTTGTCGCACCACGAGCGACAAGAAGCCGAGCGCACTGTGAGCAGAGCCGTGTCCTCACTGAAACAGAACAACGAAGTTTCTATTTTTGTAGGGCTCCCGTGATTTCTTGTTGTTCTGAGAAGCTCACCTAGCCGACCGTTACTCAAGGCACACTACCAGGGCCACCACCGCAACCTTTCCTTGGTGGATCACCACAATGTTGATCCATTGGTTGGGAATCTTTATTGGCCGAGAAACCATCGAGCCATCACGTGAGACCAAGAGGTGAATTTTGCTCCATTATCACAAATCTATTGGCCAAAATAAGGAGCATCTATTGAAATTCATGGCCACGTGATCTAGAGCCTAAAATTCCAAAGAAAGAGTCAACATAAAGGAAGTGGAAATTGGAGATTTCAGTTGCACGTCCGTCACCACAATCCAGATCCTACGTTGGCAGTTCTCTGTCTTCGACGATAACAAAGAAACACCCACTTTAGACCTGAGACCCATCTGCAGTGCCGAGCCTCCCCCACGAGCTATTCTCGGTCATCCCTTGCGAGCCTTCCGTCATTCAAATTTGGAAATGGTATCCAAGTGATATTGCAATTTAGGTAATAATTTTCATCAAATATGAATCTTTAAACGATGCTATTGTATTCACAAAATATCGAGTATCTTTTTAAATTAGGGACAATGTGCATACGATTGACAGTTTGATTTTCGCGCTCGAAATTTAATTTGCAATCGTGCAGAAAAATCGCCAATCTGATCTTATGCTCGAGATTCAATTCGAGATTTTATTTAAAATTGGCCAATCTAATCTCATGCGCGAGATATGATTAATCAATTTTTTGGATATCAATCTTATCTCGCTCTGATTTGCCGTCGCGTGATTTAAGTTGATTTTGCTTCCGTAAAAAAAAATCCAAAAAATGTGAGTTAGATTAGGTTTATTTCTTGTTTTAGGAGTTTTGCATATTTAGGGTAGGAAATTTATTATTTCGAATTTTTAAAAAATAAAAAATACTAAAAACATAAATTTAGGATGTTAGATTTTCGTTTCACTGAATTAAATTGCATGTTTAATTAATTGCCAATTTTAATTTCGAATTTTTATAAAAAAAGAACAAAAAGAAGAAAAAATTAGAATTATAGCATTCTTTGCACGTCATTGCATATTATGATAAAATTGCACGTACTTTAATTCTAGATAATATTTTCTAATTTATTATAAGTTTAGATTTTTTAGGGTAGATTGCATTAGGGATTTATGCATTATGACAACATTCTAGTTTAAATTTGGGTTTGGCTTAACCTAATTCCTATGATATCACAATCTTGATAGGCATTTTTTTTTTTTGCAATTTTCTAATTTCGAATTTCATAGAAAATACCAAAAATGCCTTAGAATAAATTGATTTCATTTTTTTAGTATAAACTGCATCTTATTTATGTCATATAGTTAGATCATATTGCCATGTCATATCTTTTTATGTTAGATTAGTAGCATACATTGCATGATTCTTATTAAATAAGTGAAAATAAAAAAAAGAAATTGTGTGTTAATTAGAAATCATATTTAGGACTGTCGATATGAATTATGATCTAACACTGTAGATGCTTTCGTTGTTGCAAGGTAAGTTCTGCAATTTATTCACTGCTTTCTTGGGTGTTAAATTGGTGGTTTGTACACCTATATGATCACCTCACATTTAAGGAAATAGATTTAAAATCAATTCAAACTATATACAAAAACAATTTTGAAAATAAAAAGAAACGATACCGAAAGGGTATTAGAGATGTTTAGTGTAACCAAGTTTCCGTACCCAAAGTCTCTGGTTCGTAGGAGTAAAATAATCATCCCATTATTTTACTTAGGTTTCTAATCGACCTATCGTAAACTGATTAGTGGCGATTTCTAGATAAAATCCATTTGCATGTTAAGAAATTTGAACTTAAGTCATGAATTAGTATGGATTTGGGAGAGCCCGAGTTAAGTCTAGGCTTAACAATCCATTAGCCAAACCTAAGTGGTTCACACCTGAAAATTTGGTCATAACATTGTGTATTGTTTGTTAAGGCATTTTCATTATCCAGCAGTCGTTATTCTTCCACCTTAAGTTCGTGTAGGTATGGATTCTTCTGAAAAGCATTGTCTTTTTATTGGGAAAAGCAGTATCTATGGAAGTATTGTGGTATTACTGGGTATTCTTCTCTTGGAATTGGATATTTTCTCCTTCTACTTATGTCTGCAAGAAAGGCTTTCAATGAGAATTAGTCTCTCTTGATGGGTATGTGCTCTCTGTGTAAGGTTATTGAGGCTACTACCATTAGTGCTTGCTATCCAATAACTTTTTGCTCCAATGAAGATTGGATTTGTTGCCTTTTCTTTCATGCAAAAGCCATCTTTGGCATCTCCAAACAAGAGAATAGGTTATCAATATTGTAGAAAAGAATATGTATTTTATTATTACCATCGAGTAATTACAAGGTGTATATACACAGAAATAGAAGACCTAAATTAGGTAAGAAAATCAAATTATAGAGGACCTAATCCCTATCAATAGCTAATTTACAGCTAACAAAATCAAAACACATAATAAAATCAAATCAAATAATATCACATGATGTCCCAAATAGTTTGGGAGAGATTATAGGAGATATTCCAACGCTCCCCCTCAAGTTTGGTGAGTGTATCTTCTATGCGTAACTTGCTGGTAATCTCCTAAAATCTCAACGTTGGTAGGCCTTTGGTTAGTACATTTGCTAGCTGATCTTTGCTAGGAGTGTAGGGAGTTCTGATCAAACTAGATTCAAGCTTCTCCTTTATAAAATGCTTGTATATATCAATATGCTTGGTTCGATCATGCCAAATCGGATTGTGAGCAATGTTGATTGCTAGTTTATTATCACAATAGTCTCATAATTCCTTTGCATTCCACTTTGAGGTCTTCAATGATAATCTTGAGCCACAAAAGTTCATATATCTCATTTGCTATTACCCAGAATTCAGCTTTAGCATTGGATTTAGTAACTACATTTTGTATTTTACTTCTCCAAGTGACAAAATTTCCCCCTTGAAAAGTACAATAGCCAGATGTGGACCTTCTATCTGTTGGTGACCTAGTATAGACATCAATATAGGCTTCAAGATTCAACTTATCACCCTTTTTAAACAAAATATCTTTTCCAGGAGTAGCTTTGAGGTAGTGAAGAATCCAATAGACACAGCTTGCATGTTCTTCTTTATCATGATGTATGAACTGACTTACAATTCCCACAACATAGGCTATGTTTGGCTTAATCTGAGATAGATAAATAAGCCTTCCTACTAGTCTTTAATATATCTCTTTATTAACTATGTCACTCTCTCCATGTCCATCCATTTTATGGTTTGCATCAATAGGAGTGCTCACCACCTTGCTGTTGTGACATCTTGTTTCCTTTAGAAGATCAAGTACACATTTCCTTTAGGATATAAAAATACATTTTTTTAGAGTAGGTTATCTCTATACCAAGGAAGTATCTCAACTTTTCAAGATCTTTGGTCTCGAATTGTTGACCAAGATTGGTTTTAAGAGACTTTTGCTCAACTTCATCATTACTAGTCACAATTATATCATCTACATAAACAAGTAAAGCTGTAACTATACCTTTTTGATGAATAGGGTGTGATCCCCTCTACTCTGCTTGTAACTCATCTTAAGCATTGCCTTCGTGAACCTTTCAAACCAAGCCTTTGTATATCGACACACTTGATTGTTTCCGAAGTCCTCTTCAAAACTTGGTGAGGTTCCATAAAAACTTCCTCCTCCATATCTCCATGTAAAAACGTGTTGTTCACATCAAATTGCTAGAAAGACCAACAAAAAATAGCTGCAAGAGAAAGTATCACTTATACTGTGCTCATTTTTGCTATTGGTGTGAAGTTCTGATAAATTCATCCCATAGGTTTGAGTGTACTTCTTTGCAACTAGCCTTGCCTTATATCTCTCCAAGGTCCCATCAGTTTTGTACTTAAGGGCATAAACCCATTTACATTACACTGGTTGTTTGCCTTTGGGTAAAGTCACGACTTCCCATGTATTATTCTTCTTCAATGCATTCATTTTGTCTGTCATAACTTGTATTCAATTCCTATCCTCAAAAGTTTCATGTACCGAGTTAGGAATTGTAATTTGAATCAATAGCTAATAAAGGCTTTGTGTTGAGTAAATAGTTTATGGTATGACGCAAATTGGGAGATAGGGTGTTGGGTACATTTCATGATAGCTTTTCTCACGGCAATAGGTAAATCCAAATCACTTAGGTTCATTAGAAGAAAGGTGAGTGATTTCATTACTTGATAACAATTTGGATAACAAGACTTGATACAATTCCGGATTGAGCTTCATCCTTCTTGAATAAACTTGCGGTTTGGTTGGTTAATTTTTAAGATGACTAGATGAAGATGATGATGAAGTAGGTAGAGGACTCAATGGGCTAGATGAAGGACTAGGTGGACTAAGAGGGAGGGCTAGGACTAGACAAAGATGGTAAAGGAGACAAAGTTGGATTGGACGAAATAGGATTGGGCGACACATTAGTGGAGGCAGTGGCTCAAACCCACTATCTGTATTAAAATTCTCCCCCTGAAAATAGTGGTGGGAAGGAAAAAACGACCGGTTTTCATTAAAAGTGACACTCTAGCGGTTCCGGCTCTGAGAAACCATCTCATCAAAGTTGTCAAGGACAAGGCCTTGACATTTGCCAATGTGGTCGACACTAATAGGAACGGGAGATTTTAGCGCAATTGGGGCCTTGACCCTTCTATTTTTGCTCCTATGGCGACGGATCTTTCCTCTTGACCCTTCGGTGCATTCTATTCGCTATTGGTGTTTCCAGTCTATTCAACCGGTGGGCTTGCCTTTGCTTCTCAATCATGGTTGCAAATGCTTGCTTCATGGTGTCTTCGGTTGCTGTTCTTGTGACGGTCGGCATGAGTTGCTTTGGGTCCATTTTGCTGTTGGTTGTCCCTGCTTTGGAGGCTAGTTGATGAAGGTGGGCCTGCATCCGGTTTGCGTTTGGCAACCCTGGTGCTGCTTTCCTTTTGAAGCTAATGGTTACTGCCTCTTTGAGGTTGCTATTGTGCTATTGTGGTCCACCAAGATTAGGAGTTCCTTTTCCTTTTGTTGGTGGTTGCTATTTTTTGGCCTTGTGCTGCCATTGTTTTAGCTTTGCTTTTGTTGCTTCGTTGTTGTGTTTCCTTCTCGGCACCCTTCCACTCGAGCTGACTTGTTGTCTTATTGAGTGTATGTTCTTGGTGTCGGATCTTTGTTGTATAGCTATATGACTTTTGGTTAAAGTTCAATATATCTGTTACCTTTACCCAAAAAAAAAAAAAAACTACATGTTAAAGGATTATAGCATTTATAACCTTTTCAAGTATTAGAGTACCCAATAACAACATATTTTAAAGAACGTGAGTCAAGTTTGTTTCGGTTGTGAAATAAATATGCACAAATGCAACACAGCCAAAGACCCGAGGGGAAAGGTGATATTTTTGGGAAACATTAGGATAAATGGTAAACAACACCTGTAAGGGATTTTTATTTTCTAAGGTTTTGGAAGAAACCCAATTAATAAGATATACTAAAGTTAAAACAATTTTCCCCTAAAAATGCTTTGGAATAGACATTTGAAAGAGGAGAGCTCGAGTAACATTTATGAGGTGTCTATTTTTCCTTTCGGCTACTCTATTTTGTTGAGGGGTATCAACATAGGAAAACTCATGAATAATTCTCTGAGTTCGGAAAAAAATGATCAAGATACTGATTGAAATATTCCTTCCCAATATCAGACCTAAGTCTTTTAATTGACACTCCAAATTGATTGACTATCGCTTTGTAAAAGTTTTGAAAGATAGATTAAGTATCAGATTTGTCTTTCATGTCTTTCATAAGATATAGCCATGTAGTGCGAGTATAATCATCGATAAAAGAGACAAACCATCTAGCTCCTGTAAAGTTAGCAATTCTAGATGGACCCCACACATCAATATGGTGTCATTATTCAAAAGAAATGAAACACGATGATATTTTGCAAGTTCACAAACTTCACAATGAAGATTTTCGATAGAAACATCTTTAAAAATGGAAGTAAACATAGTACTAAGAAGACGGTGGATGTGCTAATCGAAAATGATAAAGCCAAATCTAAGATAAGTGGATAAGATTACAAGAGTTGTAAGAGGTATTATATCCCACAAGAAACCAACTAGTTTTGGTCGAATCTTCAAGGTAGTGGAGCCCATTCCATTCCTTAACAAATCCAATTATTCTCCCTGTTTTCAAGTCCTACAAAATACAACGATCAATAAAGAAAAGCACTTTACAATTCAGATTTTTGGTAAGTTGATGAATGGAAAAGAGATTAGTGGGCAACTTAGGAACATGAAGGATATTATCAAGTTTAAGTGAGGGATTTAGAATTATGGTAGCAAAAGAACCCTTTAAGTGTCAAAAGTTGGCACAAAATGACACATAAGTATCAAAACTTACGAAAGCGACACTTAATTATACAAACCCCATTTTTTAAAAATTAATTGATTTATTAATTAATTTTATAAATTTTAATTTAATTAATTATTATATTAAAATTCAAATTATACCAAAATGACGTCATTTTGACATTGTTTAGTAACATCACCATGCAAAACGACGTCATTTTGCGCGCAATTCGCAGGAAAATTGCCACATTAGTGTTTTGGCCGGATTTTCTCGCCGATGGCATTTAAGTGATCCATTTTGCTCCGATTTTAGCATTTAAGTGTCATTTTCATAACTTTTGGCACTTAAATGTCAATTTGTGCCAACTTTTAGTAATCCAGGCGTCTGGGTGTCGAATTATGGTTTCTTGGCTAGCTACAGTAATAGAAGATCTATATGTTATGGTAATACTCCAATAACCGTCGTATAGTTGGTTGCACCTGAATCAAGAATCCATGAATTAGGGTAATGAGAAACTATTGAGTTTTTGGAAATTAGACACGCATTTGACTGAATTAATAAACACATTAAAAAACTTAGATAGGAAGTCAAGGAGAGTCATAATTTTATTGACTTCTTCGTTGTTAAATATCTTTTAGCTCTACTGAGCACTTGCATTCTTCTATGAAGCTTGAAGCAATTTCTCTTTGTTGTCTTAATCAAATCCGTTCTCTTATTTTTGTAAGGATTTGTTTTCTCCTTAATTGCTTTCATGGCAAATCGTTCAAGGTGTTGGCTTCAAGCATTATAATCCATCGGCTTTCTTCTTCTCCTATAGTAGAAAAAACTTCATTCAAGGATGACAACTGCTTCTTTCCAATAATCTCAACTCGAATCTACTCAAAATTTGCATTCAGACTTGTTAAAAACTCAAAAATCCTCTCTCTCCATATGGTTTTGGAGAGTATTAGTATCTTAAGAACACATCATTTGTATATTTAGATTGTGATCTATTTCAAGCTAGAGACCTTTCATGAGATTGTAATTATTGATACCTAAATTTTGGCGGACCATTCATTTATTTATTACACAAAAATTAGGGATTAATTTTTAATCCCTAAAAAATTAATTAATTGCATAGCATATAATTTTAGATGAATTTTATTATTATTGCATTTGAATTGGACCAATGACAGATGAGTTTGATTTGATGATTCTGAGTTTTAAATTGACGAGTTAGACTAAGCCCATTAAGAGAGTAAGTTGGCCCAAGCCCGTATCCCCGAAGAGATAGTATGAGCTCATCTTTGTAAAATTTGAAATTTGAGAAAAATCCTATTGCAATTTTGAATCTGTGACAATATGTGATAAAATCGATGGATAATATTTATTTTTGCAAAGAAAATCTAAAAGAGATGTGGAAAGTGAAAAGAAATATTGTGTTCAGAGAAATATTTGTGGATGTTGATTTGAAGAAGAAATTAAAGCGCTAATTCTTGGCCTACTCGCATACGGAGAAGGGGGCTTTTCTTTCGATGACTTCGTAGGGGCTTTTCCTTTCAAAGGTCAAAAGAAAACAATACAAAGAAGAAAAAAGCTCTTTTCTTTTGGAAAAAAAGCCAAAGTCAACTGAAGTGTGCAGAGGAAAAAGTACAGGAGAGAGACGTGAGGGGACATGCCAGCTGAGTCAGCCGCTGCTCCCACTGGCCACCCCCCTCGCCGGAGCTCCTTTGCTTCCACTCCGTTGTCACCGCTGCCACATCGGCTTGCTTCCGTCGCCGTCTCCTACCGCCGAGCCCCCTACTGCCAAGCTTCCCTCTACCAGCCACCGCCGCTCGTCCCCCCGCGTTGCCCCTGCAACCCGTGAGCTCGCCCTCGCAGCGCTTAGTCAGCCCGCTTGTCGTCGCTGATGGTTTGCCCACCTGTCGCTGCCTGTCGCCGGAGCTCCCCCCCTCACCTGCGAGCACCTACCACCACCTCCACTACTGTCGACAGCCCCTCTACCCGCGTCCGAGTTGATTTGAGTATTTCATTGTCTATTTGATGAGTGTTGATATCTAATTAAATATTTTCGAGTGATAGACATCTTCATTTAAGATTTGTTTCCTAATCATCAACCGCACATCGATTTTCTTTATTCCATCATAAGGCTTTAGATGAAATAATTAATCACGCGGGAATAAAATTGATATTTTGATTTTTAAGGCTCAAGATCAATTTATCGATTTTTTAAGCGAAATAATCAATTAAATATTGTTTCCTAATTCGAACAATGGATAATGTCTTTAATGATTGCGAATGATTTGATGCTTATCTTGCTTTAATTGCTTTATTTATCCCAAAAATACAAAAATATTGCATTTGCATATCATGTAGATTTGAATTAATTTCCTAGATAGGATTGCATAATAGAATAATTAGATTTTTTTTCTAATTCTATTATAATGCATGTTTAGATGGTATCTAGGTTAGATGAATTAAATTGCATGTCGAGATAAATTTCTAAGTTAAGATATGATTTAAATTAGTCTATTTTCTAACTTAAAATGGATAATGTCTCACTTTAGTTAGATTTTTACTATTAGTAATTTTAATTACGAATTTTTATATAAATAATACAAAAATATCATGCGCATGTCATATAGAATTAGGTTCATGGAATGCATGTCATTTAAATATTAGTGGGCCCTCCATTCCACAAAACCTTAAGTCAACAAAATCAACGGTCCCACATCTCTTGTATCTAAGATTTTGTAGTCTTGAGTATTTCCTCACTTCCCGAATCAAGACAAAAATAAATAACCACAAAACCTAAGTGAGTGCAACACATGCTTGGAATCCCAAGGAGGTGCAAACGCAACGCTATCCTATTGTAACTTCTAATCATGCGATTGTGGGTCCGGGTCCCACTAGATGTGCCATTCTATTCTCAAGTGCTGAATTGCCGATTCACAAGAAGAAGTAGGGGACACTTCACCGAATGGCAAAGATTTCTTGATGGGTGACTAACAACGTTGCCTTGGTTAAGAGCTCGCGATGGATCATAGCTGGCTCAACCGTAGGCTATGGTTTCGCCATGGCGGCGGCAATGGCAATGGCACCGGCACTAGTAGAGGCAACGGTTGTTATTTAAGTGATCTCAAGGAATTAGGATTTTTTTACTAGTTTTGATACCATGTTATTGGTGAAGGAGAGAATTGTGTTCTATTGAGAGTAAAAGAAGTATTTATAGGCTTAGATTTAAGCCTCGTACAATTACATAAATAACCCCAACTTGCTAACACTAAAAAATAGTGGGTAATAAATCGACAACCTTCATATCTTCTTTCACGGCAATCCCCCATTCCTCTTTTGACAATCCTTCAGGCACTGTGTTAGGGACAACAATAGTGTTTAAAATCATAATAAAGTTCCGGTGATGATAATTTATTAAGGGACACATAATTTGATATTGGATATATTGGTTTCTTGGTGCATTTTCTAATCGCTTTTCTAATAGCAATAGGTAAATCAAGATCACTACTAGGTGCATCACTAAGCTGTTCATTCAAAGGAGATTCACGACTTATGGGGCTCTCATTGACATTACCCGGAGTGGCATTTTGGACTTGCTCGTGTTGGAATGGCCATCCTCCTTGAATACACTTGAGAAAATCTCATAAAATCATGACTATGAGTTGGACTAGTGGGAATAGGAACAAAAACAAGTTGCTATGTGTGAGATTGTGCTGGACAAGAGATAGGATTCAAGGTAAGTTTATGAGCAATAATGGATGAGTTTGGGTTGATAGGGACGTTGGATAATAAATCTAAATTATCAATAACACTAAGGCCCTTATTTTCCATGACTTAAAACTTCCCTTAAGATAATGTTGTTAAGAATAGGATTTATTTTCAAAAAAAGTGACATCTGTGGAGAGATGGAATCTTTTAGAAGGAGGATGGTAACACTTATAGGCTTTTTGTGTTTGTGAGTAACCAAGAATCAAAAATTTGATTGCACGAGGATCTAACTTTCCTCATTGATGATGATGAATGTGGACAAAGGAAGTACAACTAAAGACTCGAGGTGTATGACCATTAGATGTACAAAAGTGAGGATAGAATTGAGAAAGAACTTTTGTAGGGGTCTTGTGGTCTAATATACATGAAAATAGTCCATTTGATCATGTATGTAGTCGTAAGAACAGCTTCCCCCAATATGTTTAGGAATCTGCCCGTTAAATAATAAGGCACAAGTTGTGTTAAGGAGATGACAATTTTCCTTTCGGCAATTCCATTTTGTTGTGTGTATTCACACAAGATAACTCATGGATAATACCTTCCTTTTGAAAATAATGGGAAAATACTTGATTATAGTAATCCTAAGCATTCAGATCGAAAGACCTTAATCTTGACCGTAAATTGAGTTTGAATCATGGAATGAAATGAAGGAATAATGTTAATCACAACACCAATGAGGGGCGATAACATACCAAAAATGACATTTGGAGGTGATAAAAGAATCTTGATTCACAACATAGACATCAATTAAACTAAAGGCATTTGCCCCACCGGAACTCCTTGGTGTACTGGAACAAGCTAGGATCGATGTCAGCCTAAGGCATTAGCATCAATTTAACTTAAGGCACCGCAATGTGACAATTGCACTATATGTATCATAGTGAAAAACTAATTTCCATAAATATGTGTTGGAAAATCTCCTATAATCTCTCCCAAATTATTTGAGATATTATGTGAGATTATTTGATTTGATTTTGTTAGTTGTAAATTAACTACTAATAGAGATTAGGTCATCTACTATTTGATTTTCTTACCTAATTTAGGTCTTCTATTCCTGTATATATACACCTTATAATTACTCGGTGATAATAAGAAAATACAGCTTCTTTTCTACATGTTACCGTAGCCTAGTTTTCTGATTTGTATTTCTTGTTGCTTCACTATAGCTCTTTTTGTTTTTTTTTTCAACCTTATTATTGTTGTTCTGTTATGGCCTTAATGCTAACTTAACCAGCCTTATTGCCGGCCTTTAGTTGTGTGGTAACCACCCTTGTTTCTTGATCTCCTCTCGTAATCTATCCTTTCAAGTTGCCATAATGGAAGATTCAGGGAAGGCTATCTCCAACCAAACTAGGTCCTCTATTTAGGGTCAATCCAACTCATCGATTGGAGACTTTCCCAACATGAAGGAGCACCGATTGGATGGGAAAAATTATCTTCAGTAGGCATAGATTATGAGGATGTTTCTTAAAGGAAAAAGGAAGCTTAGTCATCTAGAAGGCACCGGTCTAGGACAGGGTGATTCCAAGTTTCAAACATAGGACGAAGAAGATTCCTTAATTATGTCATGGTTGTGGTGCTCAATGCAACCTGAGGTTAGCAAAAATTACATGTTTCTCTTTATTGTCAAGGGCATCATGGGAGGCTGTTCGTCAGTCTTATTCAAAAGTTCAAGATGTAGCAATACTATATGAACTCAAGATGAAGGCTTCGATGGCAAAACAAGATAATCATTCTATTACGGAATATTATTGTCGCGACCTAAATTTCGGATGAGCCACATAGGGTTTAGCTAATGGAATACTAAGCCTAAACTTAGCTCGGGCTCTCCTAAGCCCATACCAATTCGCAACTTAGGTTCAAGTTCTTAACAAATAATTGATTTTTAATTAGGAGTCGCCACTAATCTATTTTTTGTGGGTCAAGTAAAGTAACGAGAGATTTACTTTACTTCTGCGAACTAGAGATTTGTGAGTTTGGGGACTTGATTACGCTAGCTTTCACTAACACCCTTTCGGTACTTTTCCTTTTTATTTCGAAAAAATATTTTGCAGGTAGCTTGAATTGATTTTAATTTACTTCCTTAACATGTAAGGTGACCATGCGGGTGTGCAAATCACCAATTTAACACCCAAAAAAACAATGAATAAATCACAAAACTTACTTTGTAGCAACGAAAACATTTGCAATGTTAACTCGAAACTCATATCAAAAGCCCTAGATATGATTCATAATTAACACGCAGTCACTCAATTTTTTTTTAAGGATTTTCTCTTGTTTAATAAAATATAATCTAAATGTCATGCAATTTAAGTAAATGGGTTAATTCTAATGACGAACGGTTTCTAATTTAATGGACCTAGCAATGATTACTAAGGGTGCATATGGTAACGCTTCTCGGCTGGAGAACAATTTCTTTTCAGAAATAGTTCTTTTCTATTTCTACTCTAAGGAACAATTTTTGAGTAAAATAAGGTGTTTGGTAACTACTCACAATTTCTATTTTTGAAATAGAAAAAGAATAGAAATGCATTTGATACGATATTTTATTTTTTTAATTTATTTATTTTTTATTCTTGCTCATAGACCGCCGCTTGCCGCTACTTGTTGCTTGTCACCACCGTTCGCCACTCGTTGCCACCGACCATTGCCGTAGGACCGCCGGTCGGAGGCGTAGCCGGTGGGCTATGGGCAGCGATTGTGCGGCGACGGGTGGCGGCGGCGATGGTGGTCGAGGGCGGCATTGACGGCGATCGACAGTCCTGTGGCCGGTGGTCGGTGGCGGTCATCAGAGGTTGGGGGTGCCCGATGGACTATGGGCGACAGCGATGATGATCAAACGGTGACAGCACAATGGTCGCTACCGGTGGGGGCAACGATCGGCGACGGTTGGCGGTCGGCCAACGGTGGCCACGGCTGATTGGAGGTGGTCAGCATTTGGCAAGTGGGCACCCAAGGTTATAGCAAGCAAGAAAAACAAAAGAAAAAAATAAAAGAAAAAATTGGTTTATTTCTAGAAATTGTTCCCAAGAACAATAAACTACTTTTTTTTTTTTTGTCTCTATTCCAAATCTATTCCTGAGAACAAAAGTTTTATCAAACGAATTTTATTTGTTTTTTTTACAGAAATGATAAGAAACAGAAATATTACCATGCAGATCCTAAAGATTTATATAAGTAGCGTGAAGATGGTTTCTCTATTTAATGTCAAATACTCAAAAAGTCATGGTCTTGTAATTAATGTTTAAAATGAGTCATGGTTATGAGTCATGATTTTGTAATTAATGTTTTAGGAGTAATAGTGGAAAGCCATAGGTGTCTTAGTATGAATATGTTTTAAAAATATGTCGGCAAGACTAACCTTCAGCAATAAAATTGTGTATTTGTGTGCTTAGACCATGCAAAGTTAATTCTCCCATTTTCTCTTCAAATTTATATCCGCTATTAGAGATTTTAAAATGGTAAAATAGCACCTTATCCCGATCATATGCTCTACACTTGAAAGATTTCCTGAATAAAAATTGAGGCTAAAAAGTCTTATATTTGAAATAAGAGTTTAGCTGGATGTTAAAAATTTGTTCAATAAGGTAAGGACCAAATGCTCATATAGGTTTTGGTGCCGAAGGGTAGATGAATAAATTCATATATAGGGAAGAGTCAAATTACTTTAGTTATTTTGCAAAGAGATATATTTTATTTCAAGTCAGTATTTCTATTACAATAAAAAGGATGACAAACTATCACATGCTATTTTATTCTCAATTGAAACTATTACCATGTGTAAAACCCAATAATGAAATACAAAATGAAATTAGCTTAGATCTACACAAACATACTAAACTCTCTATTTATTAAAGGCCACGTCTTATGCTTATTTAGTAGTCGTTTATAGATCATTAACTTAGTAGTTATGGATTCATAGACTTTGTATAAACTGAATGGTGGGATAATATAATCCAGAGACGATAGAATGATGATAATAATGATAATAATGATAATGATAATGATAATAATGAAGGCTACTAGAAAGCTATCTGAGTTCATCACCGTCTCTTTCCTTGCCATCAATTCATGCACATAGTTGAAGGGAAAAGTGCTAAAAGAAATCCTAAACTTTTTGTCTTTGTGCCGATTTAGTCCCAAACCTTTTTTTTTGTGCCGATTTAGTCATAAACATTTTTATGTTGTATCAATTCAGTCCTTTCTAGCCAATTTTGGCCGGATTTTTCTGACTGGACACCGGGCGGCTGACGGCCTAATTGACGTTGACATGGACAACTTTCAATAATTTTTAATATTATTTATTTATTTATATTTATTTTTCTTTTTTTCTTCTCATCTTCTTCCTCCAGTGGTCGCCGGACCTCGGTGACCGGCCAGCGAGGTTGAGGTCGACCTCGCCGGCCACCTTGCCAGTGGCCGTGAGGGTGGCCTCACGCGGGGCGACGAGCCCACCCTCGCTGGATCTGGCGAAGGTCGAGCCTTGCCCATGGCTAGCGAGGCTCGCTGCCTCGCACGAGACTGTCCTTGTGGCCATTGGCGAGGTGGCTGGCAAGGTTGACCTCGACCTTGCTGGTCGTCGCCTCTGGCCGGTCGTCGAGGTCCAGCCACCGGCTAGAGGTAGAAGAGGAGAAATATAAAAAAAGAATAAAAAAATAAAAAAAATATTAAAAGTTGTCCACGTTAACGTCGATCAAGCCACGTCAGCTGGCCAGCGTCCAATTAACAAAATCCAGCCAAAATTAGCCGGAAATGACTGAATTGGCACAACGTAAAAAGGTTTAGGACTAAATCAGCACAAAAACAAAAGGTTTAGGACTTTTTTGGCACTTTCCCCCGTAGTTGAATTATCCCTCTTCATCCCTATGCAAGCCAAATGAGAGCATAAATCCCAATCTTTCAAAGGATTCTCAATTTTATTCTAATCTTCCTTCAAATTTATTTCAAATATTCCATTACATTCATTCTCAAATTCTGATTTACCCTTAAAAAAAAGAAAGCTTATCTAGTATTATTTTTAATTGAAGGGAGAATATTTATTAGGTTATTTTCAAAATACAATCAAAATTTTTGGTATGAAGAGGAAGTTAAAAAAATCTGGGTCTTCCATAAAGATAGTCTAAATTGCAATGCTATAAATACTTAAGGGTGAAAAGGGCCCAAGGTAATTAAATTGATTTTTTTTGCTAGTTTTGGGATAGATTTGATTAAAATCTGAAAGGTGGGGATTTATTTTAATAACCTAGAAAGGGTAAGGATAAAATTCGAAGAGGAGAAAAGGTGACACAAATCGTATTCACCATTTGTTTTAATAACGAAAATGAGGGCATATTATGGATAAAGAAAGATTTATTGAACTCACATTACGATTGTTTTCAGATTTTAAATAGTTATTAGACGAAGAAAGTTGTCGTTGGGATATTAAGAAAAAGGACAACTTCCAATAAAAGGCACGGCCTTATATACTTAGGAAAATTTCAATGCAAATTTTTGAACCATCGATAAAAGTTACAGCGTTTTACAAGTAGGACGATTACAAACTATCTTTCAAACAACACAGCTTTGAGATGGATAAGAAACTAGAAAATCAATAAAGAAAGGAGAGCCATCATCCCCATGTGGAGCTTTGACCTTTCCTATTGTTCTTCTTTTCACTTAGGGCTAAATGGCTTATTTTTATTTTTTTTATATGAATAAATTTCGCAAAACAAACATCTTGACTTTTATTTAGCCCACAATACTCGAAAGTTTCATATAAATCTTACGTGATATTTTTATAATTTCTTCAAAAAGCAATTAATAATTCGGGTATGATTGCGCAAGAATCTAAACTATCCTACTACTCTTTTATTTTGTTTGTTTAAAATGATTTTGTATTTTGCAAAATGTCTATATTATTTTTTATTAAACATTTTCACTTATAGCTTTATCTTTACATACATGAATCATCGGATTGCTGGCATGAACAATAAAGTCTATGTGTTATGTCATGACCAGCTTGATATATTCAGCTGAAGGAAAGTAGCTGGGCAGATATGATTTTTAAATTAGAATACGAGGACTTAATTTCATCATCCCTAAACTTTTTAAATCCAGATAACAATATTTTAGTTATTTCGAAATTCCGACGAGAAAGGCGCAAGAAGAAGTCAGGACACAATCACAACAACTCAGGACACGTATTCGAATATGATTCGTGGTGAGCGTCCCTTCCTAATCCTTTACGCAAAATAAATGACCGAAGGCGCCGCGTGCGTCTCAAGCAACGGTCGGTATTGGTAGCCCACCTCGGATTTTTTTAATTATCGACGGTCAAAATCCGAAGTCGGTGTATCCTCCCCTATAAATAACCGTCCTCCCCACCCTCCTCATTACGCGTTTCTGGTTCTGCTCGCGTTCTTTTCTTCTCTCTCTCGCCATGGCGTCTGGCGATGATCCCGATTGAGCGTTTCTCCGTCGTCCTTTCTCCTTTTTGGTTCCCGTTTCTTGATTAATTGTTGATCGGGGATCGATTGCTTTCTCGGTCTGATTTTGTGAAGCATCACCTAGTTGCAGAAAACGCAATGTTGCGGAGATTTTTTAGGGTTTGGCTTGGCCTACAATGCCTATTGGTTATTGGAATTATTCGGTCTACGCCTCGTCCTTTGATCGCTTAGGGATTCATCGACCGATCGATTGATCTTTGCGTTATTGTTTTGACCAGCTTATTCTGGATTCTTGTCGTTCGTTGAATTGGCAGCGTGGCTTCTTTCTTTCCTCTTGGATCATATCGCTTGACGTCAGAGGATGTTTTTACGGGAAGTGTTTGGTTTAGCGCTCCTCCTTTGACCCTTTATTGATACAATGACCGATAGATCTTTCTGTTATTTGGTGAATTCGCAGTTGGCTTCTTTCTTATTGGGGCGAAACTGCTTGTCTGAGGATGTTAAGGACGATGAATACTATGATGACATTGGTCAGCTTGTTTCCCAAAACACGGGTGTTTGGGCTTTTTCGAGGACTGATGATCCTTTTGCTTTCATCTTTTTGGTTGAGATGATGAAAGTAGTCTTTCAGGCGATAGGCTGAAATTTGTTGGTCTTGATTGGAATTTTGTTCTTCCGTTTTATTGTCTTTTGGGGCTTGATTATCGTCTAAGTCCTGATCCTCTCACAGGTTGGAGTTTTGCTAAGACTTGACAAGTGGTGATCTACCGCGAGCTGATGATTGTATGAGATTTGATAAGCTCTATTGTCTCTCGAGGCGGTTTGAATGAAATTTGTTCTCCAGTCCCATAATTTTCCAATCAGTGCGGAACCCGATTCTCATTCCTTTGGAGGTTCGTGTTTGGTCGATGTATGATCTGTGATGATTCTTTCTTTGCAAGGTGTAGGCGCCATATCCGCTTGCCGGTGTCTCCTTCTTAGAAGTAGTCCCTCCCTCGTGTCCTCATCCTTCAATCTCATCAGGAGACGTCGTTATGGGAAGTGTTTGGTTTAGCTCCTCCTTTGATCCTTTACCAAACCCACTTTCTGTACAATTGTTTCACGAGCTGCTTCTGGATTGTTGTTATTTGGTGAATCCGCAGTAGCTTCTTTTCCCCTTGGAGCGAAACTGTTTGTCTGAGGTCGTCAAGGACGATGAATATGACGACACCGGTCAGCTTGTTTCATAAAACATGGATGTTTGGGCTTTTTGGAGGATTGATGATCCTTTTGCTGCTGTCTTTTTTCTTGGTTGAGATGATGAACTAGTAGTCTTTCAGGCAATCTGCTGAAATTTGCTGGTCTTGATTGGAATTTGTTCTTCGGTTTTTTTATCTTTGGGGTTGATTATCATCTAGTCCTGATCCCCTCACAGGTCGGAGTTTTGCTTGACTCGATAAGTGGTCATCTGCCATGAGCTGATGATTGTCTGAAATTGGATAAGCTCTATCGTCTCTCGAGGCGGTTATCGGTTTGAATGAAATTTGTTCTCCAGTCCCATAATTTTCCGATTAATGCGAAACCCAATTCTCATTCCTTCGGAGGTCTGTGTTTGGTCAATGTATGATCTGGGATGGTTCTTTCTTTGCAAGGTGTACCCGCCACAACAGATCACTATCCAATGCGGATCTACTTGCTGGTGTTTCCTTCCTAGAAGTAGTCCCTCCCTTATGTCTGCATCCTTCAGTCTCATCATGCGTCTATGATTGTGCATGCATTCCTCAATGAGCTGACACACTTTGAGAAGTACTCTTCAGAGGAGACGTCATTCCTGAAAATGCACTCCTGACCTTTCTTCTTTTCTTTTTATTTCTTGATTGGTTTTAAAATCTGTCTGATTCTATTTACGTTATGTTATTTTCCGAAGGTGACACCTGGCCTCTTTGGGATTCTGCCATGTTGTGGGCATCGTTAGGGTTATCACTTCTCTGACTGCTGGTTGATTCATCGTTGATTGATCTTTCCATTGTATTATGAGCTGATTCTGGCATTTACAATTCCTTGAATCAGTGGTGGCTTCTTTCTTCTTGGAGCGATCATTTTTCCTGAGGATGTTGTCCAAGGATAATGAATACAATGCAACTGGTTAGTCGGTTACCTCGAATACAACGTTTGGTTTTCTGGAGGACTAATGATCTATCTTGCACTGTTTGTGGTTGAGCTGATGATCTATAGAAGCTTTTGTCTTCAGGACAAATGATCGACTGAAATTTTGACCACCTTCTAGGCTTCTTTTACGGATTGAAAGTTTTACTGGATTTGACAGCTGGTGATCCATTGCATTTTCCATTGGGCTGAGTTGATAATTGTTCGAAATTGGATGAGCTCCTGCTTCTCGGATGTTGGGCAGTTATTGTTTTGAATAGAACTTGTCCTTTACATCTGTTATTTCTTAGTTAATTTGAAACATTAGATCTAGTTCTCTTCCCTTTGCAGATCAGAGTTTGGTCGAGGCAATACTTTATGTCCCCAAGTTCGATATGGAGTGACTACGATTAGTGATGTTCTTTCTTGCTGCATAATCATCAATTTCTAATTTGTCTTCCACTTATGCTATCGTCTAATTAAGGTGGTTATCATCTAGTTGAGGTGGAACAATCAGATGTTCTCGTTTCTTTGCAGGTTATAGTTTGGTCAAGGCAATACTTTACCTTGTCAATTTTGAGATGGAGTATCAGTGATCAGTGATGGTTCTTTCTTGCTGCATAAGAATTAATTCATAGGACGAGCTCTCCTTTTAGAGTTATTTCTTGTGTGAAAAGGTCTACACATGCGCTAGCTGGGTTCTCTTCATTCTTATCTGTGTTCTACGATCACTAATTGGATCTGGTAAATCATGGAGATATCATATGTAAGGTGCACGTATCATGCTCTTCTTCCCTATTTCGGAAATGGCTCCTGACATTATCTAGTTTGTTTCGCCTTTCTTTTTACTCAACTTCTGTGTTCTCTCTTGGTGCTGAATAAGAGGTCATTTCGTGTTCTTTCTGTGCGAGAGGTTGTTTGAGTTGGTGGGACTCAGTCAGTGGCCATATAAATTGTCTTAATTGTAGGTTTTCTTTGTATCGGGTTTGGGAAGATTGCTAACAGAATTGGTTTTACTTCAGGGCATACTTGTAGTATCTTATTTTGAAATGACGTTTTTCAGATATTTATCACGATTTGCATTTTTAATCTTTCTTATTTTGTTTCTATTTCTTAACGGATGATGATAGCTGATATTAGTTGTTCTTCGGCAGATTAGAGCTTACTTTATCTTTGGGATTGGATTGGAAACTTTTGATTCGCATGTTTTACCTTTTTCTTTGATGCAATTATCCTGCATGTTATTTATCACGGACCTTTTCCTTTCAACTTACTTTGTTACACATTTGGAAACACATTTCTTGCATATGCATTTGTTTTGACTTGGTGTGTATGTCTGCTTGAATTTTGTGTAAATAAAATGTTATATTTGGTTTTTTTGAAGAATTTTTTGTCAGGTTTCTTGTTTATATTTGATGAGATTGATGTTGTCTGGATGTTAATTTCCTGTGCTGATATGTTCTTTTTGTGTGATCTGTTGTCCTTTTTTTCTTTATGTTATTTGGAACTTGGAGGCTACATTCTTTTCCAAAAAATATTTGTTTTCGACACTGTTTTTTGTGGTAGCATTTACCTTTTGCCAAAACTTTACCAAAAGTATATCATGTAATGTTTTGACATAAAGCGATGTTGTTGGATGGTTCATCAATAGATTGATCTTTCCATTAAATTGTTTATCAAGATGATTATGGATTTCGGGGGATTGGCAGTTGCATCTGATTTTCGGTGGATTGGCAGGTGCATCTTTCGTCTTGTAGCAATCTCTTCATCTAAGCATGTCATCCAAGAATGACAAAGCTGGTCACTTAACATAGAATAAGGTGCTTGGGCTTCTTGGAGGAGTGGTGATCTATTATGCAGTCTTTGTTTTCTTGAGTTCTGAAGTAGTCTCCTCTTATCAAATCTTCAGGATGAGCGAATTTTGAGGATTTCTAGGCATCTTGTAGTTTCGATTTGAGTTTTTCTTCAGTTGATTATATTCAGGGAGCAGTGAGATAATTATTCTCGAGTTCTAATTCCTCAAAAAGTTGATGTTTTGCCAGGTTTGAGAAGTGGTGATCTGTTGCCTTCTCCTGTAGGGTGAGTTGATGATTGTTTGAAATTGGACAAACAGCCATTTTGTGGATCCTAAGGAATGGTACATATGATGAGGTTGGTCAATTATTACTTAGAATGATGGAACTTTTCTCAAGTTTGATGATCTATTCACATCTATCTTCAGTTGGGTTGGTGTATGGGCAGTGTCCTTGATCATCTTGAGGACCGGGTGAAAAATTGAAATTTTGATAAAGTCTGCTGCCTAGGCACTTGGGTTTTTGTTGAATATCATTCCTCAGTTCATTCCCTTGGATTCTAAAGATGATAATTCAACCTTTCCTGTGGGGCTGAGTTGATGAATTGCGGAGTGCGTGCTTTGTTTGAAATTGGATAAGCTTCCACATCTTGGATTTTGGTTCTTTTGATGTCCTCACTCTATATCCTCACTCTATAAGTGTATATGGATCAATCCATAATCAATTAATATTTTGGCCATTGGCCATGCTATGATAGGGGGTGCAAGAACGAGCTTGACTTATGCTTTGAGGGTTTGAAGTTTGACGTGAGATCTCTGATTGTCATTGGATGGCCTCTCTGCTGGACATAGTTGCAAAAGGAGAGCACTAAGTCTCCTTAGTTGCAATGAGATATCTGTATGGGTTTGCTTAGCCATCATTTTCCACTGCTGTAATACTTTCTTCTGGCACCGTTATTGTTGGGCACAGTCTGCAAGTGTGGTGTTTTGTATATGAGATGGGTTGTTTTTTGTTTGTAGTGCCACCTTTAGGGCCTAAATTCTGAATATTTTTGGTTCTCGTAGATCCATGGGACTATGAAGGCTTTTCTGCAAGGACCTAAGTTATACTCCGTTGAAAACTGTTAGCATCTCATTCTGAAAAGATGAACTGGTGCTGTGCTTGTGCCTGTGCCTGTTTGCTCTTAATAACTTACACCACGTAGGTTCCTTTCATAACTAGAAGGTCTCTTTCTTCTCATGTTTCATGATTGGCATACGTGATGAGGCGTCACATCGGGATGTTGACAGGACAGCCGTCTAGACATAACTTCCCTTGGCATTGCTTGCGCTGTGACCGGTTCTCTCATTTTTGCTGATTCTCTTGTTTCTTATTCATCACAAGCTGGTTGTTTTGTGTATGCTGTCAGCAGACATAGCTGGTCAGGCAGGGAGGAGCAGACACTTGGTGCTTGGTTGGCATGTTTGTCAAATCTTGTAGTTTTTTTTTTTTTTTAATTGGGTGAGGAGACAACTATCCTGCAGTGAATAAGCTTTGGTTTGAGGTTTTAACATATCTACTGAGCATGGACCCCTTATGATCTCTGACAATACCCTAATGTATGATGGGTGAAATTCTACTTCGTATATATGATCTAAATTTAATAAAGCACTGCTGTTTAGGGCTATGAATTTATACATTTCCAATTTCATCGTGAATCTTTGCGAATGATGATCTGTCAACCAGATATTTTAACTCATGGTTCTTCTGTATCTCTTTCTCATAAGCTCTACAAGGGTTGTTCGAAGTGATCTTCCTTGTAATTGGAGATACTAGATGGTTTCATTTGCTTTGGTATTTGCTTTGAAGGGATGAATTTTGAAGCATTTGGTTGGGTCTATCTCCAGAACAATGTTTGCAAAGGCTCTGATTTTATACAGAAAGCTTATCAGTGTTATTAAGGTTCAAGTCTCCCTCTGATCATATCAACTAATTTTGTGGCTTCCTTGCTATACGGACTTATTGGTGCTTGTTCCAGTTTTGAGTGATCCAACTAAGGATGGTGTGAGGATGCCAATTGGTCAAAACTGTTAGGAAATGTTCTTGAGTTGGGAAGGCAGGAGGTTATTATTTAATGCAATTATGTTTATGGGTGAAACTGAAGGGGCATACAACAAACCTGCAGTGAATGAGGCTTTGATTTGAGGTTTTAACATTTCTGGTAAGCACAGAGTTCAGTCTACTTCCCATTCTGATTTCTTATGATACCCTAATGGATGGTGGGTGAATTTCTACTTTTGTATATTTAATAAAATTTAAGCATCAAGCATAGCTGTTGAAGGTCTTTAGGGCTATGAATTTATATATCTCCAGTTGCATCATGATCCTTTGCCAATGGTGATCCGTTGTCCAGATTAATTCGTGGTTCTAGTGTCGGCTCTACAAGGATTGTTTGGAGCCATCTTCCTTTTAATCGGAAATATTAAACTTTTGCCTTATGTTGGTTTCATTTGCTTTGGTATTTGCCTTGAAGGCATGAATTTTGAAGTATCTAGCTGGGTCTATTTCCAGAACAATGCTGGTGAAGGCTCTGATTTTATACAGAAAGGTTTATCAATGTTATTAAGTTTCAAGTCTCCTTCTGATTATATCAACTAATTTAGTGGCTTCCTTGCTATACGGATGTTTCGGTTGTCAATGGGTGCTTGTTCCAGTTTAGGGAGATCTCACTATGGACCGTGTGAGGATGCTAACTTTTCAAGCTGTTAGAGAATCCGAGTTTTTGAGCTGGGGAAGGCAGGAGGTTATTATCTAACGCAATTATGTTTAGTTGAGCTACTGAAATGTTGTTTTTCTTTGAGGATCAGGGTGATGAGCGATGTCTGGATCTTTCTATAGGGATTATCTGTAGCTTCATGAACTCTGCAGAGATCTGGTTTATGATATTTTCATTTCACAGATTAGAGGAGATGTGATGGACATCTAGTTCTCTTCCTGTTGTAGGTTTGGGTCTCTCTCTTCTTTTTTTGTGTGCAGATTATGCTGAATTTGACCTGGTTTGTGTTGAAGGTATTGACCCATTTTACCTAACTTAGTGAAATGACTTGACTTAGCAAGCCTTTACTTTTTGCTTCTTCTGGGGATATCTTTGGTAAAAATGGTTTATTTTGGGTGCCAGTTCAAGTTTCTGTTTTTGATGTCTTGCTCCCATCTTCGTTTTCAAATGCGACTGGATAAAACTACAATTACTACTATTGAGTCTTGTGTCCAAGGCTAAGTCTACTTGTTGCATAGCTTGGTCATTTGGGCCTTTACTTTTTGCTTCTTCTGGAGGTACTTTTGGTATAATTGGTTTATTTTGGGTGCCAGTTTATGTCTTTCTCTTAGATGATTTCATGCTCTTATCTTTTTCTGTCAACTTCACTGGCTAAGAATACAAGTGAGTCCTGTTTCGAGGCTAAGTCTAGTTCTTGCTTTGCTTGGTCATTTGATGACACACATTGATGGCTCTTGACTTATGGAGTAGTGACCGAGTCTCCTGACTGTTTTATTTCTTATCAAATGCTACTAACGTATACTTGTGAGATGGGAAACTGACTGCTGACATTGACTAACATAATGGCAGATTATCCCTTTCTTCTTTCAATTGGTTTGGTGCAGTCCATAGAAGCTCTCTCCTTGGGATTGTCGTTACATTGAATCTCCAGTTGAACAAATTAGTTTTATATTGCTTGTGCGTTGAAATCGAGAGTTATTTGGCCAGGAGTTTGCTTCATCCTCTACATGGATTCACTCGTCATTCTCTCCGAGAAATTCGTTTTCTGTGGAAGCTGGCTTTAGTTTGTATCTGCAAAACTATATCTGCAAAGATGTTTGGAATTTGCATGGTTTGGTTGTGATTGCCATCTGTAATGCTCACACTTTGAATGAGATGGTGCACTGGACATGTTGCTTTTGGTAGGTTCGTATGTTGTATGAGCTATACCTTGACAAGAAAAACTAGCTGTTTTGAAGACTTCGCAAAGAATTGGGCCTTCCTGCAGGATGTATGGAGCTCGTAAAACTTTGCTCATATATTTGGACTGTTCAACATAATTCTGTCCATTGTTAGTTGCTCACTTTTGGAAGTGATGTCCTTGGCTAATGATCTGTATTTTATGGACTCTATAAATTCTTGAGATTTGCCAAATGAGAGGTGGCGATTTTCTTGTAACTACTCGGATTTTCATTTGTGGCGTCTAATTGTGGGCGTTTATGGTCAAGTTTCCTAATTGGAGATATTTTGAGCATTTGCTGACTTGGAGTCATGGGCATTATGGAATTGGCATCTCTTCCTGTCTTGTAGAATGCATTTACAAACTATCCAGGTGGCATGGGCACTCTTGCAATTAAATGTCTTTTCACTTTTTCCAATATGAATGTTATGTAATGGCAATTGGAGCCATACAAAATTGAGGATTTCTGTGGCTGCTCCTAGCAGAGTTGAGATCTCATCTTTTTCACCCTGGATAGCATCTCTGTCCCTCCTCTCAGTGCAGTATTTCGGTTAAACTGTGGGGAATAGTCTTATTATCAGAAGAAACAGACTGATTTCATTTTTTGTTGATGCCAATGTCCCTGTTGCACGCATTCTCAATTTCAGCTGGTTGATCTTTGATTCAGTCAGGCACAGACATTGACCATCTCCAGCACTGGTCAGTTTATTCTCCTTTCCTCCAAATAAACTGACTTCAATATTACAGCTAAGCTACGCTGCCATTTGCATCGACTTCACTGTAGCACTAATCTATGATCACTAATGTAAAGTTGGGAAGTCTCTAAAATTGAGCTTAATGATAAGCCACAACAAAGCCCCATTTCGGTGCCTTCTGCAGAACATAATTAATCTGTTGAGAAGTAATTCTACTGTTAGTTTACATTAATTTATAAATTGTTTCATATATATTTTTCAATATAATTTTTCGTTACTAAGTTTTCATGTTGAAAATTTAATTGTTGTACACATAATTATTCTCAATTTATGATTGGCCTCTCGTACTGTATTCAGAAATGGATGAAGAAATTTGATCATTTCTTTATATAATGTAGAAGATTAGATGATTCCGCTTGCTAGTAAAACTAATTCGTCCTATTGATATTTTGTCCAACTCTAGCTCTTTATTTGCCATAGAAACCAGGAAAGAGGATCCTTGTGCCTCCCACTAGGAGAAGGAAATCCTCATAAAGATGTATTTTCTTCGCCGGATTAAATGTAATTACTTTTTTCTCCTTGAAATTTCTTCCAAGTTGATGAAGAGGAATGACGCTGCAAGCATTTTGCGTATAGATCAATTTCCCTTTCACTTTTCCCTTACATTGGTAGTTTCTGATTGCGGATTTGTTAGTGTGGCTGGCTTATCGTTATTAGCATGAGTACCTCAACAAATTTGGCCACATGGGCATTGGGTGTATTTTTTATTACCAGCTCTTTTTATCTGATTTCCATGATTTCTTTTGCCAATTAAATCTTTCAGTATGTTTTTTCAGTTAAGATAATGGATTATTCTGATTTTCAACAGTAGGAACCTTTTTTATCTGGAGAACTTTGCTTTCGATTCTCATATTCACTACTCCTTATTGCTTTTTGTTAAAATTTTGCATATTGTTTCTTCAGGCATTTTGATTATCAAGCAGTCATTATTCTTCGCACCTTAAGCTCCTGTAGATATGGACATTAGGAAAAGCAATATCTATGGAAGTATGGTCAAGTGTTTTACCATTTACTGTGGCTATGTTGATGATGGTGTTGCTGGATATTCTCTCTCAGAATTGGATATCTTCTCCTTCTACTTGTGTCTGCCAAAAAACATTTTCTATGAGAATGGATGTCTCTTGGTGGATGCCTGCTGTCCGTGTAAGGTTATTGAGACTACTGCTTTTGGTGCCTGCTGTCCAATAACTTTTTGCTGCAACGAAGATTGGATTTGTTGCCATTTCTTTCATGCAGAAGCCATCTTTGTTTTCTCCTAACAATAGAATAGGTTATCCATTTCAATTGAAACTCTTTTCTGACGGTGTTCACTCTGAAAAATGGGTGGCTACCTCTTTGGACGAATTTGAAGAGAAGTGGGCCGTGGATCATGTCTTGTATCTCAATAGTATTTAATAGTGTTCATTCTGGCCCATTGATATGCACTTTTTGTGTTCTTTTCTGTTGGCACAGAAATTAGAATGGCAGCTGGGACATATTATACTGGGATGGATTTCCTGAATCAGTCAGGCCTTGAGGATGCACAGTTGTGACTGCCGTTCTCTGTACTCCATTTTTTTATGTGTTCTTTTTTTGATTTTTACTTCGAAAATTGGATAGACCTATACAGACATTTTCAGGGGTAGAACCTGCTTTGGCATCAGGTGGGTTCACATTCGTATCCGGTGGACTGGTTGTATCATCTTCTGACATTTTGCTGTTAGTGCATTAGAGGCTGTTTGATTGGGTTGTTAGATGTTTGGCAGAGTCTCTTTGTCTCGTTGATGTCCTTTGATTAGGACTCTGAAGTTGATTAGAGTTGCAGCCATCGAAATGGTGGGGTTGCACTTGCTTTACGCACATGCAACTTGAACGCTGTCTCTGTCCTTTTCTTCACTTCTCCTCATCTAACTAGATGGATGATGGACCCCATATCATGAATTATTGATCCATTGGAAGCAACATTGAAGAGATGTCTGTTGAGTTATGGAAGAGAAAAAATGCTTAGCAGAATTAGGTGGATGAAGTTTGGATATCATTCGAAAGGAAATGTTATGGTGGCTCCTTTCTTGCTCTTTCTCTTAGGTCTTTGAGGAACTAAGACTTCACATGACATGAGCGCATGGCATGTGTAACTATTTATTGTCAGTTTCCCAGTTTGGATGCTGTTTGCAGGGTGACTTCAGGTCTGATGAACTTGAGAAGGGACATAAGAAAGTCCTTATTTGTCGTCCCCTTCTGGCTTCTGGTTTGGGGTTGATTATGATGTTGGTCATATTTATTCCCGCATATGGTTTTCTAGAGTGCCTTTTATGGAAGATTCCATAATTTGCCTAATAATTTAACTTTTTTGGAGATGATATAAAGTCCAATGTGGAGGCTTTTTTTTATAGCCCATGGGACACAAGGAGCACAAGATGAATTGCGCGTTCACAGAGTCAATGTTGTCCTTGTCTTACCTTTGTCAATGTGCCTTTGTCATGTGTTCATGAGGCTTTTAACACATCAGACCAAGGGCAGAAAGACGAATTGCTTGTTCCCCATATTCAAGGTTGCCTGTGGTACAAGCATAATACGTGCATGCCTTATCCCAATAAGGAACTTTTCCTGGGGGACTTGGATGGGTTTGAAACCAGAATGGGTCTCTTCTACCACATGCTGAAAATATGGACATCCTACCAATAACTGGAAGGGCTAGGTTGCTCAGTTGAGGGGAGTGGGTTGAGGCTTCTCTGCTTGCAGTTGTGTTGGGATTTAGCAAGCTGTCCATCATTGCTTTTTGTACAACGCTCTGATAACAATGGTTTTCTGTTCCAAAGATAGTTACTTTTAACCATCGGAGGGGATATCTTGGTAAGACTCCAGCTGTAGACTTTCGGCTGAATACATAAGGACTTGATGCTTCTGGTTCTCTTCTTCTGGAGTTTTTTTATTTTATGAACAAAAGATTCTGGTGTTGGTGAACAAGAATGAAATTTTGAAGTGACACTTGCCATTGATCGACAGATCTCTTGAAACTTTCACTGGTTTCCAAAATAATGGTGATTTCAATTTTGTCAAGATGGTCGTTGGGACTGGGGTTTTTTATTCAGTTCTGATCACAATGCATCATCAATAAGTAGGACAGTGTGGAAACAAATTGTTTTTATATGGATGTGGTTTCTTTCTGGTCTTCGATAGCTATGGAATTTGATTAGGACAGAGAAGATTTACTGATTGTAGGAGTCTCTCAATCAATTCAGAGTCACTGTAAGGATAATACTAGCCTTAGGCTGGATTGGTAGCATTTGGTGCACTTCCTTAGTGGTAATTTCTCTTGAAATGACTGGTTGGTTGCAGATGGATGAGGTTATTATCTTTTTGGGAAATTGCTTTGGTCAGATATGGGATCAGTCTATTCTCTTTTCTTTGTTATTTAATTGCCATCGCCTCGATTCCCTTGTGATGTAAATAAGATTTTCACCTGATGGAGATGTTTCACAAAACCTGTCTTACTCATTTCTCTTCTTCTGATGTTGTGGAAATGGATGGTCCTTTGAATAGCATATACCAGGTGATCTTCAAGAGTGTTGCTAGCTCATCCATTTATAGTGAGTAATGCTCCTTCTTTGGTTATACAGATTCTTGCCAGCCAGTATGTTGTGGTTTCTCTGGGAAATGCTCCCCAAGCATGGTTATTGTGAATGCTATTAGATGTGGAATTATTTACTTGCGTCCAGCTCCTGGTACTATTGACAACCTCTATCACTGCAGAGCACTTCCATTTGTTCATTATAGTAACTCGGTTTTTGTTACACAATTAGTGTTCTGTATTAAGTTTGGTACCTTCCTTGACCATGTAGCCATATGAAAGCTCTAATTCTGATCAAGAGACAATTTCTGTCTTGACCATGTAGCTATATGAAAGCTCCCTAATTATGATCAAGAGACAATTTCTAAATATTTGTTCCTATTAGTCGTTTTCCTTCTCATTGATGCTTACCTTGCAAGGCCATATCATTCATTATCAGCAGTGAAGTGAAATTGAGAACTTACCGAGATGCCAGTCACACCTGCAGATCTTCGTACTGATGTAGAGGTCTTGGTGTATCTCCATCGCCTCCTAGGACCTGAATTCATTGTGGGGTTTGCCTATGGTTTTCCTTCACAGTTAGTTAAGCATGATGCAATCTCATCTGACTGGGAACATGTATTACTCTACTGTCTTGAGATTTACTTGAACGCTTATATTTGAAAACATCTTTAGGACCCATGATTATGATGATGGGGCTATCGGTAGAAGTTTGATGTTTGTATTTAACTCCTTTCAGAATCCCTCTTTAATTTGACGTTTGAACGAAGTTATGATGCTCTCTCTCTTGACTGCTCTTTCTTTCGTTGGATGGATGACAAGTGGGAGAAGTGGGTCATCTTGCAGATTATGGATCTGTTTATGTGAAGAAGCTGGGATCTTCTATTTCCACGCTTAATTGCAAGGAGGTAGTGTCAACGTTAGTGAACTGTCCACAAACTTTCTGCAAATCCATGTTGATAAGAGGGGTGAGTTTTAGCGTGATGCATGTCCTTTGTACTAAGATGGGCTATGACACTTGTTCTGGATCAGTTTACAAATGTGACGTTTGTATTCATATGTAAAAGGAGCTTGTGTGGCACAAGAACAGTTTTTAGCATGTGTTTTGTAAACAGAGTTGGGTCTTTACGTCTATAATCTGGATATTAGTGCACTGGTTATGCGACTATCGTGCCAACCTCAGAACTGGCGAAAAATTGCGGTCAGGAAGGCTACTTTCAGCAATGCGGCGGCCATTGAATTTTGCTATAGTGCAACTATGGCGGATAGGTTGGGTAAATAGAATGCAACTTTGTCTTGGTTAAAGAACTATCCCTTATCCCATCTGGAGTAGAAAACCTGCTGCTCTGCTGAATGCTTTTGTTTCTTTTTGTCGTAGTTAAGTCAACAGAAACATCTAGAAGATAAGAGTTGTCTTCATTGTGGTGTGGCCGGAGGAGAGCGGGACCAGACCACTTGTTGCTGCTCAAAGTCGGGATGGATGTAGAGTTGTTGGAATATATGTTGCCAAGGGAGCAATTGAATCTAGATGGTTGCCGTATTTTAATTCTCAATTCATAATGATAATGTACTTTTTATCCGTGGATGTAGGTCAAGTTGGCTGAACCACGTAAATTTTTGTGTGCATCTTTTGGTGGTCTATTTCTTTTATTATCCATGTCAGTGGTCTAGGTTTATATGAAATGACAGGAAAGAGATAAGACCTGAACAAGATTCTTTCTTTGCTCATCCTAAACAAGATTGTGCTAGTAGAAAGCTATCCAAGTTTGATCACCTTTTCTTTCTTTGCCATCAAGTTGTTCACATGGTTGAATTATATTGAAAATTTTTTTCCTACTAATCACTAAATAGTAGAATAAATCCCAATCTTGTAAAGAGTGCCCAATTTCATCCTAACATCTAATTCTATCATAAGAAGATTTAACTATTCAAATTTGTTTCAAATTTATTTCCCGGGTCCTTTAAACACCTTTGGCGGGATCTCTTCTCAAATTTCAATTTCACCCCTAAAAGAAGGAAAGTTTATCTAAGCTTATTCTCCAAGGGAGGATACTTAAAGTTCCGACATATATATAAGTGTAAGGAGAATATTTATTAGATTCATATTGACCATTTTTGTCTATTAAAATAATTTCAAAATTTTTGACATGAAAGAAGAATGAAAAATATGGACCTTCTATAAAATATAGTCTTAATTGCAATGCTATAGATTTGAGTTTTGAGATCAATCGAGAGTGACAGACCAACTAAGCTTTGCTATGATTTTTGACATTCTATTTTTCAACATTTTGACATTTGTTTTAGCCCAGACAACTTGAAACTTTCAAATAGAATGATACATTACTTTTTCATAATTTCTTGAGAAAATATAATTAATAATTCATTGTCTCGCTATTTTTGTTGTTTAAAGCGATTATGTCAAATTTTAGTGTTAGTCTTGATTAGACTTTTTTTTTCTTATCACCTTATTTTTACAAATATGAACCGTCGGATTGCTGACATTGATAATAGAATATATGTGTCGTGTTGTGATCAGGCACGATGTTTTCAGCCGAAAGAAAGTAGCCGCGCAGATAATATTTCCTTTTTTATTTCTAAATTTCAGGGGGAAGGCGGCAGGAAGAAGTCAGTACGTGTTCAGATACATTCGTGGCTAGCGAGCGTCGCTTCCTAATTCTTTACGCAATAAAGGACCGAAGGCACCGCGTGCGTCCCAAGCACACGCGGCGTCGGAATTGGCAGCCCACCGACTTTCCTAAATTAAACGGTCAGCAGATCACAGCCGTCCAATCACCGCTCCTGCTTCGGAATTTTTTTATTATCGGACGGTCAATTCCGAAGTCGGTGTATCCTTCCCTATAAGTAACGGTTCTCTCCGTCTTCTTCATTCCTTCTTCATTACGCGTTTTCCTCTCTCCTCTCTCGCCATGGCGTCTTGGCGATGTCGTCTTTCCGATTGAGCGTTCTCCGTCGGCCCTTCTTCGTTTTTTGTTTTCCGTTTTTTGATTGATTGAATGTTGATGGGGGCAATTGCTTTCTCTGTCTTGATTCCGTGAAGCATCATCTGGTTGCAGAGATCCACCCCTATGTTGCGGGAGATTCTTGAGGGTTTCGCTTGCCCTACGATTTTTATTGGCGTCTGGCGATATCATCTTCTTCCGGAGAGAAGACGTAGTAGCGATGATCCCGATTGAGCGTTTCTCCGTCGGCCTTTCTCCCTTTTGGTTTCCGTTTCTTGATTGATTGTTGATCGGGGATCGATTGCTTTCTCGGTCTGATTTTGTGAAGCATTTGGTTGCAGAAGACTCAATGTTGCGGAGATATTTTGAGGGGTTGGCTCGGCCTAGGATGCCTATTTGGTTATCGGATTTCTTTGGTTTACGCCTTGTCCCTTCGATCGCTTAGTGATTGATCGACCGATCGATTGAAGTTTGGGTTGTTGTTTTGACCAGCTCATTCTGGATTCCCGTTGTTCGGTGAATTGGCAGTGTGGATGCTGCCGCAGCAAGTGTTTGGTTTAGCGCTCCTCCTTTGACCGATCAATCCTTCTGGACAATTGTTTCACGAGCTGCTTCTGGATTTTTGTTATTTGGTGAATCCGCAGTGGCTTCTTTCCCCTTAGAGCGAAACTGCTTCTTTCTCATTTTTGGTTTCCGTTTCTTGATCGATTGCTATATCGGTCTTGATTTTGTGAGGCGTTATCTGGTTGCAGAGACCCACCCCTGTTGCGGAGATTCTTGAAGGTTTTGCTTGGCCTACCATGCCTATTGTTTATCGGAATTATTCGGTTTACCTCTTGTCCTTTGATTGCTTAGTGATTCATCGACCGATTGATTGAACTTTGCGCTGTTGTTTTGACCAGATCATTCTGGATTCTTGTTGTTCGGTGAATTGGGAGTGTGGCTTCTTTCCTCTTGGATCATATCTCTTGACGTCAGAGGAAGTGCTTGGTTTAACTCCTCCTTTGACCCTTTATTGATACAATAACCTATCGATCTTTCTGTTATTTGCTGAATTCGCAGTTGGCTTCTTTCCCCCCCAGGGCGAAATTGCTTGTCTGAGGATGTCAAGGACGATGAATACTAAAACACGGGTGTTTCGTTTTTTTGGAGCATTGATGATCATATTGCTTTCATCTTTTTGGTTGAGATGATGGCAGTAGTATTTCAGGCGATAGGCAGAAATTTGCTGGTCTTGATTGGAATTTGTTCTTTGGTTTTCTATTTTTGGGGGTTGATTATCGTCTAGTCCTGATCCTCTCACAGGTTGGAGTTTTGCTAGACTCGACAAGTGGTGATCTGGTGCTGATCTGGTGTGAGCTGACGATTGTCTGAAATTGGATAAGCTCTATCGTCTCTCGAGGCAATTATTGGTTTGAATGAAATTTGTTCTCCAGTCCCATAATTTTCCAATTAATGGGAAACCCAATTCTCATTCCTTTGGAGGTCTGTTTACTCAATGTATGATCTGTGATGGTTCTTTCTTTGCAAGGTGTATGCACCACAACAGATCACTATCCAATCCAGATCCGCTTGCCAGTGTCTCCTTCCTAGAAATAGTCCCTCCCTCGTGTTCTCATCCTTCAATCTCATCGGGAGACGTCTTTATGGGAAGTGTTTGGTTTAGCTCCTCCTCTGATCCTTTATCAAACCCACTTTCTGTACAATTGTTTCACGAGCTGCTTCTGGATTTTTGTTATTTGGTGAATCTGCAGTGGCTTCTTTTACCCATGGAGCGAAACTGTTTGTCTGAGGATGTCGAGGATGATGAATGTGACGACACTAGTCAGCTTGTTTCATAAAACACGGATGTTTTGGGCATTTTGGAGGACTGATGATATGATGAACTAGTAGTCTTTCATGCGATAGGCTGAAATTTGCTGTGGTCTTGATTGGAATTTTGTTCTTTGGTTTTTTATATCTTTCAGGGGTTGATTATTGTGTAGTCCTGATCCTCTCACAGGTCGGAGTTTTGCTAGACTCGACTAAGTGGTGATCTGGTGCGAGCTGATGATTGTCTGAAATTGGATATAAGCTCTATCGTCTCTTGAGGCGGTTATCGGTTTGAATGAAATTTGTTCTCCAGTCCCACAATTTTCCGATTAATGTGAAACCCGATTCTCATTCCTTCAGAGGTTGGTGTTTTATTGATGTATGACCTGTGATGGTTCTTTCTTTGCAAGGTGTACGATCCACAACAGATCACTATCCACTCCAGATCCGCTTGCCAGTGTCTCCTTCCTAGAAGTAGTCCCTCCCTCATTTTCTCATCCTTCAATCTCATCGGGAGACGTTGTTATGGGAAGTGTTTGGTTTAGCTCCTCCTCTGATCCTTTATCAAACCCACTTTCCGTACAATTGTTTCACTGCTTCTGGATTTTTGTTATTTGGTGAATCTGCAGTGGCTTCTTTTCCCCATGGAGCGAAACTGTTTGTCTGAGGATGTCGACGACGATGAATGTGACGACACCGGTCAGCTTGTTTCATAAAACACGGATGTTTTGGGCTTTTGGAGGACTGATGATATGATGAACTAGTAGTCTTTCATGCGATAGGCTGAAATTTGCTGGTCTTGATTGGAATTTTGTTCTTCGGTTTTTTATATCTTTCGGGGGTTGATTATTGTGTAGTCCTGATCCTCTCACAGGTCGGAGTTTTGCTAGACTCAACTAAGTGGTGATCTGGTGCGAGCTGATGATTGTCTGAAATTGGATAAGCTCTATCGTCTCTTGAGGCGGTTATCGGTTTGAATGAAATTTGTTCTCCAGTCCCACAATTTTCCGATTAATGCAAAACCCAATTCTCATTCCTTTGGAGGTCTGTTTTGTTGATGTATGATCTGTGATGGTTCTTTCTTTGCAAGGTGTATGCACCACAACAGATCACTATCCAATCCAGATCCGCTTGCCAGTGTCTCCTTCCTAGAAATAGTCCCTCCCTCATTTTCTCATCCTTCAATCTCATCGGGAGACGTTGTTATGGGAAGTGTTTGGTTTAGCTCCTCCTCTGATCCTTTATCAAACCCACTTTCCGTACAATTGTTTCACTGCTTCTGGATTTTTGTTCTTTGGTGAATCTGCAGTGGCTTCTTTTCCCCATGGAGCGAAACTGTTTGTCTGAGGATGTCGAGGACGATGAATGTGACGAAACTGGTCAGCTTGTTTCATAAAACACGGATGTTTTGGGCTTTTGGAGGACTGATGATATGATGAACTAGTAGTCTTTCAGCTGATAGGCTGAAATTTGCTGGTCTTGATTGGAATTTTGTTCTTCAGTTTTTTATTATCTTTGGGGGTTGATTATTGTGTAGTCCTGATCCTCTCACAGGTCGGAGTTTTGCTAGACCCGACTAAGTGGTGATCTGGTGCGAGCTGATGATTGTCTGAAATTGGATAAGCTCTATTGCCTCTGGAGGCGGTTATCGGTTTGATTGAAATTCGTTCTCCAGTCCCATAATTTTCTGAATAATGCGAAACCCAATTCTCATTCCTTCGGAGGTCTGTGTATGGTCGATGTATGATCTGTGATGGTTCTTCCTTTGCAAGGTGTACGCGCCGCAATAGATCAGTATCCAATACAGATCCACTTGCCGGTGTCTCCTTGCTTGAAGTAGTCCCTTCCTCATGTTCTCATCCTTCAATCTCATCAGGAGATGTCGTTATAGGAAGTGTTTGGTCTAGCTCCTCCTCTGATCCTTTATCAAACTCACTTTCCGTACAATTGTTTCACGAGCTGCTTCTGGATTTTTGTTGTTTGGTGAATCCGCAGTGGCTTCTTTTCTCCATGGAGCAAAACTGTTTGTCTGAGGATGTCAAGGATGATGAATGCAACGACACCGGTCAGCTTGTTTCATAAAACACAGATGTTTGAGCTTTTGGAGGACTGATGATCCTTTTGCTGCTGTCTTTTTTTCTTGGTAGAGATGATGAACTAGTAGTCTTTCAGGCGATAGGCTGAAATTTGCTGGTCTTGATTGGAATTTTGTTCTTTGGTTTTTTTTATCTTTGGGGGTTGATTATTGTATAGTCCTGATCCTCTCACAGGTCGGAGTTTTGCTAGACTCGACTAAGTGGTGATCTGGTGCGGCTGATGATTGTCTCAAATTGGATAAGCTCTATCGTCTCTCAAGGCGGTTATCGGTTTGAATGAAAGTTGTTCTCCAGTCCCATAATTTTCTGATTAATGTGAAACCCGATTCTCATTCCTTCAGAGGTTGGTGTTTTATTGATGTATGATCTGTGATGGTTCTTTGCAAGGTGTACGCGCCACAACAGATCACTAACGGATTCACTTGCTGGGGTATCCTTCCCAGAAATAGTCCCTTCCTCATGTTCTCATCATGCATCTATGATTGTGCTTGCATTCCTCAATCAGCTGACAACCTTACTCTTCAGAGGAGACATCGTTCCTGAAAATGCACTCCTGGCCTTTCTTCTTTTCTTTTTATTTCATGATTGATTTTAAAATCGGTCTGATTCTGTTTACGCTATATTATTTTCTGAAGGTGACACCTGGCCTCTCTCGGACTCTGCCATGTTGTGGGCATTGTTAGGGTTATTGCTCGATGTTGTGGGCATTGTTAGGGTTATTGCTCGTCTGACCGTTGGTTGATTTATCATTGATTGATCTTTCCATTCTATTATGAGCTGATTCTGGCATTAATTATTCCTTGAATTGGCAGTGGTTTCTTTCTTTTTGGAGCGATCATTATCTTTGAGGATGATGTCTGAGAGGACAACGAATATGATGCAGCTGTCAGTTAATTACACAGAATATTTGGGCCTTTTGGTGGACTAATGATCTATCTTGCACTGTTTGTGGTTGAGTTGATCATCTGAAGAAGCCTTTTGTCTTCAGGACAAACGATGGACTGAAATTTTGACAACCTTCTCGGCTTCTTTTACAAATTTAAAGTTTTACTGGTTTTGACAGCTGGTGATCTGTTGCGTTTTCTGTGGGGCTAAGTTGATAATTGTTTGAAATTGGATGAGCTCCTGCTTCCCGGATTTTGGGCAGTTATGGTTTGAATGGAACTTGTCCTTTACATCTGTTATTTTTTTGTTAATCCGAAAGATTAGATCTATTTCTCTTCCCTTTGCAGATCAGAGTTTGGTCGAGGGAATACTTCACATGGCCAAGTTCGATGTTTCTTGCTGCATAAACATCAATTTCTAATTTGTCTTCCACTTATGTTATCGTCTAGTTAAGGTGGTTATCATCTAGTTGAGGTGGAATGATCATTTGTTCTCTTTTCTTCACAGGTCATAGTTTTGGTCATGGCAATACCTTACCTCGTCAATTTCGAGATGGAGTGTCTGTGGTCAGTGATGGTTCTTTTTTGCGGCATTAGAATTAATTCATAGGACAAGCTCTCCTTTCAGAGTTCTTTCTTGTCTGGAAAGGTCTACACAATTGGTTTCACTTCAGGGCAAACTAGTAGCATCTTATTTTGAAATGACGTACTTCAGATATCTATCGCAATTTGCATACTTAATCTTTCTTATGTTGTTTCTATTTCTTAATGGAAGATGATGGCTGATACCGGTTGTTCTTTGGCAGATTAGAGCCTATTTTATCTTTGGGATTGGATTGGAAACTTTTGATTACTATGTCTTGCCTTTTTTTACTTTGATGGAAACTATCGTGCATTTTATTTATCATGGATTTTTTTCTTTTAATGTAGTTTGTTACACATTCATTTCGAAATACGTTTCTTGCATATGCATTTGTTTTGACTTGGTGTGTATGTCTGCTTGAATTTTGTGTCAATAAAATGTCAAATTTGGTCTATTTGAAGGAATTTTTGTCAGGTTCCTTTTGTGTATATATTTTATGAGATTGATGTTTTCTGCATGGTAATTTCCTATGCTGAGATGTTATTTTTATGTGACAAATTGCCTCTTTTTTTCCTATGTTTTTTGAACTTGCAGGCTAGGTTCTTTTCCGAAAAATATTTATATTTTACATTGTTGTATGTGGTAGCATTTACCTTTTGCCAAAATTTTACCAAAAGTATAGCATGGAATGTTTTCACTTGTGAAGCGATGTTCTTGGATGGTTCATCAATAGGTTGATCCTTTTAAATTGTTTAAAATGATTATGGATTTTGGTGGATTGGCAGTTGCATCTTTCCTCTTGTAGCGATCTCCTCATCTGAGCATGTCGTCTAAGAATGACAAATACATAGAAGCTGATCAGTTAAACATAGAAGAAGGTGATTGGGCTTCCTGGAGGAGAGGTGATCTATTATGCAGTCTTTGTTTTCTTGAGTTCTGAAGTAGTCTTCTCTGATTGCATCTTCAGGATGAGCGAATTCTGTGGATTTATAGGCATCTTGTAGTTTTGATTTAAGTTTGTCTTTAGTTGATTATCTTCAGGGAGCAGTGAGATAATTGTTATCGAGTTCTAATTCCTCTACAAGAAGCTTTGCCAGGTTTGAGAAGTGGTGATCTATTGCCTTATTCTGTAGGGTGAGTTGACGATTGTTTGAAATTGGATAAACAGCCATTTTGTGGATTCTAAGGAATGGTATATATGATGAGGTTGGTCGATTATTACTTAGAATGACTGAGCTTTTCTTGAATTTGACGATCTATTCACATCTATGTTCGGTTGGGCTGGTGTATGAGCAGTGTCTTTGACCATCTTGATTGAGGACCATGTGAAGAGCTGAAATTTTTAGAAACTCCTGCTGTGTAGGTACTTTGTTGAATGTCATTCCTCAGTTGATTCCCTTGGAGTGGAAAGATGATAATTCAGCTTTTTCTGTGTAGCTAAGTTGATGAATTGCGGAGTCTGCTCTTTGTTTGAAATTGGATAAGCTCCCCCTTCTTGGATTTGGTTCCTTTGATGTCTTCACTCTATATGTGTACATGGATGAATCCTTAATCAATTAATATTTTGGCCATGCTATGATAGGGTGTGCGAGAATCAGCTTGACTTATGCTTTGAGGGTTTGAAGTTTGACAAAAGATCACCGATTGTCATTGGATGGCCTCTCTGTTGGACATACTTGCAAAAGGAGAGTACTAACTCTCCTTAGTTGGAATAAGATATCTGTATAGGTTTTTGCTTAGCTGATATTCTCCACTTCTATAATACTTTCTTCTGGCACTGTCATTGTTGGGGACAGTTTACAAGCGAGGGTTTTTGTATGTGAGATGGGTTGTTTTTAGTTTGTAGTGTGCCACCTTGAGGGCCTAAATTGTGAATATTTTAGGTTCTCGTCGATCCATGGGACAATGAAGGCTTTTCTGCAAGGACCCAAGTTATACTCCATTGCAAACTGTTAGCATCTCATTCTGAAAAGATGAGCTGTGCTTTGCTTTTGCCTGTTTGCATGATTGGCATATGTGATCAGGCCTCACATGGGGATGTTGACCGGACAGCCATATGGACATAACTTCCTTGGCATTGCTTGTGCTCAGACCAGTTCTCTCCTTTCTGCTGATTCTCTCATTTCTTATTCATTACAAAGCTGTGTCGTTTCGTGTATGCTGTCAGCAGACATGGCTGGTCAAGCTGGTAGGAGCAGACACTTGGTGCTTGGTTGCCATGTTTGTCAAATTTTGTAATTATTTTTAAATCGGTGAAACTGAAGTGAATAAGCTTTGGTTTGAGGTTTTAACGTGTCTAGCGAGCATGGACCCCTTCTGATCTCTGATGATGCCCTAATGTACGGCGGGTGACCTTCTACTTCGTATATATGATCTAAATTTAATAAAGCACAGCTGTTTAGGGCTATGAACTTATACATGTCCAATTGCATTGTGATCCTTTGCGAATGATGATCTGTCAACCGTATATTTTCTGTATCTCTCTCTCATTGGCTCTTCAAGGGTTGTTCGAAGTCATCATCCTTGTTATTGGAGATACTAGACGGTTGCCTTATGATCAGTTACATTTGCTTTGGTATTTGCTTTGAAGGGATTTATTTTGAAGCATCTGGTTGTGTCTATGTCCAGAACAATGTTGGCGAAGGCTCTGATTTTGGATAGAAAGCTTATTAAAGTTATTAAGGTTCAAGTCTCCCTCTGATTATTCTAATTTTGTGGCTTCCATGCTGTATGGACTTATTCAGTTTTCCACGGCTGCTTGTTCCAGTTTAGAGCAATCCATTTAAGGACCGTGTAATCAAAACTGTTAGAGAACCCGAGTTCTTGAGTTGGGAAGGCAGGAGGTTATTATTTAATGCAATTATGTTTAGTTGAGCCACTGAATTGTTGTTTTCCTTTTTGGATTGGAGTGATGAGCGGGTTCTGGATCTTTCTATAGGAATTGTCTGATTCTTTTATTTTCAAGGATTAGAGGAGATGCTATGAACATATAGTTCTCTTATGTTGTGAGTTGGAGTCCTTTCGTTGCAGATCATTCTGAACTCGACCTGGTTTGTGTTGTAGCGTATTTGACTTAGCAAGCTTTTGCTTTTTGCTTCTCCTGGGGTATTTTTCATATAAGTGGTTTATTTTGGGTGCCAGTTCAAGTATTTCTCTTTGATGATGTCATGCTCTCTATCTTTGTCTACAAACCTCACTGGATAGAGCTGCAATTACTACAATTGAGTCTTGTGTCCGAGGCTAAGTCTCATTGTTGCTTAGGTTGGTCATATGTGGCTACTTTTTGCTTCTCCTGGGGGGTATTATTGGTATAACTGGTTAATTTTGTGTGCCAGTTCAAGTCTCTCTCTTTGATAATGTCGTCCTCTCATCTTTTTCTGTGAACTTCACTTGATAAAACTCCTATTGAGTCCGGTTTCAAGGCTAACTCTAGTTGTTGCTTTGCTGGTGGCACACATGGATGGCAGTTTGGCTTGTCAGATGCTTCTAGCTTATACTTGAAAGATGAGAAACTGATTGCTGATATTCACCAACATCATGGCAGATTATTCGTTTCTACTTTCAACTGGTTTGTTGCAGTCCGTAGAAGCTCTCTCTTGGGGATTCTCTTTATATTGAAGTTCCAGTTGATCGTACTTGCCTAACAAATTAGTTTTATTTTGCCTGTGTGTTGGAATCAAAAGTTGCTTGGCCACGAGCTCGCACAATCCCTCTACATGGATTCACCCCTCATTCTCCAAAACTCTTAATCTATTATCTTCGTTTTCTGAGGAAGCTGGCTCTAGTTTGTACCTTCAAAACTATATCTGCAAGGATGCTCGGGAATATGCGCGTGGATAATCGTGGAGTGGATGGTTTGGATATTTTGCCAACGTTTATAAGCTTGCTCTTTGAATGAGATGGTGCCTGGACATGGGTTTCATGTGTTGCATGAGCTATATCTGATGTTGAACTTGAGAGGATAAACCAACTGTGACCTCGCAAAGAAATTGAGCCTTGGTGCAGCATGGAGCTTGAATAATTCTGCTTGTGTTTTTGTACTTAGCATATTTCTGTCTATTGTCAGTTGCTCACTTTGTTGAGCTAATTGTACAATTTTGTGTCATAGCACAAGTAAGACAGTTGTGGTTATGCAGATACCACTTGTTATCATTTTGGTCAGCGTGTGATGTGCTGTAACTCTCGGAAGTGATGCACTTGGCCCATGATCTGTATTTTATAGAGACTTCCAATTCTTCAGATTTTCCAAATGTGAGGTGGGCATTTTCTTGTAACCAGTCTTGGGTTTCGTGGCATCTAAATTGGAGATATCGAGTGTTTTGCTAACTGGCAATCATGAGAATTGTGGAATTGGCTTCTCTTTGTATCTCTTTTGGAAATTTGCTTGTGCATGTGAAATGGGCACTTTTGCAAGTAAATGTTTTTTCACTCTCTCGTATGAATGTTTCGTGAAGGCAATTGTGGAGCCTTATAAAACTTGAGGATTCCTGTGGCAGCAGGATGCTTCCTGGCAGATTTGAGGACTCATTCCTTTTACCCTCGATAGCATCTTTGTTGCTCCTCCCAGTGCCGTATTGTGTTCTTGATCCTATCAAAGCGTTGGGGATAGTCTTATTTTCAGAAGAAATAAACTGATTTTATTCACTGTCGATGCCAATGCTCTTGTTGCTTGAACATCTGTACATCTGTGGGTGACCCATTCTCAATTTCAGCTGGTTGATCTTTGATTCAGTCAGGCACAGACGTTGACTATTCTGACTTTGATCCTGCCGCAAAGCGCAGCTCCACTGAGCTTTATGATAAGCTGCTGCAAAGCTCCATTCCACTGCCTTCTACAGAACATTAATTAATCTCTTGAAAAGAAATCCAATTGTTAGCTTATAATAATATGTATAGAGTCGCTGCATATATATAATGCTCGATATGATTCTTAGTTAGTAAGCTCTCCATTTCCGTACATCTGTAACAGTCACAATGGTATTGTTGAAACTTTGAAAATTTTATTGTTGTACTGTTTAATTGTTGTACGCAATTATTCTCAGTTCATGATTTGCCTTTCATATTGTAATATGAGCTCATTCTGCCATTCACTATTCCCTGGATTGGCAGTGGCTTCTTTCTTCTTGGAGCGATCATTTTCTCTCAGGATGATGTCCAAGTGGACAATGAATACGATGCAACTGGTCAGTTGGTTACATAGAATGCGACATTTGGGCTTTTGGAGGACTAATGATCAATCTTACACTGTTTGTGGTTGAGCTGATGATCTAGATGTACGACAAATGATTGAAATTGAAATTTTGACAACCTTCTAGGCTTCTTTTACCTGTCCAAAGAAATCCTGCATTTTAACAGCTGGTGATCTATTGCGTTTCTAGAGGGCTAAGTTGATAATTGTTTCAAATTTAATGAGCTGTTGCTTCTTGGTTTTTAGGCAGTTATTGGTTTGAATGGAACTTGTCCTTTACTACTGTTATTTTCTAGTTAACTCGAAAGATCAGACTTCACAGATCAGAGAGTTGGGTCGAGGCAATACTATACCTGGCCAAGTTCGATATGGGGTGTCTGGGATCAGTGATGTTCTTTATTGCTGCGTACACATCAATCCCTAATTTGTCTTCCACTTCTGTTATCTTCTAGTTAAGTTGGAATGATCAGATGTTCTCTTTCTTTCGCAGGTCAGAGTTTGATCGAGGCAATAGTTTATCTCGTCAATTTTGATATGGAGTATCTGCGATCAGTAATGTTTCATTCTTGCTGCATAACCATTAATTCATAGGACAAGTTCTTCTTTCAGAGTTCTTTCTTGTCTGGGGAGGTCTGCACATGTTCTAGTTCGTTTCTCTCCCCATTCTTCTGTAGGACCCCTGATTGCACTTTCAGCTGTGTACCCTACAACTTGATGCTTCTGGCTCTCATTTTCCAGAGTTATTTTCTCTTATTAACGAAAATTTTAGTGTGGGTGAATAAAAATGAAGTTTTGAAGTTCCCTTGCCATTGATCAACAGCTCTCTGCTACCTTTCACCAGCTTTAAGATAATGGTGAATTCAATTTGGTGAAGATGGTTGTTGAGACTGGGGTTTTATCCAACTCTGATCACCATTCACCGTCAGTAAGTTGGTCAATGTGGAAACAAATTGCTTTTTATATGGATACGGCATCTTTTCAGTTTTTAATAGCCGTGGAATTTGATTTAGATGGAGAAGATGTGCTAATTGTGGGAGTCTTTCGATTATTTCATAGTTATTCTAAGTATATTACTCGCCTTGTGGTTGGATAGCATTTGGTGCAGTCCCTTGCTGGTAACTTCACTTGAAACAACTGGTTGGTCACAGATGGATGAGGTTCTTGCCTTCTCGGGGAATTGCTTCTGTCATATATGAGTTTTTGGTCTAACTCTTTTCTTTGTTATTCAGTTGTTATTGCCTTGATTTGCTTATAATGTATATAAGTTTTTCACCTGATAGAGATTCTTCATAAAACCTGTTATTCACTTGTTATTGCCTTGATTTGCTTATAATGATCACTATCCAGTATCCAATCCAAATCTGCATTTTATAAGTTCGAAGGCTGGTGTCTCCTTCCTAAAATAGTCCCTCCTGTGTGTCCTCATCCTTCAGTTTCATCTTGCGTTGTGTTCCCCTCAGTTGACAGCCTTGGCGAAGTTCAGATGAGACATCGTTCCCAAAATGCGCCTTGATCCTATGCTTTTCGTTTTTTTTTTTTTTTTAAATTCTTTTGATTGATTGTTAAATCGGTCTGATTCTGTTTATGCTATGTTATTTTCCGAAGGTTACACCTGGCCTTTCTGGGACTCTGCCATGTTGTGGGCATTATTAGGGTTTGCACTCTTCTGATCATTCATTGATTCATCATTGATTAATCTTTCCATTGTATTATGAGCTGATTCTGGTAAATGCTAATTCCGTGAATTGGCAGTCGCTTCTTTCTTCTTGGAGCGATCATTTTTTCTGAGGATGTTGTCTGAGGACAGTGAATACGATGAATACAATGCAACTGGTCAGTTGGTTACCTAGAATACGACATTGGGGCTTTCTAGAGGACTTGCACTGTTTGGTTGAGCTGATGATCTATAAAAGCCTTTTTCTTCAGGACAAACGGTGGACTGAAATTTTGATAACCTTCTAGGCTTGTTTTACAGTTTGAAAGCTTTACTGGATTTGACAGCTGGTGATCTGTTGCGTTTCTGTGGGCTTGAGTTGATAATCGCTTGAAATTGGATGAGCTCCTGGTTTTCGGATTATGGGCTGTTATTGGTTTGAATGAAACTTCTCTTTTACGTCTGTTATTTCTTAGTTAATCCGAAAGATCAGATCTAGTTCTCTTCCCTTCGCAGATCAGAGTTTGGTTGAGGCAATAATTCATGTGGTCAAGTTCGATATGGAGTGTCTACAATGCAGCATCAATTTCTAATTTGTCTTCCACTTCTGTTATCTTCTAGTCAAGGTGGTTATCATCTAGTTGAGGTGGAACGATCAGATGTTCTCTTTACTTTGCAGGTCATAGTTTGGTTGAGGCACCTCATCAATTTCGAGATGGAGTGTCTGTGATCAGTGATGGCTCTTTCTTGCTGCATAAGAATTAATTCATAGGACAAGCTCTTCTGTCAGAGTTCTTTCTTGTCTGGAAAGGTCCACACAAGTTCTAGATCGTTTCTCTTCATTCTTATCTGTGTGCCACAATCACTAATTGGATCTCTGGTTATTCATTGGAGATATCATTAAGATGTATGTGTGATGCACTTCATCCCTATTGTGGAGATCGCTCTTGGCATTACCTAGTTTGCTTTGCCTTCTTTTGTACACGATTTGTGTGTTTTCTTTTTGTACAGATCAAGAGGTCATTCGGTGTTCTTTCTGTGCAAGAGATTGTTTGAGTTTGATTCAGTCAATGACCATATATATGTCTAAAAAATTGTAGGTTTTCTTTGGTTATTGGAACTGTGAAGGCTTTTTGCTGACAGAATCGGTTTTACTTCAGGGCATACTAGAAGTATCCTATTTTCAAATGATGTATTTCAAATAACTATCTGGATTGGCATTCTTAATCTTTCTTATTTTAAATCTATTTCTTAACGGATGATGATAGCTGATACCAGCTGTTCTTTATTTTTTTAGGGCCTACTTTCTCTTTCTCTTCGAGAATGGATTGGAAACTTTTGATTTGTATGTCTTGGAGGAGTGGTGATGTATTATGCAGTTTTTGTTTGCTCAAGTTTTGAAGCTGTCTCTGATCACATCTTTAGGATGGGCGCTGGACTGAAATTTGGAAGATTTCTAGGCATTTTGTAGTTTTGATTTAAGTTTGTCTTCAGTTGATTGTCTTCGGGGAGCAGTGAGATAGAGTTCTCTCCACAGGTTGAAGTTTTGCCAGGTTTGAGAAGTGGTGATTTATTGTGTTCTTCTGTAGGGCTGAGTTGATGATTGTTTGAAATTGGACAAACAGCTGCTTTGTGGATTCTAGACAGTTATTAGTTTGAATGAAGTTTGTTTTTTACTTCTGCTTTTTTCCGTTTATGGTGAGATGATTAGGCCCACCTCTATTTCCTCTGATTGCAAGCCTCTTCTGTTTCAATGTGGACTGTCTTTAATCTGTAATGGTTCTTTCTACATTTCATTTAACAAGCTCTTCTTTATTTGAGCTTCTCTTGCCCTTTGTTGTTTTTGGAAAATGAATAGTCATTCACTATCTTCCATTGTAGGGATTGTTTATGAGTCTGGAAATCTTGAGATCCGCAAAGTGCTGGCTTGTTTCTATCTTTGCAATGCATGCTGCAATAACTAATACCCGGTAAATCATGGAAATATTGCAAGTGTAATTTATTTGTCTCGCCTTTTTTATTTTGCGAATGCTAGCTTCACACAATCTATATGATTGATGTGTTTTCTCTTGATACAGAATTTTTGGTGAAACTTTTCATTTACCAGGTGATTTCTATGCTTTAAGTGGGCGTTTTAAGTGGGCGTTGACGAGTGGTCATGGATATCCTTAGTGTTTACGCTCCTTTGATCATCGATTGATGGATTGATCGATCCTTCTGTTGTTTTAGAGCTGTTTCTGGATTTATAATCTAATGCATTGGCTGTAGCTTCTTTTCTCACAGAGAGATCTCTTTGATTGAGGAGGTTGTCTCGGGAATGGGTACATATGATGAGGTTGGTCAATTATTACTTAGAATGACTGAGCTTTTCCCGAGTTCGATGATCTATTGACATCTATCTTTGGTTGGGTTGGTGTATGGGCTGTCTCCTTGATCATCTTCAGGACTGGGTGAAGAACTGAAATTTCGATGAACTCCTGCTGTGTAGGCACTTGGGTTTTCGTTGAATCTTTCCTCAGTTGATTCCCTTGGAGTGGAAATATGATGATTGTCTTGGTTCCTATTTTATAGGTTGGAGTTTTGCCAGATTTTATAAGCGATGATCTAATCGCCTTTTCTGTGCGGCTGAGTTGATGCATTGTGGAGTCCGGCCTTTTTTTGAAATTGGATAAGCTCCCCGTTCTTGGAATTTGTTTCTTTTGATGTGCTGACTCTATATGTGTCTATGGATAAATCCCTAATCAATTGATATTTTGTCCATGCTCTTACGATAGGGTGTGCAAGAACTACCTTGACTTATGCTTAGAGGGTTTGAAGTTAGACATAAGATCTCTTGATTGTCATTGGATGGCCTCTCTTTTGGACATAGCTGCAAAAGGAGAGTACTAAGCCTCCTTACTTGCAATAAGATATCTGTATGGTTTGCTTAGCCAACATCTTCCACTGCTGTAATGATTTCTTCTGATACAGTGATTGTTGGGGACATTTTACAAGTGAGGTTTTTTGTAATCGAGATGGTTTGCTTTTAGTTTGTAGTGCCACCTTGAGGGCCTAATTTCTGAATATTTTAGGTTCTCAGTATGAAGACTTTTCTGACAGGACCTAAGTTATACTACGTTGCAAACTGTTAGCATCTCATTCTGAAAAGATGAACTGGTACTGTGCTTTTGTTTTATTAACATACACCACATGGGTTCCTTTCATAACCAGAAGGCCTCTTTCTTCTCATGTTTCATGTTTGTCATAAGTGATTAGGCCTCACATGGGGATGTTGACAGGACAGCCATCTAGACATAACTCCCTTGGCATTACTTGCACTCTGACTGGTTCTCTCCTTTCTGCTGATTCTCTTGTTTCTTATCCATCACAAAGCTGTGTTGTGGCTGTACGCTGTCAACAGACATGGCCGGTCTGGCTGGGAGGAGCAGACACTTGGTGCTTGGTTGGCATGTTTGTCGAATTTTGTAGTTAATTTTAATGGATGAAACTGAAGGTGGGATGACAATCCTGCATAAGCTATGTTTTGAGGTTTTAACATACCTGGTGAGCATGGAGCTCTTCTGATATCTTATGATACCCTTATGTACGGCGGGTGAACTTCTACTACTTATATATGTCTTAAATTTAATCAAGAACAGATGCTGGTGAGGATGGAGCTCTTCTGATATCTTATGATACCCTAATGTACAACGGGTGAACTTCTAGTTCTTATATATGATCTAAATTTAATCAACAACAGATGTTGAAGCTTTTTGGGGTTATGAATTTATAGATGTCCAATTGCAGCGTGATCCTTTGCCATTGATGATCTTTCGACCAGATACTCTAATTCATGGTTCTACTGTATCTCTTTCTCATCGGCTTTACAAGGGTTGTTCATGTCATCTTCCTTGTAATTGGAGATACTAAATGGTCACCTTATGATCGGTTTCATTTACTTTGGTATTTCGTTTGGAGGCTTGAATTTTGAAGCATCTGGCTTGGTCTATTTCCAGAACAATTTTGGCGAAGGCTCTGATTTTTTACAAAAAGGTTTATCAAAGTTATTAAGGTTCAAGCCTCCATCTGATCACATCAACTAAGTTTGCGGCTTCTAATGCTATATGGATTATTCAGTCGTCATCGGGTGCTTGTTCCAGTTTAGAGCCATCCCAGTAAGGACCATGTGAGGATGCTAATTGATCAAAATTGTTAGAGAATTCTAGTTCTTGAGTTGGAGAAGGCAGGGGTTATTATTTAATGCAATTATGTTTAGTTGAGATACTGAATTATTGTTTTTCTTTGTGGATTGGAGTGATGAGCAATGTGTGGATCTTCCTATAGGGATTGTCTGATTTTTGTATTCTCAAGGATTAGTGGAGATGCGATGGACATCTAGATCTTTTCCTGTTGTAGGTTGGAGTCCTTTCGCAACTCATGCTGTCGACCTGGTTTGTGTTGTAGGATATGGACCCATTTTAACTATTAGGGGAATCGATTGACTTAGCAAGCTTTTGGTTTTTGCTTCTCCTGGGGTACTTTCAGTATAAATGGTTGATTTTGGGTGCCAGTTCAAGTTTCTTTCTTTATGATGTCAGGCTTTCTATCTTCGTCTGCGAACTTCACTGGATAAAATAACAATTACTACAATTGAGTCTTGTGTCCAAGGGTAAGTCTAGTTGGGGCTTCTACTTTTTGCTTCTCCTTGGGGGTATTTTTCGTATAAATGGTTAATTTTGGGCGCCAGTTCAATCTCTTCGATGATGTTGTCCTCTCATCTTTTTCTGTGAACTTGATTGGATTAAACTACAATTGAGTCCTGTTTCATGGCTAAGTCTACTTGTTGCTTTGCTTTGGTGGTTTGGCGGCACACATCTATGGCAGTTTGACTTATCAGATTCTTCTACCTAACTCTCGTGAGATAATTGCAGATATTAGCTAACGTCATGGCCAGATTATTCCTTAATACTTTCAATTTGTTTGGTACAGTCTGTAGAAGCTCTCTCTTTGGGATTCTCTCTATATTAAAGTTCAAGTTGATATAAATTTGCCTGACAAATTAGTTTTATATTGCTTGTGTATTGAAACCGAAAGTTACTTGGCCATGAGCTCGCATGATCCTTCTACATGGGTTCACCCCTCATCCTCTTCGAAACTCTTATTCTATAATCTTCGTTTTCTGAAGATGTTGGCTCTAGTTTGTATGTATCTAAAAAACTATATCTGCAAGGATGCTCCGGAATATGCTCGTGTGTAAGCGTGGGTGGGATGGTTTGGATGTTTTTTGCCAACTTTTATAAGCTCGCTCTTTGAATGAGATGGTGCACTCGGGCATGTTGCTTTCGGGTAGGGTTCATGTGTTGTATGAACTTGAGAGGAAAGACCAACTGTTTTGAAGACCTCACAAAGGAATTGAGCCTTCCTGCAGCATATATGGAGCTTGTATAATTCTGCTCGTATTTTTGGACTTATCAACATATTTCTGTCTATCGGCAGTTGCTAATTTTTTAGAGCAAATTGTGCAACTATTATCATAGAACAAGTAAGACAGTTGTGGTTGGCAGAAAATCAAGCATGGATTGTGCAGACAGCACCTGTTATCATTTTGGTTAGGGTGTGATGTGCTGACTTTTGTAAGTGATGTCCTGGGCCCATGCTCTTCAAATTCTTGACATTTTCCAAACGAGAGGCGGGGATTTTCTTGTGACTAATTGTGGGTGTTGTTCCCAGTCAAGTTCCCTAATTGGAGATATTGAGTGTTTTGCCAACCAGTCAGTAATCATAGGCAATTATGGACTTAGATAAAGTGGCAAGTCGAAGTTTGTTGGTCTCTTATTATTTTAACCACAATTTATTTAATAATAAAAAATTATTCAAAGCAGCCAGCCCCGATTTTTAAAACCAGGGTCATACTGCGACCGTAGCAACTCTCAGGAGGTCAAAGATGACTCGTTATCTCAAGCGAAGGTTGGAATTGGCAGCCCACCGCCTTTCCTTGACTAAATCGTCAACAAATTTATTATTTTCACGATTCACGTCTCTGCTTCGATTTTATTATTTTCAACGTCCCTTCCCAAGTCGGTGGATACTTCTCTATAAATAACCGTCCTTTCCCCTCTCCTCATTATATTCTTGCAGTCTTGTCACGCGTTTCTGGTTCTGCTCGCGTTCCCCTCTTCTCTCTCTCATCTTCTTCAGAGAGGAGTATCAATCCCTCTTCATCTGTCTTTGGCTTATTGCTTGACCAGCTTATTCTGGATCATACCTCTTTCGTCTGAGGATGCTGTCCCGGGAAGTGTTTGGTTTAGCTCCTCCTTTGACCCTTTATGGGAAGTGTTTGGTTTAGCTCCTCCTTTGACCCTTTATTGATACATTGACGGATTGATTTTGACTTTTTATTGATACATTGATGGATTGATCTTTCCCTCCAATTGTTTTACGTGCTGCTTCTGGATTTTGTTATTTGGTGAATTCGCAGTGGTTTTTTATCTTTGGGGGTTGATTATTGTCTAGTCCTGATCCTCTCACAGGTTGGAGTTTTGCTAGACATGACAAGTGATCTGCTGCGAGCTGATGATTTTCTGAAATTGGATAAGCTCTATAGTCTCTCAAGGCAGTTATTGGTTTGAGCGAAATTGGTTCTCCAGTACCATAATTTTCTGATTGATGGGAAATCCGATTCTCATATCTTCGGAGGACAGTGTTTGGTCAATGTATGATCTGTGATGGTCCTTGCGCCACAACAAATCGCTATCCAATCTAGATCCGGTTGCCGGTGTCTCCTTCCTAGAAATAGTCCCTCCTTCGTGCCCTCATCATTCAGTCTCATCGTGCGTCTATGATTGTGCATGCATTCCTCAGTCAGCTAACACCCTTTGGGAAGTACTCTTCAGAGGAGACACTGATCCTGAAAATATGTTCCTGACCTTTCTTCATTTCTTTTTATTTTTTGATCTTAAAATTGGTCTGATTCTGTTTACGATATGTTATTTTCCGAAGGTTTCACCTTGCCTCTCTTGGACCCTGCCGTGTCACCCTTTGGGAAGTACTCTTCAGAGGAGACACTGATCCTGAAAATGTGTTCCTGACCTTTCTTCTTTCTTTTTATTTTTTTATCTTAAAATTGGTCTGATTCTGTTTACATATGTTATTTTCCATTTCATTCCTCTGACCCTCTTTTTGGGCATCAAGGGTTTGCGCTCCTTTGATCGTTCATTGATCCATCATTCATTGATCTTTCCAAGTTCAATTGTATTATGAGATCATTCCAGTACTCAATATTACCTGAATTGGCATTGGCTTTTTCTTCTTGGAGCGATCATTTTCTCTGAGGATGATGTCTGAGAGGACAATGAATACAATGCAACTGGTCAGTTGGCTACATAGAATACAACATTTGGGCTTTTTGGAGGACTAATGGTCTATCTTGCACTGTTTGTGATTGAGCTGATGATCTAGAAGTCTTTGTCTTCAAGACAAACAATGGATTGAAATTTTGACAACCTTCTGGTCTTCTTTTACTGTTGAAAGGTTTTCTGGATTTTGACAGCTGGTGATTTTCTGTGGGGCTGAGTTGATAATTGTTTGAAAGTGGAATAAGCTCCTGTTTCTCGGATTTTGGGCAGTCATTGGTTTGAATGGAACTTTTCCTTCACTTCTGTAATTTTTCAGTTAATCTGAAAGATCAGATCTCGTTCTCTTCCCTTTGCAGATCGGAGATTGGTTGGGGCAATACTTTACTTGGCCAAGTTCGATATGGAGTGTCTATGATCAGTGATGTTCTTTCATGCTGCATAAGCATCAGTTCCTAATTTGTCCTCCACTTCTGTTATCTTCTAGTTAAGGTAGAACGATCAAATGTTCTCTTTCCTTCTTAGAGTTTGGTCTAGGTAATACTTTATCTCATCAATTTTGATATGCAATGTGTGCATAAACATCAATTCATAGGACAAGCTCTCCTTTCAGAGTTCTTTATCATCTGGAAAGGTCTGCACATGTTCTGGCTTGTTTCCCTCCATTCTTATCTATGTGCTACTATCACTAATTGGATCTCTTGTAAATCACGGAGGCTATTTTGTTATATGTGAATGCCCTTTTTACCTATCCTGGAACTAGCTCCAAGCATTACCTAGTTTGCTTCACCTTTTTTTTACACGACTTGTGTGTTTTCTTTTGGTACATAACAAGAGGTCATTTCGTGTTCTTTCTGTGCAAGAGGTTGTTTGAGTTGTTGGACTCAATGGCCATATAATTGTCTTAATTGTAGGTTTTCTTTGGTTATTGGGACTGTGAAGGCTTATTTCTGACACGATTCCTCTGCAGTCTGATGTTGGGTTGGTGGACCAGGAGTGCTGGGTGATGAACACATGTTTCTTTTTTTAAATTTATTCTTTAATCATCTTTGGGTAGTGGCAAAAATCGAGATGCTAATCGTCTAGTTCTAATTGCATTAGGTCGAAGGTTTGCTGAATTTGAGAAGTGCTGATCTGTTGCCTTTCTGCAAGGCTGGGAGGATGAATTGTGGAAACAGGGTTTTGTTAGCTCTCATTTGGATTCTGGACTAGGAGTACTGGCCGATGAACACTTATGTTTCTTTTTTAAAATTTATTCTTTATTTAATTTTCTTTGGGTAGTGGCAAGAATCAAGATGATAATCATCTAGTTCTGAGTGCATTAGGTCAAAGGTTTGCCGAATTTGAGAAGTGCTGATCCATTGCCTTTTCTGCTAGGCTGAGAGGAAGAATTGTGGAGATGGAATTTTGTTAGCTCTCATTTGGATTGTACAGTAAATGGTTCCAATATTATTCTTTAATTCCTTCTTTGTTTTTTCAAGCAAGAGGATCACCATCCTGTTCTCTCTCTTTTGTAGGAAATTAGTTAACGCAAAGACTTCACCTCTAACTTCACTATGGTGTGTTCTTTTGATCTATGATGGTGCTTTATAGTTGTGTATTAGACGAATGGTTTGATTGGACAAGATCCTTAATTATTTTTGCACTTCTATCTGGCAAGCTTGAGGTCCACATTAGTTTTGGCTTGCTTCACTTCATTCTTATCTTATATGTGAACTGCAATAGTTAATTGGATTGCTTTTGGAAAGCATGCAAATAGTTTATGCGTCATGGTGCTCTTATAGTAGACTCTTGATAAATCTGAATTTGGTTGGCACTTATGACTTTTGATTTGTTAACTTGTTTTGTAAGATAATAGTTGATACCAGTTGTTCTTTGGCAGATCCGAGCCTACTTTCTCTTCGGGTTTGGATGGAAAACTTCGATTTGTATGTCTTTATCTTTTTCTTTGATGGAACTATCCTGCATGTTATTTATCAGAAACTTTTCTACTCTGATCCTTCATCAAACCCACTTTCTGTACAATTGTTTCATGAGCTGCTTCTGGATTTTTGTTATTTGGTGAATCCGCAGTGGCTTCTTTTCCCCATGGAGCAAAAGTGTTTGTCTGAGGATGTCAAGGACGATGAATACGACGACACCGGTCAGCTTGTTTCATAACACACGGATGTTTGGACTTTCTGGAGGACTGATGATCCTTTTGCTGCTGTCTTTTTTTCTTGGTAGAGATGATGAACTAGTAGTCTTTCAGGCGATAGGCTGAAATTTGCTGGACTTGATTGGAATTTGTTCTTTGGTTTTCTATCTTTGGGGGTTGATTATCATCTAGTCCTGATCCTCTCACAGGTTTTTCTAGGCTCGACAGGTGGTGACATGCCATGAGCTGATGATTTTTTGAAATTGGATAAGCTCTATTGTCTCTCGAGGCAGTTACCGGTTTGAATGAAATTTGTTCTCCAGTCTCAAAATTTTCTGATTGAGCGTTCTCCGTCGGCCCTTCTTCGTTTTTGTTTGCCGTTTTTTGATTGATTGATTGTTGATAGGGCCAATTGCTTTCTTTGTCTTGATTTTGTGAAGCATCATCTGATTGCAGAGGTCCACCCCTATATTGTGGAGATTCTTGAGGGTTTCGCTTGCCCTACGATCTTTATTGGCGTCTGGCGATATCATCTTCTTCCAGAGAGAAGAAGAAATAGATCCCGATCGAGCGTTCTCCATTGGCCTTTCTCCTTTTTGGTTTCTGTTTCTTGATTGATTGTTGATCAGGGATCGATTGCTTTCTCTGTCTGATTTTGTGAAGCATTTGGTTGCAGAAGACTCAATGTTGCGGAGATTTTTGAGGGTTTGGCTCGGTTTACAATTCCTATTTGGTTATCGGATTTCTTTGGTTTATGCCTTGTCCCTTCGATCGCTTAGTGATTCATTGACCGATCGATTGAACTTTGGGTTGTTGTTTTGACCAGCTCATTCTGGATTCTCGTTGTTCGGTGAATTGGCAGTGTGGCTTCTTTCTTTCATATGAGGATGCTGTGGCAGCAAGTGTTTGGTTTAGCACTCCTTTTCTGACCGGTTGATCTTTCTGTCACAAGCTGTTTCTGGATTTGTTATTTGGTGAATCCGCAGTGGCTTCTTTCCCCTTAGAGCGAAACTGCTCTTTCTCCTTTTTGGTTTCCGTTTCTTGATTGATTGCTATCTCGGTCTTGATTTTGTGAGGCGTTATCTGGTTGCAGAGACCCACCCCTGTTGCAGAGATTCTTGAGGGTTTCGCTTGGCCTACGATGCCTATTGGTTATCGGAATTATTCAGTTTACCTCGTCCTTTGATTGCTTAGTGATTCATCGACCGATCGATTGAACTTTGCGCTGTTGCTTTGACCAGATCATTCTGGATTCTTGTTGTTCAGTGAATTGGGAGTGTGGCTTCTTTCCTCTTGGATCATATTTCTTGACGTCAGAGGATGTCCTCATGGGAAGTGCTTGGTTTAACTCCTCCTTTCACCCTTTATTGATACAATAACCCATCGATCTTTCTGTTATTTTGTGAATTCGCAGTTGGCTTCTTTCCCCCTCAGGGCAAAATTGCTTGTTTGAGGATGTCAAGGATGATGAATGGGTGTTGGTTTTTTTTTGGAGCATTGATGATCATTTTGCTTTCATCTTTTTGGTTGAGATGATGAAAGTAGTCTTTCATGCGATAGGCTGAAATTTGCTGGTCTTGATTGGAATTTGTTCTTCAGTTTTCTATTTTTGGCCGTTGATTATTGTCTAGTCCTGATCTTCTCACAGGTCGGAGTTTTGCTAGACTCGATAAGTGGTGATCTGGTGCGAGCTGATGATTGTCTGAAATTGGATAAGCTCTGTCTCTCTAGGCAGTTATTGGTTTGAATGAAATTTGTTCTCTAGTCCCATAATTTTCTGATTAATGCCAAACCCGATTCTCATTCCTTCAGAGGTATGTTTTGTTGATGTATGATTTGTGATGGTTCTTTCTTTGCAAGGTGTAGGCACCACAACAGATCACTATCCAATCCAGATCCGCTTGCCAGTGTCTCCTTCCTAGAAATAGTCCCTCCCTCGTGTTCTCATCCTTCAATCTCATCGGGAGACGTCGTTATGGGAAGTGTTTGGTTTAGCTCCTCCTCTTTATTATAAAACCCACTTTCTGTAAAATTGTTTCACAAGCTGCTTCTGGATTTTTGTTATTTGGTGAATCTGCAGTGGTTCTTTTCCCATGGAGCGAAACTGTTTGTCTTGGGATGTCGAGGACGATGAATGTGACGACACCAGTCAGCTTGTTTCATAAAACACGGATGTTTGGGCTTTTTGGAGGACTGATGATCCTTTTGCTGCTGTCTTTTTCTCTTGGTTGAGATGATGAACTAGTGGGTCTTTCAGGCGATAGGCTGAAATTTGCTGGTCTTAATTGGAATTTTGTTCTTCAGTTTTTTTTTTTTTTTAATCTTTGGGGGTTGATTATTGTGTAGTCCTGATCCTCTCACAGGTTGGAGTTTTGCTAGACTCGACTAAGTGGTGATCTGGTGCGAGCTGATGATTATCTGAAATTGGATAAGCTCTATCGCCTCTGGAGGCAGTTATCGGTTTGATTGAAATTTGTTCTCCAGTCCCATAATTTTCTGAATAATGCGAAACCCAATATTCTCATTCCTTCGGAGGTCTGTGTATGGTCGATGTATGATCTGTGATGGTTCTTCCTTTGCAAGGTGTACGCGCCACAACAGATCAGTATCCAATACAGATCCACTTGCCGGTGTCTCCTTGCTTGAAGTAGTCCCTTCCTCATGTTCTCATCCTTCAATCTCATCAGGAGATGTCGTTATAGGAAGTGTTTGGTCTAGCTCCTCCTCTGATCCTTTATCAAACTCACTTTCCGTACAATTGTTTCACGAGCTGCTTCTGGATTTTTGTTGTTTGGTGAATCCGCAGTGGCTTCTTTTCTCCATGGAGCAAAACTGTTTGTCTGAGGATGTCAAGGATGATGAATGCAACGACACCGGTCAGCTTGTTTCATAAAACACAGATGTTTGAGCTTTTGGGAGGACTGATGATCCTTTTGCTGCTGTCTTTTTTTCTTGGTAGAGATGATGAACTAGTAGTCTTTCAGGCGATAGGCTGAAATTTGCTGGTCTTGATTGGAATTTTGTTCTTTGGTTTTTTTTATCTTTTGGGGGTTGATTATTGCATAGTCCTGATCCTCTCACAGGTCGGAGTTTTGCTAGACTCGACTAAGTGGTGATCTACCGTGAGCTGATGATTGTCTGAAATTGGATAAACTGTATCGTCTCTTGAGGCAGTTATCGGTTTGAATGAAATTTGTTCTCCAGTCCCATAATTTTCCAATTAATGTGAAACCCGATTCTCATTCTTTGGAGGTCAGTGTTTTATTGATGTATGACCTGTGATGGTTCTTTGCAAGGCGTACGCGCCACAAGAGATCACTATATGGATCTGCTTGCTGGGGTATCCTTCCCAGAAATAGTCCCTTCCTCATGTTCTCATCGTGCGTCTATGATTGTGCATGATTCCTCAATCAGCTGACACCCTTACTCTTCAGAGGAGACATCGTTCCTGAAAATGCACTCCTGGCCTTTCTTCTTTTCTTTTTATTTCTTGATTGATTTTGAAACGGTCTGATTCTGTTTACGCTATGTTATTTTCTGAATGTTACACCTGGCCTCTCTCAGACTCTGCCATGTTTTGGGCATTGTTAGGGTTATTGCTTGTCTGACCATTGGTTGGTTTATCATTGATTGATCTGTCCATTGTATCATGAGCTGATTCTGGCATTAACTATTCCTTGAATTGGCAGTGGTTTCTTTCTTCTCCGAGCGATCATTTTCTCTGAGGATGATGTCTGAGGACAATGAATATGATGCAGCTGGTCAGTTGGTTGCATAGATTATGACATTTGGGCTTTTTTGGTGGATTAATGATCTATCTTGCACTGTTTGTGGTTGAGTTGATCATCTAAAGAATTCTGCCTTTTGTCTTCAGGACAAACTATGGACTGAAATTTTGACAACCTTCTAGGCTTCTTGTACAAATTGAAAGTTTTACTGGTTTTGACAGCTGGTGATCTGTTGCATTTTCTGTGGGGCTGAGTTGATAATTGTTCGAAATTGGATGAGCTCCTGCTTCCTGGATTTTGGGCAGTTATTGGTTTGAATGGAACTTGTCCTTTACTTCTGTTATTTATTTGTTAATCCCAAAGATTAGATCTAGTTCTCTTCCCTTGGCAGATCAGAGTTTGGTCGAGGCAATACTTTACATGGCCAAGGTCGATGTGGAGTGTCTATGATCTGTGATGTTCTTTCTTGCTGCATAAACATCAATTTCTAATTTGTCTTCCAGTTATGTTATCGTCTAGTTAAGGTGGTTATCATCTAGTTGAGGTGGAACGATCAGTTGTTCTCTTTTCTTTGCAGGTCATAGTTTGGTCAAGGCAATACCTTACCTCATCAATTTCGAGATGGAGTGTCTGTGGTTCGTGATGGTTCGTTTCTTGCTGCATAAGAATTAATTCATAGGACAAGCTCTCCTTTCAGAGTTCTTTCTTGCCTGGAAAGGTCTACACAATTGGTTTCACTTCAGGGCAAACTGGTAGCATCTTATTTTGAAATGACGTACTTCAGATATCTATCACAATTTGCATTCTTAATCTTTCTTATATTGTTTCTAGTTCGTAATGGAAGATGATGGATGATACCAGTTGTTCTTTGGCAGATTAGAGCCTATTTTATCTTTGGGATTGGATTGGAAACTTTTGATTAGTATGTCTTACCTTTTTCTTTGATGGAAACTATCCTGCATTTTATTTATCGTGGACTTTTTCCTTTCAACATACTTTGTTACACATTCATTTCGAAATACATTTCTTGCATATGCATTTGTTTTGACTTGGTGTGTATGTCTGCTTGAATTTTGTGTCAATAAAATGTCAAATTTGGTTTGTTTGAAGAATTTTTTGTCAGGTTCCTTTTGTGTTTATATTTTATGAGATTGATGTTGTCTGCCTGGTAATTTCCTATGCTGAGATGTTATTTTTATGTGACATATTGCCTCTTTTTTCCCTATGTAATTTGGAACTTGCAGGCTAGGTTCTTTTCCAAAAAAATATTTATTTTTTACATTGTTTTATGTGGTATCATTTACCTTTTGCCAAAATTTTACCAAAAGTATAGCATGGAATGTTTTCATTTATAAAGCAATGTTCTCGGATGGTTCATCAATAGATTGATCCTTTTAAATTGTTTATCAAAATGATTATGGATTTTGGTGGATTGGCAGTTGCATTTTTCCTCTTTTAGTGATCTCTTCATCCGAGCATGTCGTCTAAGAATGAAAAATACATAGAAGCTGGTCAGTTAACGTAGAAGAAGGTGATTGGGCTTCTTGGAGGAGAGGTGATCTATTATGCAGTCTTTGTTTTCTTGAGTTCTGAAGTAGTCTTCTCTGATTGCATCTTCAGGATGAGCGAATTTTGAGGATTTATAGGCATCTTGTAGTTTTGATTTAAGTTTGTCTTAAGTTGATTATCTTCGGAGGGCAGTGAGATAATTATTATCAAGTTCTAATTCATCTACAGGAAGCTTTGCCATGTTGAGAAGTGGTGTGATCTATTGCCTTCTACTGTAGGGTGAGTTGATGATTGTTTGAAATTGGATAAACAGCCATTTTTGTGGATTCTAAGGAATGGTATATATGATAAGGTTTGTTGATTATTACTTAGAATGACTGAGCTTTTCTTGAGTTTGACGATCTATTCACATCTATCATTGGTTGGGTTGGTGTATGGGCAGTGTCGTTGATCATCTTGAGGACCAGGTGAAGAGCTGAAATTTTGATAAACTCCTGCTGCGTAGGCACTTTGTTGAATGTCATTCCTCAGTTGATTCCCTTGGAGGGAAACTGTGACAATTCAGCTTTTTATGTGTGGCTAAGTTGATGAATTGCGGAGTCAGCGCTTTGTTTGAAATTGGATAAGCTCCCCCTTCTTGGATTTGGTCCCTTTGATGTCTTCACTCTATATGTGTACATGGATGCATCCTTAATCAATTAATATTTTGGCCATGCTACGATAGGGTGTGCGAGAACCAGCTTGACTTATGCTTTGAGGGTTTGAAGTTTGACAAAAGATTGCTGATTGTCATTGGATGGCCTCTCTGTTGGACATACTTGCAAAAGGAGAGTACTAAGTCTCCTTAGTTGCAATAAGATATCTGTATGGATTTTTTTTTAGCCGATATTCTCCACTTCTATAATACTTTCTTCTGGCACCGTCATTGTTGGGGACAGTTTACGAGTGAGGGTTTTTGTATGTGAGATGGGTTGTTTTTAGTTTGTAGGGTGCCACCTTGGGGGCCTAAATTGTGAATATTTTAGGTTCTCGTTGATCCATGGGACAATGAAGGCTTTTCTGCAAGGACCCAAGTTATACTCCATTGCGAACTGTTAGCATCTCATTCTGAAAAGATGAACTGTGCTGTGCTTTTGCTTGTTTGCATGATTGGCATATGTGATCAGGCCTCACATGGGGATGTTGACCAGACAGCCATATGGACATAACTTCCTTGGCATTGCTTGCGCTCGGACCGGTTCTCTCCTTTCTGCTGATACTCTCATTTCTTATTCATCACAAAGCTGTGTTGTTTCATGTATGCTGTCAGCAGACATGGCTGGTCAAGCTGTGAAGAGCAGACACGCGGTGCTTGGTTGCCATGTTTGTCAAATTTTGTAGTTATTTTTAAATCGGTGAAACTGAAGGGGCAGACAACAATCCTGCAGTGATTTAGCTTTGGTTTGAGGTTTTAACATGTCTAGCGAGCATGGACCCCTTCTGATCTCTTATGATACCCTAATGTATGACGGGTAAACTTCTACTTTGTATATATGATCTAAATTTAATAAAGCACAGCTGTTTATGGCTATGAACTTATACATGTCCAATTGCATCGTGATCCTTTGCGAATGATGATCTGTCCGACCAGATATTTACTGTATCTCTTTCTCATTGGCTCTACAAGGGTTGTTCGAAGTCATCTTCCTTGTAATTGGAGATACTAGACGGTTGCCTTATGATCAGTTTCATTTGCTTTGATATTTGCTTTGAAGGGATGAATTTTGAAGCATCTGGTTGGGTCTATGTCCAGAACAATGTTGGCGAAGGCTCTGATTTTGGATAGAAAACTTATCAAAGTTATTAAGGTTCAAGTCTCCCTCTGATCATACTAATTTTGTGGCTTCCATGCTGGATGGACTTATTCAGTTTTCCACGGGTGCTTGTTTCAGTTTAGAGCGATCCAACTAAGGACCGTAATCAAAACTGTTAGAGAATCCAAGTTCTTGAGTTGGGAAGGCAGGAGGTTATTATTTAATGCAATATTTCCTTTTTGGATTGGAGTGATGAGCGGGTTCTGGGTCTTTCTATAGGGATTGTGTGATTCTTTTATTTTTAAAGATTAGAGGAGATGCAATGAACATATAGTTCTCTCATGTTGTGAGTTGGAGTCCTTTTGTTGTAGATCATTCTGAATTCGACCTGGTTTGTGTTGTAGTGTATTTGACTTAGCAAGCTTTTGCTTTTTGCTTCTCCTGTCGTATTTTTCGTATAAGTGGTTTGTGTTGGGTGCCAGTTCAAGTATCTCTCTTTGATGATGTCATGCTCTCTATCTTCGTCTACAAACCTCACTGGATGAAACTACAATTGAGTCTTGTGTCCAAGGCTAAGTCTCGTTGTTGCTTAGGTTGGTCATATTTGGCTACTTTTAGCTTCTTCTCGGGGTATTTTTGGTATAATTGGTTAATTTTGGGTGCCAGTTCAAGTCTCTCTCTTTGATGATGTCGTCCTCTCATCTTTTTCTGTGAACTTCACTGGATAAAACTCCTATTGAGTCCTGTTTCTAGTTGTTACTTTGCTGGTGGCACACTTGGATGGCAGTTTGGCTTGTCAGATGCTTCGTGAGATGAGAAGCTGATTGCAGATATTCACCGACATCATGGCAGATTATTCATTTCTACTTTCATTTGGTTTGTTGCAGTCCGTAGAAGCTCTCTTGGGGATTCTCTTTATATTGAAGTTCCAGTTGATACTACTTGCCTGACAAATTAGTTTTATATTGCTTGTGTGTTGGAATCAAAAGTTACTTGGCCACAAGCCCGCACAATCCATCTACATGGATTCACCCCTCATTCTCTCCAAAATTCTTACTCTATTAAGAACGAGTCGATTTACTTGGCATGTTCTTTCTTTGCCATCAAGTCATTCGTGTGGTTGAATTATCCCAAAAATGTTGTTCCCACTAAAGGCTAAGTAGTAGAATAAATACCAACCTTTTAAAGAGTGCATAATTTCATCCTGATATTTAATCTTAAAAAAAGATCCAGCCATTTAAATTTGTTTCGAATTTATTTGCCAAGTCCTTTAATGCCTGTAGTGGGAATAAATGTTTCAGTAGATCTCTTTTCAAATTTTGATTTCACCCTTAAAAAATATAAGTTTATTTAATCTTATTCTCCAAAGGAGGATACTTAAAAATCCAGCACATATATAAGTGTAAGGAGAATATTCATTAGACTACATATTGACCATTTTTGTCTATTAAAATATTTTCAAAATTTTTGGCATGGAAGAAGAATGAAAAATATGAGCCTTATAGCTTAATTGCAATGCTATTGATTTGAATTTTGAGATCAATTGGGAGCAAAGGGCCAGCTAAGCTTTGCGATGATTTTTAATACTCTTTCTTTCAATATTTTGACATTTGTTTAGTTTTGGACCAACTTGTAACTTTCAAATAGAATCTTGAAACTACTTGAAACTTCAAGTAGAATCTTATATGATTTTTTTCATAATTTCTTGAGTAAATGCAATAGTTTCTTTGCGGTTGATTGTCCCGCTACTTATTTTTTTTTTTTAAAGCGGTCGTGTATTTTGTAAAGTGTCAATGTTAGTCTTGATTAGATTTTTTTTTTTTTCCCTTGTCGCTTTATTTTAACAAACAGGGACCGACGGATCGTTGACATGAATAACCAGGTACATGTGTCATGTTACGAGCATGCGCCACATTTTCAGAGGAAAGAAAGTAGCCGTGCAGATAATTTTCCTTTTTTATTTCTAAATTTCGGGGGGAAAGCGGCAGGAAGAAGTCGGGACACGTGTTCAAATATGATTCGCGGCGAGCGTCCCTTCGGTCATTTATTATTCTTCACGCAATAATAAATGACAGAAGGCACCGCGAGCGTCTCAAGCAACGGTGGGAAATCGGCAGCCCACCGACTTTCCTGAATTAAACCGTCAGCAGATCACAGCCGTCCAATCACGACCCCTGTTTCAGATTTTTTTTAATTATCACGGTCAATCCGAAGTCGGTGTACATTTTTTTTTTGCGTTTCTGGTTCTGCTCGCATTCCCTTCTCTTCTCCTCTCTCGCCATGGCGTCTGGCGATATCGTCGTCTTCCCGATTTGAGAGCATTCTCCGTCGGCCCTTCTTCTCCCTTTTTATTTTCCGTTTCTCGATTGATTGATTGTTGATGGGGGTCCAATCGCTATCTCTCGGTCTTGATTTTGTGAAAGCATCATTTGGTTGCAGAGACCCCACCCCTGTTGCGCCGAGATTCTCGAGGGTTTCGCTTGCCCTACGATCTCTGTCGGCGTCTGGCGGTATCGTCGTCTTCCAGAGAGGAGGAGAAGTAGCGATGGTCCCGATTTGATTGTTGATGGGGGATCCGATTGCTTTCTCGGTCTGATTTTGTGAAGCATCATCTGGTTGCAGAGAACTCAATGTTGCGGAGATTCTTGAGGGTTTGGCTCGGCCTACCTTGCCCATTGGTTGTCGGATTTCTTTGGTTTACGCCTCATCCCTTTGAACGCTTAGCGATTCATTGACCGATCGATTGATCTTTGCATTATGCGTCGTTGTTTTGACCAGCTCATTCTGGATTCTTGTTGTTCGGTGGATGGGCAGCGCGCGGCTTCTTTCCTTCCTCTTGGATCATACTCTTGAGGATGCCGTGATGCCATAATGGGAGTGTTTGGTTTAGCTTCTCCTTTGACCCTTTCTTAATACAATGACCGATCAATCCTTCTGTATAATTGTTTCACGAGCTTCTTCTGGATTTTGTTATTTGGTGAATCCGCGGTGGCGAAATTGCTTGTCTGAGGATGTCAAGGACGATGAATACTGCAATGACACCGGTCAGCTTGTTTCATAAAACACGGATGTTTGGGCTTTTTGGAAGAGGATGATGAATGTAGTCTTTCAGGCGATAGGCTGAAATTTGACGGTCTTGATTGGAACTTGTTCTTCGGTTTCTTTTATCTTTTTGGGGTTGATTATCATCTAGTCCTGATCCTCTCACAGGTTGGAGTTTTGCTAGACTTGACAAGTGGTGATCTGTCGGAGCTGATGATTGTCTGAAATTGGATAAGCTCTATCATCTCTCGAGGCAGTTATCGGTTTGAATAAAAATTTGTTCCCCAATCCCCTAATTTTCCGATTAATGCAACACCCAATTCTTGTTCCTCTGGAGGTCAGCGTTTGGTTGATGTATGATCTGTGATGGTTCTTTCTTTGCAAGGTGTACGCGCCACAACAGATCATTATCCAATCCGGATCCGCTTGCTGGTGTCTCCTTCCTAGAAATAGTCCCTTCCTCATGTCCTCATCCTTCAGTCTCATCGGGAAATATCGTTATGGGAAGTGTTTGGTTTAGCTCCTCCTCTGATCCTTTAAAGAATCCACTTTCTGTACAATTGTTTTATGGTCTGCTTCTAGATTTTGTAATTATGGTGAATTTGCAGTGGTTTCTTCCCCCTCCGAGTGAACTATTTTTCTGAGGATGGCAAGAACGAATGAATACCATGATATCGGTCAGTTTGTTTCATAAAACTAGATGTTGGGCTTTTTGGAGAATGATGATCCTTTTGCTGTCTCTTTTTAGTTGAGATGATGAACCAGTAGTCTTTCAGGCGATAGGCCGAAATTTGCTGGTCTTGATTGGAACTTGTTCTTTGGTTGATTATCATCTATCCTGGATCCTCTCACAGGTCGGAGTTTTGCTAGACTTGGCAAGTGGTGATCTGCTGCCAGTTGATGATTGTCTGAAATTGGATAAGCTCTATCGTCTCTCGAGGCAGTTATCGGTTTGAATGGAAATTTGTTCTCCAATCCCCTAATTTTCTGATTAATGCAACACCCAATTCTTGTTCCTCCGGAGGTCAGCGTTTGGTTGATGTATGATCTGTGATGGTTCTTTCTTTGCAAGGTGTACGCACCACAACAGATCATTATCCAATCCGGATCCGCTTGCTGGTGTCTCCTTCCTAGAAATTGTCCCTCCCTCATGTCCTCATCCTTCAGGCTCATTGTGCGTCTATGATTGTGCATGCATTCCTCACTGAGTCGACACCCTTTCTGAACTACTCTTCAGAGGAGACATCATTCCCGAAAACGTGTTCCTGACCTTTCTTTTTTTCTTTATATTTCTTGATTGATTTTAAAATCAGTCTGATTTTGTTATTGCTATGTTATTTTCCGAAGGTTACACCTGGCCTTTCTAGGACTCTGGCATGTTGTGGGCATCGTTAGGGTCTGCGCTCCTCTGATCGTTGATTGATTCATCATTGATTGATCTTTACAAGTTCAATTGTATTATGAGCTCATTATGGTATTCACTATCCTGCGGAATTGGCAGTGGCTTCTTTCTTCTTGGAGCGATCATTTTTTCTGAGGATGATGTTCGAGTGGACAATGAATACAATGCAACTGGTCAGTTGGTTACATAAAATGCCACATTTGGGCTTTTGGAGGACTAATGATCAATCTTACACTGTTTGTGGTTGAGCTGATGATCTAGAAGTACGACAAATGATCGAAATTGAAATTTTGACAACCTTCTAGGCTTCTCTTACTGGTCCAAAGTATTACTGGATTTTGACAGCTATTACTTTTACCAGTCCTAATTTTGACAAATGTTCTAGGCTTCTTTCTAGGCTTCTATTGCGTTTTCTGGGGGGCTGAGTTGATAGTTTGTTCGAAATTTAATGAGCTGTTGCTGCTCGGATTTTAGGTAGTTATTGGTTTGAATGGAACTTGTCCTTTACTACTGTTATTTTCGAGTTAACCCGAAAGATCAGACTTCGCAGATCAGAGTTCGGTCGAGGCAATATTATATCTGGCCAAGATTGATATGGAGTGTCTGGGATAAGTGATGTTCTTTCTTGCTCATACACATCAATCCCTAATCTATTTTCCACTTCTGTTATCTTCTAGTTAAGGTGGAACGATCAGATGTTCTCTTTCTTTCGCAGGGCAGAGTTTGGTCGAGCCTATGGGTTGCCTCGTCAATTTTGATATGGAGTATCTGTGATCGGTAACGGTTCATTCTCGTTGCATAAGCATTAATCCATAGAACAAGTTCTACTTTCAGAGTTCTTTCTTGTCTTGGAAAGGTCAGCACATGTTCTCTCCCCATTCTTCTGTATGACTCCTGATTGCACACTTTCAGCTGCATACCTCTTCTTTTTCCATTCTGAAAGTATAAATTTTATATTATTACAAAATGCGTTTTTTTATTCAAAAATTATTCTAAATAATAAAAAAAAAAATATTATTTGTCAATAGAAATTATTTTCTGGATGAAAAGCATTGCTAATTGGATCCTTAAAATTCGCGTATATATAAGTGGAGGGAGAATATTTATTAGACTACATATCGGCCCTTTTTATCTATGAAAATATTTTCGAAATTTTTGGCATGAAAAAAAATGAAAAATATGGGCCGTCTAGAAAATACAGCCTTCATTGCAATGCCATGGATCCGAATTTTGAGATCAAGAAGGAAGGACACGATCACACCAACTAAGGACACGTGTTCAAAGAAGATCCGTGCCGAGCAAGCAAGCAACGGTCGGAATCCGAAGTCGGTGCGTCTCGAGCAAGCAAAGGTCGGAATCGACGGCCCATCCTGAATTAAAACGTCAACAGATCGCAGCCGTCCAATCACGACCCTTGCTTTGGATGTATCTATCATCGACGGTCAATCCGAAGTCGGTGTATCCTTCCCTATAAATAACGGTCCTCTCCCCCTCTTCCTCGTCTTCGTCTTTATTACGCGTTTCTGGTTCTGCTCGCGTTCACCTCTTTTCTTCTCTCTCGCCATGGCGTCTGGCGATCTCGTCGTCTTCCCGATTGAGCGTTTCTCCGTCCTACTTCCTTTTCGTTTTCCGTTTCTTGATTGATCGATTGTTGATGGGGTTCCGATCGCTATCATCTGGTTGCAGAAACCCCACCGCTGTTGCGTGGAGATTCTCGAGGGTTTCGCTTGGCCTACGATCATCCCTGTTGGTTATGGGAATCATCTGGTTTACGCCTCGTCCTTTGATCGCTTAGTGATTCATCGGCCGATCGATTGATCTTTTCCGTTATTCGGTGAATTGGCAGTGTGGCTTCTTTCCTCCTGGATCGTATCTCTTTCGTCTTTGTGAGGATGCTGCTGCGGGAAGTGTTTGGTTTAGCGCTCCTCCTCTGACCCTTTATTGAATGACTGATCGATCTTTCCGTATGATTGTTTTACGAGCTGCTTCTGCATTTTGTTATTTGGTATTCGCAGTTGGCTTTTTTCCCCTCAGAGCGGAACTGCTTGTCTGGGGGATGATGAGTACCATGACATTGATCGGTTGTTTCCTAAAACACGGGTGTTTGGGCTTTTTGGAAGATCGATGATCCTTTTGCTGTCTGTTTTTCAGATGAGATGATGAACTATAGTAGTAGTCTTTGACCATATCTTAAACCGGGTGATGGACTGAAATTTACTGGTTTTGATGGGAATTTGTTCTTCAGTTTTTTGATCTCGGGGTGTTGATTATTGTCCGGTCCTGGTTCTCTCACAGGTTGGAGCTTGCTAGACTCGACAAGTGGTGATCTGCTGGGAGCTGATGATTGTCTGAAATTGCATAAGTTCTATGGTTTCAGAAATTTGTTCCCCAGTCCCATAATCTTCCAATTAATGCGTAAACCGATTCTCATTGCTTTGGAGTGGTTAATGTATGATCTATGATGGTTCTTCCTTTGCAAGGTGTATGGGCCCCAACTGATCACTATTCAATCCAGATCCGCTTCGCCATAATTTTTATTGAATTTTGAAGGCCAGTGTCTCCTTCCTAGAAATGGTCCCTCCCTCATGTCCTCATCCTTTAGTCTCATTGGGAGACATCGTTATGGGAAGTGGTTGGTTTAGCTCCTCCTCTGATCTTTTATCGAACCCACTTTCTGTACGATTGTTTTACGAGCTGCTTCTAGATCCTGTTATTTTTTTTTTAATTTGCAGTGATTCCTTTCTCCCTTGGAGTGAACTATTTTTTGAGGATGGCAAGGACAATGAATACCATGACACCGGTCAGTTTGTTTCATTAAATTAGATGTTGGGGCTTTTTGGAGGACTGATGATTTTTTTGCTGTCCCTTTTTGGTTGAGATGATGAACTAGTAGTCGTTTAGGTCACTTTGGAGTTTTGCTAGACTTGACAAGTGGTGATCTGCCGCCAATGATTATCTGAAATTGGATAAGCTCTATTGTCTTTAGAAAACGCTTTCCGGACCTTTCTTTTGTTCTTTTTATTTCTTGATTGATTTTAAAATTGGTCTGAATTTTTAGCGCTATTATTTCCTGAAGTTTTCACCTGGCCTTTCTGGGACTCTGCCATGTTGTGGGCATCATTAGGGTCTGTGCTCCTCTGATCATTGATTGATTTATCATCAATTGATCTTTCCAAGTTCAATTGTATTATGAGCTCATTCTGGTATTCACTATTCCCCGAATTGGCAGTGGCTTCTTTCTTCTTGGAGCAACTATTTTCTCTGAGGATGATGTCTGAGTGGACAATGAATACGATGCAATTGGTCAGTTGGCTACATAGAATGGGACATTTGGGCTTTTGAAGGACTAATGATCGATTTTAAACTGTTTGTGGTTGACCTGATGATCTAGAAGTACAACAAATGATGGATTGAAATTTTGACAACCTTCTAGGCTTCTTTTACCAGTTCAAAGTATTTCTGGATTTTGACAGCTGGTGATCTATTGCGTTTTCTGGAGGGCTAAGTTGATAATTGTTTCAAATTTAATGAGCTGTTGCTTCTTGGTTTTTAGGCAGTTATTGGTTTGAATGGAACTTGTCCTTTACTACTGTTATTTTCTAGTTAACCTGAAGGATCAGACTTATACAGATCAGAGAGGCAATACTATACCTGGCCAAGTTTGATATGGGGTGTCTGGGATCAGTGATGTTCTTTCTTGCTGCGTACACATCAATACCTAATTTGTCTTCCACTTCTGTTATCTTCTTGTTAAGTTGGAACGATCAGATGTTCTCTTTCTTTCCCAGGTCAAAGTTTGGTCGAGGCAATATTTACCTCGTCAGTTTTGTTATAGAGTATCTGCAATCGTCAGTTTTGATATAGAGTATCTGCGATCGGTAATGGTTCATTCTTGCTGCATAAGCATTAATTCATAGGACAAGTTCTTCTTTCAGAGTTATTTCTTGTCTGGGAAGGCCCGCACATGTTCTAGCTCATTTCTCTCCCCATTCTTCTGTAGGACCCCTGATTGCACTTTCAGCTGTGTACCCTACGACTTGATGCTTCTGGCTCTCATTTTCCAGAGTTATTTTCTCTTATTGACGAAAATTTTAGTGTGGGTGAATAAAACTGAAATTTTGAAGTTCCCTTGCCATTGATCAACAGCTCTCTGCTACCTTTCACCAGCTTTAAGATAATGGTGAATTCAATTTGGTGAAGATGGTTGTTGAGACTGAGGTTTTATCCGACTCTGATCACAATCCATCGTCAGTAAGTTGGTCAATGTGGAGACAAATTGCTTTTGATATGGACATGGTATCTTTTTGGTTTTTAATAGCCGTGGAATTTGATTTAGATGGAGAAGATGTGCTAATTGCAGGAGTCTTTCGATTATTTCATAGTTATTCTAAGTATATTACTGGCCTTGTGGTTGGATAGCATTTGGTGCTCTCCCTTGCTGGTAATTTCACTTGAAACAACTGGTTGGTCACAGATGGATTATGTTCTTGCCTTCTCGGGGAATTGCTTCAGTCGGATATGAGTTTGTGGTCTAACTCTTTTCTCTGTTATTCAGTTGTTATCGCCTTGATTTGCTTATAATGTATATAAGTTTTTCACCTGTTTTACGTGCCACAACAGATCACTATCCAGTATCCAATCCAGATCCGCATCTTATAAGTTTGAAGGCCGGTGTCTACTTCCTAAAAATAGTCCCTCCTGTGTGTCCTCATCCTTCAGTTTCATCTTGCGTTGTGTTCCCATCTCAATTAAGAGCCTCAGCGAAGTCCAGATGAGACATTGTTCCCAAAATGCGCTCTTGATTCTCTGCTTTTCTTTTTTTCTTTTGATTGATTGTTAAATCGATCTGATTCTGTTTATGCTATGTCATTTTCCGAAGGTTACACCTGGCCTTTCTGGGACTCTGCCATGTTGTGGGCAGTGTTAGCGTTTGCGTTCTTCTGATTATTGATTGATTCATCATCGATTAATCTTTCCATTGTATTATGAGCTGATTCTGGTAAATGCTAATTCCGTGAATCGGCAGTGGCTTCTTTCTTCTTGGAGCGATCATTTTTTCTGAGGATGTTGTCTAAGGATGGTGAATATGATGAATACAATGCAACTGGTCAGTTGGTTGCCTAGAATACAACATTTGGGCTGTCTTTAATCTGTAATGGTTCTTTCTACATTTCATTTAACAAGCTCTTCTTTATCTGATCTTCTCTTGCCTTTTGTTGTTTTTGGCAAATGAATAGTCATTCACTATCTTCCATTGTAGGGATTGTTTATGAGTCTGGAAATCTTGAGATCCTCAAAGTGCTGGCTTGTTTCTATCCTTGCAATGCATGCTGCAATAACTAGTAGCTGGTAAATCATGGAGATATTGCAAGTGTAATTTATTCGTCTCGCCTTTTTTATTTTGTGAATGATAGCTTCACACAATCTATATGATTGATGTGTTTTCTTTTGATACAGAATTTTTGGGGGAACTTTTCATTTACCAGGTGATTTCTATGCTTTAAGTAGGTGTTGACGAGTGGTCATGGACATCCCTAGTGTTTATGCTCCTTTGATCATCGATTGATGGATTGATCAATCCTTCTGTTGTTTTAGAGCTGTTTCTGGATTTATAATCTAGTGCATTGGCTGTAGCTTCTTTTCTCACAGAGCGATCTCTTTGATTGAGGAGGTTGTCTCAGGAATGGGTACATATGATGAGGTTGGTCAATTATTACATAGAACGACTGAGCTTTTCCCAAGTTCGATAATCTATTCACATCTATCTTTGGTTGGGTTGGTGTATGGGCAGTCTCCTTGATCATCTTCAGGACTGGGTGAAGAACTGAAATTTCGATGAACTCCTGCTGTGTAGGCACTTGGGTTTTTATTGAATCTTTCCTCAGTTGATTCCCTTGGAGTGGAAATATGATAATTGTCTTTGTTCCTATTCCTTTATATGTTGGAGTTTTGCCAGATTTTATAAGTGATGATCTATCGCCTTTTCTGTGCGGCTGAGTTGATGCATTGTGGAGTCCGGCCTTTTTTTGAAATATAAGCTCCCCCTTCTTGGATTTTGGTTCTTTTGATGTGCTCACTCACTCTATATGTGTCTATAGATCAATCCCTAATCAATTGATATTTTGTCCATGCTTTTATGATAGGGTGTGCAAGAGCTACCTTGACTTATGCTTAGGGGGTTTGAAGTTTGACATAAGATCTCTTGATTGTCATTGGATGGCCTCTCTTTTGAACATAGCTGCAAAAGGAGAGTACTTGCAATAAGATATCTGTATGGTTTGCTTAGCCAACATCTTCCACTGCTGTAATACTTTCTTCTGATACAGTGATTGTTGGGGACATTTTACAAATGAAGTTTTTTGTAGGTGAGATGGGTTGCTTTTAGTTTGTAGTGCCACCTTGAGGGCCTAATTTCTAAATATTTTAGGTTCTTGTTGATCCATGGGACTATGAAGACTTTTCTGCTGGACCTAAGTTATACTTCCTTGCAAACTGTTAGCATCTGATTCTGAAAACATGAACTGGTACTGTGCTGTTTTAATAACATACACCACGTGGGTTCCTTTCATAACTCCCTTGGCATTACTTGCACCCTGACTGGTTCTCTCCTTTCTGCTGATTCTCTTGTTTCTTATCCATCACAAAGCTATGTTGTGGCTGTACACTGTCAGCAGACATGGCCAGTCTGGCTTGGAGGAGCAGACACTTGGTGCTTGGTTGGAATGTTTGTTGAATTTTGTAGTTAATTTTAATGGGTGAAACTGAAGGGGCAAATGACAATCCTGCATAAAGCTATGTTTTGAGGTTTGAACAGACCTGGTGAGCATGGAGTTCTTCTGATATCTTATGATACCCTAATGTACGACGGGTGAACTTCTACTACTTATATATGATCTTAAATTTAATCAAGAACAGATGCTGGTGAGGATGGAGCTCTTCTGATATCTTATGATACCCTAATGTACAACGGGTGAACTTCTACTTCTTATATATGATCTAAATTTAATAAACAACAGATGTTGACGCTTTTTAGGGTTATGAATTTATAGACGTCCAATTGCAGCGTGATCCTTTGCCATTGATGATCTTTCGACCAGATACTCTAATTCATGGTTCTACTGTATCTCTTTCTCATCGGCTTTACAAGGGTTGTTCAAGGGTTGGAGATACTAAATGGTCACCTTATGATCGGTTTCATTTGCTTTGGTATTTCATTTGGAGGCATGAATTTTGAAGCATCTGGCTTGGTCTATTTCCAGAACAATTTTGGCGAAGGCTCTGATTTTTTACAGAAAGGTTTATCAAAGTTATTAAGGTTCAAGCCTCCGTCTGATCACATCAACTAATTTTGCGGCTTCTAATGCTATATGGATTATTCAATCGTCGACAGGTGCTTGTTCCAGTTTAGAGCGATCCCAGTAAGGACCATGTGAGGATGCTAATTGAGCAAAATTGTTAAGAGTATTCTAGTTCTTGAGTTGGGGAAGGCAGGAGGTTATTATTTAACGCAATTATGTTTAGTTGAGATACTGAATTATTGTTTTTCTTTTGGATTGGAGTGATGAGGAATGTGTGGATCTTCCTATAGGGATTGTCTGATTTTTGTATTCTCTAGGATTAGAGGAGATGCGACGGACATCTAGATCTCCTCTTCCTGTTGTAGATTGGAGTCCTTTCGCAACTCATGCTGTCGACCTGGTTTGTGTTGTAGGATATGGACCCATTTTAACTATTAGGGGAATCGATTGACTTAGCAAGCTTCTGTTTTTTGCTTCTCCTGGGGTACTTTCAGTATAAATGGTTGATTTTGGGTGCCAGTTCAAGTTTCTTTCTTCTATGATGTCATGCTCACTATCTTCGTCTGCGAACTTCACTGGATAAAATAACAATTACTACAATTGAGTCTTGAGTCCAAGGGTAAGTCTAGTTGGGGCTTCTACTTTTTGCTTCTCCTGGGGGTATTTTTCGTATAAATGGTTAATTTTGGGCGCCAGTTCAATCTCTTCGATGATGTCGTCCTCTCATCTTTGAGTCCTGTTTCAAGGCTAAGTCTACTTGTTGCTTTGCTTGGTGGTTTGGCGGCACACGTCAATGGCAGTTTGACTTATCAGATTCTTCTACCTAACTCTTGTGAGATAATTGCAGATATCCGCTAACTTCATGGCCAGTTTATTCCTTGATACTTTCAATTTGTTTGGTACAGTCTGTAGAAGCTCTCTCTTCGGGATTCTCTCTATATTAAAGTTCAAGTTGATATAAATTTGCCTGGCAAATTAGTTTTATATTGCTTGTGTGTTGAAATCGAAAGTTACTTGGCCACGAGCTCGCATGATCCTTCTACATGGGTTCACCCCTCATCCTCTTCGAAACTCTTATTCTATAATCTTCGTTTTCTGAAGATGTTGGCTTTAGTTTGTACCTAAAAAACTATATCTGCAAGGATGCTCCGGAATATGCTCGTGTGTAAGCGTGGGTGGATCGTTTGGATATTGTTTGCCAACTTTTATAAGCTCGCTCTGTGAATGAGATGGTGCACTTGGACATGTTGCATTCGGGTAGGGTTCATGTGTTGTATGAGCTATACCTGATGTTGAACTTGAGAGGAAAGACTAACTGTTTTGAAGACCTCGCAAAGAAATTGAGCCTTCCTGCAGCATATATGGAGCTTGTAAAATTCTGCTCGTATTTTTGGACTTATCAACATATTTCTGTCTATCGGCAATTGCTCGTTTTTTTAGAGCAAATTGTGCAACTATAATCAAGCATGGATTGTGCAGATAGCACCTGTTATCATTTTGGTTAGGGTGTGATGTGCTAACTTTTTGAAGTCATCTCCTTGGCCCATGCTCTGTATTTCATCGAGACTTCAAATTCTTGACATTTTCCAAACGAGAGGCGGGGATTGTGTTCCCGGTAAAGTTTCCTAATTGGGGATATTGAGTGTTTCGCCAACTAGTAATAATGGGCAATTATGGACTTAGGTAAAGTGGCAAGTCGAAGTTTGTTGGTCTTTTGTTATTTTAATAACAATTTATTTAAGAACAAAAAATTATTCAAAGCAGCCAGCCCCGATTTCTAAAACCAGGGTCATACTGCGACCGTAGCAACTCTCATGAGGTCAAAGATGACTCGTTATCTCAAGCGAAGGTTGGAATTGGCAGCCCACCGCCTTTCCTTGACTAAATCGTCAACAAATTTATTATTTTCACGATTCACGTCTCTGCTTCGATTTTATTATTTTCACCGTCCCTTCCCAAGTCGGTGGATACTTCTCTATAAATAACCGTCCTTTCCCCTCTCCTCATTATATTTTTTTAGAGAGTTGGTTCTGCTCGCGTTCCCCTCCTCTCTCTCACCTTCTTGAGAGAGGAGTAGCAATCCCTCTTTATCGACCATTCCTTCCCTCTCGTTTCCGTTTCTTGGTTGATTGTCTCTGGGTCTAAGCGTCTGCTTGCAGAAGCCTCACCGTTGTGGAGATTCTTTGAGGGTTTGATTTGGCCTACGATGCTCATGGTTATCGGAATTATCTTGTTTACGCTCAGTGATTGATCGACCCATCTGTCTTTGCGTTATTGCTTGACCAGCTTATTTTGGATCATACCTCTTTCGTCTGAGGATGTCGTCCTGGGAAGTGTTTGGTTTAGCTTCTCCTTTGACCCTTTATCTATACATTGACGGATTGATCTTTGCCTCCAATTGTTTTACGAGCTGCTTCTGGATCTTGTTATTTGGTGAATTGGCAGTGGCTTCTTTCCGGTCAGAGCAAAACGGCTTGTCTGAGGATGTCAAGGACAATGAATACTATGATGCATTGGTCAGTTTGTTTCATGAAAACTCAGATGTTGGGGCTTTTTGGAAGACAGATGATCCTTTTGCGATCTCTTTTTGGTTGAGATAATGAACTAGTAGTCTTGATTAGAATTTGTTCTTCGGTTTTCTCATCTTCAGGGGGTTGATTATCGTCTAGTCCTGATCCTCTCACCGGTTGGAGTTTTGCTAGACATGACAAGTGATCTGCCACGAGCTGATGATTGTCTGAAATTGGATATCCTCTCACAGGTTGAGTGAAATTGGTTCTCCAGTGCCATAATTTTCTGATTGATGGGAAATCCGATTCTCATATCTTCGGAGGAGTGTTCAGTCGATGTATGATCTGTGATTGTCCTTGCGCCACAACAAATCGCTATCCGATCTAGATCCGCTTGCCAGTGTCTCCTTCCTAGAAGTAGTGCCTCCCTCGTGCCCTCATCCTTCAGTCTCATCATGCGTCTATGATTGTGCATGCATTCCTCACTCAGCTAACACCCTTTGGGCAGTACTCTTTGGAGGAGACACCAATCCTGAAATTGTGTTCCTGACCTTTCTTCTTTTCTTTTTATTTTTTGATTGATCTTAAAATCGGTCTGATTCTGTTTACGATATGTTATTTTCCAAAGGTTAAGCCTGGCCTCCCTTGGACTCTGCCGTGTTTTGGGCATTGTTAGGGTTTGCGCTCCTTTGATCATTGATTGATTCATCATTGATTTATCTTTCCATGTTGATCATTCCAGTACTCACTATTACCTGAATTGGCAGTGGCTTCTTTCTTCTTGGAGTGATCATTTTCTCTGAGGATGATGTCTGAGAGGACAATGAATACAATGCAACTGGTCGGTTGGTTACATAGAGTACAGCATTTGGGCTTTTTGGAGGACTAATGGTCTATCTTGCACTGTTTGTGATTGAGCTGATGATCTAGAAGTCTTTGTCTTCAGGACAAACAATGGATTGAAATTTTGACAACCTTCTAGTCTTCTTTTACAGTTGAAAGGTTTACTGGATTTTGATAGCTGGTGATCTATTGCATTTTCTGTGGGGCTGAGTTGATAATTGTTTGAAAGTGGATGAGCTCCTGCTTCTCGGATTTTGGGCAGTCATTGGTTTGAATGGAACTTGTCCTTTACTTCTGTAATTTTTTAGTTAATCCGAAAGATCAGATCTCGTTCTCTTCCTTTCGCAGGTCAGAGATTGGTTGGGGCAATACTTTACTTGGCCAAGTTCGATATGGAGTGTCTATGATCAGTGATGTTCTTTCATGCTGCATAAGCATCAGTTCCTAATTTGTCCTCCACTTCTGTTATCTTCTCGTTAAGGTAGAACGATCAAAATGTTCTCTTTCCTTCGCAGAGTCTCTTTTTACCTATCCTGGAACTAGCTCCAATCATTACCTAGTTTGCTTCACCTTTTTTTACATGACTTCTGTGTTTTCTTTTGGTACATAACAAGAGGTCATTTCGTGTTCTTTCTGTGCAAGAGGTTGTTTGTGTTGGTTGGACTCAATACCATATAATTGTCTTAATTGTAGGTTTTCTTTGGTTATTGGGACTGTAAAGGCTTATTGCTGACAGAATCGGTTTTACTTCTTGGCATCCTAGCATCTTATTTTGAAATGATATATTTCAGATATCTATCACAATTTGCTTTCTTAATCCTTTTTATTTTGTTTTTATTTCTTAATGGATGATGAAAAGATTACTTTCTCAGTCTAATTTCAGAAGCACCTGACTTGTTGCAGAAGCTCAATTCATTCTGTTTCCTGTTGCCTCTTTGGGACTTTGCTATGGTCATGGACATCATTAGGGTTTACTTTCCTTCTTTGATCATTTAATAATTGATTGGTTGGTCGTTTGATTTAAGATTTTTTACGAGCAGATTCTGGATATGTCATTTAGTGTAAAGAACAGTAAATATGATGTGTGTGGTCAATTGTTGCCTAAAATAAAGCTTTCTATCTTCTTCTTTTCTGTTTCCAGTTCTCTCTCTTTTGTAGGAAATTGGTTAAAGCAAAGACTTCACCTCTAACTTCACTATGGTGTGTTATTTTGATCTATGATGGTGCTTTGTAGTTGTGTATTAGACGAATGGTTTGATTGGACAAGATCCTTAATTATTTGGCACTTTTTACCTGGAAAGCTTGAGGTCCACATTAGTTTTGGCTTGCTTCTGTTCATTCTTATCTTATATGTGAACTGCAATCACTAATTGGATTGCTTTTGGAAAGCATGCAAATAGTTTATGCATCATGGTGCTCTTATAGTAGACTCTTGATAAATCTGAATTTGGTTGGCACTTATGACTCTGGATTTGTTAACTGATTTTGTAAGATGATAGTTGATACCAGTTGTTCTTTGACAGATCCGAACCTACTTTCTCTTCAGGTTTGGATGGAAAACTTTGATTTGAATGTCTTATCTTTTTCTTTGATGGAGCTATCCTGCATGCTATTTATCACAAACTTTTTCCTTTTCAACATACTTTGTTGCACATTCATTTGGAAAAATGTTTCAAAAATGTTTCTTGCATATGCATTTGCTTGGACTTGGTGTGTATGTCTGCTTGAATTTTGTGTGAATAGATGTTTTTTTTTTTTTTTTTTTTTTTGTGTGAATAGATCCGAGCCTGCTTGATGTTAAATCTGGTTTATTTGAACAATTTTTTTGTGAGGTTTCTTTTGGGTTTATGTTTGATGAGACTGAAGGTGTCTGGACGGTACTTCCTATGCTGAGATGTTAATTTGGTGTAACCTATTGTCCCTTTTTTCTCTACGTTAATTGAACTTGCAGGATAGGTTTTATTCCAAAAATAGTTGCTTTTCACACTATTTTTTGCAGTAACATTTACCTTTTGCCAAAATTTTATCAAGATGATTATGGATTTTGGTGGATTGGCAGTCGCATCTTTCTTCTTGGGGTGATCTCTTCATCCGGGCATGTCAACTAGGATGATAAAGACATAGAAGCTGGTCAGTTTACATAGAATAAGGTGCTTGGACTTCTTGGAGGAGTGGTGATCTATAGTGCTGTCTTTGTTTGCTTGAGTTCTGAAGTAGTCTCTGATCACATCTCAAGGACAGGCAATGGACTGAAATTTTGAAGATTTGAAGTTTTGATTTAAGTTTGTCTTCAGTTGATAGGACAGCTGTCTAGAAATGACTTGCCTCGGCATTGCTTGCCCTCTGGCCGGTTCTCTCCTTTCTGCTGATTCTCTTATTTCGCATCCACTACAAAGCCGTGTTATTACATGTATGCTGTCCACAGACATGGCTGGTCAGGCTGGGAGGATCGGACTAGGTGCTTGGTTGGCATGTCTGTCAAATGTCATAGTTATTTCTAGATTGGTGAAACTGAAGTGACACAGGATGATCCCTCAGCGGTGGTTTACATATCTGGTGAGCATGGACTTCAGTCTATATGATACCCTAATGTGCAATGGGCAAACTTCTACTTTGCAATATAATCTAATTTAATCAAATGGCTGTTGAAGCTCTTTAGGGCCATGAATTTATAGATCTCCAATTGCAGTGTGATCCTTCGCTAATGATGATCTGTCATCCAGATATTCTAATTCATGGTTCTATCACTGTATCTCTTTCTCATCGGCTCTACAAGGGTTGTTTGGAGTCATCTTCCTTCTAGTTGGAGATATTAAACAGTTGCCTTATGATCGGTTTCATTTGCTTTGGTATTGCTTTGAAGGCATGAATTTTGAAGGATCTGGCTGGGTCTTTCCAGAAAAATGTTGGCAAAGGCTCTGATTTTATACAGAAAGGTTAACCCTTATTAAGGTTCAAGTCTCCTTCTGATTATATCAACTAATTTTGTGCTTCTATGCAATACGGATTTTTCAGTCATCAACAGGTGCTTGTCCCAGTTTAGAGTGATTTCACTAAGGACGGTGTGAGAATGCTAATTGATCAGAGCTGTTAGAGAATCCATGTTCTTGAGTTGGGGAAGGCAGGAGGTTATTATCTTATGTAATGTTTAGTTAAGCTACTGACTACTTGTTTTTCTTAGTGGATTGGGGTGATGGACGATGTCTGGATCTTTCTATAGGGATTGTCTGTAGCTGCATGAATTCTGCGAAGATCTGGTTTATGATATTTTTATTCGAGGATGCGATGAATGTCCAGTTCTCTTCCTGTTGTAGGTTGGAGTCCTTTTGTTGCAAATTATGCTGAATTTGACCTGGTTTGTGTTGTAGTGTATCGACCCATTTTAACTAACTTTTAGGGGAATGATTTGACTTTGGCAAGCTTTTACTTTTTGCTTCTCATGGGGTATTGTTGGTGTAAATGGTTTATTTTGGGTGCTAGTTCAAGTCTCTCTCTTCGATGATTTCGTGTTCTCATCTTGGATTGCGAACTTCACTGGATAAATCTAAATTACTACAATTGAGTCTTGTGTCCAAGGCTAAGTCCTGTTGTTGCTTAGCTCGGTCATTTGGGGCTTTTACTTTTTGCTTCTTCTGGATGTATTGTTGGTATAAATGGTTTATTTTGGGTAGCAGTTCAATTCTTTCTCTTTGATGATGTCATGCTCTCATCTTTTTCTGTGACCTTCACTGGATAAATCTACAACTGAGCCCTATTTCAACGCTAAGCCAAGTTCCTTTGCTTCGTCATTTGATGGCACACATTGATGGCAGTGTTTGACTTATCGGATACTTCTCTCTTATTCTTGTGAGATGGGAGATCAATTGGTTCGGTGCATTCCATAAAAGCTCTCTCTGGATTCTCTTTTTGAATATCCAGTTCATGTGAATTTGCCTGGCAAATTACTCTTATACTGCTTGTGTGTTGGAATCAGGAGTTACTTGGCCAGGAGCTCGCCCGATCCGTCTAGCACGGATTAACCCCTCATTCTCTTTGAAACTAATGTTCTATTATCATCATTTTTCTGAGGAAGCTGGCTCTAGTTTTTTAAACCGGAGCCATGCCTTGACCATGGCAATTCAGGATACGTGGTCAAAGATGACTCATCACGGGCGTCCCTCAGCATGCGTCTCAAGTGACAGTCAGAATTAGCAGCCCACCACCTTTCCTTAATTTACTGTCAGCAGATGATACCTGTCCAATCATGATTCTCCTTAGGATTTATTATTATCAACAGTCAATCCAAAGATGTTGGATCTTTCCCTATAAATAACAGTCCTTTTCCCCTCTCGTCCTCATTATATCCTTTGCTCTTGTCACGCATTTCTGGTTCTGCTCTTCTGCTCGCATTCCCCTCTTCTCTCTCTCCCCATGGCCTCTGCAAAGTGCAAACATCATCAACATGGAGAAGTAGCAATCCCAATTAAGCGCTCTTTGTGGACCATCCCTTCTCCTTCTGTTTCCACTTCTTGATTGATTGTTGATGGCATCAATTGCTTTCTCGGTCTGATTTTGTGAAGCATCTGGTTGCAGACCCCTGTTGTGGAGATTCTGGAGGGTTTCGCTTGGCCTACTATGCCTATGGTTATCGAAATTAATTCGGTTTATGCCTCATCCTCAATCGATCTTTCTGTTACCATTTTAGCAGCTTTCTGGATTTTTGTTATTTGGTAAATTGGCAGTGGCTTCTTTCCTCTTGGATCATCTCTTTTGTCTGAGGATGTTGTTGTGGGAACTGGGAAGTGTTCAGCTCCTCCTCTGATCTTTTATTGATCAACTGACTGATAGATCTATCCGTTTAATCGTTTTACGAGCTGCTTCTTTCCCCTTGGAGTGAAACAGTTTGTCTGAGGGTGTCAAGGACAATGAATACAGGAACACCAGTCTTGTTTTGTGAAACTAGGTGTTTGGGCTTTTTGGAGGACTGATGATGCTTTTGCGGTCTTTTTTTCTGGTTGAGACAATGACATAGTAGTCTTTCATCACATCTTAGAGCTGGCGATAGACTGATGAAATTTACTGGTTTTGATGGGAATTTGTTCTTCAGCATTTGTTATCTTGGGGAATTGATTATCGTCTAGTCCTGATTCTCTCACAGGTTGGAGTTTTGCTAGACTTGACAAGTGGTCTTCTGCTGCGAGCTGATAATTATCTGAAATTGGATAAGCTCTATTGTCTCTCGAGGCAATTATCAGTTTGAATGAAATTTGTTCTCCAGTCTCATAATTTTCCAATTGATGTGAAAACCGATTCTCGTTCCTTTGGAGGTCAGTGTCTGGCCAATGTATGATCTGTGATGGTTCTTTCTTTGCAAGGTGTACTCCCCACAACAGATCCAATCCAAATCTGCTTCGTCATATTTTTATTGAAGGTTGAAAGTAGGTGTCTCCTTCCTAGAAATAGTCCCTCCCTCAGGTCCTCATCCTTCAGTCTTATCAGGCTTCTATGATTGTGCATGTGTTCCTCACTCAGCTGACCCCCTTTGCGAAGCACTCTTCAGAGGAGACATCGTTCCCAAAAGCGCACTTGATCCTTCTTCTTTTCTTTTTATCTCTTCATTGATTGTTAAATCAGTCTGATTCTGTTTATGCTATGTTTTATTTCCAAAGGTCAAGCCTCTCCTCCCTGGGACTCTCCCATGTTGTGGGCATCGTTAGGGTTTGCGCTCCTCTGGTCATTGATTGGTTCATCATTGATTGAACCAAGTTGAATTGTATAATGAGGTGTTTTTGGTATTTACTATTCCGTGAATTGGCATGGTTTCTTTCTTCTTGGAGCAATTGTTTTCTCTGAGGATGATGTGCAACTGGTCAGTTAGTTACATAGAATATGACATTTCAGCTTTTTGGAGGACTAATGATCTATTCTTGCACTGTTTGGTTGAGCTGATGATCTAGAAGTCTGTCTTTAGGACAAGCGATGGACTGAAATTTTGACAACCTTCTAGGCTTCTTTTACAGGTTGAAAGTCTGTCACGTTTTCTTTGGGGCTGAGTTGCTAATTGTTTGAAAGTAGATGAGCTCATGCTTCTTGGATTTTAGGCCATCATTGGTTTGAATGGAACTTGTCCTTTACTTCTTTTATTTTCTAGTTAATTTGAAAGATCAGATCTAATTCTCTTACCTTTGCAGATCAGAGTTTGGTTGAGGCAATACTTTACCTGGCCAAGTTCGATATGGAGTGTCTGGGATCAGTGATGTTCTTTCTTGCTGCATACGCATCAATTCCTAATCTTTTTTCTGCTTCCCTTATCTTCTAGTCAAGGGGAACGATCAGATGTTCTCTTTCCTTTGCAGGTCAGAGTTCGATCGAGGCAATACTTTACCTCATCAATTTCAATATGGAGTGTCCGTGATCAGTAATGGTTCGTTCTTGCTGCATAAGTATCAATTCCTTGGACAAGCAGAGTTCTTTCTTATCTGGAAAAGTCCACACAAGTTCTAGCTTGTTTCTCTTTATTCTTATTTGTGTGCTACAATCCGTAAATGGATCTCTCTGGTAAATCGCAGAGATAACATATGTGAGAGTCATACGCCGTGCTCTTTTTCTATCCCGGAACTGGCTCCAGGCATTACCTAGTTTGCTTGACCTTTCTTCTTACATGACTTTTATGTTTTCTTTTGGTACAGAACAAGAGCTGATTTCTTGTGTTCTTTTGGTGCCAGAGGTTTTTTGGGTTGGTTGGACTCTGTTAATGGCCATATAAATGTCTATGTTGTAGGTTTTCTTTGGTTATTGGGACTGTGAAGGCTTATTGCTGACAGAATTGGTTTTAATTTGGTGCATACTGGCGGTGTCTTCTTTGGAATGATGTACTTAAGACATCTATTACGATTCGCATTATTAATCTATCTTATCCTTTTCTATTTCGTAACGGTTGATGAGCCGATTACTTTCTCGATTGAATTTCTGAAACATCTGGCTTGTTGCGGAAGCTTGATTTCTTCTGTTCGCATTGCCTCTTTGAGAATTGGCCATGGTCATGAACATCATTAGGTTTATTGTCGTCCTTTGACAATTTATTAATTGATTGGTTAGTCGTTCTATTTAGTTGTTTTATGAGCAGATTCTGGATCCATTATTTAGTGGATTGGAAGTACCTTCTTCTCTGATGGACCAATCTCTACTTCTGAGGATGTCATGTAAGGAGCAGTAAATATGATGAGTTTGGTCGATTATTGCATACATTAAAGTGTTAAAGCTTTTTTTGGGAGTGACAATTTCTCTGCAATATAATGTTGGGTTGGTGGACTAGGAGTACGGGGTGTGAACTGAAATTTTTAATAATTTCCTGCATGGACACTTATGTTTCTTTTTTAAATTCATTCTTTCGTTGATTATTTTTTAGTAGTGGCAAGAATTGAGATAATCGTCTAGTTCTAATTGCTTTAGGTTGAAGGTTTGCTGAATTTGAGAATTGCTGATCCTTTGCCTTTTTTGCAAGGCTGAGACCAGGTTTTGTTTGAAATTGGATAATTTATTGAATTCTGGACAGTAAAGGGTTCCAATATTATTGACTCTGGTTTCTTTATTTTTTATTTAAGCAAGGGGGTCCCTATTCAGTTCTCTTTCAAGTAGGTCAGAAATTGGTGAAGCAAAGACCTTAGGTTTAGAAATTGGTGAAGCAAAGACCTTACCTCTTACTTAAATATGGGGCATTCTTTAATCTGTGATGGTTCTTTATAGTTGGATATTAGAGGAATGGTTTGATTGGACTAGATCCTTAATTCTTTGGCACTTTTATCTGAGTATTATTAAGTTGTTTTTGGAAGGTCAATAATTGTCGACTTTCTTCTGTTGTAGGAATCGTTTACAAGTCTGGAAAGCTTGAGGTCCACATTAGTTTTGGCTTGCTTCTCTTCATTTTTATCTCATATGAGAACTGCATTCACTAATTGAATCGCTTTTGGAAATCATGCAAATAGTGCTCGTAGGTTCTTGGCAAATCTGACTTCCATTGGTACTTTTGACTCTTGATATTTGTCAACTGATTTTGTATGACCTTCTGAATATTGTATGTTCTTAGCTGATACAAGTTGTTCCTTGGCAGATTAGAGCCTTTCTCCACGTGATTGGATGGAAAACTTTTGATTTGTATATCTAAACTTTTTCTTTGATGGAACTATCCTGCATGTTATTTATCACTGACTTTTCCTTGCAACGTCTGCTTGAATTTTTGTCAAATTTGTTAAATTTATTTGAAGAATTTTAGTCAGGTTTCTTTTGTTCTAATATTAGATGAGATTGATGTTGTTTAGATGGCAATTTCTTACGCTGAGATGTCTCTGTGTTATTTGGAACTTGCTGGATAGGTTCTTTTCCAAATTAATATTTGTTTTTTGCACTGTTTGTTGCGGTAACACCGACCTTTTGCCAAAACATTACCAAATGTTATAATTTCACTGACAAACAATGTTTTGTATGGTCCATCAATGGATTGACCTTTCCATTAAATTGTTTAACAAGATGACTCTGGATTTTGTTGGATGGGCAGTTACATTTTTCCTTTTGGAGCGATGTCTTCTTCTGAGCATGTCAGCTAAGGATGATAAATAATACATAGCACCTGGTCAGTTTACATAGGATAAGGTGTTTGGGCTTCTTGGAGGAGTGGTGATCTATTGTGCAATCTTGTTTGCTTGAGTGCTGAAGTAGTCTTCGATCACATCTTTAGGCCCAGTGATGGACTGAAATTTTGGAGATTTTATGCATTTTGTAGTTTTGATTTAAGTTTGTCTTCAGTTGATTATCTTTGGGGAGCAGTGAGATAATTATCGTCTATTTTTAATACCTCTACAGGTTGAAATTTTGCCAGTTTTGGGAAGTGGTTATATATTGAGTTCTTCTGTGGGGCTGGGTTGATGATCGCTTGAAATTTGACAAGCTACCAATTCGTGGATTCTAGGCAGTTTTTGGTTTGAATGAAGTTTGTTCTCTGCTTCTGCTTTTTTTCAGGTTATGGCGAGATGATTAGGGCCCAGTTCTCTTTCCTTTGATGCAAACTTCTTCTGGTTCAATGTGGACTGTGTAAAATCTGTGATGGTTCTTTCGAGCTTCATAATCTTTATGTCATTTAACAAGACCTTCTTCCTTTGAGATTCTATAGACTTTTTGCTACAATGAAGATTGGATTTGTTGCCATTTCTTTCATGCGGAAGCCATCTTTGATTCTAGTATTCTTCGAACCTAAATTATTAAAGGTTTGTACAGGTTTCAAACAAATCATTATCACCTAATATGAAATATCAAATCCTCGTGTAGACTTTGTTATTGAATAATCCCCTCTGATGATGAGGGAGATGGATAAATTGATATAAGAACGAGTCGAATAACTTTGGTTGCTATGTAAATGGATGATATTTTATTTTCTGGTTAGTAATTCTATTATAATATCAAGGATAACTAACTCCTAAGTGTGACCTCATTTGCAATTGAAACTATCATGTGTAGAATCCTAGCATGAAATAGAAGCGAAAAATATCTTAAATTGATAGAAGTTGTGAAATAGATGATAAGCTTACAGTTTGATACTTGTTTATAAATTCATAAAATGGAATGATGTGATAATATAATCCAAAGACGAAAAGGGGGCATAGGGACTTTTCATCAACTTTGGTTGATGTTGAGGACAAGGACCCCGTTGGGGAGAAAAGAGGTTCTTGTTAGTGGAGAGCTACTTATCCTGGATAAAATTGGGTTAATAGAAAGCCATCCAAGTTGGATTGCCTTTTCTTTCTTTACCATCAAGTCATTCGTGTGGTTGAATTATCCCAAAAATGTTGTTCCTACTAAAGGCTAAGTAGTAGAGTAAATCCCAACCTTCTAAATGGTGCATAATTTCATATTGATGTTTATATCTTATCATAAAAAGATCCGATCATTCAAATTTATTTGCCAAGTCCTTTAATGCCTCCGGTGAGAATAAATGTTTCATTAGATCTCTTCTCAAAAGAGTGAAAAATATGGGCCTTCTAGCTTAATTGCAATGCTATAGATTTGAATTTTGAGATCAATTGGGAGTGAAGAGCCAACTAATCTTTGTGATGATTCTTTACACTCTTTCTTTCAATATTCTGAACTTTCAAGTAGAATCTTACATGATTTTTTCATAATTTCTTGAGTAAATGCAATAGTTTCTGCTCGGTTGATTGTCCCGCTACTTTTTTTTTTCTTTTTTGTTTTAAAGCGGTCATGTATTTTGTAAAATGTTAATGTTAGTCTTGATTAGATTTTTTTTTTCTTGTCGCTTTATTTTAACGAACATGGACCGTCGGATTGTTGACATGAATAACAAGGCACATGTGTCATGTTACCAGCAGGCGCCACATTTTCAGCAGAAAGAAAGTAAGCCATGCAGATAATTTTCCTTTTTTATCACTAAATTTCGGAGGGAAAGCGGCGGGAAGAAGTCGGGACACGTGTTCATCTCCGTCGGCCCTTCTCCCTTTTTGTTTTCCCGTTTCTCGATTGATTGATTGTTGATGGGGGTCCAATCGCTATCTCGGTCTTGATTTTGTGGAAGCATCATTTGGTTGCAGAGATTCTCGAGGGTTTCGCTTGCCCTACAATCTCTGTCGGCGTCTGGCGGTATCGTCGTCTTCCAGAGAGGAGGAGAAGTAGCGATGGTCCCGATTTGACTGTTGATGGGGGACTTTGTGTGGCATCATCTGGTTGCAGAGAACTCAATGTTGCGGAGATTTTTGCGGGTTTGGCTCGGCCTACCCTGCCTATTGGTTATCGGATTTCTTTGGTTTACGCCTCGTCCCTTTGATCGCTTGGCGATCCATTGACCGATCGATTGATCTTTGCGTTATGCGTCGTTGTTTTGACCAGCTCATTCTGGATTCTTGTTGTTCGGTGGATGGGCAGTGCGCGGCTTCTTTCCTTCCTCTTGGATCATATCTCTTGAGGATGCCCTGATGCCGTAATGGGGAGTGTTTGGTTTAGCTTCTCCTTTGACCCTCTCTTAATACAATGCGTTGCCCTTAGTATAGGTTGGAGCTATGAAGCTTACCTTATTATTAGAGAAAGGGGAAAGGGCCTTTTCCGCTGGTGCGCAGGAGCGCACTTCCGTTTTCCCTTTACTAGTAGGGGGTCCCGTGCTTCCTATGCCGCCGCATTTCCCGGGCCTTTTCTTTTAGTGCTTCGACCCGAAGCGATAGCTTCTAGCTAGTTCAGTGGATAAGATGGCTGCGCTCCAGCTCACTCAAGAATGGGACGGCAGTGGTCCACTGGCAAGCTCGTTCTGATCTTGGACGCAGTACATTGGAATCCTGAAGCACCACCACGAACGCTACCGCGCGTTCGCCTGCGGTGCGGTAAGGCACCACCCTGTTGTGCCAGCAGCCAACTCCGGCGTGTCAGATTAGTTATCCTCATCAAGCCACTTACTTGATGTCTAGCTTCCCAACTGGTAGATGATTTCTTTTCCCCCCAGATCAATGAAGAAGGCATCGATCCTTCTGTATAATTGTTTCACGAGCTGCTTCTGGATTTTGTTATTTGGTGAATCCGCAGTGGCTCCTTTCCCCTTGGAGCGAGATTTTTTGTCTGAGGATGTCAAGGACGATGAATACTGTGATGAAACCGGTCAGCTTGTTTCATAAAACACGGATGTTTGGGCATTTTAGAAGACCAACGATCCTTTTGCTGCTTCTTTTTTCTTGGTTGAGATGATGAAAGTAGTCTTTCAGGCAATAGGCTGAAATTTGACGGTCTTGATTGGAACTTGTTCTTCAGTTTCTTTTATTTTTGGGGTTGATTATCAGCTAGTCCTGATCCTCTCACAGGTCGGAGTTTTGCTAGACTTGACAAGTGGTGATCTGTTGGAGCTGATGATTGTCTGAAATTGGATGAGCTCTATTGTCTCTCGAGGCAGCTATCGGTTTGAATGGAAATTTGTTCTCTAATCCCATAATTTTCCGATTAATGAGAAACCCGATTCTCGTTCCTTCAGAGGTCAGTGATTGGTCGATCTATGACCTGTGATGGTTCTTTCTTTGCAAGGTATATGCACCACAACAGATCATTATCCAATCCGGATCCGCTTGCTGGTGTCTCCTCCATAGAAATAGTCCCTCCCTTGTGTCCTCATCCTTCAGTCTCATTGGGAAACATCGTTATGGGAAGTGTTTGGTTTAGCTCCTCCTCTGATCCTTTAAAGAACCCACTTTCTGTCTAGATTTTGGTATTTGGTGAATTTGCAGTGGTTTCTTTTCCCCTGGAGTGAACTATTTTTCTGAGGATGGCAAGAACGAATTAATACCATGACATCGGTCAGTTTGTTTCATAAAACTAGATGTTGGGCTTTTTGGAGAATGATGATCCTTTTGCTGTCTTGTTTGGGTTGAGATGATGAATCAGTAGTCTTTCAGGCGATAGGCTGAAATTTGCTGGTCTTGATTGGAACTTGTTCTTCGGTTTTTTAACTTTGGGGTTGAGTATCTTCTAGCCCAGATCCTCTCACAGGTTGGAGTTTTGCTAGATTTGACAAGTGGTGATCTGCTGCGAGCTGATGATTGTTTGAAATTGGATAAGCTCTATCGTCTCTTGAGGCAGTTATCAGTTTGAATGGAAATTTGTTCTCCAATCCCCTAATTTTCCAATTAATGCAGAACCCGATTCTTGTTCCTCCAGAGGTCAGCGTTGACGTATGATCTGTGATGGTTCTTTCTTTGCAAGGTGTACGTGCCACAACAGATCATTATCCAATCTGGATCCGCTTGCCGGTGTCTCCTCCCTAGAAATAGTCCCTCCCTCATGTCCTCATCCTTCAGTCTGATCAGGAAACATCGTTATGGGAAGTGTTTGGTTTAGCTCCTCCTCTGATCCTTTAAAGAATCCACTTTCTGTACAATTTTTTTATGATCTGCTTCTAGATTTTGGTTTTTGGTGAATTTGCAGTGGCTTCTTTCCCCCTCAGAGTGAACTATTTTTCTGAGGATGGCAAGAACGAATGAATACCATGACATCAGTCAGTTTGTTTCATAAAACTAGATGTTGGGCTTTTTGGAGAATGATGATCCTTTTGCTGTCTCTTTTTAGTTGAGATGATGAACCAGTAGTTTTTGAGGCGATAGGCTGAAATTTGCTGGTCTTGATTGGAACTTGTTCTTCGGTTTTTTAACTTTGGGGGTTGAATATCATCTAGCCTAGATCCTCTCACAGGTTGGAGTTTTGCTAGACTTGACAAGTGGTGATCTGCTGCGAGCTGATGATTGTCTGAAATTGGATAAGCTCTCTATCATCCCTCAAGGCAGTTATCGGTTTGAATGGAAATTTGTTCTCCAATCCCCTAATTTTCCAATTAATGCAGAACCCGATTCTCGTTCCTCCAGAGGTCAGTGTTTGGTTGACGTATGATCTATGATGTTCTTCCTTTGCAAGGTGTACATACCAAACAGATCATTATCCAATCTGGATCCGCTTGCCGGTGTCTTCTCCCTAGAAATAGTCCCTCCCTCATGTCCTCATCCTTCAGTCTGATCAGGAAACATTGTTATGGGAAGTGTTTGGTTTAGCTCCTCCTCTGATCCTTTGAAGAACCCACTTTCTGTACAATTTTTTTATGTTCTGCTTCTAAATTTTGGTATTTGGTGAATTTGCAGTGGTTTCTTTCCCCCTCGGAGTGAACTATTTTTCTGAGGATGGCAAGATCGAATTAATATCATGACATCGGTCAGTTTGTTTCATAAAACCAGATGTTGGGCTTTTTGGAGAATGATGATCCTTTTGCTGTCTTTTTTTAGTTGAGATGATGAACCAGTAGTCTTTCAGGTGATAGGCTGAAATTTGCTGGTTTTGATTGGAACTTGTTCTTCGGTTTTTTTAACTTTGGGGGTTGATTATCGTGTAGTCCCGATCCTCTCACAGTTGGAGTTGTGCTAGACTTGACAAGTGGTGATCTACTGCGAGCTGATGATTCTCTGAAATTGGATAAGCTGAATGGAAATTTGTTCTCCAATTAATTTTCCGAAGGTGTCAACGCGTATGATCTGTGATCATTCATTATCCAATCCGGATCCACTTGCCAGTGTCTCCTTCCTAGAAATTGTCCCTCCCTCATGTCCTCATCCTTCAGGCTCATCGTGCGTCTATGATTGTGCATGCATTCCTCATTGAGCCGACACCCTTTTGAACTACTCTTCAGAGGAGACATTGTTCCTGAAAATGCATTCCTGACCTTTCTTTTTCTCTTTATATTTCTTGATTGATTTTAAAATCAGTCTGATTTTGTTAACGCTATGTTATTTTCCGAAGGTTACACCTGGCCTTTCTGGGACTCTGGCATGTTGTGGGCATCGTTAGGGTCTGCGCTCCTCTGATTGCTGATCGATTCATCATCGATTGATCTTTACAAGTTCAATTGTATTATTAGCTCATTCTGGTATTCAGTATTCCCTGAATTGGCAGTGGCTTCTTTCTTCTTGGAGCGATCATTTTCTCTCAGGATGATGTCCAAATGGACAATGAATACGATGCAACTGGTCAGTTGGTTACATAGAATGCCACATTTGGGCTTTTGAAGGACTAATGATCGATCTTACACTGTTTGTGGTTGAGCTGATGATCTAGAAGTGCAACAAATGATTGAAATTGAAATTTTGACCACCTTCTAGGCTTCCTTTACTGGTCCAAATTATTACTGGATTTTGACAGCTGGTGATCTATTGCGTTTTTTGGAGGGCTGAGTTGATAATTGTTTGAAATTTAATGAGCTGTTGCTGCTCGGATTTTAGGCAGTTATTGGTTTGAATGGAACTTGTCCTTTACTACTGTTATTTTCGAGTTAACCCGAAAGATCAGACTCCACAGATCAGAGTTTGGTCGAGGCAATACTATACCTGGCCAAGATTGATATGGAGTGTCTGGGATAAGTGATGTTCTTTCTTTCTCATACACATCAACCCCTAATCTGTCTTCCACTTCTGTTATCTTCTGGTTAAGGTGGAACAATCAGATGTTCTCTTTCTTTCGCAGGTCAGAGTTTGGTCAAGCCAATAGTTTACCTTGTCAATTTTGATATGGAGAATCTGCGATCGGTAATAGTTCATTCTTGGTGTATAAGCATTAATTCATAGGACAAGTTGTTCTTTCAGAGTTCTTTCTTGTCTGGAAAGGTCCGCACATGTTCTAGCTCGTTTCTCTCCCCATTCTTCTGTAGGACTCCTGATTGCACTTTCAGCTGCATACCGTACAACTTGATGCTTCTGGCTCTCATTTTCCAGAGTTATTTTCTCTTATTAACAAAAATTTTAGTGTGGGTGAATAAAAATGAAATTTTGAAGTTCCCTTGCCATTGATCAACAGCTCTCTGCTACCTTTCACCAGCTTTAAGATGATGGTGAATTCAATTTGTGACGATGGTTGTTGAGACTGAGGTTTTATCCAACTCTGATCACAATCCACCATCAGTAAGTTAGTCAATGTGGAGACAAATTGCTTTTTATATGGACAAAGTATCTTTTTGGTTTTTAATAGCTGTGGAATTTGATTTAGATGGAGAAGATGTGCTAATTGCAGGAGTCTTTCGATTATTTCATAGTTATTCTAAGTATATTACTCGCCTTGTGGTTGGATAGCATTCGGTGCACTTCCTTGCTGGTAATTTCACTTGAAACAACTGGTTGGTCACAGATGGATGAGGTTCTTGCCTTCTCGGGGAATCACTTCAGTCAGATATGAGTTTTTGGTCTAACTCTTTTCTTTGTTATTCAGTTGGTATCACCTTGATTCGCTTATAATGTATATAAGTTTTTCACCTCATGGAGATTCTTCATAAAACCTGTCTTTACACGCCACAACAGATCACTATCCAGTATCCAATCCAGATCCACATCTTATAAGTTCAAAGGCTAGTGTCTCCTTCCTAGAAATAGTCCCTCTCGTGTGTCCTCATCCTTCAGTTTCATCTTGCGTTGTGTTCCCCTCAGAGTCGACAGCCTCTGCAAAGTTCAGATGAGACATTGTTCCCAAAATGCGCTCTTGATCCTCTGCTTTTCTTCTTGTTTCTCTGATTGATTGTTAAATTGGTCTGATTCTATTTATGCTATCTTATTTTCTGAAGGTTACACCTGGCCTCTCTGGGACTTTGCCATGTTGTGGGCGTTGTTAGGGTTTGTGCCCTTCTGATCGTTGATTGATTCATCGTTGATTGATTCATCATTGATTGATCTTTCCATTGTATTATGAGCTGATTATGGTAAATACTAATTCCGTGAATTGGCAGTGGCTTCTTTCTTCCTGGAGCGATCATTTTTTTTTTCTCTGAGGATGTTGTCTGAGGACAATTAATACAATGCAACTGGTCAGTCGGTTACCTAGAATATGACATTTGGGCTTTTTAGAGGACTCTTTGGTTGAGCTGATGATCTTTAGAAGCCTTTTCTCTTCAGGACAAACAGTGGACTGAAATTTTGACAACCTTCTAGGCTTCTTTTACAGATTGAAAGTTTTACTGGATTTGACAGCTGGTGATCTGTTGCTTTTTCTGTGGGCTGAGTTGATAATCGCTTGAAATTGGATGAGCTCCTGGTTTTCGGATTTTGGGCAGTTAATTGGTTTGAATGAAACTCTTCCTTTACTTCTGTTATTTCTTAGTTAATCCAAGAGATCATATCTAGTTCTCTTCCCTTCGAGATCAGATTTTGGTTGAGGCAATATTTCATGTGGCTAAGTTCGACAAGGAGTGTCTACAATGCAGCATCAATTTCTAATTTGTCTTCCACTTCTGTTATCTTCTAGTCAAGGTGGTTATCATCTAGTTGAGGTGGAACGATCAGATGTTTTCTTTCCTTTGCAGGTCATAGTTTGGTCGAGGCAATCCTTTAACTCGTCAATTTCACGATGGAGTGTCTGTGATCAGTGATGGCTGTTTCTTGCTGCATAAGAATTAATTCAGAGGACAAGCTTTTCTGTCAAAATTCTTTCTTGTCTGGAAAGGTCCACACAAGTTTGAGCTTGTTTCTCTTCATTCTTATCTGTGTGCCACAATCACTAATTGGATCTCTGGTAATTCATGGAGATATCATTAAGATGTATGCGTTATGCACTTCTTCCCTATCATGGAGATCGCTCTTGGCATTAGCTAGTTTGCTTCGCCTTCCTTTGTACATGACTTCTGTGTTTTTCTTTTGGTACAGATCAAGAGGTCATTTCGTGTTCTTTCTGTGCAAGAGATTGTTCGAGTTGGATTCAGTCAATGGCCGTATAAATGTCTAAAGAATTGTAGGTTTTCTTTGTTTATTGGGACTGTGAAGGCTGTTTGCTGGCAGAATCAGTTTTACTTGAGGCCATACTGGTAGAATTTTATTTTTTGATGATGTATTAATAACTATCTGGATTGGTATTCTTAATCTTTCTTATTTTAAATCTATTTTTTAACAGATGATGATAGTTGATACTAGTTGTTCTTTGCTATTTTAGAGTCTACTTTCTCTTCGGGATTGGATTGGAAACTTTTGATTTGTATGTCTTGGAGAAATGGTGATCTATTATGCAGTTTTTGTTTGCTCGAGTTCTGAAATAGTCTCTGACTACATATTCAGGATGGGCGCTGGACTGGAATTTTGATGATCTCTAGGCATTTTGTAGTTTTGATTTAAGTTTGTCTTCAGTTGATTGTCTTCAGGGAGCAGTGAGATAGAAATTGTTGAGTTCTCTCTAGAGGTTTAAGTTTTGCCGGGTTTGAGAAGTGGTGATCTATTGTGTTCTTCTGTAGGGCTGAGTTGATGATTGTTTGAAATTGGACAAGTAGCTGCTTTGTGGATTCTAGGCAGTTATTGGCTTGAATGAAGTTTGTTTTCCACTTCTGCTTTTTTCCGTTTATGGTGAGATGATTAGGCCTTCCTCTTTTTCCTTCTATCGCAAGCCTCTTCTGTTTAGGTGTGGGCTGTCTTTAATCTGTAATGGTTCTTTTTACATTTCAATTAACAAGCTCTTCTTTATTTGAGCTTCTCTTGCCTTTTGTTGTTTTTGGAAAATGAATAGTCATTCACTATCTTCCATTGTAGGGATTGTTAATGAATCTGGAAACCTTGGGATCCTCAAAGTTCTGGCTTGTTTCTATCCTTGTAATGCATGCTGCATTAACTAAAGTAATTGGTGGTAAATCATGGAGATATCGCAAGTGTAATTTATTTGCGAATGCTAGCTTCATACAATTTAGTTAGCTTAGGGTTTCATTCTATACGATTTATATGTTTTCTTTTGATACAGAATTTTTGTTGGAACTTTTCATTTACCAAGTGATTTCTATGCTTTAAGTGGTTGTCGAGGAGTGGTCATGGACATCGTTAGTGTTTACGCTCCTTTGATCATCAATTGATGGATTGATCAATCCTTTTGTTGTTTTAGAGCTGTTTCTGGATTTATAATCCAATGCACTGGCTGTGCTTCTTTTTTCGCAGAGTGATCTCTTTGATTGCGGAGGTTGTGTCAGGAATGGGTACATATGATGAGGTTGGGCAATTATTACTTAGAATGACTGAGCTTTTCCCAAGTTCGATGATCTATGGACATCTATCTTTGGTTGGGTTGGTTTATGGGTGGTGTCCTTGTCATGCGTTGTTGAGGCTTTAATACACCAGACAAATGGAAGAGAGACGTATTGCTTGTTCCCATATTCAAGGTTGTCTGTGGCACGAGCTTACTAGGTACATGCTTGATCCTGATAAAAAACTTTTTACTGGGGACTTTGATGGGTTTGAAACCATAATGGGGTGATCTTCTACTGTGTTTTGAAAACGTGGGCATCCCACCAATGACTGCAATGGGTAGGTTGCTCTGTTGAGGGGAGTGGGTTGAGGCTTCTCTTCTTGCAGTTGTCTTGGGGTTTAGCATGCTGTTCATCATGGGCATTAGTACTAGATCGTGCACCAGTATCTATTCCTATGCAAAATCTACAGTGCTCTGATTACAATGTTTTTTGTTCTGGAGATCATTTCTTTTTACAATAGGATGGAGGACATCTGCAATAAGACTCCTGCTGTGGACTTTCAGCTGCATATCCTTGGACTTGATGCTTCTGGTTCTCGTTTTCCAGAGTTCGTTTTTCTTATGAGCAAAAGATTCTGGTGTCAGTGAATAAGAAGGAAATTTTGAAGTTCCCTTGCCATTGATCAACAGATATCCACAATGTTATGGCTTCCAAAATGATGGTGATTTCAATTGGTTGTTAAGAGCAAGGTTTTTCTATTCAGTTCTGATCTTGATGCACCATCAATAAGTCAAAACAATGTGGAAACAACTTGCTTTTATATGGATATGGTTTCTAAGTTGTTTTTAATTGCAATGGAATTTGATTAAGACACAGAAGATTTACTTATTACTGGAGTCTTTCAGTTATTTTAGTCACTGAAAGGATAATGCCAGCCTTATTTTGGCTGGACAGTTGGCATTTGGTGCGCTATCTTAATGGTAATTTCACTCAAAGTGACTGGTTGATCGCAGATGGCTGAGGTTATTACCTTCTTGGGAAATTGCTTCAGTCAGATATGAGATGGGTCTATTGTCTTTTCTTTGATATCCGGTTGCTATCACCTTGATTCCCTTGTGATGTATATAAGATCTTTACCTGATGGAGATGTTTCACAAAACTTGTTGTACTCATTTCTCCCAATCTTCTGATGTCGTTGAGGGTGGATGGTTCTTTTAATAGTGTACACCAGACATTAGGAAGGCGATCTTCAAGAATGTCGATACCTCATCCAGCTATACTGAGTAATGGATCTTCCTTGTCTATACAGTTTCCTTCCGGCCATTGTATCATTGGCTCTCTGGAAATCCTCACCAAGCATGGTTATTGTTAATGCTATTAGATGTGGAAGTATTGACTTGTGCACAGCTTCTGGTACTATCGACAATCTCTACTATGGCTGAGCACTTCAATTTGTTCATTATAGTAACCTGGTTCTTTTATATAATGAGTGTTTTGTTTTAAGTTCGGTACCTACCTTGATTATGTAGGCATATGAAATCTGTTATCCCTAATTCTGTTCAAGAGGCAATTTCTAAATATTTGTTAGCAGTACTCGTTTTCCTTCTCATTGATGCTTACCTTGCAAGGCCACAGAATTTGCGCCGTCAGCAATCAAGAGAGGTGGTAAAATTGAGAACTAGCCAAGATGCCAGTCACAATTATAGATCTTCATTCTGATGAAGAGGTTTTGGTGTATTTCCTTCGCCTCCTAGGGACCTGAATTCGTTGCTGGGTTTTTGTTTGCCTGTGGTTTTTTTTGACAGGTTGGTTAAGCACAATACAATGTTGACTGACTGAAGATGTATATTGGCCATATGTTTACCATCTTGAGATTTACTTGAACGTTCAGCTCAGGAAACATCTTTGGGACACATAATTATGATGATGGAGCTATTGGTAGAAGTTTGATGTTTGAATCCGACTCTTTCAGAATCCCTCTCTTTAATTTGGAGTTTGAAAGTAGTTTTGACTCTCTCTCGACTTTTATATCTTTGGATGACAAGTGGGAGAAGAGGGTTATCTTGTGGATTCTGAATCTGTTTATTTGAAGAAGCTGAGATCTTCTATTTGCATGTCCCTCAGCTCCAGGTTGTCGTGCAATTTCAATTCTGTTTGGAGCTAGGTCCATTGACTTGTGTGCCTTAGCTCCTGCGTTACTGCATCATCTCTTACAATTTTCAAGCATTGTTGATAATGAAATGCCTGGGATTTTGCTCGTGTTGTATTGTATATGTGGGTGGTGAAGCCAGGCTTAAATGCGAGGGTATTGTCAAGCCAACGCTAGTGCACCGTCCACAAACTTTCAGTGGAGTGGGGGAGTTTTAGAATGACGCATGTACTTTGTACTATCTTATGTGCTATGATACTTGCTTTGGATCGTTCTTTAATTGTCATGTTTGTATTCATATTTGAAAGGAGCTTCTGCAGCACGAGAACAATTGTAACGCATGCGTTTTGTGAATAGTTCGGTCTTGCCATCAAAAATTTGGAAACCAGTGCAGATTATGCAACTATCGTGTCAACCTCAGATTGGTGAAAAATTGTGGCAAGGCTATTCCAGCAATGCGGCGGCCATCAAATTTGCTTCAGTGCAGCTACGGCGGATAGGTTGGCTGGACAGACTGCAATTTTCTCGATTTAAAGAACAATCCCTTATCCCATCTGTAGTAGAGAACTTGCTGCTCTTCTGAATACTTGTGTTTTCTGCTGTCGTAGTTAAGTCGCCAGGAACATCTACACGATAAAGAGTCGTCGGGCCCTCTTGTTGCTGCTCAAGTAGGGATAAATGTCTTGAGATTGTTGGAATATGTGTTGCCAAGGGAGCAATTGAATCTAGATGGCTGCCATGTTGTAATTCTTGGTTAATGATGATAATGCGCTCCTTTTCATCCGTGGATGTAGGTCAACTCGACTGAACCACGTAAATTTTTGGGTGCATCATATGACGGTTTTATTTACTTTTTATCCATATGTCATTGACTCTGGTTTAGGCGAAATGACAAAATAGGAAAAAATAAATATAATGATAAGACTTTAGTTTCGTAGTTCTTTGAACCCAAATTAAAAAAAAAAAAAAAATAATTGTAGGTTACGAACGAATCATTATCAATTAATGTGAAATCTCAAATCCTCGTGTGGACTTTGTTAGTGAATAATTATGATGAAGGAAATGAATAAATTGATACAAGAATGAGTCGTAGTACTTTAGTTGCTTTGTAAATGGATGATGTCTTATTTTCTGGTCAGTATTTTGATTATAATATCAAGAAATTATCTTGAATTGGCAAAAACATAATAATTTGATGATTGACTAATTTCATGGCAAATCTTCAATTGATGATAGGTTTGCAGTTTGATACTCATAGACTGGGTAGTCATGGGATAGAGACTGTATTTAATGGAATGGTGTGATAATAATAATACAAAGATGAGAAAGGGGCATAGGGACTTTCCATCAACTTCAATCGTAGAACCGAGCTAATAGAAAGCTATCAAGTTCGATCACCTTTTCTTACCTTGCCATCAAGTCGTTCACGTGGTGGAATTATCCCAAAATCTTTGCCTACTAAACACTAAATAGTAATATAAATCCCACTTTACTCAAGAATGCCCATTTTCATCCTAACATTTTAATCCTATCTTAAAAAGATCCAACCATTCAAATTTGTTTCAAATTTATTTCCAAGTCCTTTAATGCATCCAGAGAGAGCATATATTTCGTTAGATCTCTTCTCAAATTTTCAATTTCACTCTTAAAGAATGATAGGTTATCAAGTCTTATTGTCCAAGGGCTAATGCTTAAGGCCTATTTGGCAATATTTCTATTTTTTTTTCCCCAAAACAGAAGAAGAGAAATCTGTTTGATAATGTTAATTAATTTTTCTATTTTCCATAATACAAAAGTGGTCAGAGAATATATTTGGAATAAAAATAAAAAGTTGAAAAAAGTAACTTCTCATTCTTGTGAATAATTTTTAGAAATGATTTTTTTTTCTATTTTTGTTTTCTTCCTCCTTGCAGACTAGCAGCAACAAGAAAGACTAAGGGAAACAAAAAGTTTAAAAAATTATTAAAAAATTAAAAGAAATTTACATTATAAAAAATATATATTGATCATATTAAACACATTCCTTTTCTTTTTCATTTTGAAAATATAAATTTTGTATTATTACTAAATACGTTTTTATTCAAAAATTATTTTGAAAAATAAAAATAGAAAAAGATTATTTGTGAATAGAAATTATATTCCAAATGAATATTTATTAGACTACATATTGGCCCTTTTTATCTATTAAAATATTTTCAAAAATTTTGGCATGAAAAAAAAATGAAAAATATGGGCCGTCTAGAAAATACAGCCTTCATTGCAATGCCATGGATCCGAATTTTGAGATCAAGAAATAAGGACACGATCACACCAACTAAGGACACGTGTTCAAAGGAAATCCGTGCCGAGCGTGCCTTCCCGATTCTTCTCGCGATACCGCGTGCGTCTCAAGCAAGCAACGGTCGGAATCGGCGGCCCACCGACTTTACGCCAACAGATCACAGCCGTCCAATCGATCCTTGCTTCGGATGTATTTATTATCGACCGTCAATGCGAAGTCGGTGTATCCTTCCCTATAAATAACGGCCCTCTTCCCCCTCTTCCTCGTCTTCATTACGCGTTTCTGGTTCTGCTCGCGTTTACCTCTTCTATTCTCTCTCGCCGTGGCGTCTGGCGATCTCGTCGTCTTCCCGATTGAGCGTTCTCCGTCCTACTTCCTTTTCGTTTTCCGTTTCTTGATTGATTGATTGTTGATGGGGGTCCAATCGCTATCTCTCGGTCTTGATTTTGTGGAAGCATCATCTGGTTGCAGAGACCCCACCGCTGTTGCGCGGAGATTCTCGAGGGTTTCGCCTGGCCTACGGTCATCCCTGTTGGTTATGGGAATCATCCGGTTTACGCCTCGTCCTTTGATCGCTTAGGGATTCATCGGCCGATCGATTGATCTTTCCGTTATTCGGTGAATTGGCGGTGTGGCTTCTTTCCTCCTGGATCGTATCTCTTTCGTCATGACCAATCGATCTTCCCGTACAATTGTTTTATGAGCTGCTCCTGCATTTTGTTATTTGGTATTCGCAGTTGGCTTTCTTTCCCTCAGAGCGGAACTGCTTGTCTGGGGGATGATGAGTACTATGACATTGGTCGGTTTGTTTCCTAAAACACGGGTGTTTGGGCTTTTTGGAAGACCGATGATCCTTTTGCTGTCTGTTTTTCAGTTGAGATGATTAACTATTGTAGTCTTTGACCACATCTTAGACCGGGTGGACTGAAATTATTTCACTGGTTTTGATGGGAATTTGTTCTTCAGTTTTTTGATCTTGGGGAGTTGATTATTGTCCGGTCCTGGTTCTCTCACAGGTTGGAGCTTGCCAGACTCGACAAGTGGTGGTCTGCCACGAGCTGATGATTGTCTGAAATTGGATAAGCTCTATCATTTCTGGAGGCAGTTGTCGGTTTGAATGGAAATTTATTCTCTAGTGTTATAATTTTCTAATTAATGTGAAACCCAATTCTCATTCCTTCAGAGGTCAGTGTTTGGTTGATGTATGGTTTGTGATGGTTCTTTCTTTGCAAGGTGTATGCGCCACAACAGATCATCATTCAATCCGGATCTGCTTGCTGATGTCTCCTTCCTAGAAATAGTACCCCCCTCATGTCCTCATCCTTCAGTCTCATTGGGAGACATTGTTATGGGAAGTGGTTGGTTTAGCTCCTCTTCTGACCCTTTATCGAACCCACTTTTACGTATAATTGTTTTACAAGCTGGTTCTAGATTCTGGTATTTGGTGAATTTGCAGTGGTTACTTTCCCCCTTGGAGTGTACTATTTTTCTGACAATGGCAAGGACAAATGAATACAATACCATGACAGCGGTCAGTTTGTTTCATAAAACTAGATGTTGGGGCTTTTTAAAGGCCTGCTGATCCTTTTGCTGTCTCTTTTTGGTTGAGATGATAAACTAGTAGTAGTCTTTCAAGCGAGAGACTGAAATTTGCTGGTCTTGAATGGAACTTTTTCTTCAATTTTTTTTTTTTTTTTTAAATTTGGGGGTTGATTATCGTCTAGCCCTTATCCTCTCACAGGTCGGAGTTTTGCTAGACTTGACAAGTGATCTGCTGTGAGCTGATGATTGTCTGAAATTGGATAAGCTCTATCGTCTCTTGAGGCTGTTATCAGTTTGAATGGAAATTTGTTCTCCAATGCCTTAATTTTCCAATTAATGCAAAACCCAATTCTCATTCCTGCGAAGGTCATTGTTTGGTTGATGTATGATCTGTGATGGTTCCTTCTTTGCAAGGTGTCCGTGCCACAACAGATCACTATCCAATCCGGATCCCGCTTGCCAGTGTCCCCTTCCTAGAAATAGTCCCTCCCCCATGTCCTCATCCTTCAGGCTCATCGTGCGTCTATGATTGTGCATGCATTCCTCACTGGGTTGACACCCTTTGCAAACTACCCTTCAGAGGAGACATCGTTCCCGAAAACGCATTCCTCACCTTTCTTTTGTTCTTTTTATTTCTTGATTGGTTTTAAAATTGGTCTGATTTTGTTAACACTATGTTATTTCCTGAAGATTACACCTGGCCTTTCTGGGACTCTACCATGTTGTGGGCATCGTTAGGGTTTGCACTCCTCTGATCATTGATTGATTTATCATCAATTGATCTTTCCAAGTTCAATTGTATTTTGAGCTCATTCTGGTATTCACTATTCCCCGAATTGGCAGTGGCTTCTTTCTTCTTGGAGCGACTATTTTCTCTGAGGATGATGTCTGAGTGGACAATGAATACGATGCAATCAGTCAGTTGGCTACATAGAATGCGACATTTGGGCTTTTGAAGGACTAATGATCGATTTTACACTCTTTGTGGTTGAGCTGATGATCTAGAAGTACAACAAATGATGGATTGAAATTTTGACAAACCTTCTAGGCTTCTTTTACCGGTTCAAAGTATTTCTGGATTTTGACAGCTGGTGATCTATTGCGTTTTCTGGAGGGCTGAGTTGATGATTGTTTCAAATTTAATGAGCTGTTACTTCTTGGTTTTTAGGCAATTATTGGTTTGAATGGAACTTGTCCTTAACTACTGTTATTTTCTAGTTAACCTGAAGGATCAGACTCCACAGATCAGAGAGTTCGGTCGAGGCAATACTATCCCTGGCCAAGTTTGATATGGGGTGTCTGGGATCAGTGATGTTCTTTCTTGCTGCATACACATCAATCCCTAATTTGTCTTCCACTTCTGTTATCTTCTAGTTAAGTTGGAACGATAAGATGTTCTCTTTCTTTCACAGGTCAGAGTTTGGTCGAGGCAATATTTACCTAGTCAGTTTTGATATGGAGTATCTGCGATCGGTATTGGTTCATTCTTGCTGCACAAGCATTAATTCATAGGACAAGTTCTTTCAGAGTTCTTTCTTGTCTAGGAAGGCCTGCACATGTTCTAGCTCGTTTCTCTCCCCATTCTTCTGTAGGACCCCTGATTGCACTTTCAGTTGTGTACCCTATGATTTGATGCTTCTGGCTCTCATTTTCCAGAGTTATTTTCTCTTATTGACGAAAATTTTAGTGGGGGTGAATAAAACTGAGATTTTGAAGTTCCCTTGCCATTGATCAACAGCTCTCTGCTACCTTTCACCAGCTTTAAGACAATGGTATTCAATTTGGTGAAGATGGTTGTTGAGACTGAGGTTTTATCTGACTCTGATCACAATCCACCGTCAGTAAGTTGGTCAATGTGGAGACAAATTGCTTTTGATATGGACATGGTATCTTTTTGGTTTTTAATAGCCGTGGAATTTGATTTAGTTGGAGAAGATGTGCTAATTGCAGGAGTGTTTCGATTATTTCATAGTTATTCTAAGTATATTACTGGCCTTGTGGTTGGATAGCACTTTGGTGCACTACCTTGCTGGTAATTTCACTTGAAACAACTGGTTGGTCACAGATGGATGAGGTTCTTGCCTTCTCGGGGAATTGCTTCAGTTGGATATGAGTTTGTGGTCTAACTCTTTTCTTTTTATTTAGTTGTTACCGCCTTGATTCGCTTATAATGTATATAAGTTTTTCACCTGATGGAGATTCTTCATAAAACCTGTTTTACGCGCCACAACAGATCACTATCCAGTATCCAATGCACAGATCCGCATCTTATAAGTTTGAAGGCCAGTGTCTCCTTCCTAAAAATAGTCCCTCCTGTGTGTCCTCATCCTTCAGTTTCATCTTGCGTTGTGTTCCCCTCTCAGTTGAAAGCCGTCCAGATGAGACATTGTTCCCAAAATGTGCTCTTGATCCTCTGCTTTTCTTTTTTTCTTTTGATTGATTGTTAAATTGGTCTGATTCTGTTTATGCTATGTCATTTTCCGAAGGTTACACCTGGCCTTTCTGGGACTCTGCCATGTTGTGGGCATTGTTAGGGGTTGTGCTCTTCTGATCGTTGATTGATTCATCATTGATTAATGTTTCCATTGTATTATGAGCTGATCCTGGTAAATGCTAATTCCGTGAATTGGCAGTGGCTTCTTTCTTCTTGGAGCGATCATTTTTTCTGAGGATGTTGTCTGAGGACGGTGAATATGATGAATACAATGCAACTGGTCAGTTGGTTGCCTAGAATAAAACATTTGGGCTTTCTAGAGGACTTGCACTGTTTGGTTGAGCTGATGATCTATAAAAGCCTTTTTCTTCAGTACAAACAGTGGACTGAAATTTTGACAACCTTCTAGGCTTGTTTTACAGTTTGAAAGCTTTACTGCATTTGACAGCTCGTGATGTGTTGCGTTTCTGTGGGCTTGAGTTGATAATCTCTTGAAATTGGATGAGCTCCTGGTTTTCGGATTGTGGGCAGTTATTGGTTTGAATGAAACCTTCTCTTTTACTTCTGTTATTTCTTAGTTAATCCAAAAGATCAGATCTAGTTCTCTTCCCTTCGAAGATCAGAGTTTGGTCCAGGCAATATTTCATGTGGTCAAGTTCGATGAGGAGTGTCTACAATGCAGCATCAATTTCTAATTTGTCATCCACTTCTGTTATCTTCTAGTCAAGGTGGTTATCATCTGGTTGAGGTGGAACGATCAGATGTTCTGTGATGGCTCTTTCTTGCTGCATAAGAATTAATTCGTAGGACAAACTCTTCTGCCAGAGTTCTTTCTTCTCTGAAAGGTCCACACAAGTCCTAGATTGTTTCTCTTCATTCTTATCTGTGTGCCACAATCACTAATTGGATCTCTGGTTATTCATTGGAGATATCATTAAGATGTATGCATCATGCACTTCTTCCCTATCGTGGAAATGGCTACTGGCATTACCTAGTTTGTTTTGCCTTCCTTTGTACACGATTTCTGTGTTTTCTTTTTGTACAGATCAAAAGGTCATCTGGTGTTCTTTCTGTGCAAGAGATTGTTTGAGTTTGATTCAGTCAATGACCATATATATGTCTAAAAATTGTAGGTTTTCTTTGGTTATTGGAACTGTGAAGGCTTTTTGCTGACAGAATCGGTTTTACTTCAGGGTATACTAGGAGTATCTTATTTTCAAATGATGTATTTCAAATAACTATCTGGATTGGAATTATTAATCTTTCTTATTTTAAATCTATTTCTTAACGGATGATGATAGCTGATACCAGATGTTCTTTGTTTTTTAGAGCCTACTTTCTCTTCGGGATTGGATTGGAAGCTTTTGATTTGTATGTCTTGGAGGAGTGGTGCTGTATTATGCAGTTTTTGTTTGCTCAAGTTCTGAAGTTGTCTCTGATCACATCTTCAGGATGGGCGCTGGACTGAGATTTTGAAGATTTCTTGGCATTTTGTAGTTTTGATATAAGTTTGTCTTCAGTTGATTGTCTTCAGGGAGCAGTGAGAGAGTTCTCTCTACAGGTTGAAGTTTTGCCGGGTTTGAGAAGTGGTGATTTATTGTGTTCTTCTGTATGGCTGAGTTGATGATTGATTGAAATTGGACAAACAGCAGCTTTGTGGATTCTAGACAGTTATTGGTCTGAATGAAGTTTGTTTTCCACTTCTGCTTTTTTCCGTTTATTGTGAGATGATTAGGCCTACCTCTCTTTCGTTCGATTGCAACCCTCTTCTGTTTCGATGTGGGCTGTCTTTAATCTGTAATGGTTCTTACTACATTTCATTTAACAAGCTCTTCTTTATTTGAGCTTCTCTTGCCTTTTGTTGTTTTTGGAAAATGAATAGTCATTAACTATCTTCCATTGTAGGGACTGTTTATGAGTCTGGAAATCTTGAGATCCACAAAGTGCTGGCTTGTTTCTATCCTTGCAATGCATGCTGCAAGAACTAGTAACTGGTAAATCATGGAGATACTGCAAGTGTAATTTATTTGTCTCGCCTTTTTTATTTTGTGAATGCTAGCTTCACACAATCTATATGATTGATGTGTTTTCTTTTGATACAGAATTTTTCGTGGAACTTTTCATTTACCAGGTGATTTCTATGCTTTAAGTGGGTGTTGACGAGTGGTCATGGATTGATCAACCCTTCTGTTGTTTTAGAGCTGTTTCTGGATTTATAATCTAGTGCATTGGCTGTTTTTCTCACAGAGCGATCTCTTTGATTGAGGAGGTTGTCTCGGGAATGGGTACATATGATGAGGTTGGTCAATTATTACATAGAATGACTGAGCTTTTCCCAAGTTCAATGATCTATTCACATCTATCTTTGGTTGGGTTGGTGTATGGGCAGTCTCCTTGATCATCTTCAGGACTGGGTGAAGAACTGAAATTTCAATGAACTCCTGCTGCGTAGGCACTTGGGTTTTTATTGAATCTTTCCTCAGTTGATTCCCTTGGAGTGGAAATATGATAATTGTCTCTGTTCCTATTTCTTTATAGGTTGGAGTTTTGCCATTTTATAAGTGATGATCTATCACCTTTTCTGTGCGGCTGAGTTGATGCATTGTGGAGTCCGGCCTGTTTTTGAAATTGGATAAGCTCCCCCTTCTTGGATTTTGGTTCTTTTGATGTGCTCACTCTTTATGTGTCTATGGATCAATCCCTAATCAATTGATATTTTGTCCATGCCTTTATGATAGGCTGTGCGAGAACTACCTTGACTTATGCTTAGAGGGTTTGAAGTTCGACATAAGATCTCTTGATTGTCATTGGATGGCCTCTCTTTTGGACATAGCTGCAAAAGGAGAGTACTAAGTCTCCTTACTTGCAATAAGATATCTGTAACATCTTCCACTGCTGTAATAATTTCTTCTGATACAGTGATTGTTGGGGACATTTTACAAATGAGGTTTTTTGTAGGTGAGATGGGTTGCTTTTAGTCTGTAGTGCCACCTTGAGGGCCTAATTTCTGAATATTTTAGGTTCTCGTTGATCCATGGGACTATCAAGACTTTTCTGCTGGACCTAAGTTATCCTTCATTGCAAACTGTTAGTATCTCATTCTGAAAAGATGAACTGGTACTGTGCTTTTGTTTTAATAACATACACCACCTGGTTTCCTTTCAGAACCAGTAGGTCTCTTTCTTCTCGTGTTTCATGATTGTCATAAGTGATCAGGCCTCACATGGGGATGTTGACAGGACAGCCATCTAGACATAACTCCCTTGGCATTGCTTGCACTCTGACTGGTTCTCTCCTTTCTGCTGATTCTCTTGTTTCTTATCCATCACAAAGCTGTGTTGTGGCTGTACACTGTCAGCAGACATGGCCGGTCTGGCTGGGAGGAGCAGACACCTGGTGCTTGGTTGGCATGTTTGTTGAATTTTGTAGTTAATTTTAATGGGTGAAACTGAAGGGGGGGATGACAATCCTGCATAAGCTATGTTTTGAGGTTTTAACATACCTGGTGAGCATGGAGCTCTTCTGATATCTTATGATACCCTAATGTACAACGGGTGAACTTCTACTTCTTATATATGATCTTAAATTTAATCAAGAACAGATGCTGGTGAGGATGGAGCTCTTCTGATATCTTATGATATCCTAATGTACAACGGGGGAACTTCTACTTCTTATATATGATCTAAATTTAATCAACAACGGATGTTGAAGCTTTTTAGGGTTATGAATTTATAGATGTCCAATTGCAGCGTGATCCTTTGCCATTGATGATCTTTCGACCAGATACTCTAATTCATGGTTCTACTGTATCTCTTTCTCATTGGCTTTACAAGGGTTGTTCAAGTCATCTTCCTTGTAACTGGAGATACTAAATGGTCACCTTATGATCGGTTTCATTTGCTTTGGTATTTCGTTTGGAGGCATGAATTTTGAAGCATCTGGCTTGTTCTATTTCCAGAACAATTTTGGCGAAGGCTCTGATTTTTACAGAAAGGTTTATCAAAGTTATTGAGGTTCAAGCCTCCGTCTGATCACATCAACTAATTTTGCGGCTTCTAATGCTATATGGATTATTCAGTCGTCAATGGGTGCTTGTTCCAGTGTAGAGCGATCCCAGTAAGGACCATGTGAGGATGCTAATTGATCAAATTTGTTAGAGAATTCTAGTTCTTGAGTTGGAGAAGGCAGGAGGTTATTATTTAATGCAATTATGTTTAGTTGAGATACCGAATTATTGTTTTTCTTTGTGGATTGGAGTGATGAGCAATGTGTGGATCTTCCTATAGGGATTGTCTGATTTTTGTATTCTCAAGGATTAGAGGAGATGGGACGGACATCTAGATCTCTTCCTGTTGTAGGTTGGAGTCCTTTCGCAACTCATGCTGTCGACCTGGTTTGTGTTGTAGGATATGGACCCATTTTAACTATTAGGGGAATCGATTGACTTAGCAAGCTTTTGCTTTTTGCTTCTCCTGGGGTACTTTAAGTATAAATGGTTGATTTTGGGTGCCAGTTCAAGTTTCTTTCTTCTATGATGTCATGCTCTCTATCTTCGTCTGCGAACTTCACTGGATAAAATAACAATTACTACAATTGAGTCTTGTATCCAAGGGTAAGTCTAGTTGGGGCTTCTACTTTTTACTTCTCCTGGGGGTATTTTTCGTATAAATGGTTAATTTTGGGCGCCAATTCAATCTCTTCGATGATGTCGTCTTCTCATCTTTTTCTGTGAACTCCATTGATAAAACTACAGTTGAGTCCTGTTTCAAGGCTAAGTCTACTTGTTGCTTTGCTTGGTGGTTTGGCGGCACACATCAATGGCAGTTTGACTTTTGAGATTCTTCTACCCAACTCTTGTGAGATAATTGCAGATATTTGCTAACATCATGGCCAGTTTATTCCTTAATACTTTCAATTTGTTTGGTAGTCTGTAGAAGCTCTCTCTTCGGGATTCTCTCTATATTAAAGTTGAAGTTGATATAAATTTGCCTGACAAACTAGTTTTATATTGCTTGTGTGTTGAAATCCAAAGTTACTTGGCCACGAGCTCGCATGATCCTTCTACATGGGTTCACCCCTCATCCTCTTCGAAACTCTTATTCTATTATCTTCGTTTTCTGAATATGTTGGCTCTAGTTTGTACCTAAAAAACTATATCTGCAAGGATGCTCTGGAATATGCTCGTGTGTAAGCGTGGGTGGATGGTTTGGATGTTTATTGCCAACTTTTATAAGCTCGCTCTTTGAATGAGATGGTGCACTTGGACATGTTGCTTTCGGGGTAGGGTTCATGTGTTGTATGAGCTATACCTGATGTTGAACTTGAGAGGAAAGACTTAACTGTTTTGAAGACCTCGCAAAGAAATTCAGCCTTCCTGCAGCATATATGGAGCTTGTATAATTCTGCTCGTATTTTTGGACTTATCAACATATTTCTGTCTATCGGCAGTTGCTCATTTTTTAGAGCAAATTGTGCAACTATTATCATAGCACAAGTAAGACAGTTGTGATTGGCAGAAAATCAAGCATGGATTGTGCAGATAGCACCTGTTATCATTTTGGTTAGGGTGTGATGTGCTAACTTTTGTAAGTGATGTCCTGGGCCCATGCTCTGTATTTTATCGAGACTTCCAATTCTTGACATTTTCCAAACGAGAGGCGGGGATTTTCTTGCGACTAATTGTGGGTGTTCCCAGTCAAGTTTCCTAATTGGAGATATTGAGTGTTTTGCCAACCAGTAATCATGGGCAATTATGGACTTAAGTAAAGTGGCAAGTCGAAGTTTGTTGGTCTTCCCTACCAAAAAAAAAGAAGTTTGTTGGTCTTTAATTATTTTAACCACAATTTATTTTAGAATAAAAAATTATTTAATGCCAGCCCCGATTTCTAAAACTCAGGACGTCAAAGATGACTCGTTATCTCAAGCGAAGGTTGGAATTGGCAGCGCACCGCCTTTCCTTGACTAAATCGTCAGCAGATTTATTATTTTCAAGATTCACGATTCACGACTCTGCTTCGATTTATTATTTTCACCGTCCCTTCCAAGTCGGTGGATACTTCTCTATAAAAAACCGTCCTTTCCCCTCTCCTCATTATATTCGTCCAGTCTTGTCTGGTTTTGCTCTCCTACGTTACCCATAATATGTGGAAGCATCGACGTAATTTATAGTCATTGCGTTCCCCTCTTCTCTCTCACCTTCTTGAGAGAGGAGTAGCAATCCCTCTTCATCGACTCTTCCTTCCCTCTCGTTTCCGTTTCTTGGTTGATTGTCTCTGGGTCTAAGCGTCTGCTTGCAGAAGCCTCACCGTTGTGGAGATTCTTTGAGGGTTTGATTTGGCCTACGATGCTCATGGTTATCAGAATTATCTTGTTTACGCTCAGTGATTATCGACCCATCTGTCTTTGCGTTAATGCTTGACCAGCTTATTTTGGATCATACCTCTTTCGTCTGAGGATGTCGTCCTGGGAAGTGTTTGGTTTAGCTTCTCCTTTGACCCTTTATCGATACATTGACGGATTGATCTTTGCCTCCAATTGTTTTACGAGCTGCTTCTGGATCTTGTTATTTGGTGAATTGGCGTGGCTTCTTTGCGGTCAGAGCAAAACGGCTTGTCTGAGGATGTCAAGGACAATGAATACTATGATGCATTGGTCAGTTTGTTTCATGAGAACTCAGATGTTGGGGCTTTTTGGAAGACTGATGATCCTTTTGCGATCTCTTTTTGGTTGAGATAATGAACTAGTAGTCTTGATTAGAATTTGTTCTTCGGTTTTCTCATCTTCAGGGGGTTGATTATCGTCTAGTCCTGATCCTCTCACCGGTTGGAGTTTTGCTAGACATGACAAGTGATCTGCCACAAGCTGATGATTGTCTGAAATTGGATAAGCTCTATAGTCTCTCAAGGTAGTTATTGGTTTGAGTGAAATTGGTTCTCCAGTGCCGTAATTCTCTGATTGATGGGAAATCCGATTCTCATATCTTCAGAGGAGATTGTTCAGTCTGTGTATGATCTGTGATTGTCTTTGTGCCACAACAAATCGCTATCCGATCTAGATCCGCTTGCCGGTGTCTCCTTCCTAGAAGTAGTCCCTCCCTCGTGCCCTCATCCTTCAGTCTCATCATGCGTCTATGATTGTGCATGCATTCCCCACTCAGCTAACACCCTTTGGGCAGTACTCTTCAGAGGAGACACTGATCCTGAAAATGTGTTCCTGACCTTTCTTCTTTTCTTTTTTATTTTTTGATTGATCTTAAAATTGGTCTGATTCTATTTACGATATGTTATTTTCCAAAGGTTAAGCCTGGCCTGTCTTGGAATCTGCTGTGTTTTGGTTTGTGCTCCTTTGATCGTTGATTGATTCATCATTGATTGATCTTTCCAAGTTCAATTGTATTATGAGATCATTCCAGTACTCACTATTACCTGAATTGGCAGTGGCTTCTTTTTTCTTGGAGCGATCTTTTTCTCTGAGGATGATGTCTGGGAGGACAATGAATACAATGCAACTGGTCAGTTGGTTACATAGAATACAACATTTGGGCTTTTTGGAGGACTAATGGTCTATCTTGCACTGTTTGTGATTGAGCTGATGATCTAGAAGTCTTTGTCTTCAGGACAAACAATGGATTGAAATTTTGACAACCTTCTAGTCTTCTTTTACTGTTGAAAGGTTTACTGGATTTTGACAGGTGGTCATCTATTGCATTTTCTGTGGGGCTGAGTTGATAATTGTTTGAAAGTGGATGAGCTCCTGCTTCTCGGATTTTGGGCAGTCATTGGTTTGAATGGAACTTGTCCTTTACTTCTGTAATTTTTTAGTTAATCCGAAAGATCAGATCTGGTTCTCTTCTCTTCGCAGATCAGAGATTGGTTAGGGCAATACTTTACTTGGCCAAGTTCGATATGGAGTGTCTGTGATCAGTGATGGTGTTTCATGCTGCATAAGCATCAGTTCCTAATTTGTCCTCCACTTCTGTTATCTTCTAGTTAAGGTAGAAAGATCAAATGTTCTCTTTCCTTCGCAGAGTTTGGTCTAGGCAATACTTTACCTCATCAATTTTAATATGCAACGTGTGCATAAGCATCAATTCATAGGACAAGCTCTCCTTGCAGAGTTCTTTCTCATCTGGAAAGGTCTGCACATGTTCTAGCTTGTTTCTCTCCATTCTTATCTATGTGCTTCTATCACTAATTGGATCTCTTGTAAATCACAGAGGCTATTTTTTTATATGCGAATGCTCTTTTTACCTATCCTGGAACTAGCTCCAAGCATTACCTAGTTTGCTTCACCTTTTTTTTACACGACTTCTGTGTTTTCTTTTGGTACATAACAAGAGGTCATTTCATGTTCTTTCTGTGCAAGAGGTTGTTTGAGTTGGTTGGACTGAATGGCCGTATAATTATCTTAATTGTAGGTTTTCTTTGGTTATTGGGACTGTGAAGGCTTATTGCTGACAGAATCGGTTTTACTTCAGGGCATTTTAGCATCTTATTTTGAAATGATATATTTCAGATATCTATCACTATTTGCTTTCTTAATCTTTCTTATTTTGTTTTCAGTTCTTAACGGATGATGAGCAGATTACTTTCTTGGTCTAATTTCAGAAACAGCTGACTTGTTGCAGAAGCTCAATTCATTCTGTTTCCTGTTGCCTCTTTGGGACTTTGCTATGGTCATGGACATCATTAGGGTTTACTCTCCTTCTTTGATCATTTAATAATTGATTGGTCAGTCGTTCAATTTAAGATTTTTTACGCGCAGATTCTGGATATGTCATTTAGCGTAAAGAACAGTAAATATGATGTGTGTTGGTCAATTGTTGCATAAAATAAAGCTTTCTATCTTTTCTTTTTCTTTTTTTTTTTTTTGGGGGGTGACACGATTCCTCTGCAGTCTGATGTTGGGTGGGTGGACCAGGAGTGCTGGGTGATGAACACATGTTTCTTTTTTAAAATTTATTCTTTAATCATCTTTGGGTAGTGGCAAGAATCAAGATGCTAATCGTCTAGTCCTAATTGCATTAGGTCGAAGGTTTGCTGAATTTGAGAAGTGCTGATCCATTTCCTTTTCTGCGAGGCTGGGAGGATGAATTGTGGAAACAGGGTTTTGTTAGCTCTCATTTGGATTCTGGACTAGGAGTACTGGGCGATGAACACTTATGTTTCTTTTTTAAAATTTATTCTTTTTTAATCATCTTTGGGTAGTGGCAAGAATCAAGATGATAATCATCTAGTTCTGAGTGCATTAGGTCAAAGGTTCACCGAATTTGAGAAGTGCTGATCCATTGCCTTTTCTGCTAGGCTGAGAGGAAGAACTGTGGAGATGGGATTTTGTTAGCTCTCATTTGGATTGTGGACAGTAAATGGTTCCAATATTATTCATTAGTTCCTTTTTTTTTTCAAGCAAGAGGATCACCATCCAGTTCTTTTTCTTTTGTAGGAAATTGGTTAAAGCAAAGACCTCACCTCTAACTTCACTATGGTGTGTTCTTTTGATCTATGATGGTGCTTTATAGTTGTGTATTAGAGGAATGGTTTGATTGGACAAGATCCTTAATTATTTGGCACTTTTATCTGGAAAGCTTGAGGTCCACATTAGTTTTGGCTTGCTTCTCTTCATTCTTATCTTATATATGAACTCCAATCACTAATTGGATTGCTTTTGGAAAGCATGCAAATAGTTTATGCGTCATGGTGCTCTATTAATAGACTCTTGATAAATCTCAATTTGGTTGGCACTTGTGACTTTTCATTTCTTAACTTATTCTGTAAGATGATAGTTGATACCAGTTGTTCTTTGGCAGATCCAAGCCTACTTTCTCTTCGGGTTTGGATGGAAAACTTCGATTTGTATGTGTCTTATCTTTTTTTATGATGGAACTATCCTGCATGTTATTTATCCCAAACTTTTTCCTTTCAACATACTTTGTTGCACATTCATTTGGAAAAATGTTTCAAAAATGTTTATTGCATATGCATTTGCTTGGATTTGGCGTGTATGTCTGCTTGAATTTTGTGTGAATAGATGTTAAATCTGGTTTATTTGAACAATTTTTTGTGAGGTTTCTTTTGTTTTTATATTTGATGAGACTGATGGTGTCTGGATGGTGATTCCTATGCTGAGATGTTAATTTGGTGTAATCTATTGTCCCTTTTTTCTCTACGTTATTTGAACTTGCAGGGTAGGTTTTATTCCAAAAATAGTTGTTTTTCACACTATTTTTTGCAGTAACATTTACCTTTTGCCAAAATTTTACCAAATATATAGTATGTAATGTTTTCACTTATAAAACGATGTTGTGGGATGGTTTATTTTATAGATTGATCTTTCTATTAAATGGTTTATCAAGATGATTATGGATTTCGGTGGATTGGCAGTCGCATCTTTCCTCTTGGGGTAATCTCTTCATCTATGCATGTCGACTAAGGATGATAAATACATAGAAGCTGGTCAGTTTACATAGAATAAGGTGCTTGGACTTCTTGGAGGAGTGGTGATCTATAATGCAGTCTTTGTTTGCTTGAGTTCTGAAGTAGTCTCTGATCCCATCTGAAGGGACAGGCGATGGACTGAAATTTTGAAGATTTCTAGGCATTTTGAAGTTTTGATTTAAGTTTGTCTTCAATTGAAAGGACAGCTGTCTAGACATGACTTGCCTTGGCATTGCTTGCCCTCTGACTCCTTTCTGCTGATTCTCTTATTTCGCATCCACTACAAAGCCGTGTTGTTACATGTATGCTGTCCACAGACATGGCTGGTCAGGCTGGGAGGATCAGACTAGGTGCTTGGTTGGCATGTCTGTCGAATGTTATAGTTATTTCTAGGTTGGTGAAACTGAAGCGACAGATGATAATTCCTCAGCGGTAAGCTTTGGTTTACATATCTGGTGAGCCTGGACTTCAGTCTATATGATACCCTAATGTGCAGTGGGCAAACTTCTACTTTGCAATATAATCTAATTTAATCAAAGCCCCTGTTGAAGCTCTTTAGGGCTATGAATGTATAGATCTCCAATTGCAGTGTGATCCTTCACTAATGATGATCTGTCATCCAGATATTCTAATTTATGGTTCTATCACTGTATCTCTTTCTCATCGGCTCTACAAGGGTTGTTTGGAGTCATCTTCCTTCTAGAAGGAGATATTAAACGGTTGCCTTACGATCGGTTTGGTTTGCTTTGGTATTTGCTTTGAAGGCATGAATTTTGAAGGATCTGGCTGGGTCTTTCCAGATAAATGTTGGCGGAAGGCTCTGATTTTATACAGAAAGGTTAACCCTTATTAAGCTTCAAGTCTCCTCCTGATTATATCAACTAATTTAGTGGCTTCTATGCAATGCGGATTTATTCAGTCATCAACAGGTGCTTGTCCCAGTTTAGAGTGATTTCACTAAGGACCGTGTGAGAATGCTAATTGATCAGAGCTGTTAGAGAATCCAAGTTCTTTTTTCAGTTCCTCACTTTGTTGGTTAAATTGTGCAACTTTGTATCTTAGCACAAGTAAGACGGTAGGTGTTGGCATAAAATCAAGCACAGTTGTGCAGATAGCACTTGTTGTTATTTAGGTCATTCTTGAGAGTGATGTCCTTGGCCCACGATCTGTATTTTATGGAGACTTCAAATTCTTGAGATTTGCCAAATGAGAGGCGTGGTTTTCCTGGTAACTAGTCCTGGATTTTCATTTGTGGCATCCAATTGTGGGTGTTCTCAGTCAAGTTTCCTAATTGGAGATATTTTTAGTGCCTTGCTAACTAGTAATCATGGGCATTATGCTATCCTTGCCGCTTCTCCTGGTGTTGGTGCTACTGCTTGGGTGGGCATTGCCGGATGGGCGGTTGGTTGGCTGTTGTCTCTCGGCCGTGCTGTTTGGTGTTGTCAGCTGTGCCGTTTTGGCTGTTTTTGGTGTCCGTTTCGTGTTTTGTTTGTTGAAGTCTTTTGCCGTTGTTTGGCTGCGCTTTTACAATTCGGCACCCTTCCACTCGCTATGATTTTTGTTCGTGTTGAGTGCAAGTGTTTGGAGCCATTTCCTTTTGTGTATAGTTGGTTTAAGCTCAATATAATTCTTAACTTCACCAAAAAAAAAAAAAAAAAAAAAACTATCCAGGTGACATTGGCACTTTTGCAAGTAAATTTCTTTTCACTTTTTCCCATAAGAATGTTTTGTGAAGGTAATTCGAATCTTGAGGATTCCTGTGGCGGCAGGGACATCCCTTTTACCCTGGATGGCATCTTCGTAGCTACTCCCAGTGCAATTTTATGTTCTTAAGCCAGTCAAAAGTGTTGGGGATAGTCTTATTATCGGAAGAAACAAATTGATTTTATTCTCTGTTGATGCCAATGCTCCTGTTGCTTGATCATCTATACATCTATGGACAACACATTGTGAATTTCAGCTGGTCGATCTTTGATTCAGTGAAGCACAGACATATTCCCAGCACCAATAGGTTTATTCTTCTTTCCTCCAAACAAACTGACGCTGATACCCCAGCAAAGCTCCACTACACTGCCTTTTACGTAACTCCTCCCAGTGCAGTTTTATGTTCTTAAGCCAGTCGGAAGTGTTGGGGATAGTCTTATTATCAGAATAAACAAATTGATTTTATTCTCTGTTGATGCCAATGCTCCTGTTGCTTGATCATCTATACATCTATGGACAACACATTGTGAATTTCAGCTGGTTGATCTTTGATTCAGTGAAGCACAGACATTGACTATTCCCAGCACTGATAGGTTTATTCTTCTTTCCTCTCAAGTAAACTGACGCTGATACCCCATCAAAGCTCCACTATACTGCCGTTTACATCAACTTCACTCTAGCACTAATATGATCTCTAATGTAAAGTTAGGAAATTATATAAAATTGAGATTTCTACAGAAAATTAATCTGTTGAGAAGAAATTCTATAAAATTGCGATGCAGAAAATTCAATTGTTAAGAGGATTACACACTTTGGCACCAGGTGTTGGGTTCATGTTCATATTGGATGGACCATTTGTATCATCTTCTGGCATTTTGCTATTAGCGGATTAGAGGTCGTTTGATTGGGTTGTGAAATGTTTGACAGAATCTGTGTCTCATTGATGGTTTTCTATTAGGACTCTCAAATTGATTACAGTTTTTGCGGGCATTGAAGTGGTGGGGTTACACTTGCTTTACGCGCACACAAATTGAACTCAGTGTCTGTCCTTTTCTTCACTTCTCCTTTAACATCTAACTAGATATATAATGGACAGGACACCATACCATGAATTATTGATCCATTGGAAGCAACGTTGAAGAGATGTCTGTTGAGTTATGGAAGAGAAAAAATGCTCTGCGGAATTAGTTCGATGAAGTTTGAATATTGTTTAAAAGGGAACTTGTGGCGGCTTCTTTCTTCACTTCCTCTTTGGCCTTTGAGGAACTAAAACTTTACATGAAATGAGCACATGGCATTTGTAATCATCTATTGTCAGCTTCCTAGTTTGGATACTGTTTGCAAGGTGACTTGAGGTCTGATGAACTTGAGAAGAGACATCATAATGTCCTTATTCACCCCTTTAAGGCTTCTGGTTTGGGGTTGATTATAATGTTGGTCATATATAGTGTGACGTCACGAATGGCGTCACCTGACCCAACCGTTGACCAGGTTGACCTGACCGTTGACCGGCTCGACAGTTGACTGGTTCGACTATTTGACCGTTGACCGGTCAGACCGGTAACTGGCTTTCGGACCGGATCATTACGCCAGCTGGTGTAGCTCACGCGTCGCACACTTTAGCGGCGTGTGAGGGCGCGTGTAACGTCCGTTGGGCGCGTGGTTGATGTCACCGTGCTCGTATGTGAATTTCCTATCTTGTGGTATGCTTGTTTGTATTTTTTATGCCTTTATGGATATGGAAATGCACCCTAAGGTACGTAATTTTGGGGGTAATTTTGGTGTATTTTCATGAATTTCTCTATGGTTTTGGAAATACAAATGCATGCCTATGATTATACATCACTTGATGAATATGTGTAGTGTTGATTTATTAAAAGCATGCATTAGTGGATGGAGCAATGCAATTAGCGTGACTTGTGATTTTTAGTGACAAATAGCCCTTGTCCTCAAGTCTAAAATCACATGTAAAAGGCAAATGTGAGTTATAAAGTTATATCCCTGATATGAGAAAATTTCGATAATTCAGTTGGGTTGTGACGGCCAAAGTGGCACACTTGATTGGCTTTGAGAAACATCGTTCGCATATTGTAAAGGGATGTCTCCTATTCTGATGCATGTTTATACTCCCAAAGGAGGTAATTGTGTGTTAGTTTATGGAGAGATACATGTACAGCATATGGTTGAAAAGTGACTAGCCCTAGTGGTTCATACACCCAAAGGTAGTAAATTCGCGAAATGTTAGAATATATTTTCATGGACCGCTGTCATGTGAAGAGTATACAATTGCATGTCATGTATTATACCCAAATGTGCTTATATGATGATGTATGTAGCTCTTGAGATATGTGTTTAGCACTCGCATGATGCTAATTATATGTATTTCTTGTAAAATCAGTCACCTTCTCTGTAAATGGCAATTCCATAGTTTGATTTTGGAAAAACACCATCATTATGGGAATGTACATGCAGTAGAAAAATTACGCCTTTCTCTATGAAAAATACGAATCGGAGTTTGAAGAAGGGGAAGGAGAAGGAGTCCTCGACCCGCCTTAGAGGGAAGCACCCGCGAGAGCAGGGGTGGACGAAGCGGAAGCGAGAATGTCGGCTTGAGTAATGCAAACATTGGTGAGAATCCAATGCCCCGAAAACCTGAGGGTTCCTTCGCAAGGTTTTGCAATTGAGGCTGGATCAAACTTCAAGAAATGGAAGGAGGATTTTCTGTTTGGGATGGAGTTGGCAAATGTTCACATTGCTCTTACTGAGGATAGACCGGCAAATCTCATTGATGCCAGTACAGAAGTCCAGAAAGTACGTTTTGCTGCATGGGAAAAGAGTAATAGGATTTGCTTGCTCATTATGAAATAGTCAATTCAGGAACATTTGATGAGTGGCTTGCCAACTGACTGTACTATTAAGGAAATGATGGAAGCTTTGGAGGCTAAGTATCGTGTCTCTTCCAATGCTGAGATAGGTACTCTTATGCAATCACTCTTTAATATGAAGTATGATGGTTCGACTGGAGTTAGAGATTATGTGCTTAGGACGGTAGATCTTCAGACAAAACTCCGAATTCTTCAGGTTGACATCCCTGAAGCTTGCATTGTGCACCAAGCATTAAATACTCTTCCTCCTGACTTTGGAATTATCAAGACGAACTATAGTTCGCAAAATGAGACTTGGTCAATCAATGACCTTATAGTAAGAGTAGTGGCAGAGGAAGAGAAACTGAAGATAGAAAGAGGGCATCTTGCCTTGTATGCTTCCAGTTCTGTCAATAGGAAGGGAAAATGGATTGCACATCATAGAGGAAATCCTAAAGCCGTAGGGACTTCTAACCATATAGCTCCTAAGGGGGGAAATCCTGAAGCTGCTGGTCCCTCCACCACTATGGCTCCTAGAAAGGCACCTTTTAAGAGGGAGGGTGTCCTTTGTTATTTTTGTAGGAAGAGGGGACACATAAAGAAACATTGTGATGACTATAAAGCTTGGTTGTCTAAAAATGAGCATAAAGGTAATGATTCTTTGGCATTTGTCTGTGAATCCAACCTATCTGAAGCCTCATCCAGTTCTTGGTGGCTAGATAGTGGTGCGACTAATCATGTTACATTTACTATACGGAAATTCACAAACATAAGGACGCCAAATCATGATGAATCAAAGCTCACTGTGGGAAATAACAATAAGATCGACGTTGAGTTCGTGGGAGATGTCATTTTGATTTTAGATACTGGTTTTAATATGATGTTAAGAAACATTTTCTATGTACCTTCCTCTAGACGGAACTTAGTTTCCGTATCATGTTTGGACATGTGTGGTTACTCCTTTGAAATAAAGAACAATGTAGTATCTATGTTCTTCAGTTCAAACAAGGTTGGATGTTGCAACATGTTCCATGGATTGTACGGATTGTGTTTATCTCCCAATGATATATACGTCGCTAATACAATTGAAAGTGTTGTTCCCAAAAGACCTTTACCTAAGGAACAGTCTTATGCGTTATGGCATAAACGATTAGGTCATATATCCAAAGAAAGAGTAGAAAGGCTGATAAAGACTCACATCCTGCCTACTCTCAAAAGTGACTTAGAGACTTTGCATAGACTGTTGTAGAGGAAAGATGACTAAGATAAAGAAGAAAACCGCAGTTTGAAGTTCTGATTTACTAGAAGTCATTCACACTAATATCAGTGGACCCTATTCCATCACGTTTATCGATGATTATTCTCGGTACGGTTACCCATTCCTGATTAAGGAAAAGTCTGAATCTCTTGACAAATTCAAGATCTATCGAACTGAAGTTGATAAACAATTAGGAAAGGTAATAAAAGTGGTTAGATCTGATCGAGGTGGAGAATATTATGGTAGACATGGTAATGTTGGGCAAATTAAAGGACCATTTGCTAAATACTAAGAGAATTCTGGGATAGTGGCTCAGTTCACAATGCCTGGAAGTCCTGAACAAAATGGTGTGGCTGAAAGGCGTAATCGTACTCTCATGGATATGGTAAGATGTATGATGAGTAGGACTAATTTGCCTGACTTTCTATGGGGTGAGGCTTTAAAAAAAGCCCTTTATATATTGAATCGTGTTCCTACCAAAGCTATTACATCGACTCCTTTTGAGTTATGGACTGGACGCAAACCAAGTTTGAATCATTTCAAGGTCTGGGGATGTCCTGCAGAAGTAAGATTGAATAATCCAACATTAGGTAAGTTGGAGGCTAAAACCACTCGATGCTACTTTGTATTTTACTCAGAATATTCAAAGGGATATTGGTTTTATAATTCAAGTGGAGGAACAAGGATTGTAGAATTGCACGATGCTACCTTGTATTTTACTCAGAATATTCAAAAGGATATCGGTTTTATAATTCAAGTGGAGGAACAAGGATTGTAGAATCGCAAACGGCCAAGTTTCTGGAATTTGATGTAGCTGAAAAGGATGATTGCTCACAAATTAGTGAACATGACAACATGATGAGACCGACTATGTCTTTCTCCTTACCTATGCAGACAATTATGGAGCCTACTGTGCCACAAATTGAACTTGTTAATACCGAGAATCCTATTGATGAAACGGCCACAGATGAAGTTCTTCAAGTTCCTCAGACTCAAAATGAAGTTACAGTGGCTCCACTTAGAAGGTCTACTAGGGAAAGACGTTCAGTTATACCATCGGACTATATAGTCTATTTAGGAGAACATGATTACGATATAGGTTGCATTATAGATCCAGTGACTTATATAGACGCCATTTCTTGTCCTTAATCAAGTTTGTGGTTGGATGCAATGAGAGATGAGATGCAGTCTATGAAATATAATGGCGTTTGAGAGCTTGTCGAATTACCGGAAGGATGTAAGCCTATAGGTTGCAAGTGGGTTTATAAGACTAAAAGAGATTCAAAAGGAAAGATTGAGAAATTTAAAGCCAGACTTGTGGCCAAGGGCTTTACTCAGAGAATGGATAGACTATGAAGCAACATTTTCTCCAGTTTCTTCTAAAGACTCATTTAGAGTGATCATGGCGTTTGTAGCTCATTTTGACATGGAATTACATCAGATGGATGTTAAAACTGCTTTTCTTAATGGAGACCTTGATGAAGAGGTTTATATGGTGCAACCAGAAGGTTTTACAGCAAATGATCCAAGTAAGTTTGTATGTAAATTAAATAAGGCTATTTATGGTCTCAAACAAGCTTCCAGACGGTGGTACTTGAAATTTCACAATGTTGTTACTTCTTTTGGTTTTGTTGAGAACAAAGTAGATTAGTGCATATACTGCAAGGTCAGTAGGAGAAAATTTATTTTTCTTATACTTTATGTGGATGATATTTTGCTTGCAAGTAGCAATGTTGGATTGCTGCGTGAAACAAAACAAATGTTGTCAAAGAATTTTGACATAAAAGACCTAGGTGAGGCATCCTTCGTTCTTGGTATTGAAACCATAGGGATCGTTGTCATCATATGTTAGGTTTATCTCAAAAGGCATATGTTGATCATATTTTGGAGAGATTCAACATGCAAGAATGCAAACCAGGAACTGTTCCTGTCGTTAAGGGTGACAAGTTGAGTCTCTCTCAATGCCCTCAATCAAATTTTGAGAAAAACCAAATGAAGGATGTGCCTTATGCTAATGCACTTGGAAGTATTATGTATGTTCAAGTTTGCACTAGACCAGACATTACTTTTGTAACAGGACTTTTAGGCAGATATCAATTGAATCCAGGACATGATCACTGGGTTGCTACAAAAAAGGTCTTGAGATATTTGAAAAGAACAATTATATGATGATGTATAAATATGTCAATGATTTGCGATTGTTGGAATATTCAGATGCGGATTTTGCTGGTTGTGAGGATGATAGGAAGTCGACAATAGGATATATATTCATGTTGTCAAGAGGCGCAATATCGTGGAAAAGTGAGAAATAGAAATCTATATCTTCTTCTACCATGCAAGCAAAGTTTATAGCATGTTTTTCAGCTGCCACTCAAGCTATTTGGTTTCGGAACCTCATTAAGGAATTGAATGTATTTGATTTTGTGGATAGACCCATACAGTTATATTGTGATAACAATTCTGCTGTGTTGTTTGTCAATACAACAGAAGTCTCAAAGGGTCTAAGCATATGGAGGTCAAGTTTTTGACCATAAAGGAAATGGTACATAATGGTGACATTATAGTAGAGCATGTTCCCACGGATGATATGTTGGCAGATCCATTGACTAAAGGTCTACGCCCTTGTGTATTTGAGAGACGTATCATGAACATGGGCTTGGGAGAATCAGTGGATACTATTGTTTAGTGGGAGCTATTTCAGGTTTGCTCTAATGAAGTTTACAATTGTATTTTGTTACTTTTTGTAACGTTTCGATATATGTCAACTCCTTTTGTATAAATTATTATTGAATTGTGTATATATATCTAAGGAAAATCTCAAGGTACTGTGTAAATCTTGAGTAAAGGCTAGGGGCATCCAGTTATTAGCATTATACATATGTCTTAGTTACACATAAAGAAATGTTAACCATAAAGATGAGACATATGTTGGTTCATTAGAACCATAAAGATATTCTCTAGTGTCACATCCGGTTTTCTGTGACACTTAAAGGTAAGAGAATGGTGACCAACAACGGTGATAACACATGAGGTATTACTCTTTATGAGGTGTTATCTGTTTGCCACACAATCATATTGAATTCATATCAATAAAGTTGAAAGCATTCGTGATCATGGAAGGCTCTGTATGAATACATGCAGTTACCGCCATGATTCGATGTTGGAGACCTTATGGGATAGGATTGATTATTAAGAATTGCCACTAGACCAACATAAAGGTGCGCACATACAGTACAGTCTTAATTAATATAGCCCATGTGGGAGAATGTAAGAGTTTTCCTTATGTGGGCTACATTAATTAAGATTGTAATTACCGTTTTACGGAGTTGGTCTAATAAGGTAAGGCATAAAGTTTCTTAACAGTCGAATATGGGCCTGGCTTGTGTGGGCCGAATTGGGTCTAGCCCGTGATGAGAGGGCCCGTCTAAAACTCTATAAATAGCGCTAAGGTCCTTCCTCTAGCCTTCACTCTTCCAAAATTCTCTCTCAACTCACATAAGGTAATCTGTGAGTGGGGGTCTCATCGAGCCAGGATCCGAGGGTTATAGAGGAGAAGATCTTCAGCATTTAAAGCTTGGATTGCTGTCATTTTGCTCCAAGAACGATTTGTCTTCAACTTTAGGATGTTCGATTTTCTAGCTATGTTGATCTTGGGAAGCCGTTTAGATGGGTTAAAAAAGAATAAATGAGTTTAAAGCTTGTAGAGCAAGTCCGAAATGTCAACCCGATCTCTAATGGTTTTAAAAGAATTGATACAAAATTTCAAATATGAAAGCACCATACATTTTCTTAAAACAAATGAGGCCGGTGCCTTAGTAAGTAAAACTTCAAATACGGATTGAGATTTTTCTTTCTCAAATCAAATCAATGGCCGAATTCTTCAAGATTTCATAATCATAAAATCTGTTTTGGATGAAGTCCAAAGAAATCAAAACCAGATATGAAAAATCCGAACATTTCCTCAACCCTTTAGCCTCAAAACAGTCTCAATCACTCAATAAATCATCATTCAACATCAAAATCCAACAATCCAGCCTATCAATGCACTTTCTAAGACAGCAACAACACTACACAAAACTCCTCAACGCGAACAAATTAACAGCTCCAAAAACATCACAACTCTCTAGGTACAACGACCCGCTGCTCGAGGAAGGTTGAACCCAGAAAAAAAGAGTTGAAGAAATCGTGTAACAAAACAGGAATAGAGAACGCACGCACAAATGGCTCCCTCTGATTTACCCATTAGACAGCAACTAGCTTCCCCATCCATCGATCTCGACCATGGACAGGGCTTGACTAGCCATCCCCTGCACGCCCAATCACAGCTACCTAACCCTAAACCCACATGCAGCACCCAGCGACCCAAATCAGGGACACAAGACTACAAGAACAGCCCACTTGCCTGGATCCTTCGTCAATGGAAGGGAAAGGAGGCGTCGGGCGACTAAGCTTCACAGCCGGTGTCGAATCTTTGATAAGAACTGAGCAGCAACGATCTGCTACTTGATGATGGCGCCGGTCATAAGGGGCTGAGATGGGTTGGGCTCGGTGGAGACGAACAGAGGCGAGAGGAAAAGAAGGCGATGTGTCTCGGTAGAGAAAAGGTAGAGAAAACGCGGATGGGGTGGGTTCGTTTGAGAGAGAGAGAGAGAAAGGATGCGTGTAATTCCCCCCCTTTTCTTTGACACATCTGGACGCTACGTGGGGAGGAGCAAAACAAACATTTTTTATTTTTTTACTTTTTAATTTTTTAATTTTTATTTTTTAATATCACGTGGGGGAGAAGTGGTGGGGTCTTGTATACTCTTGCTTTTTGGAGATAAGTCTTTTGACAAAATATTTCTTCTTGAATTTTGATTTATTTTTCTGGGTTATTACTATTTTATTTTATTATTTACATATATACATATATATATATATATATAAAGTCTTAAATACGTTTAATCTACTAATGAAATTTTGGGCGTCACAAATTTACTGCTTGGTTGCAATGACCAAGACAAGATGACACTTGCTGAATATCAATTGGAGGGAACACCATGTATTGGTGGAGAGCATCGAAGAATACCATATTTCCAACAGGTACAGAAGTGGTATGGGATGAGTTCGTAAAAGCTTTCTACAAGAAACATTTTTCTGAGTGTACGTAGGATCGAAAGATAACTGAGTTTGTCCAACTGAGTCAAGAGGGACTAACTGTAGATCAATAGGAGGCAAAATTTTCAGAACTTTCTAGGTATGCTCCTAAATTGATCGAAGATCCCAAGGATAAAGCAAAGAGGTTTCTGAATGGCCTAAGGACTAATATTAGGAAGAAGTTAGTACATTTGGGTATAAGGGACTCTATAATGAAGGGTATGCTCGAGCCCAATGGGTCGAGCAAGAACTCATTAGAGAAGAGATGGAGGATAAGGAAAAGGTCAGATCGAGGCTACAAGGAGTTACAAGGGATGTGCGTAGCGGCAAGCGACCTTTTCCATCTTGGGATACACCTTGGAGTTCCAAGAAGAGGCCCGTTTATGGAAGTTTTGGAGGGACAAGTAAGGGACTATGTAAATCGGGCTATATTTCAAAATGACTTGTGTCAACGATGTAACCGGCGACATGGACCAGGGCCTTGTCTCGATCCCTTGAGATGTTATAAGTGTGGACAAGAGGGTCATTTCAAAAGAGAATGTCCTCAAGGGAGACAACAAGCCAACAATAATCAGTTACTTCATGCGTTGCCACGCCCGAGGGGAACACTTCCACTAGGAAGGACGCAAAGACTGCTAGCAAAAGGAAAAGTGTATGCAATGACTTAGGAGGAAGCGGAAGCTTCCGAGACCGTTATCACAGTTACGATTTTCTTGAATGATCAAAAGGCTTATGCATTATTTTTCGGGCGCGACCCATTCCTTTATTGCTAAAAGATATAGGCGATTACATAATCTAGAAGTGACACCTCTTGTAACACCTCTCAGTGTTTCCACACCATTAAGGGATGAAGTATTGTCTACATTAGTTTGTGAAAATTGCGAAATCTCAATTGGGGGAAGGACACATTCTATCGATTTGGTAGAAATAGGTATGTATGACTATGAACCATTATAGGCATGGACTGACTTAGTAAGCAGCGAGCCATTGTAGATTGTTATAGAAAAAGGATTCAGTTTAACCCCTCTAACGAACCTCATTATGAGTTCCTGCAGCGAGCCATTGTAGATTGTTATAGAAAAAGGATTCAGTTTAACCCCTCTAACGAACCTCATTATGAGTTCCTGGGAAACCAACTGACTCTCTCTATGACTTTTATTTCGGCAATGGAAGCACATAGACTCTTAGATGGGGGATGTCAAGGATATTTAGCAATGGTTAAGGATCAAGAAAAGGAAGAGGCGAAGCTAGAGGCAAATAGTGTAGTACGTGAATTTCCTGATGTCTTTCCAGAAGAACTCCCTGGATTACCCCCAAATAGAGAAGTTGAGTTTGCTATTAAAATACTTCCAGGGATGGAACCTGTATCAAAAGCTCCATATCGTATGTCTTTGACAGAATTGAAGGAGCTAAAAATCCAGCTGCAAGAACTATTGGATAAGGGATTTATAAAACCGAGCATATCTCCGTGGGGGGCACCAGTCCTGTTTGTGAAAAGGAAGGATGGATCAATGCGTCTTTGCATTGATTACAGAAAATTGAACCAAGTTACAGTTAAGAATAAATACCCCCTACCAAGAATTGATGATCTATTTGATCAACTAGCTAGTAGTTCGGTCTTTTCAAAAATTGATTTGAGATCTGGGTACCATCAATTAAGAGTTAGAGAGGAAGACGTCCCCAAAACAGCTTTTAGGACTCGGTATGGGCATTATGAATTTCTAGTTATGCCCTTTGGTCTGACCAATGCACTTGCTGCTTTCATGGATCTGAAGAATATGATATTTATATCTTATCTGGATCAATTTGTGATTGTTTTTATAGATGACATTTTGGTATATTCAAAAGGGTCAGAAGAGCACAACATCTACTAATTGTGCTACAAACCCTTAGAGAACACAAATGATATGCCAAATTTAGTAAATGTGAGTTCTGGTTAGACCAAGTAGCATTTTTGGGTCATGTGGTGTCGGAAAAATGATTAACAGTGGACCCGGTGAAGATTGAGACTGTAGTTGAATGGCCAAGACCCACTACACCGACAGAGATTCGGAGTTTCTTAGGGCTTACAGGGTATTATCGGAGGTTCATAGAAGGATTCGCACGACTTGCAAGTCCCTTGACCCACTTAACTAAGAAGAGTGTGAAATTTGAATGAAATGATAAGTGTGAACAAAGTTTTCAGGAACTTAAAAGAAGATTAACCTCGGCACCAATTTTAACCCTACCTTCAGGATCTGGTGGATTCACAGTGTATAGTGATGCTTCCCACCAAGGACTCGGTTGTGTCTTGATGCAACATAGAAAGGTCATAGCTTATGCATCGAGACAACTGAAACCTTATGAAAAGAACTATCCTACCGATGATTTAGAGTTGGCTGCGATTATTCTCGCATTAAAAATCTGGAGAAATTATTTATATGGGGAGAAATTTGAAATTTACACCGATCATAAAAGTTTGAAATATATATTTTCGCAAAAGGAGTTAAATATGAGGCAAAGAAGATGGATGGAGTTATTTAAGGATTATGATTGCGAGATAGTGTACCATCCAGGGAAAGCTAATAAAGTAGCAGATGCCCTTAGTCGTAAGTCGGCAGTGAGTATGACACATTTAAGGGTGAAAGAATGGAATCTTTTAGAGACTATTGCCAACTCCGAATTTAGATTAGAGGTAGATCACCTTTCAGGTGTATTGGCAACTTTGAGAATTGAACCGCGGGTGATCCAAAGAATACAAATCCTACAACAGTCGGACCCGAGAGAAGTAAGGAGGGATTTCAGTTGTCTGAGGACGGAATTGTCAGATATCGAGGACGTCTTTGTGTGCCAAAAGATAAGGAACTTAGGAGGGAGATATTGTCAGAGGCATATAAGAGTGCTTATAGCATCCACCCCGGAGGTACGAAAATGTACCGAAATTTGAGGCAACACTACTGGTGGAATGGTATGAAAAATGACATCGCTAGATTTGTTTCTCAATGCTTGACTTGTCAACAAGTGAAAGCCGAACATCAAAAGCCTGCTGGGCTATTGAAACCCCTAGATATTTCAGAATGGAAATGGGAGCATGTTACTATGGACTTTGTGCAAGGACTCCCAAGGACCTCTAGTGGATATGATTCGATATGGGTAGTAATGGATCGTCTGACCAAATCTGCTCACTTTATGGCAGTTCGAACAGATTATTCAATTGATAAGTACGTAGAAATATATGTGAGACAAATTGTCCGTTTACATGGTGTTCCCGTGACTATCACTTCTGATCGGGACCCAAGATTTACCTCGAAACTTTGGCAGAGCTTACAAGTTGCTTTAGGGACTAAGCTCCAGTTTAGTACAGCCTTTCATCCTCAGACTGAAGGACAATCTGAAAGGGTAATCCAAATTTTGGAAGACATGCTAAGAGCCTGTGTGTTGGATTTTAAAGGAAACTGGGATGAAAAATTACCTTAGGCGGAATTTGCGTATAATAATAGTTTTCAGCAAAGTATTGGAGTTGCCCCATTTGAGGCATTGTATGTGTTGTTTTCTTTTCTTTTTTGAAAAGAACAAAGAACACGTAGACAGCAAAAAGAATAGAAAAAAGGAGTTTACAGCAGAAGCAGAGAACAAGTTTACAGCAGAAGCAGAGTGTCGTGTTCAGAAAAACTGAAAAAAAAAAAAAAAAAAAAAAGGTTCAAAATACATACCAGAACGTAACCACAAACCCACGTCGCCGACTAACGGCTTGCTTGATCCACAAAATCAACAACAGATCAGAATATCTAAGATATGTGCAGCTAACTGCTCCTAGGAGATAAGATTCACTAACCAACTCCTAAAAAACATGACACCAACAAACTGATTAAACAAAACAAAAAAGAGAAAAACAGCACGTGCAGTCTTGATACATCAACACTCTCCTCCTGGATCAAGTACTGCACACTCCTAGCTTTTCCCTGAGAAGTTCAAATCGACCAACATGAAATGACTTCGTGAATATATCTGCAATCTGGTTTTCTGAATTGCAGTACACCAGTTTCACCTCTTCAGCCTTTTACACTTCTCTCAAGAAGTAAAACTTGACCTTAAAATGCTTTGTTCTTCCATGAAATACTGGATTTTGTGAAATGGCCAAAGTAGCTTGATTATCCACAAACACTTCTATATCTTCTTCTTGTTGCATATGCAGATCATCCATTAGCTTCTTCAACCATAATGCTTGATTCACAGCTGCAGTAGCTGCAATGAACTCAACTTCTGCAGTTGATTGAGCCACTATTTCCTGCTTCTTTGAACACCAAGAAAAACATGCCGACCCAAATGTAAAGCAATAACCCGAAGTGCTCCTCATATCATCCATTGATCCTACCCAGTCACTATCGAATACCCCGTAACTTAAACTCCTGAACTCTACAAAACTTAATCCCATATGAAAGAGTACCTCTCAAGTACCTCAATACCCTCTTTGCAGCTACCATATGCAACTCACTTGCACAATTGAGAAATCTAGATAAGACACTTATAGGAAACATGATGTCTGGTCTAGTTGCAGTGAGATACATAAGATAGCCAATGAAACTTCTATAAACTCTTTCATCTGCAGGTGCTTATCCATCCTCCTTTTGAAGCTTTTCCTTATGACCCATTGGAGTACTCACACTCTTGCACTCCTCCATGTTGAATCTCCTTAGGATCTCCTTCAAATACTTCTTTTGACAGATAAAAAACTTCATTTTGAGTCTGCCTAACTTTCATTCCTAGAAAATATGACATCTCACCAAGATCAGTCATTTCGAACATCTTCATCATCTCTTGCTTAAATGCAGTAATCTGAGCACTATTACTCCCTGTCACCAGCATATCATCCACATAAAGAGACACCACCACTAAGTCAGATACTAACTTCTTGACATATAGAGTGGATTCACTAAGGCTTTTCTTGAAACCTAGACCCAACAAGTGCTGATCCATCTTACTATACCATGCTCTAGGAGCTTGCCTCAAGCCATAAAGAGCCTTTCTCAACAAATAAACTTTCTCCTCCTGGCCTGGTGTGACAAAGCCTTCTGGCTGCTCAACATAAATCTCCTCCTGCAACACTCCATTCAAAAATGCAGATTTTACATCTAATTGATATACCTTCCATCCTTGTTGAGCTGCCAAAGCAAGAATCATTCTAATTGTATCAAGTCTTGCCACAAGAGCAAAGGTTTCTGAGAAATCAACTCCCTAAATTCTTGCATATCCTTTCACCACCAACCTGGCCTTATGCTTATTCATTGAGCCATCAGGATTAAATTTGGTCTTGAAAACCCATTTTACTCCAATCACCTTCCTATCTTGAGGCCTCTCCACTAGCTCCCATGTCTGGTTCTTTTGTATCATAGCCAACTCTTCCTTCATTGCATTCATCCACCTCTGATCGCTTTTAGCTTCCTCATAACCTGTAGGTTCCAAAACAGCCACACTACACCTTTGATATATATCAGTCAAAGATCCAGTACCTTTAACTGGAACATCATCCACAAGTTCGTCAGGTTCCAATGAGACCTCTGTGTGCTTGCCTTGTGGCTCATTTGTCCAATCCCATTTCTCATCTTCTAGGAACTGAACATCCCTGCTAGTGATCACCTTCCCTATCTGAGGTTGATAGATCTTGTAAGCTTTTGATACTAAACTATAGCCAACAAAGATCCCAGGTTCAGCTTTCTCTCCCAACTTGTCTCTCTTGACTTGTGGAATATGAGAAAAACACAAACAACCAAACAACTTCAAATTTCTTAGAATTGGCTTGACATCAAACCAGGCTTCAAAGGGTGTCTTCATCTCCAATACCCTCGTAGGTAATCTATTCAAAAGAGAAAACCTGTTGCGCTTTGCCGCTTCGCCCAAAACTCTTTTGGTAGACTCTTCTCATAAAGCAAACACCTAGTCATCTCCATAATGGTTCTATTCTTCCTCTCACTAACTCCATTTTGCTGTGGAGAGTAAGGAGCGATAGGCGATGCTCAATTCCAGCCTCTTCACGAAAAGATTTAAACCTCTGTGAAGTGTATTCTGTTCCATTATCAGATCTAATGACTTGAATCTTGCAGCCACTTTGGTTCTCAACCCATTTCTTAAACTTCTGAAATACCTCAGCAACTTCTAACTTCTGCTTCATAAAGTAAATCCAGCACATTCTAGTATAATCATCAATGAAAATAATGAAATACCTGCTGCCATTTAGCGAAGGAGTCACTTGTGGACCACATAGATACGTATGAATCAGCTGTAGCTTCTCTGTCGCTCTCCAAGTGGATTTCTTGAAGGGAAGTCTTGTCTGCTTGCCTAGCAAAAAAGCTTTGCACCTTGTGATCTGCTCCTCCAGGTTTGGTAACCCGGTTGCCATTTCATTCCTCTGCATGAACAGCACGCCTTTATGATGAAAGTGCCCCAACCTCTTGTGCCATAATTCTAAATCATTAGCCTAACACTTGAATGCCATCTGCTCCTTCTCAAAAGGATTCAAAGAAAAACTTTTCTGTTGCATTTTTATCTTGAACAACTCCTGACCATTGGAGTCAAAGATCAAACACTTCTCATCTTCAAATATCACATTAAATCCCTTTTCTACCAATTGCCCCACACTCAACAAATTCTGATCAATTTTAGGCACATACATCACATCAGAAATCAGCTTAGTTCCAGCACAACTCTCCATTGCTACAGTCCCTTTACCTTTCACTTCTAAGTATTCCCCATTCACAATCCTCACTCTTGACTTCAACAACTTGTCAAGGTTTATAAACAGCGTTTCATCACTTGTCATATGGTTTGTGCAACCACTATCAACAAGCCAACTATCACATGAAGTACTAGAGGAGAAACAAAAGGCAACAAACAGTTGATCTACCTCTTGCCGAACTACAGCATGTGCCTCACCCTGCTGCTGATCTCTCTTCTCTTTGCAGAACTTCTCAATGTGTCCAAGCTTATGACACTTTCTGCACCTTACATCTGGTCTCTTCCAACACTTAAAATGTGGATGATTCTTTTTCCACAAAGTCTTGACATGATGAATATCTTCCCCAATTGTTCTTGGAGTTGCTCGCACTATTCTCTCCTACAGCAGCTTCTAAACCACTACTGCCATTTCCTTTCTTCCCTTTCCACTTGTTAACTTTTCCTCCTATATTCTGTTGGTCTTTGGCCGGCAAAGCTCCTTCTATACTTCCTTCCACCCTCATTAACCTCCTCTGCTCTTGTGCTTGCAAAGCACTTAGCAATTCTGCCAACTTGATCTGAGACAAATCCTTGGTATTCTCCAAAGAGGCAATGGTTGCCTCAAACCTTTCGGGCAAGGAGACAAGAATCTTCTGCACTAGCCTATTATTAGAGAGGTTAGTGCCTAGAACTCTTGCTTGATTTGCAATGCTTATCAACTTACCAGAATACTCCTTAATTGTCTTAGACTCCTTCATCTATAGTCTCTCGAATTCTGTGATCAGATTTAGCCCCTTCATGCTTATGATCCTCTCATCTCCTTGATACTCAGCTTTGAGGAAGTCCCAAATAGCTTTGGTTGATTCACAAGCCATAATTCTGCTGAAAATGGCGGGTGAGACAGCGAAAGCATATAAACAAGACTTTGCCTTTGCTTTCCTTGTCGTCCTCTCGTTGTGAAACTTGATTTGATTGATGGTTGGATTGTCAGGAAGGGGAGCAACTTCATATTCTTGTTCCACAGCTTCCCAAAAATCACAACCCTCTAGATAGGCTCGCATTCTCACCGCCGGGCTTGATAATTTTCTCCATCAAACGCTGGTGGAGCCATTGCTGAAAAACCACTTGATCCTACCTCCATCTTGCTTTTAACTTCTATGGATGCAGACACGCCTCTCAATCAATCTCACAAGTCACTCACAGCCCCTTAAGATCAAGAGAGCTCTGATACCAGTGTTGTTTTCTTTTCTTTTTTGAAAAGAACAAAGAACACGTAGACAGCAAAAAGAACAGAAAAAAGGAGTTTACAACAGAAGCAGAGAACAAGTTTACGGTAGAAGCAGAGTGTCGTGTTCAGAAAAACTGAAAAAAAAAAAAAAAAAAAAAAAAAAAAAAAAAAAAGTTCAAAATACATACTAGAACGTAACCACAAACCCACGTCGCCGACTAACGGCTTGCTTGATCCACAAAATCAGCAACAGATCAGAATATCTAAGATATGTGCAGCTAACTGCTCCTAGGAGATAAGATTCACTAACCAACTCCTAAAAACAGGACACCAACAAACTGATTAAACAAAACAAAAAAGAGAAAAACAGCACGTGCAATCTTGATACATCAACAGTATGGGAGAGCCTGTAGAACTCTAGTATGTTGGAATGAGGTAGGCGAGCGAAGATTAACTGGGCCAGAATTAGTCCAAGTTATAGTAGATGCTGTGAAAACTATTAAGGAGCGACTAAGGATTACCCAAAGTCGACCGAAAAGTTATGCAGACAAACGCAGAAGGCCTTTGGAATTTGTTGTGGGAGATAAAGTTTTTCTCAAAATCTCACCGGTTAAAGGTGTGTCGAGATTTGGTAAAAAGGGCAAGTTGAGTCCCCGTTTTATTGGACCATTTGAAATACTTGATAGGATTGGGGAAGTAGCCTACAAATTAGCATTACCCCCAAAGTTAGCAGGCATACATGACGTGTTTCATGTTTCCATGTTAAGCTTAGCCGCCCGACGTCTCCTTTCCCTTCCATTGACGAAGGATCCAGGCAAGTGGGCTGTTCTTGTAGTCTCGTGTCCCTGATTTGGCTCGCTTAGTGCTGCATGTGGATTTAGGGTTGGGTAGCTGCGATTGGGGGTCTAGGGGATGGCTAGTAAAGCCCTGTCCATGGTTGAGATCGGCGGATGGGGAAGCTGGTTGCTGTCTGATGGGTAAACCAGAGGGAGCCGTCTGTGCGTGCGTTCTCTATTCTTGTTTTTGTTACATGATTTCTTCAACTCCTTTTACTGGGTTCAACCTTCCTCGAGTGGTGGGTCACTGTATCCAAAGAGTTATGATGTTTTTGGGGCTGTTAATTTGTTATCGTTGAGGAGTTTTGGGTTGTTGGACTCAAAATTAAGTGATGTACGCCGTTCTTGATTAGAATTGGTTAAAAAGGGATTCTGGTTTTTGTGTTTAGCCATTACCGGTGGATTATGGTGTTGGGTTCTAATCAGGTCAGCAACCCACGAACCCCAAGCGTCGTGAGTGGCTCCCTTGGGCTAAGTTTTGTTCATGAATATTGAGGATGGAGGTGATTGAGGGGTAGTAGTATCGAAAGGGGAATCACTAAGTGTTAATTAGTTCATTTTTCTTTTGGGCGTGGAGGAGGGCTGGTGTAGTTCCATCAAATTTAGTTGAAAACGTACTATGACTACTCCTAGATGCTGTGGTAAGGTGTATTGTGTGTATGGATAAAGAGTACAATGACGGGAGGTCGAAATCTAATATATAGGAGGAGTTTTGTGAACTAGTGAACTGTTTTTGTGAAAATCAGTGTGACCTCAGGCGACATTTTAAATTTTCTGTAATTATCAAACCACAATTTGATTTTGAACCCTTGATGAAAGTTTTATAGCACATCTTCATGAATAACATATCCAAAATTCATAGAAAAAAAATAAAGTATGACCCTCGAAATAGTTTTCCTACAAAAATGTGAAATCTGGAATTTTACAGAATGTTGGGTAGGAAGAAAATTGAAGTTTTACCCTCGGTGCCTATGGAATCTGACTTAGTGTTCTTCCTGAGATTTGTCCCTCTAGGTCTTATCAATAATGTGTCAAAATTTCATAATATTCTGATAAGGATTGATGTACTTTTTATGTCTGCGAACAAAACTCCTCCTTTTTGTTCATAAATTGCTTAATCCGAGTATATGTGTTAGTTGTTGTCTTTTGTATTAGATTCTTAATTGGCTGAGATTGTTGGTGCTGCAACAAGGTGGAACTGTGAATGTATGATTGGCTAATGAGCCAATGTGAGACCCCGGGTGTTGGGATGCCTAGAGAGGGATGAAAAGAAGTAATGGTATTCTCTCCAGAGGTCTGAGAAGCGTTGAACAACTTCTCAGGGGACCTCGTGATGCCAAGTTGGGTGTGAGGGGGTTCAGGGTGGAGTGTCGTGTCCCCCCTAGGTGATTGTTGCAACTAGGTTTCTATGAATTCAATAACTTGATGATTTTGTTTACTTATTTGCATTATTTTTGGCCAATTCAAGTTAGGACTAACTGCCCACTTGCTGAGTTTTTCACACTTGTTATTATGTTGTTTATTCAGAGTAGAAGATGTCTACTGCGCCGCCTACCCCGCCTGCTGCCACGACGACCATCCTTTATGGCTCCCCCGTCGACTTTGTTTGGCGGTAAGAGGACTTCCAGGACCGCCGTTTCCCAGGAGTGGTATTTGTCAAATGCACCTCTTGTTTGACAATAGATACGGGGGCGCTTACGGGGCCGGCATATATGGTCTTCGTCACCCTTTACGCTCGGGTAGATGGACGGCTGGTGGGACCCTTGACACTGTATGATGATATCTCCGCCTGTCTCTCCACCAGATTCTCCAAAGAAACCAAAGCTTGCAACACATCCTCCATCCTCGGCCCTGTCCCTGATGCAGCCGCCCCTGACTCAGTCGCTTCTCTCCTTGGCGGAGATGAGCTCCTCGATCGCACCATCTTTCTCCTAAACTTTCTGCACATTACCCACATTAGGGGTTAGAGATTTATGCTATTAGTTAAAAGAAACGTAATATTCTCACGTTACTCAAACCACACAGTCATAAGACTAACTGCTCAAAGCAATAATTGTCCCAATTTACATGGACAATCATGTCTAAACACTTAGGTACACTAGCATTCATCTAAAATCCTAAACCTTATCACTCCAACTAAATCCAAGCTCTGATACCACTCAATGTGACATCCCTGGATCTCCTATATGTTGATTTCACTCAACTTGTTTCTATTTCAAGAATTGCATAAAAATAAATTTCAGTTAAACTGAGTCATAAAAAACTGAGCTACTCGGCTCTATTATCATAAATTTGGTTTCTTTACACGTGGGGAAGATGAGATTGAGAGGGGGATCTTTACAAAAAACACTATAAACCACGAACACTAACTATCCCACCTCTCGTTGGGTATGTACAACTTGTCAGACAACCAAAAACAAAAATCCTCCCACACATTCAGTACTTCTCTGTCACCTCCTACTCCGCGGGACTACCACCCTGCCCCAGGCCATCATCATACAGCGTCAAGGGTCCCACCAGCTGTCTATCTACCCGAGCGTAAAGGGCAACGAAGACCATATATGCCGGCCCCGTAGGCGCCCTCGTATCTATTGTCAAACAAGAGGTGCATTTGACAAATACTACTCCCGGGAAATGGCGGTCCTGGAAGTCCTCTTGCCGCCAAACAAAGTCGGCGGGAGAGCCATAAAGGATGGTCGTCGTGGCAGCAGGCGGGGTAGGCGGCGCAGTAGATATCTTCTACTATGAAGAAACAACATAATAACAAGTGAGTTTTTAAAACAAAAACTCAGCAAGTGGGCGGTTAGTCCTAACTTGGATTGGCCAAAAACAGGGCAAATTAGTAAACAAAATCATCAAGTTATTGAATCCAATCACCCTGGAGGAGACGACACTCCACCCTGAACCCCCCCCCCCCTCGCACCCAACCTGGCATCACGAGGTCCCCTGAGAAGCTGTTCAACCCTTCTCAGACCTCTCTGGAGACAACACCATTACTTCTTTTCATCCCTCTCCAGGCATCCCGACACCCGGGGTCTCACATTGGCTCATTAGCCAATTATACATTCATAGTTCCACATTGTTGCAGCACCAACAATCTCAGCCAATTAAGAATTCAATACAAGAGACAACAACTAACACATATACTCGGATCAAGCAATTTATGAACTAAAAGGAGCAGTTTTGTTCGCAGACATAAAAAGTACATCAATCCTTATCAGAATATTTCGAAATTTTGACTCGCTATTGATAAGACTTAGAGGAACAAATCCCAAGAAGAACACTAAGTCAGATTCCATAGGCACAAGGGTAAAACTTCGATTTTCTTCCTACCCAACATTCTGTAAAATTCCAGATTTCATATTTTTGTAGGAAATTTATTTCGAGGGTCATACTTTGTTCGTTTTCTCTGAATTTTGGATATGTTATTCATGAAGATGTGCTCTAAAACTTTCATCAAGGGTTCAAATTCAAATTGTAGTCAGATAATTACAGAAAATTTAAAATGTCGCCTGAGGTCACACTGATTTTCACAAAAACAGTTCACTAGTTCACAAAACTCCTCCTATATATTAGATTTCGACCTCCAGTCATTATACTCGTTGTCCATACACACAATACACCTTACCACAGAATCTAGGAGTAGTCATAGTACGTTTTCAATTAAATTTGATGGAACTAAACCAGCCCTCCTCCGCGCCCAAAAGAAAAATGAAATAATTTAACACTTAGCGATTCCCCTTTCGATACTACTACCCATCAATCACCCCCATCCTCAATATTCATGATCAAAACTTAGCCCATGGGAGCCACTCACGATGCTTGAGGTTTGTGGGTTGCCGATTTGGTTAGAACCCAACACCATAACCCACTAGCAATGGCTGAACACAAAAACGAGAATCCTTTTTAACCAACTCTAATCAAGAACAGCGTTACATTACTTAATTTTGAGTCCATCGACCCAAAACTCCTCAATGCTAACAAAATAATAGCTCTAGAAACATCACAACTCTCTGGGTACAGCAACCCGTCGCTCGAGGAAGGTCGAACCCAGAAAATGGAGTCGAAGAAATCGTGTAACAAAAACAGGAATGGAGAACGCACGCACAAATGGCTCCCTCTGGTTTACCCATCAGACAACAACCAGCTTCCCCATCCACCGATCTCAACCATGGACAGGGCTTTACTAGCCATCCCCTGTACCCCCAATCGCAGCTACCCAACCCTAAATCCACATGCATCACCAAGCGAGCCAAATCAGGGACATGAGACTACAAGAACAGCCCACTTGCCTGGATACTTCGTCAATGGAAAGGGGAAGGGGGCGTCGGGCGGCTAGGGCTTCGCAGTCGACGGCGGAAGCTCCAAATGGAACCAAACGGCGATGATTCTAATACTGAGTGAAGGCGCCGGTCGTGAAAGGCCGTGATGGGGTTGGGCTCAGTGGAGACGAATGGAAGCGAGAGGAAAGGAAGGCGGTGTGTTTCGGTAGAGAAAACGCAGATGGGGTGGGTTCTTTGTAAAAGAGAGAGAGAGAGAGAGAGAGAAAAGAAAACGGAATACGTGTAGCCCCCCTTCTTCGACAACATCTGGACGCAACGTGGGGAAGAGCAGAACAAACGTTTCTCTTTTTTTTTTTTACTAAATATTTCTTCTTGAGTTTTGATTTATTTTTCTGAGTTATTATTATTTTATTTTATTATTTACATATATACATATACATATACATATATATTATAAAGTCTTAAATACGCTTAATCTACTAATGAAATTTTGGGCGTCACAAATTCTTCCCCTCCTAGGAAATTTCGTCCTCGAAATTATACACTAACTAAACAAATGTGGGTATCATTGACGGATTTCTTATTCTCTTTCCCATGCCGCTTCTTCAAGGCCATGATGTTGCCATAACACCTTAACTAGTGGAATCACTTTTGTTCTCAACACTTGCTCTCTTCGTCTCAAAATTTGCGCAGGTTCTTCTGTATAATTCACGTTTTGATCCACTTCAATGGTCTCATAGTCCAATACATGAGTAGGGTCAGGGTGATATTTTCTTAACATGGAAACATGAAACACATCATGTATACCTGCTAACTTTGGGGGTAATGCTAATCTATAGGCTACTTCCCCAATCTTATCAAGTATTTCAAATGGTCCAATAAAACGGGGACTCAACTTGCCCTTTTTACCAAATCTCGACACGCCTTTAACTAGTGAGACTTTGAGAAAAACTTTATCTCCCACAACAAATTCCAAAGGTCTTCTGCGTTTGTCTACATAACTTTTCTGTCGACTTTGAGTAGTCCTTAGTCGCTCCTTAATAGTTTTCACGGCATCTACTATAACTTGGACTAATTCCGGCCCAGTTAATCTTCGCTCGCCTACCTCATTCCAGCATATTGGAGTTCTACATGTTCTCCCATACAGTGCCTCAAATGGGGCAGTTCCAATACTTTGCTGAAAACTATTATTATACGCAAATTCTGCCAAAAGTAATTTTTCATCCCAATTTCCTTTAAAATCCAACACACAGGCTCTTAGCATGTCTTCCAAAATTTGGATTACCCTTTCAGATTGTCCGTCAGTCACCAGTAGTGTTGCCTCAAATTTTGGTACATTTTTGTACCTCCGGGGTGGATGCTATAAGCACTCTTATGTGCCTCTGACAATATCTCCCTCCTAAGTTCCTTATCTTTTGGCACACAGAAACGTCCTTGATATCTGACAATTCCGTCCTCAGACAACTGAAATCCCTCCTTACTTCCACTTTGCACTTCATCTCGAATTTTTAACAGTCTCGGGTCCGACTGTTGTAGGATTTGTATTCTTTAAATCACCCGCTGTTCAATTCTCAAAGTTGCCAATACACCTAAAAGGTGATCTACCTCTAATCTAAATTCGGAGTTGGCAATAGTCTCTAAAAGATTCCATTCTTTCACCCTCAAATGTGTCATACTCATAGCTGACTTACGACTAATGGCATCTGCCACTTTATTAGCTTTCCCTGGATGGTACACTATCTCGCAATCATAATCCTTAAATAATTCCATCTATCTTCTTTGCCTCATATTTAACTCCCTTTGGGAAAATAAATATTTCAAACTTTTATGATCGGTGTAAATTTCAAATTTCTCCCCATATAAATAATGTCTCCAGATTTTAAATGCGAGAATAATCGCAGCCAACTCTAAATCATGGGTAGGATAGTTCTTTTCATAAGGTTTCAGTTGTCTCGATGCATAAGCTATGACCTTTCCATGTTGCATCAAGACACAACCAAATCCTTGGTGGGAAGCATCACTATACACCGTGAATCCACCAGATCCGGAAGGTAGAGTTAAAATTGGTGCCGAGGTCAATCTTCTTTTAAGTTCCTGAAAACTTTGTTCACACTTATCATTCCATTCAAATTTCACACTCTTCTTAGTTAAGTGGGTCAAGGGACTTGCAAGTCGTGCGAATCCTTCTATGAACATTCGATAATATCCTGCAAGCCCGAAGAAACTTCGAATCTTCGTCGGTGTAGTGGGTCTTGGCCATTCAACTACAGTCTCAATCTTATTTGGGTCCACTTTGTTAATCATTTTTCCGACACCACATGACCCAAAAATGCTACTTGGTCTAACCAGAACTCACATTTACTAAATTTGGCATATAATCTATGTTCTCTAAGGGTCTGTAGCACAATTCGTTAGTGTTCCTTGTGCTCTTCTAACCCTTTCGAATATACCAAAATGTCATCTATAAAAACAATCACAAAGTGATCCAAATAAGATATAAATATCCTATTCATCAGATCCATGAAAACAGCAGGTGCATTGGTCAAACCAAAGGGCATAACTAGAAATTCATAATGCCCATACTGAGTCTTAAAAGCTGTTTTGGGGACGTCTTCCTCTCTAACTCTTAATTGATGGTACCCAGACCTCAAATCAATTTTTGAAAAGACCGAACTACCAGCTAGTTGATCAAATAGATCATCAATCCTTGGTAGGGGGTATTTATTCTTAACTGTAGCTTGGTTCAATTTCCTATAATCAATGCAAAGACGCATTGATCCATCCTTCTTTTTCACAAACAGGACTGGTGTCCCCCATGGAGATACACTCAGTTTTATAAATCTCTTATCCAATAATTCTTGCAGCTGGATTTTTAGTTCCTTCAATTCTATCAAAGACATCCGATATGGAGCTTTTGACACAGGCTCCGTCCCTGGAAGTATTTCAATAGCAAACTCAACCTCTGCATGCAGGGGGTAATCCAGGGAGTTCTTCTGGAAAGACATCAGGAAATTCACGTACTACACTAATTTCCTCTAGCTTCGCCTCTTCCTTTTCTTGATTCTTAACCATTGCTAAATATCCTTGACATCCCCCATCTAAGAGTCTATGTGCTTCCATTGCCGAAATAAAAGTCATAGAGAGAGTCAGTTGATTTCCTAGGAACTCATAATGAGGTTCATCAGAGGGGTTAAACTGAATCCTTTTTCTATAACAATCTACAATGGCTCGCTGCTTACTAAGCCAGTCCATGCCTATAATGGTGTCATTGTCATACATACCTATTTCTACCAAATCGATAGAATGTGTCCTTCCCCCTATTGAGATTTCGCAATTTTCACAAACTAATGTAGACAATACTTCATCCCGTAATGGTGTGGAAACACCGAGAGGTGTTACAAGAGGTGTCACTTCTAGATTATGTAATCGCCTATATCTTTCAGCAATAAAGGAATGGGTTGCGCCCGGATCAAATAATGCATAAGCCTTTTGATCATTCAAGGAAATCGTACCTGTAATAACGGTCTCGGAAGCTTCCGCTTCCTCCTGAGTCATTGCATACACTTTTCCTTTTGCTGGCGGTCTTTGCGTCCTTCCTGGTGGAAGTGTTCCCCTTGGGCATGGCAGTGCATGAAGTAACTGATTATTGTTGGCTTGTTGTCTCCCTTGAGGACATTCTCTTTTGAAATGACCCTCTTGTCTACACTTATAACATCTCAAGGGATCGAGGCAAGGCCCTGGTCCATGTCACCGGTTACATCGTTGACACAAGTCATTTTGAAATATAGTCCGATTCACGTATTGTCCCTTACTTGTCCCTCCAGAACTTTCATAAGCGGGCCTCTTCTTGGAACTCCAAGGTGTATCTCGAGATGGAAAAGGTCGCTTGCCGCTACGCACATCCCTTGTAACTCCTTGTAGCCTCGATCTGACCTTTTCCTTATCCTCCATCACTTCTCTAATGAGTTCTTGCTCAACCCATTGGGCTCGAGCATACCCTTCATTATAGTCCCTTATACCCAAAGGCACTAACTTCTTCCTAATATTAGTCCTTAGGCCATTCAGAAACCTCTTTGCTTTATCATTGGGATCTTCAATCAATTTAGGAGCATACCTAGAAAGTTCTGAAAATTTTGCCTCGTATTGGTCCACAGTTAGTCCCTCTTGACTCAGTTGGACAAACTCAGTAATCTTTCGATCCTTCGTACACTTAGAAAAATGTTTCTTGTAAAAAGCTTTCACAAACTCATCCCATACCATTTCCGTACCTGTTGGAAATACGGTATCCTTCGATGCTCTCCACCAATACATGGCGTTCCCCTCCAACTGATATTCAGCAAGTGTCATCTTGTCTTGGTCATTGCAACCAAGCAATTTGAAAAAAATTTCCATACTATCAATCCACTGCTCCGCTTCCTCAGGACGTCCTATTCCTGAGAATATGGTGGCTTTAATTTCAGGAACTGCTTTACCAGTCCCTGGGTGCGATGCTCCGCTAGAAGTGGCTGTTGTGGTGGCGGCAGAGGTGGTTGTTGCAATGGAATTTGGGCATGTCTCTCCACCAAATTCCCCAAAGAAACCAAAGTTTGCAACACATCCTCCATCCTCGGCCCTATCCCTGATGCAGCCGCCCCTGACTCAGTCGCTTCTCTCCTTGGCAGAGATGAGCTCCTTGATCGCACCATCTTTCTCCTAAACTTTCTGCACATTATCCACATTAGGGGTTAGAGATTTATGCTATTAGTTAAAAGAAACGTAATATTCTCACGTTACTCAAACCACACAGTCATAAGACTAACTGCTCAAAGCAATAATTGTTCCAATTTACATGGACAATCATGTCTAAACACTCAGGTACACTAGCATTCATCCAAAATCCTAAACTTTATCACTCCAACTAAATCCAAGCTCTGATACCACTCAATGTGACATCCCTGGATCTCCTATATGTTGATTTCACTCAACTTGTTTCTATTTCAAGAATTGTATAAAAATAAATTTCAGTTAAACTGAGTTATAAAAAACTGAGCTACTCGGCTCTATTATCATAAACTTGGTTTCTTTACACGTGGGGAAGATGAGATTGAGAGGGGGATCTTTACAAAAAACACTATAAATTACGAACACTAACTATCCCGCCTCTCGTTGGGTATAGACAAGTTGTCAGACAACCAAAAACAAAAATCCTCCCACACGTTCAGTACTTCTCTGTCACCTCCTACTCCGCAAGACTACCACCCTGCCCCGGGCCATCATCATACAACGTCAAGGGTCCCACCAACCGTCCATCTACCCGAGCGTAAAGGGCAACGAAGACCATATATGTCGGCCTCGTAGGCGCCCCCGTATCTATTGTCAAACAAGAGATGCATTTGACAAATACTATTCCCGGGAAGTGGAGGTCTTGGAAGTTCTCTTGCCGCCAAACAAAGTCGACGGGGGAGCCATAAAGGATGGTTGTCGTGGCAGCAGGCGGGGTAGGCGGCGCAGTAGATATCTTCTACTCTAAAGAAACAACATAATAACAAGTGTGAGTTTTTAAAACAAAAACTCAGTAAGTGGGCGGTTAGTCCTAACTTGGATTGGCCAAAAACAGTGCAAATAAGTAAACAAAATCATCAAGTTATTGAATCCACAGAAACCTAGCTACAACAATCACCCAGGGGGAGACGACACTCCACCCTGAACTCCCTCGCACCCAACTTGGCATCACGAGGTCCCCTGAGAAGTTGTTCAACCCTTCTCAGACCTCTGGAGAGAACACCATTACTTCTTTTCATCCCTCTCCAGGCATCCCGACACCCGGGGTCTCATATTGGCTCATTAGCCAATCATACATTCATAGTTCCACCTTGTTGCAGCACCAACAATCTCAGCCAATTAAGAATCCAATACAAACGACAACAACTAACACATATACTCGGATCAAGCAACTTATGAACAAAAAGGAGCAGTTTTGTTCGCAGACATAAAAAGTACATCAATCCTTATCAGAATATTACAAAATTTTGACACGTTATTAATAAGACCTAGAGGAACAAATCTCAAGAAGAACACTAAGTCAGATTCCATAGGCACCGAGGGTAAAACTTCGATTTTCTTCCTACCCAACATTCTGTAAAATTCCAGATTTCATATTTTTGTAGGAAAATTATTTCGAGGGTCATACTTTGTTCGTTCTCTCTGAATTTTGGATATGTTATTCATGAAGATGTGTTCTAAAATTTTCATCAAGGGTTTGAAATCAAATCGTGATCAGATAATTACAGAGAATTTGAAATGTCGCCTGAGGTCACACTGATTTTCACAAAAACAGTTCACTAGTTCACAAAACTCCTCCTATATATTAATTAGATTGAATTCAGCACATTGGTAATTTGAAGCTACACTCCCGACTTCAAGATTTTCAAAGATTGGTTTGTGCAAAGATTTGTAATTTTGAAGGTACCAAAAATATTTTCTTTTCCTTTTTGAATCATTGATAAGGGTGCCTCGGTAAGTAAAATTTCAGCAAGGATAAGGAGGTTTTCCAAATTGGACTACGGCCAAGTTTTTTTTTTTTTTTAAAAAAAAATAAATGAGTTTAAAGCTTGTAGAGCAAGTCCGAAATGTCAACCCGATCTCTAATGGTTTTAAAAGAATTGATACAGAATTTCAAATATGAAAGCACCATACATTTTCTTAAAACAAATGAGGCCGGTGCCATAGTAAGTAAAACTTCAAATACGGATTGAGATTTTTCTTTCTCAAATCAAATCAATGGCCGAATTCTTCAAGATTTCATAATCATAAAATCTGTTTTGGATGAAGTCCAAAGAAATCAAAACCAGATATGAAAAATCTGAACATTTCCTCAACCCTTTAGCCTCAAAACAGTCTCAATCACTCAATAAATCATCATTCAGCATCAAAATCCAACAATCCAGCCTATCAATGCACTTTCTAAGACAGCAACAGCACTACACAAAACTCCTCAACGCTAACAAATTAACAGCTCCAGAAACATCACAACTCTCTGGGTACAGCGACCCGCTGCTCGAGGAAGGTTGAACCCAGAAAAAAAGAGTTGAAGAAATCGTGTAACAAAACAGGAATAGAGAACGCACACACAAATGGCTCCCTCTGGTTTACCCATCAGACAGCAACTAGCTTCCCAATCCACCGATCTCGACCATAGACAGGGCTTTACTAGCCATCCCCTGCACCCCCAATCACAGCTACCTAACCCTAAACCCACATGCAGCACCCAGCGACCCAAATCAAGGACACGAGACTACAAGAACAGCCCACTTGCCTGGATCCTTCATCAATGGAAGGGAAAGGAGGCGTCGGGCGGCTAAGCTTCACAGCCGGCGTCAAATCTTTGATCAGAACTGAGCAGTAACGATCTACTACTTGATGATGGCGCCGGTCGTGAGGGGCTAAGATGGGTTGGGCTCGATGGAGACGAACAGAGGCGAGAGGAAAAGAAGGCGATGTGTCTCGGTAGAGAAAACGCGGATGGGGTGGGTTCGTTTGAGAGAGAGAGAGAGAAAAAGGATGCGTGTAATTCCCCCCCCTTTCTTCGACACATCTGGATGCTACGTGGGGAGGAGCAAAACAAACGTTTTTTATTTTTTTTCTTTTTAATTTTTTTTAATTTTTTTTTTAATACCACGTGGGGGAGAAGTGTTGGGGTTTCGTATACTCTTGCTTTACGGAGAAAAGTCTTTTGACAAAATATTTCTTCTTGAATTTTGATTTATTTTTCTGGGTTATTACTATTTTATTTTATTATTTACATATATACATATACATATATATATATATATATATATGTATAGAAAGTCTTAAATACGCTTAATCTACTAATGAAATTTTGGGCGTCACAAATTTTCTATAGTGCCTGTTTTGGAAGATTCCGTGATGTGCCTATTTAACCTTTTCAGAGATAATTTCAAGTCCAATGCGGAAGCTTTATAGCCTATGGGTCACATTGCACACAAGATGAATTGCTTGTACACATACCCATGTTGTCCTTGTCTTATTTTTGTCAATTTGCCTTTGTGATGTGCTGTTGAGGCTCTTTAACGCGCTAGAAAAATGGAAGAGAGACATATTGCTTGTTCCCATATTCAAGGTTGTCTGTGGTGCGAGCTTACTAGGTACATGTTTCATCCTGATAAAAAACTTTTCACTGGGGACTTTGATGGGTTTGAAACCAGAGTGGGGTCCTCTTTGACAGTGTTTTGAAAACGTGTGCATCCCACCAATAACTGTAATGGGGAGGTTGCTCTATGAGGGGAGTGGGTTGAAGGCTTCTCTGCTTGCAGTGGTGTTGGGGTACCAATAACTGCAATGGGTAGGTTGCTCTATGAGGGGAGTGGGTTGAAGGCTTCTCTGCTTGCAGTGGTGTTGGGGTTTAGCATGCTGTTCATCATGGGCATTAGTACTAGATCGTGCACCAGTATCTAGTCCTATGCAAAATGCTTTTTTCTCTACAGTGCTCTGATTACAACGGTTTTTGTTTTGAAGATCATTTCGTTTTACAATAGGATGGAGGACACTTGCAATAAGACTCCTGCTGTGGACTTTCAGCTGCTTATCTTTGGACTTGATGCTTCTGGTTCTCTTTTTCCAGAGGACTTTTTTTTTTAGGAACAAAAGATTCTGATGACAGTGAATAAGAATGAAATTTTGAAGTTCCCTTGCCAATGATCAACAGATCTCTACAATGTTCCAGTTTCCAAAATGATGGTGATTTCAATTTGGTCAATTGGTTGTTAAGACTGAGGTTTTTCTATTCAGTTCTGATCTTGATGCACCATCAATAAGTCTGTGGAAACAACTTGCTTTTATATGGATATGGTTTCTAAGTTGTCTTTAATAGCAATGGAATTTGATTAAGACACAGAAGATTTACTTATTACTGGAGTCTTTCAGTTATTTCAGTCACTGTAAGGATAATGCCGGCCTTACTTTGGCTGGACAGTTGGCATTTGGTGCGCTATCTTAATGGTAATTTCACTCGAAGTGACTGGTTGATCGCAGATGGCTGAGATTATTACCTTCTTGGGAAATTGCTTCAGTCGGATATGAGATGTGTCTATTGTCTTTTCTTTGTTATCCAGTTGCTATCGCCTTGATTCCCTTGTGATGTATATAAGATTTTTACCTGATGGAGATGTTTCACAAAACTTGTCTACTCATTTCTCCCTATCTTCTGGTGTCATTGAGGGTGGATGGTCCTTTTAATAGTGTACACCAGACATCAGGAAGGTGATCTTCAAGAATGTTGATACCTCATCCAGCTATACTGAGTAATGTTTCTTCCTTGTCTATACAGTTTCTTGCCGGCCATTGCGTCATTGGCTCTCTGGGAAATCCTCACCAAGCATGGTTATTGTAAATGCTATTAGATGTGGAAGTATTGACTTGTGCACAGCTTCTGGTACTATTGACAATCTCTTCTATGGCTGAGCACTTCAATTTGTTTGTTATGGTAACCTGGTTCTTTTTGGCCATATGTTTACTATCTGGGGATTGACTTGAATGTGCAGATCTGGAAACATCTTTGGGACACATAATTATGGTGATGGAGCTATCAGTATAGGTTTGATGTTTGTATCCAACTCCTTTCAGAATCCCTCTCTTTAATTTGAAGTTTGAAAGTAGTTATGACTCCTCTGCTGACTGTTATACCTTTCTTTGGATGACAAGTGAGAAAAGAAGGTTATCTTGTGGATTCTGAATCTGTTTATTTGAAGAAGCTGGGATCTTCTATTTGCATGTCCCTCAGCTCCAGGTTGTCGTGCCTATTTCAATTCTATTTGGAGCCTGGTCTATTGATTTGTGTTCCTTAGCTCCTTTGTTACTACATCATCTGTTAAAATTTTCGAGCGTTGTTGATAATGAAATGCCTGGGATTTTGCTCTTACTTGTGTTGTATATATGGGCGGCGGAGCCAGGTTTAAATGCAAGAAGGTATTGTCAAGCCAACGTTAGTGCACTGTCTACAAACTCTTGGCAAATACATGATACTTGTTTTGGATCGTTCTTCAATTTTCATGTTTGTATTCATATTTGAAAGGAGCTTCTGCGGGACAAGAACAATTGTAACACATGCGTTTTGTGAATGGTTGGGTCTTTCCATCAAAAATTTGGAAACCAGTGCAGATTATGCAACTATCATGTAAATTTCAGATTGGCGAAAAATTGTGGTGAGGACAGTTATTCCAGCAATGCGGCGGCCATTGAATTTGCTTGAGTGCAGCTATGGCGGATAGGTTGGCCTGACAGACTGCAATTCTCTCTTGATTTAAAGAACAATCCTTTATCACGTCTGTAGCATAGAACTTGCTGCTCTTCTGATACTTGTGTTTTCTGCTGTCGTAGTTAAGTCACCAGGAACATCTATAAGATAAAAGAGTCGTTGGGCCCTTATTATGGCGTGGCCGGAGGAGAGCGGGACCGGACCCCCCTGTTGCTGCTCAAGTGGGGATGTCTTGAGATTGTTGGAATGTGTTGCCAAGGGAGCAATTGAATCTAGTGGGCTGCCATGTTGTGATTCTCGATTCATAATGATAATGTGCTCCTTTTCATCCGTGGATGTAGGTCAACTCGGCCGAACCACGTAAATTTTCGGGCGTGTTTTTTGGTGGTTATATTTACTTTTTATCCATATCATGATTTTGGTTTAGGTGAAATGACAAAATAGGAAAAAATAAATCTAAAGATAAGACTTTTGGTTCCAATATTCTTCGAACCTAAATTATTAAAGGTTTGTACAAGTTGCAAACAAATCATTATCACCTAATATGAAATCTCAAATCCTCGTGTGGACTTTGTTAGTGAATAATCCCCTCTGATGATGAGGGAGATTAATAAATTGATATAAGAACGAGTCGAATAACTTGATATTTTATTTTCTGGTTAGTAATTCTATTATAATATCAAGGATAACAAACTCCTAAGTGAGACCTCATTTGCAATTGAAACTATCATGTGTAGAATCCTAGCATGAAATAGAAGCGAAAAGTATCTTAAATTGAAAGAAGTTGTGAAATAGATGATAAGCTTATAGTTTGATATTCGTTTATAAATTCATAAAGTGAGCAGTCATAGATTGATAAGACTTTGTATAAACAAACGGAATGATGTGATAATATAATCCAAAGACGAAAAGGGGGCATAGGGACTTTTCATCGACTTCGGTTGATGTTGAGGACAAGGACCCGTTGGGGAGAAAATCAACGGAGAAAATAGGTTCTTGTTGGTGGTGAGCTGCTTATCCCGGATAAAATTGGGTTAATAGAAAGCCATCCAAGTTGGATCACCTATTCTTTCTTTGCCATCAAGTCATTCCTTTGGTTGAATTATCCCAAAAATGTTGTTCCTACTAAAGACTAAGGAGTAGAATAAATCCCAACCTTCTAAATAGTGCATAATTTCATCTTGATATTTATATCCTATCATAAAAAGATCCAACCATTCAAATTTATTTGCCAAGTCCTTTAACGCCTCCAATGGGAATAAATGTTTCATTAGATGTCTTCTCAAATTTTGATTTCACCCTTAAAAAATAAAAGTTTATTTAATCTTATTCTCCGAAGGAGGATACTTAAAAATCCAGCATATATATGTGTAAGGAGAATATTTATTAGACTACATATTGGCCATTTTTGTCTATTAAAATATTTTCAAAATTTTTGGCATGAAAGAAGAACGAAAAATATGGGCCCTCTAGCTTAGTTGCAATGCTATAGATTTGAATTTTGAGATCAATTGGGAGCGAAGGGCCAACTAAGCTTTGCTATGATTCTTACCCTCTTTCAATATTTTGAACTTTCAAGTAGAATCTTACATGATTTTTTTCATAATTTCTTGAGTAAATGCAATAGTTTCTGCCCGGTTGATTGTCCCGCTACTTTTTTTTTTTTTTTAAAGCAGTCATGTATTTTGTAAAATGTTAATGTTAGTCTTAATTAGATTTTTTTTTTTCTTGTCGCTTTATTTTCCTTTTTTATTACTAAATTTCGGAGGGAAAGCGGCAGGAAGAAGTCGGGACTCGTGTTCAAATATGGTTCGCGGCGAGCTTCCCTTCCCGATTCTTTAAGCAATAATAAATGACCAAAGACACCGCGAGGCGCGAGCGTCTCACGCAACGGTCGGAATCGGCAGCCCACCGACTTTCCTGTATTAAACTGTGAACAGATCACAGCCGTCCAATCACGACCTTTTCTTAATTATCGGACGGTCAATCCGAAGTCGGTGGATCCTTCCCTATAAATAGCGGTCCTCTCCCCCTCTTCCTCGTCTTCTTTACGCGTCTCTGGTTCTGCTCGCGTTCGCCTCTTTTCTTCTCTCTCGCCATGGCGTCTGGCGATACCGTCGGCTTCCCGATTGAGAGAGTTCTCCGTCGGCCCTTCTCCCTTTTTGTTTTCCGTTTCTCGATTGATTGATTGTTGATGGGGTTCCAATTGCTATCTCTCGGTCTTGATTTTGTGGAAGCATCATCTGTTGCGCCGAGATTCTCGAGGGTTTCGCTTGCCCTACCATCTCTGTCGGCGTCTGGCGGTACCGTCGTCTTCCAGAGAGGAGGAACCAGAAAACACGCAGGTTCGCGAAATCGCACGCGATGGTCCCGATTTGACTGTTGATGGGGGATCGATTGCTTTCTCGGTCTGATTTTGTGAAGCATCATCTGGTTGCGGAGAACTCAATGTTGCAGAGATTTTTTAGGGTTAGGCTCGGCCAACCTTGCCTATCGGTTGTCGGATTTCTTTGGTTTACGCCTCGTCCCTTTGATCGCTTAGCGATTCATTGACCGATCGATTGATCTTTGCATTATGCGTCGTTGTTTTGACCAGTTCATTCTGGATTCTTGTTGTTCGGTGGATGGGCAGCGCGCGGCTTCTTTCCTTCCTCTTGGATCATATCTCTTGAGGATGCCGTGATGCCGTAATGGGAGTGTTTGGTTTAGCTTCTCCTTTGACCCTTTCTTAATACAATGACTGATCGATCCTTCTGTATAATTGTTTCACGAGCTGCTTCTGGATTTTGTTATTTGGTGAATCCGCAGCGGCTCCTTTCCCATTGGAGCGAAATTGTTTGTCTGAGGATGTAAAGGACGATGAATGCTGCGATGACATCGGTCAGCTTGTTTCATAAAACACGGATGTTTGGGCTTTTTGGAAGAGCGATGATCCTTTTGCTGCTTCTTTTTTCTTGGTTGAGATGATGAAAGTAGTCATTCAGGCGATAGGCTGAAATTTGATGGTCTTGATTGGAACTTGTTCTTCGGTATCTTTTATCTTTTGGGGGTTGATTATCATCTAGTCCTGATCCTCTCACAGGTCGGAGTTTTGCTAGACTTGACAAGTGGTGATCTGTCGGAGCTGATGATTGTCTGAAATTGGATAAGCTCCATCATCTCTCGAGAGGCAGTTATCAGTTTGAATAAAAATTTGTTCCCCAATCCCATAATTTTCCGATTAATGCGAAACCCGATTCTCATCATTCCTTCAGAGGTCAGTGACTAGTCGATCTATGACCTGTGATGGTTCTTTCTTTGCAAGGTGTATGCGCCACAACAGATAATTATCCAGTCTGGATCCGCGTGCCAGTGTCTCCTCCCTAGAAATAGTCCCTCCCTCATGTCCTCATCCTTCAGTCTCATCAGGAAACATCGTTATGGGAAGTGTTTGGTTTAGCTCCTCCTCTGATCCTTTAAAGAACCCACTTTCTGTACAATTGTTTTATGGTCTGCTTCTAGATTTTGTAATTATGGTGAATTTGCAGTGGTTTCTTCCCCTCCGAGTGAACTATTTTTCTGAGGATGGCAAGAACGAATGAATACCATGACATCGGTCAGTTTGTTTCATAAAACTAGATGTTGGGCTTTTTGGAGAATGATGATCCTTTTGCTGTCGCTTTTTAGTTGAGATGATCAACTAGTAGTCTTTCAGGCAATAGGCTGAAATTTGCTGGTCTTGATTGGAACTTGTTCTTCGTTTTTTTTTTTTTAAACTTTGGGGGTTGATTATTGTCTGGCCCAGATCCTCTCACAGGTCGGAGTTTTGCTAGACTTGACAAGTGGTGATCTGCTGCGAGCTGATGATTGTCTGAAATTGGATAAGCTCTATTGTCTCTTGAGGCAGTTATTGGTTTGAATGGAAATTTGTTCTCCAATCCCCTAATTTTCAGATTAATGCAAAACCCAATTCTCGTTCCTCCAGAGGTCAGCATTTGGTTGACGTATGATCTGTGATGGTTCTTTCTTTGCAAGGTGTACGCGCCACAACAGATCATTATCCAATCCGGATCTGCTCGCTGGTGTCTCCTCCCTAGAAATAGCCCCTCCCTCATGTCCTCATCCTTCAGTCTCATTGGGAAACATCATTATGGGAAGTGTTTGGTTTAGCTCCTCCTCTGATTCTTTAAAGAACCCACTTTCTGTACAATTGTTTTATGATCTGCTTCTAGATTCTGGTATTTGGTGAATTTGCAGTGGTTTGTTTCCCCCTCGGAGTGAACTATTTTTCTGACGATGGCAAGAACGAATGAATACCATGACACCGGTCAGTTTGTTTCGTAAAACTAGATGTTGGGCTTTTTGGAGGACTGATGATCTTTTTGCTCTCTTTTCAGTTGAGATGATGAACCAGTAGTCTTTCAGGCAATAGGCCGAAATTTGCTGATCTTGATTGGAACTTGTTCTTTGGTTATTTTTTAACTTTGGGGGTTGATTATCATCTATCCTGGATCCTCTCACAGGTCAGAGTTTTGCTAGACTTGGCAAGTGGTGATCTGCTGCAAGCTGATGATTGTCTGAAATTGGATAAGCTCTATCATCTCTCAAGGCAATTATCGGTTTGAATGGAAATTTGTTCTCCAATCCCCTAATTTTCCGATTAATGCAAAACCCAATCCTTGTTCCTCCAGAGGTCAGCGTTTGGTTGATGTATGATCTGTGATGGTTCTTTCTTTGCAAGGTGTACGCGCCACAACAGATCATTATCCAATCCGAATCTGCTTGCTGGTGTCTCCTTCCTAGAAATTGTCCCTTTCTCATGTCCTCATCCTTCAGGCTCATCGTGCGTCTATGATTGTGCATGCATTCCTCACTGAGCCGATGCCCTTTCTGAACTACTCTTCAGAGGAGACATCATTCCCGAAAATGCGTTCCTGACCTTTCTTTTTTTCTTTATATTTCTTGATTGATTATAAAATCAGTCTGATTTTGTTATTGCTATGTTATTTTCCGAAGGTTACACCTGGCCTTTCTAGGACTTTGGCATGTTGTGGGCATTGTTAGGGTCTGCGCTCCTCTGATTGTTGATTGATTCATCATCGATTGATCTTTACAAGTTCAATTGTATTATGAGCTCATTATGGTATTCACTATCCTGCGGAATTGGCAGTGGCTTCTTTCTTCTTGGAGCGATCATTTTCTCTGAGGATGATGTCCGAGTGGACAATGAATACGATGCAACTGGTCAGTTGGTTACATAGAATGCCACATTTGGGCTTTTGGGGAGGACTAATGATCAATCTTACACTGTTTGAGGTTGAGCTGATGATCTAGAAGTACGACAAATGATCGACATTGAAATTTTGACAACCTTCTAGGCTTCTTTTACTGGTCCAAAGTATTACTGGATTTTGACAGCTGGTGATCTATTGCGTTTTCTGGGGGGCTGAGTTGATAGTTGTTCGAAATTTAATGAGCTGTTGCTGCTCGGATTTTAGGCAGTTATTGGTTTGAATGGAACTTGTCTTTTACTACTTCTATTTTCGAGTTAACCCGAAAGATCAGACTTCGCAGATGAAAGTTCGGTCGAGGCAATATTATAACTGGCCAAGATTGATATGGAGTGTCTGGGATAATTGATGTTCTTTCTTGCTCATACACATCAATCCCTAATCTATTTTCCACTTCTGTTATCTTCTAGTGAAGGTGGAACGATCAGATGTTCTCTTTCTTTCGCAGGTCAGAGTTTGGTCGAGCCTATGGTTTACCTCATCAATTTTGATATGGAGTATCTGCAATCGGTAACGGTTCATTCTCGTTGCATAAGCATTAATCCATAGAACAAGTTCTACTTTCAGAGTTCTTTCTTGTCTGGAAAGGTCTGCACATGTTCTAGCTCATTTCTCTCCCCATTCTTCTGTAGGACTCCTGATTGCGCACTTTCAGCTGCATACCATACGACTTGATGCTTCTGGCTCTCATTTTCCAGAGTTATTTTCTCTTATTAACAAAAATTTTAGTGTGGGTGAATAAAAATGAAATTTTGAAGTTCCCTTGTCATTGATCAACAGCTCTCTGCTACCTTTCACCAGCTTTAAGATAATGGTGAATTCAATTTGGTGAGATGGTTGTTGAGACTGAGGTTTTATCCAACTCTGATCACCGTCAGTAAGTTGGTCAATGTGGAGACAAATTGCTTTTTATGTGGACATGGTATCTTTTTGGTTTTTAATAGCCGTGGAATTTGATTTAGATGGAGAAGATGTGCTAATTGCAGGAGTCTTTCGATTATTTCATAGTTATTCTAAGTATATTACTTGCCTTGTGGTTGGATAGCATTTGGTGCACTCCCTTGCTGGTAATTTCACTTGAAACGACTGTTTGGTCACAGATGGATGAGGTCCTTGCCTTCTCGGGGAATTGCTTCAAGTCAGATATGAGTTTTTGGTCTAACTCTTTTCTTTGTTATTCAGTTGTTATTGCCTTGATTCGCTTATAATGTATATAAGTTTTTCACCCGATGGAGATTCTTCATAAACCTGTCTTTACGCGCCACAACAGATCACTATCCTGTATCCAATCCAGATTCGCATCTTATAAGTTTGAAGGCTAGTGTCTCCTTCCTAGAAATAGTCCCTCTCGTGTGTCCTCATCCTTCAGTTTTATCTTGCGTTGTGTTCCCCTCTCAATCGACAGCCTCTGTGAAGTTCAAATGAGACATTGTTCCCAAATGCACTCTTGATCCTCTGCTTTTCTTGTTTCTTTGATTGATTGTTAAATTGGTCTGATTCTGTTTATGCTATCTTTTTTTCCGAAGGTTACACCTGGCCTCTCTGGGACTTTGCAATGGTGTGGGCGTTGTTAGGGTTTGCGCTCTTCTGATCGTTGATTGATTCATCATTGATTGATCATTCCATTGTATTATGAGCTGATTCTGGTAAATACTAATTCCGTGAATTGGCAGTGGCTTATTTCTTCCTGGAGTGATCATTTTTTTTTTTCTGAGGATAATTAATACAATGCAACTGGTCAGTTGGTTACCTAGAATATGACATTTGGGCTTTTTAGATAAATTTTATATTATTACAAAATGTGTTTTTTTACTAAAAAATTATTCTAAATAATAAAAATAGAAAAATATTATTTGTCAATAGAAATTGTTTTCTGGATGAAAAGCGTTACTAATTGGATCCTTAAAATTCGCGTATATATAAGTGGAGGGAGAATATTTATTAGACTACATATTGGCCCTTTTTATCTATCAAACTGTTTTCGAAATTTTTGGCATGAAAAAAAATGAAAAATATGGGCCGTCTAGAAAATACAGCCTGCATTATAATGCCATGGATCCGAATTTTGAGATCAAGAAGGAAGGACACGATCACACCAACTAAGGACACGTGTTCAAAGAAGATCCGTGCCGAGCAAGCAAGCAACGGTCGGAATCGGCGGCCCATCCTGAATTAAAACGTCAACAGATCGCAGCCGTCCAATCACGACCCTTGCTTCGGATGTATTTATCATCGACGGTTAAATCCGAAGTCGGTGTATCCTTCCCTATAAATAACGGTCCTCTCCCCCTCTTCCTCGTCTTCATTACGCGTTTCTGGTTCTGCTCGCGTTCACCTCTTTTCTTCTCTCTCGCCATGGCGTCTGGCGATCTCGTCGTCTTCCCGATTGAGCGTTCTCAGTCCTACTTCGTTTTCCGTTTTCTTGATTGATTGATTGTTGATGGGGTTCCGATCGATATCTCTCGGTCTTGATTTTGTGGAAGCATCATCCGGCTGCAGAGATCCCACCCCTGTTGCGCGGAGATTCTCGAGGGTTTCGCTTGGCCTACGGGTCATCCCTGTTGGTTATGGGAATCATCCGGTTTACGCCTCGTTCTTTGATCGGTTAGTGATTCATCGGCCGATCGATCGATTTTTCCGTTATTCGGTGAATTGGCGGTGTGGCTTCTTTCCTCTTGGATCGTATCTCTTTCGTCTTTGTGAGGATGCTGCTGCGGGAAGTGTTTGGTTTAGCGCTCCTCCTCTGACCCTTTATTGAATGACCAATCGATCTTTCCGTATGATTGTTTTACGAGCTGCTTCTGCATTTTGTTATTTGGTATTCGCAGTTGGCTTTTTTCCCTCAGAGCGGAACTGCTTGTCTGGGGATGATGAGTACCATGACATTGGTCGGTTTGTTTCCTAAAACACGGGTGTTTGGGCTTTTTGGAAGACCGATGATCCTTTTGCTGTCTGTTTTTCAGTTGAGACGATGAACTATAGTAGTCTTTGACCACATCTTAGACCGGGTGATGGACTGAAATTTACTGGTTTTGATGGGAATTTTTTCTTCAGTTTTTTGATCTCGGGGAGTTTGGAGCTTGCCAGACTCGACAAGTGGTGATCTGCCGCGAGCTGATGATTGTCTGAAATTGCTTAAGTTCTATGGTTTCAGTTTGAATGAAATTTGTTCCCCGGTCCCATAATCTTCCAATTAATGCGTAAACCGATTCTCATTGCTTTGGAGTGGTTAATGTATGATCTGTGATGGTTCTTTCTTTGCAAGGTGTATGGGCCCCAACTGATCACTATTCAATCCAGATCCGCTTCGCCATAATTTTATTGAATTTTGAAGGCCAGTGTCTCCTTCCTAGAAATGGTCCCTCCCTCATGTCCTCATCCTTTAGTCTCATTGGGAGACATCGTTATGGGAAGTGGTTGGTTTAGCTCCTCCTCTGATCTTTTATCGAACCCACTTTCTGTACGATTGTTTTAAGAGCTGCTTCTAGATTCTGTTTTTTTTTCTTTTTTTTTTTTTTTTAATTTGCAGTGATTTCTTTCTCCCTTGGAGTGAACTATTTTTTGAGGATGGCAAGGACAATGAATACCATGACACCGGTCAGTTTGTTTCATTAAATTAGATGTTGGGGCTTTTTGGAGGACTGAGGTCAGTGAATACCATGACACCGGTCAGTTTGTTTCATTAAATTAGATGTTGGGGCTTTTTGGAGGACTGATGATTTTTTTGCTGTCCCTTTTTGGTTGAGATGATGAACTAGTAGTCGTTTAGGTCACTTTGGAGTTTTGCTAGACTTGACAAGTGGTGATCTGCCGCCAATGATTGTCTGAAATTGGATAAGCTCTATTGTCTTTCGAAAACGCGTTCCTGCCCTTTCTTTTGTTCTTTTTATTTCTTGATTGGTTTTAAAATTGGTCTGATTTTGTTAACACTGTTATTTCCTGAAGGTTACACCTGGCCTTTCTGGGACTCTGCCATGTTGTGGGCATCATTAGGGTCTGTGCTCCTCTGATCATTGATTGATTTATTATCAATTGATCTTTCCAAGTTCAATTGTATTATGAGCTCATTCTGGTATTCACTATTCCCCGAATTGGCAGTGGCTTCTTTCTTCTTGGAGCAACTATTTTCTCTGAGGATAATACGATGCAATTGGTCAGTTGGCTACATAGAATGTGACATTTGCGCTTTTGAAGGACTAATGATCGATTTTACACTTTTTGTGGTTGAGCTGATGATCTAGAAGTACAACAAATGATGGATTGAAATTTTGACAACCTTCTAGGCTTCTTTTACCGGTTCAAAGTATTTCTAGATTTTGACAGCTGGTGATCTATTGCGTTTTCTGGAGGGCTAAGTTGATAATTGTTTCAAATTTAATGAGCTGTTGCTTCTTGGTTTTTAGGCAGTTATTGGTTTGAATGGAACTTGTCCTTTACTACTGTTATTTTCTAGTTAAACCCGAAGGATCAGACTTCACAGATCAGAGAGTTCGATCGAGGCAATACTATACCTGGCCAAGTTTGATATGGGGTGTCTGGGATCAGTGATGTTCTTTCTTGCTGCATACACATCAATACCTAATTTGTCTTCCACTTCTGTTATCTTCTAGTTAAGTTGGAACGATCAGATGTTCTCTTTCTTTCGCAGGTCAAAGTTTGGTCGAGGCAATATTTACCTCGTCAGTTTTGTTATAGAGTATCTGCAATCGTCAGTTTTGATATAGAGTATCTGTGATTGGTAATGGTTCATTCTTGCTGCATAAGCATTAATTCATAGGAGTCTGGGAAGGCCCGCACATGTTCTAGCTCGTTTCTCTCCCCATTCTTCTGTAGGACCCCTGATTGCACTTTCAGCTGTGTACCCTACGACTTGATGCTTCTGGCTCTCATTTTCCAGAGTTATTTTCTCTTATTGACGAAAATTTTAGTGTGGGTGAATAAAACTGAAATTTTGAAGTTCCCTTGCCATTGATCAACAGCTTTCTGCTACCTTTCACCAGCTTTAAGATAATGGTGAATTCAATTTGGTGAGATGGTTGTTGAGACTGAGGTTTTATCCAACTCTGATCACAATCCACCGTCGGTAAGTTGGTCAATGTGGAGACAAATTGCTTTTCATATGGACATGGTATCTTTTTGGTTTTTAATAGCCGTGGAATTTGATTTAGATGGAGAAGATGTGCTAATTGCAGGAGTCTTTCGATTATTTCATAGTTATTCTAAGTATATTACTCACCTTGTCGTTGGATAGCATTTGGTGCACTCCCTTGCTGGTAATTTCACTTGAAATGACTGGTTGGTCACAGATGGATGATGTTCTTGCCTTCTCGGGGAATTGCTTCAGTCAGATATGAGTTTGTGGTCTAACTCTTTTCTTTGTTATTCAGTTGTTCTCGCCTTGATTTGCTTATAATGTATATAAGTTTTTCACCTGATGGAGATTCTTCATAAAACTTGTTTTTACACGCCACAACAGATCACTATCCAGTATCCAATCCAGATCCGCATCTTATAAGTTTGAAGGCCGGTGTCTCCTTCCTAAAAATAGTCCCTCCTGTGTGTCCTCATCCTTCAGTTTCATCTTGCGTTGTGTTCCCCTCTCAGTCAAGAGCCTCAGCGAAGTCCAGATGAGACATTGTACCCAAAATGCGCTCTTGATCCTCTGCTTTTCTTTTTTTCTTTTGATTGATTGTTAAATCGGTCTGATTCTGTTTATGCTATGTTATTTTCCGAAGGTTACACCTGACCTTTCTGGCACTCTGCCATGTTGTGGGCAGTGTTAGGGTTTGCGTTCTTCTGATCGTTGATTGATTCATCATTGATTAATGTTTCCATTGTATTATGAGCTGTTTCTGGTAAATGCTAATTCCATGAATTGGCAGTGGCTTCTTTCTTCTTGGAGAGATCATTTTTTCTGAGGATGTTGTCTGACGACGGTGAATATGATGAATACAATGCAACTGGTCAGTTGGTTGCCTAGAATACAACATTTGGGCTTTCTAGAGGACTTGCACTGTTTGGTTGAGCTGATGATCTATAAAAGCCTTTTTCTTCAGGACAAACAGTGGACTGAAATTTTGACAACCTTCTAGGCTTGTTTTACAGTATGAAAGCTTTACTGGATTTGACAGCTGGTGATCTGTTTCGTTTCTTTGGGCTTGAGTTGATAATCGCTTGAAATTGGATGAGCTCCTGGTTTTCGGATTGTGGGCAGTTATTGGTTTGAATGAAACCTTCTCTTTTACTTCTGTTATTTCTTAGTTAATCCGAAAGATCAGATCTAGTTCTCTTCCCTTCGCAGATCAGAGTTTGGTCAAGGCAATATTTCATGTGGTCAAGTTCGATATGGAGTGTCTACAATGCAGCATCAATTTCTAATTTGTTGTCCACTTCTGTTATCTTCTAGTCAAGGTGGTTATCATCTGGTTGAGGTGGAACGATCAGATGTTCTCTTTCCTTTGCAGGTCATAGTTTGGTCAAGGCAATCCTTTACCTCATTAATTTGGAGATGGAGTGTCTGTGACCTGTGATGGCTCTTTCTTGCTGCATAAGAATTAATTCATAGGACAAGCTCTCCTGTCAGAGTTCTTTCTTGTCTGGAAAGGTCCACACCAGTTCTAGATTGTTTCTCTTCATTCTTATAGGTGTGCCACAATCACTAATTGGATCTCTGGTTATTCATTGGAGATATCATTAAGATGTATGCATCCTGCACTTCTTCCCTATCGTGGAAATGGCTACTGGCATTACCTAGTTCGCTTTGCCTTCCTTTGTACATGATTTCTGTGTTTTCTTTTTGTACAGATCAAGTGGTCATTTGGTGTTCTTTCTGTGCAAGAGATTGTTTGAGTTTGATTCAGTCAATGACCATATATATGTCTAAAAAATTGTAGGTTTTCTTTGGTTATTGGAACTGTGAAGGCTTTTTGCTGACAGAATTGGTTTTACTTCAGGGCATATTAGGAGTATCTTATTTTCAAATGATGTATTTCAAATAACTATCTGGATTGGCATTCTTAATCTTTCTTATTTTAAATCTATTTCTTAACGGATGATGATAGCTGATACCAGCTGTTCTTTGTTTTTTTAGAGCCTACTTTCTCTTCGGGATTGGATTGGAAACTTTTGATTTGTATGTCTTGGAGGAGTGGTGATGTATTATGCAGTTTTTGTTTGCTCAAGTTCTGAAGTTGTCTCTGAGATTTTGAAGATTTCTAGGCATTTTGTAGTTTTGATATAAGTTTGTCTTCAGTTGATTCTCTTCGGGGAGCGGTGAGGGAGTTCTCTCTACAGGTTGAAGTTTTGCCAGGTTTGAGAAGTGGTGATTTATTGTGTTCTTCTGTAGGGCTGAGTTGATGATTGTTTGAAATTGGACAAACAGCTGCTTTGTGGATTCTAGACAGTTATTAGTCCGAATCAAGTTTGTTTTCCACTTCTGCTTTTTTCCGTTTATTGTGAGATGATTAGGCCTACCTCTCTTTCGTTCGATTGTAAGCCTCTTCTGTTCGATGTGGGCTGTCTTTAATCTGTAATGGTTCTTTCTACATTTCATTTAACAAGCTCTTCTTTATTTGAGCTTCTCTTGCCTTTTGTTGTTTTTGGAAAATGAATAGTCATTCACTATCTTCCATTGTAGGGATTGTTTATGAGTCTGGAAATCTTGAGATCCTCAAAGTACTGGCTTGTTTCTATCCTTGCAATGCATGCTGCAATAACTAGTAGCTGGTAAATCATGGAGATATTGCAAGTGTAATTTATTCGTCTCGCCTTTTTTATTTTGCGAATGCTAGCTTCACACAATCTATATGATTGATGTGTTTTCTTTTGATACAGAATTTTTGGGGGAACTTTTCATATACCAGGTGATTTCTATGCTTTAAGTGGTTGTTGACGAGTGGTCAAGGACATCCTTAGTGTTTATGCTCCTTTGATCATCAATTGATGGATTGATCAATCCTTCTGTTGTTTTAGAGCTGTTTCTGGATTTATAATCTAGTGCATTGGCTGTAGCTTCTTTTCTCACAGAGCGATCTCTTTGATTGAGGAGGTTGTCTCAGGAATGGGTACATATGATGAGGTTGGTCAATTATTACATAGAATGACTGAGCTTTTCCCAAGTTCGATAATCTATTCACATCTATCTTTGGTTGGGTTGGTGTATGGGCAGTCTCCTTGATCATCTTCAGGACTGGGTGAAGAAGTGAAATTTCGATGAACTCCTGCTGTTCCTCAGTTGATTCCCTTGGAGTGGAAATATGATAATTGTCTTTGTTCCTATTCCTTTATAGGTTGGAGTTTTGCCAGATTTTATAAGTGATGATCTATCGCCTTTTCTGTGCGGCTGAGTTGATGCATTGTGGAGTCCGGCTTTTTTAAAATTGGATAAGCTCCCCCTTCTTGGATTTTGGTTCTTTTGATGTGCTCACTCACTCTATATGTGTCTATGGATCAATCCCTAATCAATTGATATTTTGTCCATGCTTTTATGATAGGGTGTGCAAGAGCTACCTTGACTTATGCTTAGGGGGTTTGAAGTTCGACATAAGATCTCTTAATTGTCATTGGATGGCCTCTCTTTTGGACATAGCTGCAAAAGGAGAGTACTTGCAATAAGATATCTGTATGGTTTGCTTAGCCAACATCTTCCACTGCTGTAATACTTTCTTCTGATACAGTGATTGTTGGGGACATTTTACAAATGAGGTTTTTTGTAGGTTGAGATGGGTGGCTTTTAGTTTGTAGTGCCACCTTGAGGGCCTAATTTCTGAATATTTTAGGTTCTCGTTGATCCATGGGGACTATCAAGACTTTTCTGTTGGACCTAAGTTATACTTCATTGCAAACTGTTAGCATCTCATTCTGAAAACATGAACTGGTACTGTGCTGTTTTAATAACATACACCACGTGGGTTCCTTTCAAAACCAGTAGGTCTCTTTCTTCTCGTGTTTCATGATTGTCATAAGTGATCAGGCCTCACATGGGGATGTTGACAGGACAGCCATGTAGACATAACTCCCTTGGCATTACTTGCACCCTGACTGGTCCTCTCCTTTCTGCTGATTCTCTTGTTTCTTATCCATCACAAAGCTGTGTTGTGGCTGTACACTGTCAGCAGACATGACTAGTCTGGCTTGGAGGAGCAGACACTTGGTGCTTGGTTGGCATGTTTGTTGAATTTTGTAGTTAATTTTAATGGGTGAAACTGAAGAGGTGGATGACAATCCTGCATAAGCTATGTTTTGAGGTTTTAACATACCTGGTGACCATGGAGTTCTTCTGATATCTTATGATACCCTAATGTACGACGGGTGAACTTCTACTTCTTATATATGATCTTAAATTTAATCAAGAACAGATGCTGGTGAGGATGGAGCTCTTCTGATATCTTATGATATCCTAATGTACAACGGGTGAACTTCTACTTCTTATATATGATCTAAATTTAATCAACAACAGATGTTGAAGCTTTTTAGGGTTATGAATTTATAGATGTCCAATTGCAGCGTGAACCTTTGCCATTGATGATCTTTCGACCAGATACTCTAATTCATGGTTCTACCAAATCTCTTTCTCATCACAAGGGTTGTTCAAGTCATCTTCCTTGTAATTGGAGATACTAAATGGTCACCTTATGATCAGGGTTTCATTTGCTTTGGTATTTCGTTTGGAGGCATGAATTTTGAAGCATCTGGCTTGGTCTATTTCCAGAACAATTTTGGCGAAGGCTCTGATTTTTTACAGAAAGGTTTATCAAAGTTATTAAGGTTCAAGCCTCCATCTGATCACATCAACTAATTTTGCGGCTTCTAATGCTATATGGATTATTCAGTCGTCGACAGGTGCTTGTTCCAGTTTAGAGCGATCCCAGTAAGGACCATGTGAGGATGCTAATTGATCAAAATTGTTAGAGAATTCTAGTTCTTGAGTTGGGGAAGGCAGGAGGTTATTATTGTTTAGTTGAGATACTGAATTATTGTTTTTCTTTGTGGATTGGAGTGATGAGCAATGTGTGGATCTTCATATAGGGATTGTCTGATTTTTGTATTCTCAAGGATTAGAGGAGATGCAACGGACATCTAGATCTCTTCCTGTTGTAGGTTGGAGTCCTTTCGCAACTCATGCTGTTGACCTGTTTTGTGTTGTAGGATATGGACCCATTTTAACTATTAGGGGAATCGATTGACTTAGCAAGCTTTTGCTTTTTGCTTCTCCTGGGGTACTTTCAGTATAAATGGTTGATTTTGGGTGCCAGTTCAAGTTTCTTTCTTCTATGATATCATGCTTCTATCTTCGTCTGCGAACTTCACTGGATAAAATAACAATTACTACAATTGAGTCTTGTGTCCAAGGGTAAGTCTAATCGGGGCTTCTACTTTTTGCTTCTCCTTGGGGTATTTTTCGTATAAATGGTTAATTTTGGGTACCAGTTCAATCTCTTCGATGATGTCGTCCTCTCATCTTTGAGTCCTGTTTCAAGGCTAAGTCTACTTGTTGCTTTGCTTGGTGGTTTGGCGGCACACGTCAATGGCAGTTTGACTTATCAGATTCTTCTACCTAACTCTTGTGAGATAATTGCAGATATCCGCTAACATCATGGCCAGTTTATTCCTTGATACTTTCAATTTGTTTGGTACAGTCTATAGAAGCTCTCTCTTCGGCATTCTCTCTATATTAAAGTTCAAGTTGATATAAATTTGCCTGGCAAATTAGTTTTATATTGCTTGTGTATTGAAATCGAAAGTTACTTGGCCACGAGCTCGCATGATCCTTCTACATGGGTTTACCCCTCATCCTCTTTGAAACTCTTATTCTATTATTTTCGTTTTCTGAAGATGTTGGCTCTAGTTTGTACTTAAAAAACTATATCTGCAAGGATGCTCCGGAATATGCTCGTGTGTAAGCGTGGGTGGATGGTTTGGATGTTTTTTGCCAACTTTTATAACCTCGCTCTGTGAATGAGATGGTGCACTTGGACATGTTGCATTCAGGTAGGGTTCATGTGTTGTATGAGCTAATACCTGGTGTTGAACTGGAGAGGAAAGACTCACTGTTTTGAAGACTCGCATAGAAATTGAGCCTTCCTGCAGCATATGTGGAGCTTGTAAAATTCTGCTTGTATTTTTGGACTTATCAATATATTTCTGTCTATCGGCAATTGCTCGTTTTTTAGAGCAAATTGTGCAACTATTATCGTAGCACAAGTAAGACAGTTGTGGTTGGCAGATAATCAAAGCATGGATTGTGCAGATAGCACCTGTTATCATTTTGGTAAGGGTGTGATGTGCTAACTTTTGGAAGTGATGTCCTTGGCCCATACTCTGTATTTCATCGAGACTTCAAATTCTTGACATTTTCCAAACGAGAGGCGGGGATTGTGTTCCCAGTCAGGTTTCCTAATTGGGGATATTGAGTGTTTCGCCGACCAGTAATAATGGGCAATTATGGACTTAGGTAAAGTGGCAAGTCGAAGTTTGTTGGTCTCTTATTATTTTAACCACAATTTATTTAAGAACGAAAAATTATTCGAAGCCAGCCCCGATTTCTAAAACCAGGGTCATGCTGCGACCATAGCAACTCTCAGGAGGTCAAAGACGACCCGTTATCTCAAGCGAAGGTTGGAATAGGCAGCCCACTGCCTTTCCTTGACTAAATCGTCTAACAGATTTATTATTTTCACGATTCACGACTCTGCTTCGATTTATTATTTCCACCGTCCCTTCCCAAGTCGGTGGATACTTCTCTATAAATAACCGTCCTTTCCCCTCTCCTCATTATATTTTTTTAGAGAGTTGGTTCTGCTCGCGTTCCCCTCTCCTCTCTCTCACCTTCTTCAGAGAGAAGTAGCAATCCCTCTAAATCGACCATTCCTTCCCTCTCGTTTCCGTTTCTCGGTTGATTGTCTCTGGGTCTAAGCGTCTGCTTGCAGAAGCCTCACCGTTGTGGAGATTCTTGAGGGTTTGATTTGGCCTACGATGCTCATGGTTATTGGAATTATCTTGTTTACGCTCAGTGATTGATCGACCCATCTGTCTTTGCGTTATTGCTTGACCAGCTTATTTTGGATCATACCTCTTTCGTCTGAGGATGTCCTGGGAAGTGTTTGGTTTAGCTCCTCCTTTGACCCTTTATTGATACATTGACGGATTGATCTTTCCCTCCAATTGTTTTACGAGCTGCTTCTGGATCTTGTTATTTGGTGAATTGGTAGTGGCTTCTTTCCGGTCAGAGCAAAACGGCTTGTCTGAGGATGTCAAGGACAATGAATGCTATGATGCATTGGTCAGTTTGTTTCATGAAAACTCAGATGTTGGGGCTTTTTGGAAGACTGATGATCCTTTTGCAATCTCTTTTTGGTTGAGATAATGAACTAGTAGTCTTGATTAGAATTTGTTCTTCGGTTTTCTCATCTTCGGGGGGTTGATTATCATCTAGTCCTGATCCTCTCACAGGTTGGAGTTTTGCTAGACATGACAAGTGATCTGCCGCGAGCTGATGATTGTCTGAAATTGGATAAGCTCTATAGTCTCTCAAGGTAGTTATTGGTTTGAGTGAAATTGGTTCTCCAGTGCCGTAATTTTCTGATTGATGGGAAATCCAATTCTCATATCTTCAGAGGAGAGTGTTCAGTCTGATGTTGGGTTGGTGGACCAGGAGTGCTGGGTGATGAACACGTTTCTTTTTTAAAATTTATTCTTAAATCATCTTTGGGTAGTGGCAAGAATTGAGATGCTAATTGTCTAGTTCTAATTGCATTAGGTCAAAGGTTTGCTGAATTTGAGAAGTGCTGATCCATTGCCTTTTCTGCAAGGCTGGGAGGATGAATTGTGGAAACAGGGTTTTGTTAGCTCTCATTTGGATTCTGGACTAGGAGTACTGGGCGATGAACACTTATGTTTCTTTTTTAAAATTTATTCTTTATTTAATCATCTTTGGGCAGTGGCAAGAATCTAGATGATAATCATCTAGTTCTAAGTGCATTAGGTCAAAGGTTTGCCGTATTTGAGAAGTGCTGATCCATTGCCTTTTCTGCTAGGCTGAGAGGAAGAATTGTGGAGACGGGATTTTGTTAGCTCTCATTTGGATTGTGGACAGTAAATTGTTCCAATATTATTCTTTAGTTCCTTTTTTTTTTTCAAGCAAGAGGATCACCATCCTTCACCTCTAACTTCACTATGGTGTGTTTTTTTTATCTATGATGGTGCTTTGTAGTTGTGTATTAGACGAATGGTTTGATTGGACAAGATCCTTAACTATTTGGCACTTTTTACCTGGAAAGCTTGAGGTCCACATTAGTTTTGGCTTGCTTCTCTTCATTCTTATCTTATATGTGAACTGCAATCGCTAATTGGATTGCTTTTGGAAAGCATGTAAATAGTTTATGCGTCATGGTGCTCTTATAGTAGACTCTTGATAAATCTGAATTTGATTGGCACTTATGACTTTCGATTTGTTAACTGATTTTGTAAGATGATAGTTGATACCAGTTGTTCTTTGGCAGATCCGAGCCTACTTTCTCTTCGGATTTGGATGGAAAACTTCGATTTGTATGTCTTATCTTTTTCTTTGATGGAACTATCCTACATGTTATTTATCACAAGCTTTTTCCTTTTCAAGATACTTTGTTGCACATTCATTTGGAAAAAGGTTTCAAAAATGTTTCTTGCATATGCATTTGCTTGGACTTGGCGTGTATGTCTGCTTGAATTTTGGGTGAATAGATGTTAAATCTGGTTTATTTGAACAATTTTTTGTGAGGTTTCTTTTGTGTTTATATTTGATGAGACTGATGGTGTCTGGATGGTAATTCCTATGCTGAGATGTTAATTTGGTGACACCTATTGTCCCTTTTTTCTCTATGTTATTTGAACTTGCAGGATAGGTTTTATTCCAAAAATAGTTGCTTTTCACACTATTTTTTGCAGTAACATTTACCTTTTGCCAAAATTTTACCAAATGTATAGTATGTGATGTTTTCACTTATAAAACGATGTTGTGGGATGGTTTATTTTATAGATTGTGGGATGGTTTATTTTATAGATTGATCTTTCTATTAAATTGTTTATCAAGATGATTATGGATTTCGGTGGATTGGCAGTCGCATCTTTCCTCTTGGGGTGATCTCTTCATCTGGGCGACTAAGGATGATAAATACATAGAAGCTGGTCAGTTTACATAGAATAAGGTGCTTGGACTTCTTGGAGGAGTGGTGATCTATAATGCAGTCTTTGTTTGCTTGAGTTCTGAAGTAGTCTCTGATCACATCTGAAGGACAGGTGATGGACTGAAATTTTGAAGTTTTGATTTAAGTTTGTCTTCAGTTGATAGGACAGCTGTCTAGACATGACTTGCCTTGGCATTGCTTGCCATCTGACCGGTTCTCTCGTTTCTGCTGATTCTCTTATTTTGCTTCCACTACAAAGCCATGTTGTTACGTGTAAGCTGTCCACAGACATGACTGGTCAGGCTGGGAGGATCAGACTAGGTGCTTGGTTGGCATGTCTGTCAAATGTTTTAGTTATTTCTAGATTGGTGAAACTGAAGCGACAGATGATGATCCCTCAGCAGTAAGCTTTGGTTTACATATCTGCTGAGCATGGACTTCAGTCTATATGCTACCCTAATGTGCAACGGGCAAACTTCTACTTTGCAATATAATCTAATTTAATCAAAGCATGGCTGTTGAAGCTCTATGAATTTATAGATCTCCGCTTGCAGTGTGATCCTTTGCTAATGATGATCTGTCCTCCAGATATTCTAATTCATGGTTCTATCACTGTATCTCTTTCTCATCGGCTCTACAAGGGTTGTTTGGAGTCATCTTCCTTCTAGTTGGAGATATTAAATGGTTGCCTTATGATCGGTTTCATTTGCTCTGGTATTTGCTTTGAAGGCATGAATTTTGAAGGATCTGGCTGGGTCTTTCCAGAAAAATGTTGGCGAAAGCTCTAATTTTATACAGAAAGGTTAACCCTTATTAAGGTTCAAGTCTCCTTCTGATTATATCAACTAATTTTGTGCTTCTATGCAATACGGATTTATTCAGTCATCAACAGGTGCTTGTCCCAGTTTAGAGTGATTTCTTTGCTAAGGATGGTGTGAGAATGCTAATTGATCAGAGCTGTTAGAGAATCCAAGTTCTTGAGTTGGAGAAGGCAGGAGGTTATTATCTAATGCAATGTTTAGTTAAGCTACTGACTACTTGTTTTTCTTAGTGGATTGGGGTAATGGACGATGTCTGGATCTTTCTATAGAGATTGTCTGTAGCTGCATGAATTCTGCGAAGATCTGGTTTATGATATTTTTATTCGAGGATGCGATGAATGTCCAGTTCTCTTCCTGTTGTAGGTTGGAGTCTTTTTGTTGCAAATTAAGCTGAATTTGACCTGGTTTGTGTTGTAGTGTATCAACCCATTTTAACTAACTTTTAGGGGAATGATTTGACTTTGGCAAGCTTTTACTTTTTGCTTCTCATGGGGGTATTGTTGGTGTAAATGGTTTATTTTGGGTGCTGGTTCAAGTCTCTCTCTTCGATGATGTCGTGTTCTCATCTTGGATTGCAAACTTCACTGGATAAATCTAAATTACTACAATTGAGTCTTGTGTCCAAGGCTAAGTCCTGTTGTTGCTTAGCTCAGTCATTTGGGGCTTTTACTTTTTGCTTCTTCTGGATGTATTTTTTGGGGCTTTTACTCTTTGCTTCTTCTGGATGTATTTTTGGTATAAATGGTTTATTTGGGGTAGCAGTTGAATTCTTTCTCTTCGATGATGTCATGCTCTCATCTTTTTCTGTGACCTCCACTGGATAAAACTACAACTGAGCCCTATTTCAACGCTTAGCCTTTACTTGGTCATTTGATGGCACACATTGATGGCAGTGTTTGACTTATCGGATACTTCTGTCTTATTCTCGTGAGATGGGAGACTGATTGCAGATATTCGCTAAAATCACGACAGATTATCCGTTTCTACTTTCAATTGATTTGGTGCATTCCATAAAAGCTCTCTCTGGATTCTCTTTTTGAATATCCAGTTGATGTGAATTTGCCTGGCAAATTACTCTTATACTGCTTGTGTGTTGGAATCGGGAGTTACTTGGCCAGGAGCTCACTTGATCCATCTAGCATGGATTAACCCCTCATTCTCTTTGAAACTAATGTTCTATTATCATCATTTTTCTGAGGAAGCTGGCTCTAGTTTGTTAAACCAGAGACATGCCTTGACCATGGCAATTCAGGACACGTGGTCAAAGATGACTCATCATGGGCGTCCCTCAGCATGCGTCTCAAGTGACGGTCAGAATTAGCAGCCCACCACCTTTCCTTATTTTACCGTCAGCAGATGATACCTGTCCAATCACGACTCTCCTTGGGATTTATTATTATCGATCCAAAGTTGGTGGATCTTTCCCTATAAATAACCGTCCTTTTCCCCTCTCATCCTCATTATATCCTTTGCTCTTGCCACACATTTCTGGTTCTGCTCTTCTGCTTGCATTCCCCTCTTCTCTCTCTCCCCATGGCCTCTTTGTGGACCATCCCTTCTTCTGTTTCCATTTCTTGATTGATTGTTGATGGCATCAATTGCTTTCTCGGTCTGATTTTGTGAAGCATCTGGTTGCAGACCCCCTGTTGCGGAGACTCTGGAGGGTTTCACTTGGCCTACTATGCCTATGGTTATCGAAATTAATTCAGTTTACGCCTCATCCTCAATCGATCTTTCTGTTACCGTTTTAGCAGCTTCTGGATTTTTGTTATTTGGTAAATTGGCAGTGGCTTCTTTCCTCTTGGTCTTTTGTCTGAGGATGTCGTTGTGGGAACTGGGAAGTGTTCAGCTCCTCCTCTTATCTTTTATTGATCCATTGACTGATAGATCTATCCATTTAATCATTTTACGAGCTGCTTCTTTCTCCTTGGAGTGAAACAGTTTGTCTGAGGATGTCAAGGACAATGAATACTGGAACACCAGTCTTGTTTCGTGAAACTAGGTGTTTGGGCTTTTTGGAGGACTGATGATACTTTTGCTGTCTTTTTTTCTGGTTGAGACAATGACCTAGTAGTCTTTGATCACATCTTAGAGCTGGCGATAGACTGATGAAATTTACTGGTTTTGATGGGAATTTGTTCTTCGGCATTTCTTATCTTGGGGAGTTGATTATCGTCTAGTCCTGATTCTCTCACAGGTTGGAGTTTTGCTAGACTTGACAAGTGGTCTTGTGCTGCAAGCTGATAATTATCTGAAATTGGATAAGCTCTATTGTCTCTTGAGGCAGTTATCGGTTTGAATGAAATTTGTTCTCCAGTCTCATAATTTTCCAATTGATGTGAAAACTGACTCTCATTCCTTTGGAGGTCAGTGTTTGGCCAATGTATGATCTGTGATGGTTCTTTCTTTGCAAGGTGTACACGCCACAACAGATCACTATCCAATCCAAATCCGCTTTCTCATATTTTTATTGAAGGTTGAAAGCAGGTGTCTCCTTCCTAGAAACAGTCCCTCCCTCGGGTCCTCATCCTTCAGTCTTATCAGGCATCTATGATTGTGCATGCGTTCCTCACTCAGCTGACCCCTTTGTGAAGTACTCTTCAGAGGAGACATCGTTCCCAAAAGCGCACTTGATCCTTCTTCTTTTCTTTTTGTCTCTTCATTGATTGTTAAATCGGTCTGATTCTGTTTATGCTATGTTTTTTTTCCAAAGGTCAAGCCTCTCCTCCCCGGGACTCTGCCATGTTGTGGGCATCGTTAGGGTTTGTGCTCCTCTGGTCATTGATTGATTCCTCATTGATTGAACCAAGTTCAATTGTATAATGAGCTGTTTCTGGTATTTACTATTCCGTGAATTGGCATGGTTTTTTTCTTCTTGGAGCAATTGTTTTCTCTGAGGATGATGTGCAACTGGTCAGTTGGTCACATAGAATATGACATTTGGGCTTTTCGGAGGACTAATGATCTATTCTTGCACTGTTTGGTTGAGCTGATGATCTAGAAGTCTGTCTTTAGGACAAGCGATGGACTGAAATTTTGACAACCTTCTAGGCTTCTTTTACAGGTTGAAAGTCTGTCGCATTTTCTTTGGGGCTGAGTTGCTAATTGTTTGAAAGTGGATGAGCTCATGCTTCTTGGATTTTAGGCCATCATTGGTTTGAATGGAACTTGTCCTTTACTTATTTTATTTTCTAGTTAATTTGAAAGATCAGATCTAGTTCTCTTACCTTTGCAGATCAGAGTTTGGTTGAGGCAATAATTTACCTGGCCAAGTTCAATATGGAGTGTCTGGGATCAGTGATGTTCTTTCTTGCTGCATACGCATCAATTCCTAATCTGTTTTCTGCTTCCCTTATCTTCTAGTCAAGGGGAACGATCAGATGTTCTCTTTCCTTCGCAGGTCAGAGCTCGGTCGAGGCAATACTTTACCTTGTCAATTTCAATATGTAGTCCCTGTGATCAGTAATGGTTCGTTCTTGCTGCATAAGTATCAATTCCTTGGACAAGCAGAGTTCTTTCTTATCTGGAAAGGACCACACAAGTTCTAGCTTGTTTCTCTTTGTTCTTATCTGTGTGCTATGATCTCTATGATCTCTCTGGTAAATCGCAGAGATAACATATGTGAGAGTCATATGCCGTGCTCTTTTTCTATCCCGGAACTGGCTGCAGGCATTACCTAGTTTGCTTGACCTTTCTTCTTACATGACTTTTATGTTTTCTTTTGGTACAGAACAAGAGCTGATTTCTTGTGTTCTTTTGGTGCCAGAGGTTGTTTGAATTGGTTGGACTCTGTTAATGGCCATATAAATGTCTATGTTGTAGGTTTTCTTTGGTTATTGGGACTGTGAAGGGTTATTGCTGACAGAATTGGTTTTAATTCGGTGCATACTGGTGGTGTATTATTTGGAATGATGTACTTTAGACATCTATTACGATTCGCATTATTAATCTATCTTATCCTTTTCTATTTCGTAACAGTTGATGAGCTGATTACTTTCTCAATCTAATTTCTGAAACATCTGGCTTGTTGCAGAAGCTTGATTTCTTCTGTTTGCGTTGCCTCTTTGGGACTTGGCCATGGTCATGAACATCATTAGGTTTATTGTCGTCCTTTGACAATTTATTAATTGATTGGTTAGTCGTTCTATTTAGTTGTTTTATGAGCAGATTCTGGATCCATTATTTAGTGGATTGGAAGTACCTTCTTCTCTGATGGACCAATCTCCACTTCTGAGGATGTCATGTAAGGAGCAGTAAATATGATGAGCTTGGTCGATTATTGCATACATTAAAATGTTAAAGCTTTTTTTGGGACTGACTATTTCTTTGCAGTATAATGTTGGGTTGGTGGACTAGGAGTACGGGGTGATGAACTGAAATTTTTAATAATTTCCTGCATGGACACTTATGTTTCTTTTTTAAATTCATTCTTTCGTTGATTATTTTTTAGTAGTGGCAAGAATTGAGATAATCGTCTAGTTCTAATTGCTTTAGGTTGAAGGTTTGCTGAATTTGAGAAGTGCTGATCCTTTGCCTTTTTTGCAAGGCTGAGACCAGGTTTTGTTTGAAATTGGATAAGCGCTCATTTATTGAATTCTGGACAGTAAATGGTTCCAATATTATTGACTCTGGTTTCTTTTTTTTTTTAATCTAAGCGAGGGGGTCCCTTTTCAGTTCTCTTTCTTTTGTAGGTCAGAAATTGGTGAAGCAAAGACCTTACGTCTTACTTAAATATGGGGCATTCTTTAATCTGTGATGGTTCTTTATAGTTGGATATTAGAGGAATGGTTTGATTGGACTAGATCCTTAATTCTTTGGCACTTAGTATTAAGTTTTTTTTGGAAGGTCAATAATTGTCGACTTTCTTCTGTTGTAGGAGTCGTTTATAAGTCTGGAAAGCTTGAGGTCCGCATTAGTTTTGGCTTGCTTCTCTTCATTTTTACCTCATATGAGAACTGCATTCACTAATTGAATCGCTTTTGGAAATCATGCAATTAGTGCTCTTATAGTAGGTTCTTGGCAAATCTGACTTCCATTGGCACTTATGACTCTTGATATTTGTCAACTGATTTTGTATGACCTTCTGAATAATGTTTGTCGTTAGCTGATACAAGTTGTTCCTTGGCAGATTAGAGTCTTTCTCCACGTGATTGGATGGAAAACTTTGTATATCTTACCTTTTTCTTTGATGGAACTATCCTGCATGTTATTTATCACTGACTTTTCCTTTCAATGTCTGCTTGAATTTTTGTCAATTTGTTAAAATTATTTGAAGAATTTTAGTCAGGTTTCTTTTGTTCTAATATTAGATGAGATTGATTTTGTTTAGATGGCAATTCTTACGCTGAGATGTCTCTATGTTATTTGGAACTTGCCGGATAGGTTCTTTTCCAAACTAATATTTGTTTTTCACACTGTTTGTTGCGGTAACACTGACCTTTTGCCAAAACATTACCAAATGTTATAATTTCAGTGACAAACAATGTTTTGTATGGTTCATCAAAAAATTGACCTTTCCATTAAATTGTTTAACAAGATGACTCTGGATTTCGGTGGATTGGCAGTTACATTTTTCCTTTCGGAGCGATGTCTTCTTCTGAGCATGTCAGCTAAGGATGATAAATAACACATAGCACCTGGTCAGTTTACATAGGATAAGGTGTTTGGGCTTCTTGGAGGAGTGGTGATCTATTGTGCAATCTTGTTTGCTTGAGTGCTGAAGTAGTCTTCAATCACATCTTTAGGACCGGTGATGGACTGAAATTTTGGAGATTTCTATGTATTTTGTAGTTTTGATTTAAGTTTGTTTTCAGTTGATTATCTTTGGGGAGCAGTGAGATAATTATTGTCGATTTTTAATACATCTACAGGTTGAAATTTTGCCAGTTTTGGGAAGTGGTGATATATTGAGTTCTTCCGTGGAGCTGGGTTGATGATCGCTAGGCCTAGTTCTCTTTCCTTTGATGCAAACTTCTTCTGGTTCAATGTGGACTCTGTAAAATCTGTGATGGTTCTTTCGAGCTTCATAATCTTTATGTCATTTAACAAGATCTTCTTCCTTTGAATTCTATAGGCTTTTGTTGTAGTTGGAAGATGAATAATCATTGAGTATCTTCCATTGATTGTTTATGAGTCTGGAAAGCTTGAGGGTTGACTAAGTTCTGGCTTGTTTCTTTTCATTCTTGTAAGGCATGCAGCCCTCACTAAATCAATTGCTGATAAATCAGATATTGCATGTGCGATTTATTCATCTCGCTTTTTTTTCTTCTTTTTTTTCACCTGAACCTAGCTAGTTTAGGCTTTCATTCTGTAGAATTGATGTGTTTTCTTTTAATACAAAACCCTTGGTGGAACTTCTTCATTTATCAGGTGATTTTTATGTCTTAGGTTGTGAGGAGTGGTCATGGACATTGTCAGTGTTTATGCTCCTCCTTTGATCATTAATTGATGGATTGATCCATTCTTTTGTTGTTTTACGAGCTGTTGTTGGATTTATAATCCGATGGATTAGTAGTAGCTTCTTTTCTCATGGAACGATCTCTTTGATTGAGGATATTGTCTAAGGAATGGTACATATGATGAGGTTGGTCAATTATTACTTAGAATAACTGAGCTTTCTTTAGTTCGCCAATCTATTCTCATTAATCTTTACATGATACCTAGTTAGCTCAGGCTTTCATTCAATATGATTGATGTGTTTCTTTTTTTCTTTTTTCTTTTTTGTTTTGGGGGGGGTGGTTATTCATTTATCAGGTGATTTCTATGCTTTAGGTGGCCGTTGAGGAGACTGCTCATCGACATCGTTAGTGCTTACGCTCCTTCTTTGATCTTTGAGTGATGGATTGATCCATCCTTCTATTGTTTTACGAGCTGCTTCTGGATTTATTATCTAGTGGATTGGTTGTAGCATCTTTTCTCGCGGAACAATCTCTTTGATCAAGGAGGATATCTAAGACATGGTGTTTTTGTTGAATTTCATTCCTCCATTGATTCCCTTGGAGTGGAAAGATGATAATTGTCTTTGTCCCAATTCCTTTATAAGTTGGTGTTTTTCCAGATTTTAGAAGTGGTGATCTATCACCTTTTCTGTGTGGCTGGGTTGATGAACTGCGGAGTTCAGACTTTGTTTGAAATTGGATAAGCTCCCACTTCTTTGATTTTGGTTCTTTTGATGTCCTCACTGTCAATGTGTATATGGATCAACCCTAATCAATTGATATGTTGGCCGTGCTTTTATGATAGGGGGTGCAAGAACTAGCTTGACTGTGCTTCGAGGGTTTGTGGTTCGACTTGATATCTCTGGTCGCCATTGGATGGCCTCTCTGTTGGACGTACTTGAAAGAAGAGAGTACTAAATCTCCTTAGTTGCAATAAGATATCTGTGTGGGTTTGCTTAGCCTATATTTTCCACTGCTGCAATACTTTCTTCTGTTACAGTAACTTTGCTGGGGACATGTCACAAATGAGGTGATTTGTAGGTGATGTGTTGATTTTAGTTTGTAGTGTTACCTTGAGGGCCTAATTTCTGTATATTTTAGGTTTTTGTTGATCCATAGGGACTATGAAGACTTTTCTGCCAGGAACTAAGATATACTTCATTGGAAACTGTTAGCATCTCATTCTGAAAAGATGAACTGGTACTTTTGCCTTTTAGCTTCCTAATAATGTACACCGTGGGGGTTCCTTTCATCACTAGAAGGTCTCTTTCTTCTGGTTGGCATATGTGATCAGGCCTCACATGGGGATGATGACAGGACAGCCATCTAGACATAACTTCCCTCAGCATTGCTTTACCTTTCTTCTCCTTTCTGCTGATTCTCTTGTTTTTGTCCATCACAAAGCTGTGTTGTTATGTGTGAAATGTCAGCGCGACATGGCTGATCAGGCTGGGAGGATCAGACACTAGCTGCTTGGTTGGCATGTTTGTCAAATTTTGGTAGTTTTTTTTAGATGGGTGAAACTGAAGGGGCATACAACAATCCTGCAGTGAATGAGGCTCTGATTTGAGGTTTTAACATTTCTGGTGAGCACAGAGTTCAGTCTACTTCCCCTTCTAATCACTTATGATACCCTAATGGACGGTGGGAGAACTTCTACTACGTATGTGTAATCTAATTTAAGCATCAAGCATAGCTGTTGAAGTTCTTTAGGTCTATGAATTTATAGATCTCCAATTTCATCATGATCCTTTACCAATGGTGATCTGTCGTCCAGATTAATTCATGGTTCTAGTGACTCTTTCTCAGTGGCTCTGCAAGAATTGTTTGGAGCCATCTTCCTTCTAATTGGAAGTATCTAACTTTTGCCTTATGATCAGTTTCACTTGCTTTGGTATTTGCTTTGAAGGCATGAGTTTTGAGGCATCTAGCTGGGTCTATTTCCAGAACAATGCTGGTGAAGGCTTTAATTTTATACAGAAAGGTTTATCAACGTTTTTAAGTTTCAAGTCTCCCTCTGATCATATCAGCTAATCTAGTGGCTTCCATGCCATACGGATTTTTTCAGTTGTCAGCGGGTGCTTGTTCCAGTTTAGAGAGATCTCACTGTGGACCATGTGAGGATGCTAATGGATCAAGCTGTTAGAGAATCCAAGTTCTTGAGCTGGGGAAGGCAGGAGGTTATTATCTAACGCAATTATGTTTAGTTGAGCTAATGAATTGTTGTTTTTCGTTGTGGATCAGGGTGATGAGTGATGTCTGGATCTTTCTATAGGGATTATTTGTAGCGGCATGAACTCTGCAAAGATCTGGTTTATGATATTTTCATTTCACAGATTAGAGGAGATGCGATGGACATCTAGTTCTCTTCCTGTTGTAGGTGGGAGTCCTTTTTTTTTTTTTGGCAGATTATGCTGAATTTGACCTGGTTTGTGTTGAAGTGTATTGACCCGTTTTAACTAACTTATAGTGAAATGACTTGACTTAGCAAGCTTTTACATTTTGCTTCTTTTGGGGATATTTTTGGTATAAATGGTTTATTTTGGGGGCCAGTTCAAGTTTCTGTCTTTGATGTCTTGCTCTCATCTTCGTCTTTGAATGTGACTGGATAAAACTACAATTACTACTATTGAGTCTTGTGTCCAAGGCTAAGTCTACTTTTTGCGTAGCTTGGTTGGGGCCTTTACTTTTTGCTTCTTCTGGAGGTATTTTAGGTATTATTGGTTTATTTTGGGTGCTGGTTTATGTCTTTCTCTTCGATGATGGCTACTTGACTAATGGAGTAGTGACTGAGTCCTGACTGTTTGTTGCATTTCTTATCAAATAGTTCTGCCTTATACTTGTGAGATGGGAAACTGGTTGCTGATATTCACTAACATCATGGCAGATTATCCCTTTCTTCTTTCAATTGGTTTGGTGCAGTCCATAGAAGCTCTCTCCTCGGGATGCTCTTTATATTGAATCTCCCAGTTGAACAAATTAGTTTTATAATGCTTGTGTGTTGAAATCAAGAGTTACTTGGTCACGAGTTCACTTGATCCCTCTACATGGATTCACGCCTCATTCTCTTCGAAACTCGTATTCTATTATCATCGTTTTCTGCAGAAGCTGGCTTTAGTTTTTGTACCTGCAAAACTATATCCGCAAAGATGCTTGGAATCTGCTCGTGGGGATGCGTGGAGTGGATGGTTTGGTTGTTTTTGCCATCTTTAGTGCTCACACTTTGAATGAGATGGTGCACTGGACATGTTTTAGGTGTCTGTTGTATGAGCCAAGAAAAATTGACTGTTTTGAAGACCTCGCAAAGAATTGCGCCTTCCTGCAGGATGTATGGAGCTTGTAAAACACTGCTCATATTTTTGGACATATTTCTGTCTATTGTCAGTTGCTCACTTTGTTGAGCAAATTGTGCAACTTTGTATCTTCTCACAAGTAAGACGTTCGTGGTTGGCAAAAATCAAGCATAAATGTGCAGAGAGCACTTGTTATCATTTTGGTCTGGGCGTGATGTGCTAACTCTTGGAAGTGATGTCCTTGGCTAATAATCTGTATTTTATGGACTTCAAATTCTTGAGATTTGCCAAATGAGAGGTGGCAATTTTCTTGTGACTAGTCTTGATTTTCGTTTGTGGCATCTAATTGTGGGGGTTCACGGTCAAGTTTCCTAATTGGAGATATTTTTAGTGTTTGCTAACTAGTAATCATGGGCATTATGGAATTGGCATCTCCTCCTCTCTCTTTTGGAAGTTTGCTTTTACAAACTATCCGGCTGACATGGGCACTTTGCCAATTAAATGTCTCTTCACTTTTTTCGGATATGAATGTTTTGTAATGGCAATTGGAGCCTTACAAAAGTGAGGATTCCTGTGGCTGCTGGGATGTTTCCTAGCAGATTTGAGGTCTCATCTTTTTTACCCTGGATAGCATCTTCGTAGCTCCTCTCAGTGCAGTATTCCAGTTGAAGTGTTGGGAATAGTCTTATTATCAGAAGAAACAAACTGATTTCATCATTTGTTGATGCCAATGCTCTGTTGCACGCATTCTCAATTTCAGCTGGTTGATCTTTTGATTCAGTCAGGCACAGAAATTGACCATACCAGCACTGGTTGGTTTATTCTTCTTTCCTCGAGTAAAACAACTTTGATATTACAGCTAAGCTATGCTGCCATTCACATCGACTTCACTCTAGCACTAATCTATGATAGCTATCGTTAAGTTGGAAAGTCTATAAAATCGAGCTTTATGATAAGCCACGGAAAAGCTCCATTTCAGTGCCTCCTACAGAACATTAATTAATTTGTTGAGAAGTAATTCATATTTATATTTATAAATTTGCTCCCTATATATTTTTCGATATGATTTTTAGTTACTAAGTTCTTCTGTTGAAAATTTAATTGTTGTACACACAATCATTCTCAATTTATGATTAGCCTCTCATACTGTATTCAGAAATGGATGAAGGAATTCAATCATTTCTTTATATAATGCAAAAGATTAGATGATTCCGCTTGTTGGTAAAACTAAGTTGTCCTAATGATATTCTGTCCAATTCTAGCTCTTTCTTTGCCATAGAAACCAGGAAAGAGGATCCTTGTGCTCCTACTAGGAGAAGGAAATCCTCATAAAGATGTATTTCCTTCGCCAGATTAAATGTAATTACCTTTGTCCCTTCTCCAAGTTGATGAAGAGGAATGCCGCTGCAAGCATTTTGCGTATAGATCAATTTCCCTTTCACTTTTCCCTTACATTGGTAGTTTATGATTGTCAATTTGTAAGGGTGGCTGGCTTATTGTTATTAGCATGAGTACCTCAGTAAATTTGGCCACATTGGCATTTGGTATATTTTTTATTACCGGGTCTTTTTATTCGGTTTCCATGCTTTCTTTTGCCAATTAAATCTTTCAGTATGTTTTTCAGTTGAGATAATGGATTCTTCTGATTTTCCATAGTGGGAACTCTTTCTTTATCTTGAGAACTTTGCTTTCGATTCTTATATTTACTACTCCCTATTGCTTTTTGTTAAAATTTTGCATATTGTTTGTTCAGGCATTTTCATTATCGAGTAGTCATTATTCCTCTGCCAAAAAACATTTTCTATGAGAATGGATGTCTCTTGGTGGATGAGACTACAGCTTTTGGTGCATGCTGTCCAACAACTTTTTGCTACAATGAAGATTGGATTTGTTGCCATTTCTTTCATGAGGAAGCCATCTTTGATTTCTCCTAACAAGAGAATAGGTTATCCATTTCTATTGAAACTCTGATCTCGACAGTTGTTCATTCTGAAATTTGGGTGGCTACCTCTTTGGATGAATTTGAAGAGAAGTGGGCTGTGGGTCGTGTCTTGTATCTCAATAGTATCTAATAGTGTTCATTTTGGCCTGTTAATATGCACTATTTGTGTTCTTTCTCTTGGTACAGAAATTAGAGTGGCAACTGGACATATTATGCTGGCATGGATTTCCTGAATCAGTCAGGTCTTAAGGATGCTTATTAGTGACTGCCCTTCTCTGTGCTCCATTTTTTTATTGTGCTCTTTTTTTTATTTTTACCTTCGAAAATTGGATTGACCTATACATTTTCAGGGGTAGAACCTGCTTTGGCATCAGGTGGGTTCACCTTCGTCTTGGGTGGACTGGTTGTATCATCTTCTGACATTTTGCCGTTGGTGGATTAGAGGCTGTTTGATTGGGTTGTTAGATGTTTGTCAGTCTCTTTGTCTTGTTGATGTTCTTTGATTAGGACTCTGAAGTTGATTGGAGTTGCAGCCATTGAAGTGGTGGGGTTGCACTTGCTTAAAGCGCACACAACTTGAACACTGTCTGTCCTTTTCTTCACTTCTCCTCCAACATCTTACTTACTAGATGGATAATGGACCCCATATCATGAATTATTGATCCATTGGAAGCAATATTGAAGAAATGTCTGTATGCTTTGCGAATTAGTTGGATGAAGTGTGAATATCATTTGAAAGGGATTTCTATGGTGGTTCCTTTCTCGCTCTTTCTCTTAGTTCTTTGAGGAACTAAGACTTTACATGATATGCGCACATGGGACCCAAGGAGCACAAGATGAATATCGCGTTCACATAGCCAATATTGTCCTTGTCTTACCTTTGTCAATGTGCCTTCGTCATGTGCTGATGAGGCTTTTAACACATCAGACCAAGGGCAGAGAGATGAATTGCTCGTTCCCCATATTCAAGGTTGTCTGTGGTACAAGCAAACTAGGTACGTGCCCAATAAAGGACTTTTCACTGGGGACTTGGATGGGCTTGAAACCAGAATCCTCTTCTACCATGTGCTGAAAATGTGGGCATCCTACCAAAATTGGAAGGGCTAAGGTTGCTTAGTTGAGGGGAGGGGGTTGAGGCTTCTCTGCTTGCAGTTGTGTTGGGGCTTAGCAAGCTGTCCATCATTGCTGTTCTGTACAACGCTCTTATTACAATGGTTTTTTGTTCCAAACATAGTTGCTTTTTACCATTGGCGGGGTAATCTCCGGTAAGACTCCAGCTGTAGACTTTCAGCTGAATATGTAAGGACTTGATGCTTCTGGTCCTCTTTTTCCAGAGTTTTTTTCTCTTAGATTCTAGTGTTCATGAATAAGATTTATATTTTGAAGTTCAATTGCCATTGATCAATAGATCTCTAGAACTTTTCACCCGTTTCCAAAATAATGGTGATTTCAATTTGGTCAAGATGGTCATTGGCACTGGGGTTTTTTATTCAGTTCTGATCATGATGCATCATCGATAAGTTGGACAATGTGGAAACATATTGCTTTTATATGGATATGGTTTCTTTCTGGTCTTCAATTGCTATGGAATTTGATCAGGACAGAAGATTTACTGATTGTAGTAGTCTCTCAATTATTTCAGAGTCACTGTAAGAATAATACTCGCCTTAGTTTGGCTGGATTGGTAGCATTTGGTGCACTCCCTCGGTGGTAATTTGACTTGAAGTGAATGGTTGGATGCAGATGGATGAGTTTATTAACTTCTTGGGAAATTGCTTCAGTGGGATATGAGATTAGCCATTCTGTTTTCTTTGTTATTTAATTGTCATCACCTTGATTCCCTTGTGATGTAAATAAGATTTTCACCTGATGGAGATGTTTTACAAAACCTGTCCTACTCATTTCTCCCTATCTTCTGATGCCGTCAAAATGGATGGTCCTCGAAATAGCTTATACCAGGTGATCTTCAGGAGTTTTGATACCTCATCTTGCATGTGTTAAGCATATAGCTAGCGTTCCTTCTGAGCCAGGATCAAACTCTTCTTTTGACTATGATTGGGCCCTGCAGTGGTAGAACCTGGTGAACCGGGCGTACTACTTCCCAACCTTCTGTTCTGTGGACCTTCCTTCTTCTTCTTTTTTATAAGACATCAAATTGATGGTAATGGAAAAAACAGGACGTGCCCTTTTATTAATATTACTCTTGTCACTAAAAATGCTTTCTCTTATCCTCATGAGTCAGACAATATCATGTTATTTTCTATGGTTATATTACTGCTATTTACTTTTTTTTGTTGGAGTCATAGGAATCCCGTTTACTTATAATCAAGAAGGAATTCAGTTGGATATATTATCTAAATTGTTAAATTCGTCTATAAAGCTTTTACATCTGAATTCAAATAATTTTGTGGATTGGTATGAATTTGTGACAGATGAAAGCTTTTCTGTCGATAGAAAAATTCACCTATCCCAATAATGAAAAAACCTGACTTAAATGATCTTGCATTCAAATAATTTTGTCTTTTTTTATCTTGCCTGAGTAGATTATCTTGAGGTACACATACATTACATTGGGCTAAACCAAAAAACGAATATTTTGAGAGCGCGTCAATGATAACCCTCCATGAATTCGTCTATCTAAGCCGCGCCTAAAGTTGCAAAAATAAGAGCTTGAATACCACATCCATTTATAGTGAGTAATGTTCCTTCTTTGGTCCTACAGATTCCTGCCAGCCAGTATGTTGTGGTCTCTCTGGGAAATGCTCCTCGAGCATGGTTATTGTGTTCCTGTTAGATGTGGAAGTATTTACTTGTGTCCAGCTTCTGGTATTATTGACAACCTCTATCGCTGCTGAGCACTTCTATTTGTTCATTATAGTAACCTGGTTTTTGTTATACAATGAGTGTTCTGTATTAAGATTGGTACCTACCTTGACCAAGTAGCCATATGAAAGCTCTCTAATTCTGATCAAGAGACAATTTCCAAATATTTGTCACTATTAGTTGTTTTCCTTCCCATTGATGCTTTCCTTGCAAGGCGATATCATTTGCGCTATCTGCAGTCAAGTGAAAGCGAGAACTAACAGAGATGCCAGTTACTCCTGTAGATCTTCGTACTGATGTAGAGGTCTTGGTGTATCTCCATCGCCTCCTAGGGATCTGAATCCATAGCAGGGTTTTTGTTTGCCTATGTTTTCCTTGACAGTTGGTTAAGCACGATACAATCTCATCTGACTGTGAACATGTATTACTATACTGTCTTGAGATTTACTTGAACGTTCATATTTGGAAACATCTTTAGGACCCATGATCATGATGATGGAGCCATCAGTAGAAGCTTGATGTTTGTATTTGACTCCTTTCAGAATCCCTCACTTTAACTTGAAGTTTGAACGTATTTATGACTCTCTCTCTCTCTCTCTCTCTCTCTCTCTCTCTCTCTCTCGACTGTTGTTCTTTCTTTCATTGGATGACAAGCGGGAGAAGAGGGTCATCTTGCAGATTCTGAGTCTGTTTATTTGAACCTGGATCTTCTATTTGCATGCACCTCAGATCCAGGTTCTCTTCGAATCCAGATCCATTGATCTGTCTCAGCTCCTTCATTACTTCATCATCTCTTGCAATTTTTGGGCATTGTTGATAAGGAAGAAACTCAAGGATCAGGCAACTCAGACAAGAAAAGGAGGCCAATCGATGCTATGATATCCAGCATCAAGGCCGAAATCCCAAGGCTGAGAATTACCAAGCAGTTGTCCTCAGGGATTTTGCTCTTACTTGTGTTATATATATAGTGGCGGAGCCAGGCTCAATTGACATGAGGTACTGTCAACGTTAGTGAACTGTCCACAAACATTCTGCAAATCCATGTTGATAAGAGGAGTGAGTTCTAGCGTGATGCATGTCCTTTGTACTATATGTGCTACGACATTTGTTCTGGATCATTTTTCAAATTCATATTTGAAAGGAGCTTCTGTGGCAGAAGAACATTTTTCATGCATGCGTTTTGTAAACAGAGTTGGGCCTTTCTGTCCAAAATTTGGATATCAGTGCACTGGTTATGCAACTATCGTGCCAACCTCAGAACTGGTGAAAAATTGCAGTGAGGAAGGCTACTCTCAGCAATGCGGCGGCCACTGAATTTGTTAAGAGTGTGGCTATGGGAGATGGATTGGCTACTGAGTGTAGTTGTATCTTGATTAAAGAAATAGCCCTCATCCCATCTGGAGTGGAAAACCTGCTGCTCTGCTGAATGCTTTTGTTTCCTTCTGTTGTAGTTGAGTCAACAGAAACATCTAGAAGATGAGACTTGTCTTCACTGTGGCGTGGCCGGAGGAGAGTGGGACGAGACCCAATTATCGCTGGTGGAGTAGGGGTGGATGTCTTGAGATTGTTGGAATTTGTGTTGCAAAGGGAGCGATCGAATCTAGACGGCTGCCATGTAATTCTCAATTCATAATGATAGTGTGCCCCTTTCTATCCGTGGATGTAGGTCAAATTGACCGAACCACGTAAATTTTGTGTGCATTTTTTGTTGGTCTATTTATTTTTTATCCATGTTAGTGGAAATCATAAGACAGAACTAAGACTTTTGTTGCCTAGCACTCCGATCTTAAATTGCAAGTCGCAATCGATAAACATGATATCTTTGTCTATTGTTAATGGTGGAAAATAATGGTGGAAAATCTTCTCACAAAAGAAGTTACTCAAATGCTCGTATGGATTTTGTTGGTAAATAATCCTTTTGTGGTGAAGGAGATGAATGAATTGGGAAGAGTTAAATTACTTTAGTTGCTTTGCTTGACAGACGTGGTATAAATTGAATGGTGTGATAAAACAAGAAACGGGGCAGCGGGACTTTTAATCAACTTCAATTTTAAAGACTAGGACCCCGTCGAGGAGAAAAGAGATACATAATGGTGGGAAACAGCTTATCCTAGACAGAATTGGGCTAGAAGAAAGCTTTCCAGGTTCATCCGTTTCTTTCATTGTCATTAACTCATTCACATGATTGAATTATCCTGAAAAATTTATACCTACTATAAGCTAAGAGAAAATAAATCACATTTTGTCAATTTCATCCTAAGCTTTCAATCCTATTAGAAAAGGATCCAATCGTTCAAATTTATTTCAACTTTATTCTGGGTTTTTTAACACATTATGTGAAAGCAAATATTCTGCTAAATCGCTTCTCAAATTTGGATGTTACCCCTAGAGAAAGAAAGATTATCTAGTTTTATTATCTAGATATTTGAGGGTGCATAATCGAACATATATATGATAGAAAGCAGAACATCTATCAGGCTTCATATTGGCTATTTCTGTCTAATAAAAATCTTTTCAAAATTTTTGGCATGAGAGCAAAGAAAAATGTGAGGATTCTAGAAAATATATAATTGCAATGCTATATAAACACTTGAGCCTAAGATGGGAATAAGATAATCAAAATAACAATTTCTTTTTTTTTTTTTCTTTTTTTTTTTTTATGGAATCTAGTTTTGGGATAGATTTGGCGTAATTTTGAAAGGTGGGGATCTATTTTGATAACCCAGAAAGGTAGGGATAAAATTGAAAAAGGAGAAAGGTGAGAGCACGAATTGTATCCCCATTTGGCCATTTAAAAAGAGTACAATTCCCCGCTTGAATTAATAATGAAAATGAGGGCTGTGTTGTTGAAATCCGAGGCGCACATCGCAATCCCCTCCTGGAAAAAGAGGCGGAATTCTTAAAGAGGGTTAGGTGCAAATCAAAAGAAAGAGGAGCAGGTTGACCCAACCTTCTCGATGAAGGTGTACAAAACTGCACACAAACCGATCCACCCCCTGAAACTTAAAACGATCACCTTCAATAGGAGCCACTTTCGTTGCATCATGTTCGCCCGAATCATCTTCTGTGGCTCTGTCATTGTAGCCACGCTCACGGTGATTCTCCTGGCCTTGTTCTCACCCGTGGCTCACCACCGCCAATCGAAGACCCAGTCGCCACCGTGGCTCGCCCTGTCTCTGTACATCCAGCAACCAAGCACTCCAAGCTCGTATAATCAGCAGGTGGTGGGATCAGAAGGGGGAGCATTCATATTCCACCGGACTCTCACCGAGGGCCCCAAGAACACTTCCAGAGTCATTGGCCGAGCTCAAGGCTTCATCATCCCCATCGAACACTTTGCACATTCAGCATTTAATGTTATTTATCTGACTTTCAACACAGCAACATATTCCGGTAGTCTCAGTGTAGAGGCAAGGCACGTTGCTCATGAGGACAGACAACAGCTCACTGTCGTCGGTGGAACAGGGGATTTTGCCTTCGCCCGCGGACTGGCTGTTTTTGCTCAAGCAGAAAAGCATCCATCTGACGTTGATCCAACTACTTACCACATCAAGTTGCAACTGAAGTTCCCTAACAGGTCTCAGACCATCCCAGGATGATGCACAGTTCAATCTAAAAGATTGTGCTACACATTTTTGTAAATTTTTTTGCACCTCTTCCTATTGTCTTCCTCATGAAGATGAGAATTACCCTGTATTAATTTCTAACAGATGAAAATGAGAAAGCAGCAGCAACGATTTGGGGTTCATACATATTACTGCTATTTTGTCCACTTCGTATGGCAGTTTTAATTAGCCGATACCCTCAGCCTAAACTAATGATTAGCTAGCAACCACCAATTCAACTAGGCGAAGAAGATCATTCATGTCCAATCCACCCCAATAAATGAAGTTAACTATCATCATTGATTGTCTCAAGGGGTCTGTAACATCACTGTAAACATGTAATCAACAAATTACAGGAGAACGGGGCATGACAACTGCCATGGCCAGCTTAAACCATTGAGAATCAACCTAAGCTGGAACAACCTAATGAAAATCTTACTCTAAGAATGTTGGTTACAATATCAGAACCACAAGAAATGAGAATAAAGTGCCATTTCACTTCTTGGTTGATTCATCACTATGCAGTTAGGTGAGAAGAATAACTACCGCCATAGCATGGGAAGGACCTACACTGCAATAACAAAGAAGCTCTGGGTGCAAAATGTAGTATTAGACAACCTTCTACAGTTTATGATCCTGTTATAAAGTTGTACCTCCACCATCAGACATAAGAGATGCAGCAGCAGCCGCCGCTGTTGGCACAACCCCAGTTGAGATGCCTGGCTTTGACAGATGCAAGAGCCTGAAAACAAATAATGACAAATATGGTCAAAAGTTTAAAAGGAGCATCATATATTTAGACAAGCAAGATGAGTATTCCAAACATTTATTCTAATTCAATCTGATAAACAGTCTCTTCTTCTGAAACCCAAGTCTAAAACATGCATTATATATGGCAATCAAACATAAGATGAGCCCAATCCTAACAGCTTGCAGGAGAGAGGACCACAGAGGCACATATTACGCTAACAAAAGGATGGGACATTTTTAAGAAACTCACGGAGCAAGATGTTCACAAAATGAAGTCACAGCTGCAACTACTTCAGTATAGTTCTCTGATGTTGCAGGAGCAGTTACTTCAACCAGCTGCATTCCAGGTGTCACTGGCACAGCCTCATCCGTCGCATGTAATTTTAACATCTTATTTACTGAAGATACAGTAACGGTAATCTGAACACCCCTCTGGAAGTGAAAGGCAAATCCCACTCTCAGCAGCTCGTGGTCCAATTTGTAGCCAAGAGCATAAAAGAAACGAAGTACGTTCTTGCTCGCTTTGCTTTCTACCATGGGTCTCACAAGAACTGAAATTTGTTCAGCACCAGTGCCTCTCATTGAGCCCCCAACATGCCGAACAGTCCTGAAGGATAATCGAGTGAGAAAGATTGCATCTTCTCTATACCATCCAAACAAACAAGTAGCAATATTTGAAAAAAAAAATCACACTTTACCAACTAGGTTCTGGTTGCGCAAGATCACACAATATTTTAACTTCTGAGGTTACTGCACCTGCAATGTAGAGATTAATATTTTAAGTTGGACTGACAGATATCCAAGCCTCTTGGTTGTAAATTTGTAAAAATCACCTAGATTTGGACTGCTTTTCAGGCATAGCTCATGGATCCTCAAGCGTTCTTTTTGAACACCACAAAGACCTTGCAGAAGGATCTCAAGGGCCTCAACATGCTACGTAATATGAGTAAAGCAAAAACTGTTAAAAGTGTACATAAGAAACGCAAGACATAGCAGTAGATAGTGGAGCTAGGAATTCAGAGGTAAAGAACCATATATTGGGAAAATGATACACAGATAAAGTCAAAAAAAAAATCTCATAATTCTTTTGGATTTGCTTCTTAATTTATTTCTGAAGAGATCATTTACTGCTTTGTTAGTGAAGATATCCATCAATTAGATGATCAGAGAATGTCTAGCGCAATCAAAGACAGCAGTTTCCCAATTTAAAGCTGCATTGTAACAGTTAATGCAATTCTAAAAACATTCTAGAGTGAAATCTTAATGACGAATTGATGACCTCCAACTAGATCACTAAATAATAGCAGGTGTTCTGATTAAAAAGTGGAACGATGAAACTTCATTTTACTTCAGATACATGATTAAGCTTCTGATAATTTAACAGCAAAGTTAGGAGATAATACACCAGCAGAATGAATCAATAAACTGAGCACTCATACACAATCTGAAGACAAGATAATCTCAAAAAACAGAAGCATAAGTTTGTACTAAAAATTAACTCTGCCTCTATTTATTTGCTGTGACGAGGAACTTAAAAGACTTAAGAGGAATGAAAGAAAGGACAAAACTTTCATCCGATGAGCTGCATAAAGCCATTTTGAAACTTACCTGTGTCTCTATAATTCCTTGGACCACACACTCCATCAAAAAGCTTTGCTTGTCCGCCAATCACTGAAACTTCAATGAGATAAATCAACATAAGAGGAGGGAAACCCATCAAGCAGTCGCCATGCAGACATTGGACAAATTATTTCCAAGGGGATGCGACACATTCAGCTTCTAAAATTTGCAGAAAAGACAAAAACAAAATCACTTTTTATTTTTATTTTTTGGCTCCTTTAGAGCATCCCACCTAGTTCAGATACTAAAGATACAAGAAGTATCCCTACCCATTTCATCAAGCGGTTGCCCTGCAAGTCATTCCACCTACAACTCAAGCACAAAGTACAGAAAAAAAAAAAAACGCCCGATTTCGGGTTTCAAGTTGTCCTGCTCCGAAAGGACCTACGAATCAAGTTGAACTGAAAATTAAACTTCGGCAAATCCAACCTTCTCCAATCCAACCTTCTCCAAACACTGTCCTAATAAAGTGAGAACAAAAACGAAAACACCAATCCTCTGTTCGGAATTTACAGTTTTTGCGGATCCAAATTGGCAGAGCAATACGTATTAGCGAAGGAATCGGATAATGGGTTTCCGAGCCTAGAACCGGAATTGATCCTGTGAAGTGTGAACTGGGAACCGAATCGGTCGGTCGGTTCTGGCTAGCCCAGTACGAAACATCGACTGCAAATTCGATTATTTTCCAAGACCGCCCACGTAGAAGAAGAAGAAGAAAGAATCTCTGCGAGCTCCATTGAGAGCATTACCAGGCTAGAGAAGATGCCAGAAGAAGGCGCGAATTGAGCACGCAATGGACGACGGCGACGGCGGGGGATTTGAGCGCTGCAAGACTTGGACTCGCTCCGACGAAACGGTCTCCACCGGCTCTCCGGCTCTCGCGATCTCGCTCGGAACCGGCCGCGACTCTGCCGTTTCCGCCGCGAGCAACGACGACCGGAGCAGCTCCGCCGCTCGTTTCCGATTCTCCGACCGAACGAGGTTTTGGCTTGCGGCACAATATGAAGAATGAGTTATCACACCTTGGCTGAATAGCGTGGTTCTTGAACTTTAATTTTATTAATAATATAATTTTTGAAATATGAATTTATTTGACGTAATTCATGAGCTTTTTCTATATATTCATTTTAGTTCATAAACTATATAAAAATATTTAATATTATTCATAAATTTAAATTGATGAAATGATTATATTAGATATCATATAATTTATTAAACAAATTAAAAATTTATGAATTATATTACACTTTTGATCAAAGTTTAAACATCATTTATATAATTATACATTACTTATATCTTGGAATCGAGAACCGAATTAGTTGAACTGATTCTCAAGTAAAATCAGCACTTCCCACTTGAAATTGAAGAATCGAATCAATTCTAGACAATTGTGGGTTCTTAGAACCAAATTTGGAATTGGCTTTGAAACAATTGATCCAAATTGGTTCGGTCCAATTTTTATGCTAGACAGATTATTTCAATGTTCATCGGGACTCATTGTAATGATTTCGAGCCATCAAACCATATTCTTTTTTGGCCAATTTTCTAGGTTCAATCGAGGAATTTATAAAGTAATTTTTGTCGGTTGATTATGACAAGTGATGGACATATCACGGTGTTTCATTTTAATTATGACAAGTAATGATATCACATAGCATATTATAGAAGTGCCCTAAAAAAATAAAAAATTCAGGCAACCATATGATTTTACTGGATTTGTTTTTCTTATGGGACATATAAAGCTTTCTTCACATGGTATGTTTAACAAGTGCACTGAAACCCTTCAATAAGATTATTAATTTATTGATTAATTACGTTGGCGACCTTTTGCATTACTCAACTTTAAAACATAAGCAATTAAGCATAAGCATTCCCCAGTTCCCTCTCTAGGCTCTCAAGAGGAAAAGTTAGAATTTTTTTTTTTTTCAACTAAACTAATTCTTAATTAACTGGATTTGCTATAGAACCTTTTTTTTTTCCATATTTTGTAATCTTAGTATCAAAACTAGACCGTGCACTTTGCACTCGAGACACCTCACGTCCTGGGTCACTCTCTTCTTCAATTCTGTCGGCATCGATTTTCATCATTAGCCGTCTCCTCCAATGGTCACATCAGTCCATTGTGTAGCATAACGTGCACGGTAGCCAGATCATTTTTTAAAAAACTTAATTGATTTCTTCTGTCTCGAGGGAAAGTCGTGGATTACTAGGATATTTTCCTTATTTCTGCATATCTTTGATGATTATACGCATATTTACATGTCAATTTATAATCATGCATAAATCATAATTGATTATTTTATTATTTTAGATGATCATCTAGTAAAAAATAAAATCATATATTTCTCATCTAAAACTTCTAATAAAGGTCTTGAGAGCAAAAACAAAACAATCGAATCATAATAGGGGTGTTTGGCAATTGCGGCAATTGCAACAATGAAACAAATCGTAAGAAGTCTTGAAATTTGTTAATGTATTTTTAATTGAAAGGTTTTTACTATATATATACATTTAATTGAAAGGTAAAACTATATACATATATATAAGATGTATTCTTTTATTTAATCGAATTCTTACATAAATACATTGTGGAGGATGACTTTAATCGATATCTCACCTAAGATGCTAAGGTAAAGGATGACTTTAACCGATGAATCGGATTTTACTTTAATATGTTGTGAAGGAAACAGAAAAGTAAAATAAAAGCACTCATAAATTGCACACCAGTAGTAGGCAATGTCTAAACTGATATGTTTTTTGCAAGAGTGACTGGTTTACTCTTTTTCTAGAATCATTAATTTATGGATTAGTCTTTAATTTAGCGACTTGTTTTTTCTTCAGGTCATTCAACCATTCTATGAGAAAAATGTCCAAGAGAGAGAGATCGGTGACTTTTTCCACTTTCTTGAATAGATCAAATCGGATGGAAGCGACGAAACAGAAAGGGAAAGACATGGTCACAATAATTCAAAATCTTTATGAAAAAATTCTGAGCATATCATCAATATTACATAGTCAAAATAAATCAAAATCGCCTTAAGAGAAGAATATGTTTACAATTCCATCATAAATAAATGGTTAAAAAAATGGAACACATGAGTAAAAATCGCTTGTGCCTCCTCAAAAGGGCTTGTTCTCGGCATTGACCATCAAGATATTCGAGTCCTTTACAGTGGTTTCTTCTCCGTTGCACTATTAGCGGAAGAACTGCCCAGAGAAAGTCTCGAGAGGAGGAATATACAAGCCGAGGAGAGGAGCACGGCTCCCGCGAAACAGGCGAGATCCAAGCAGGTCTGGACGGGGACGCTCTTGAACTTATCCAGCACCCCGACTTGAAGTATCATCATCATCGCATGCCCGATCCTCGACTTGGCCTGCGAAATCGACTGCGCCTCGGCCCACGGCGGAACCTTCTGATCAAGCAACATCAAGAAAAAAAACTTAGATTGTGTGATTCTGTCGTCAACAATGGATACCATCACCATCATCATACGTAATATCTTGTTGGAATATATGCTCCCGAATGGAGAGGATGGAAAGCTCACCGTCAGATAGTAGAGGCCGAAGAGGTTGGACCCGGAAAGCCACGGCCCTCTCTCTCGTTTGGCTTGCGACCCGACGAACATCACGTGCAAGCTAACCCCGAATGTCAGCATTGCCATTCCGACCAAGAACATATCTGCGTCGAACCCCAAACAGATCAACAACTACGGGTCGAGAACATGGCAGAAACGAACGCAAACATCGATCTAGTGGTCTAATGCCAGATCCCTAGCTGTAGTCCGTTTATGAAAACATGTGCATATACAAATGTAAGAACTGGTAAACCCATTTGCTCATTAAATTTATCACTTTTGTAAGGTTTCAGACCAACTAAGATGTGTATCTTCGCCTGCATGCATTTCAATAGCCATGGATGGCATGTGTAACTCGACTAGCACCGAATGATAGAAGAGAAGATACCTAAGCCTTCAACAAGCAGCTGCACCACGTGCCCTTGATGGGACATCTGCGACATCGACTGGAAGTACTCCATGTACGACTCGATAATGATGAAGCAACCCTGCAACATGATCGGGAACCCCTCGTCATCTTTCAGATCGATTCGGGATGAAGGAAGCGTGTGGAAAGGAACTGGTCAAGTATTGCATGATGGGAACTAGGAGGCGTATGTGCGTTATTACCTCCAGAAAACACAGCACCGAGCCCAGTAACGATCCCGCAACCGCGAATAACGTGAAAAACCGGCAGTCGACTATCGCCTGCAAGAAATCACACCCAAATTCATTAAGGTGGGAAAGAAAGGATTCCAGATCTATGTGATCGTCATTTGTTACTTCTGATGTACATAGCAAGATATTGTGTAAGCTCCTACGTTGTACGAACTACTGGATTCAAATGAGAAGCGGGGTTAATTACCTTCTCAAGAAGACACTGGACGTTTAACCTCTTCGGCCTCCTCTTCACAGCTGCTCTCAGAACGACCAGCGCGGCTCTCAGGGTATTCCCCATAAACAAAGCCAAATCCACGGCCACGCGAAGCATTCGAGGCTCGGCCGTCGTCATCAGTCTCTCGGACTCAGCAGCAACCGCCGCCGCCTTCACGACCACCTTCGGCGTTCTCTTGCGAGCATCCTCTCTTTCGAAGCCGCTCCTTTCTGCGCCGCCCGACGGAGCCGCCGAGCTTAAGCACCCGACGGTCGTCCTTGCCGAAGCGGCAGCAGCAAAAGACCGCGACCCAGAAGAGGAGAAAGGCCCGGCCGGCGCCCGTAAAAGTCTAGCGGTCGCCATTGTTCGGGAGAGCCTTCTTTGAAAGGTCGCTTCTTGGTTTGGTCTAAAGGTTGATTACGCCGAAGGGCTTATTTATATAGGAAGGAAGGCGCGGAACGTGGTGGACGGGAGGGAAGATTCGAGGCATATTTAGCACGCAGGGTGCTTGTCGCTACATGCGGAAGAAGCAGAAGAAGAATATCAGAGCCTGTGCTTGCGTCGCTGTTTCGCTTTTCCTTGGGGAGGCGGGTTTCGGTCTACCTTTGAACAGTCGACGTGAACCGACGGAGGCACGAGGCCCATGACTCGCACTTGGCTCCTTCGCGCTTTCCTCGACGCGTGGGGCCCCGTGCATTTAGACCCGGACACGTGGCGGCAGGCGTCTTTCGGGCACTTCTGCGAGAGAGAGAGGACGGACGAGCGGAGTTGAGTTTGGTTGCCGTCGAGGATGCGCGGACAGCGCACGTGGGAGAGCAAGAACGACTGAACGGGCAAAATTGTCCCACGCCTTCATCGTGGCGGAGGCTATTCCCATTTCCAGTTCTCGCTATTTATATTTTTAATAACAAAGAAATAATTATTAGAAATCTTTAAAGCAATATAAGAAAACTAGAGACGCGCCCAACAGAGAGTCGACAGCGGTACGAATTTTCGTGTGAAAATATGTATATGTGGAACCCTAAGCTTAGATTTTACAAAAATTTCCAGTTCGACCCTCACATAATCACGTTTCCACCTCCATGTGCATATTAATAATTTATTCAGAATATTTCAAAAAATAAAGAATTTCCGCTTCTTTTAAAATTGTAGAGGAAATATACTAAATAGAAACAGCAAACTGCAATAAACAGGCCATAAAAATGTGTTTTTTAAAACGAAAAATTCTAGAAGGAACAGTTGGAAAGGAGATCTTTCCATCCAAGAAGCGGCCAAAATGCCAGCGGATGCGCGCGTAGAAATGGCGCGGCTCCTCCACCGTTCAGTAAAACCTCATGCGCTCGTTGAAATTGCTGACTCCAACGATGATGTGTAGGAAACTAAAATCGCTACGTAGCGACGGCCCAAATTAGTCACGCCACAAGACTTTCGCTACCAAGCGCAAAATCCACCGTTAAAAAGGTCGCGTTACTTTCCAAGAGGTCAAAATTTTGAATCATGTCATAAGCGAATTTCTAACCAATTTGTACTTTACATATTTGCTAACTCATTTGAAAAGATTTTCAAGCTCCTGACGTATAGACTATGATGCCAGGCTCATAAATCTACGAATAGACTAAAGAATAGACTAAATAATTATGACTCAAATTAAATATTCTATAACAAGTGTAAAACCATTTAAATAAGAGATGGATCATCCACTTTATTTAGCTGGGGCCATGATAATTAAACCATGTATCGTCCAAACTACTATCTCATGGCCCATCCATCGGCACATAATTTTCCCAATAATCTGTTTCTTTAGTGTACTGGAATCTTAAAGATGAAAGTTGAAGCTTGCGATACTAACACTCATATCTTATATTTGTCTGCTAAAGGTGCGTTTATTTGACAAAAAATCAACTATTTGAAAAATGTCCTTCAGAAAATGATTCAAAAATTCAATCGACCAAAAATATTTTTAATAATATCAATGCAAATGAAAACGTTTTTCCCCTATTTCATTTTTGTAAGCAATAGAAATGATAAATTTCATAACATTATTTCCAAAGCATTGATTTTCGGAGAAAGAAAAGCATCAATAAAGGATACGATTTACTTTAGAGCCTTCGACAGAAGGGCAATAAGACGCATTTCATTCCACAAGCACATGAGATAAGCCACTAAGTAGCCCCACCAAACAAAGGGTTCATTCATTATCATCAAGGACAGTTGCTAGACGGTTGAACAGAGTGCCAACAAGGCAGTGAACATGGACACCAAGATGAATCCAAATGGTGAAACTCCAATTTTCCAAGGCACCGTGAACATCGTACTCATGTGGAAACTGACAGGAACGGCCAATGGGCGAAATGCCAACATTTCACGGTACTCTACTATCTTGGCACTCATGAGCAACGAGCGGCTCTACAACTGAGAGAACTCCAATGCGGTGTATAATTGCAGCACGCAATCGCAAACATAACCAAGTGAATAACTGAATCTCACACAATGTCCTCGAGAAGTAGATCAAGCCTCACACCCTATTCCAACATCAACAGCTCCATGCAGCACCCACTTTACACAATGGGTAGGGGTCCATAGTAAGACTAATGGAATATTTTGATGGGACTTCACCAAAATACATCAGGCCAGTTCATCTCCAATGAGTAGCTAAAGACACCTCCTCATAATCGACAACATTTGATGACTCTCATCTTATAATTTGCTTGCAGCAAACATAGACACACAATAGAATACTTTGGCTAGTCGGCGAAAATATTGTGCTGTCATTTTGGTTCAGCAAGATTTGCAAAGTTCTCGACATTGAATCACACAACAAAAACATTTTACAGAAGAAAGCAATTAATATCATAGCTGCGAAATCATGCAGAATGATCATGGTCACCCCAGTTTAACTTCATGGCAATCATAAGCATCCAATAGATTTTCCAATAGGTAATTACAAAAGGTTAAATGATGAACGCCTAGGTCAACTCAAAAGCTGAGGCAATCTAATGAGCCATATAAACCAACAGTACGTAAGTTATTTTCTCCCTCTAACATCTAGAATGACAAGATGATTTGGGAGATTCCATGCCACTAAAATGTATACGACCTATATAATGTCAAAGTTGAAAAGCATATAAGCCTTTAGATACTTTTAAAACAATGAATGCAATGCAAAAGAAAATCTTAACATCACGACCAGGAAGTAACATAGGTGTCAGAAAGAAAAAGATATCAGAACACAGAAACACCATCTACTTTTGGAAGCAAGAACTAAACAGGTGCCGAAAGCATTGTGAAAAGAGATGAACCTAGGCGCCAGCATGACAGCTAACTCTGACGCACATGTTCGATGGCTACAGCTTTTGCCCTTCTAGAGTGGATAATCTTTCTAACGCTGGAGTGACTCATGGAGCAAGGATCACATAACAAATGTTGACAAGAAGTAATGAGATAAAAGAAAGATTGTGTGAAATCTGAGACTACCCTACTTATGTATTCCATCAAGTACACAAGAGTAACAAAACATGGAAAGTCAAAAGTTATTTATGTTGCCAATGGTTCAAGAACATGACAAAATATATACAGCATCCCAAGAAAAACTAATAGTTCTCTGATACAGGTCTAGAAGGAAAAAGCCTCAGAAGAAATGTAATCAGGGACCAAAGGCACAACAAACCAAGGATTTGGAAGCTCACAATTGTGGCAACCAGGGCACCACTTCTGTCCAGCACTTCGGGAGATGTGGGAAGATCTTTCATCGCAAACATTAGCCGCTCAATGTAATGAGCAGCTTTCGTTAGCTGATAAAATCTATACACCTAAAAAATTAACACAAAATCAGAATGCATACAACCTCTGTCTTTGTGGGTGCAACACGTGTTGCGCATGCATCTGTGCATGTGTACATGTACTCTGGTGAGAGAAGGAAAGAGAGGGGGAGAGAGCACTAAATACCTCAAAAAGTATAGGGACCAGGGGCCAACATGATGACCCACTCTTCTCAAGACTCTTCTCAAAAACAAGTTGAGCAAGGCATCCGATGAGAAAAGGAGCTACTGCAATAAGGGATGGCAGACCAACTACAGGCCAAGTTATGTACACAGTGAATACCGGGATGACCACCTTGAAACCCATTGTGAAGAAAGCAGAACTTAAGTATCCTCTAAGTCCTGTAATGAGACTCCACCTCTTTGGACTAAATTGGAGATATGGTCTTTGAACACGATCAGTTATGAGCAGAAAGGTCATAAGACCGATGTAAAACATAGCATCGAAAGACAAAGAAGTTACGATTTCTGCAAAAGCAAAACAATATTAAGACAGTTCATATGTGATTCACAAAATAAATGGTGATAAAGACAATTCCCATGTCTTTATTCCCTTCCCAGTTCCACCAATTTCCAATTTGAGAAACTACACTAATCACGAGACTATTTTTCAAATTTTCCAGCATCAAATAAGCCTCGTTGAAGCATAATATTTACTCTTGTAATCACTGTATGTTGAAATTCGAACAGCAAATAGCATTAACAGGCCTGTCTAAAAATAAGAATCTGACATGATAAACCAAAGGGTAATTAAGACTATTAAAAAAGAATATGTATATCAAGGCCTGCTTCTTTCTGGGGCTTATTTTCTGCATGACTGTGAATCCACTTGATTTTCACCTCAGAGTTTGACAAGCAAGCTTTCTTCTCTCTCTTTTTTTTAGCAGACTCCAATTACAAGCCAAGCAGGCATAATCAAGGGTGAATTTGAATTAAATGATACCTACGAGAGTTTCATTCTTCAAGTACGCCTCAACTGCATTTCCAAGAAAGAACTGCGGAAAAATCATCGATGAAATCAAGGCAGCAGGGGCCAACAACCATAGATATGACCCCTTGTCCTTCTCAAAAGGGGCGGACTCCAATTTCGCTTCTTCAACCAGTTGATGAGTCAACCCATGGAATGACACAGAACCCGACTTTCCTCTGAAAGGTTCCACCCCACCAGTACGACAAACCACCACACCCGCGCCACGCCCTCTACTCGCGCACAGGGTAGCTCCCCTGCTCAAGCCATCCTTCAAAACCTCCTTCAATCGCGGCATCAAGGCTGATCATCCATAACTCTAATTAGAGCTTCTAACAATCACCAACTCCCCATTTGAAACTAAACTCGAATATCAAACGCGAAAGAAACTCAGTCCTATGAACTCGCAATGCAGTGACCTCAGCTCAAATAAAACTCGACAAAACCGCCATACTCAAGGGAAAAAACAAAAGGGTGTGCCAGAAAAGAGTGAACATACAGGTCGGTGTCCTATCAACGCAAGCTCTTCGGTCCTTCGACCTTATGCTGCCCCCATGAATCTGGTGGAAAGCATTCCAGAGAACGGCGTCAAAGGGCAGTTCAAATTACTCGGCAGAGAGATGATTCATTCGCACGCGTATACACTCACCGAATGGCGACAGACAAGGCGGTGATCGAACAGCTTGGGCTTCGGGGCGGAGATCCCCAGACAAACCGACTGCATTTCCATCGTCGAGCGCAAGAAGAGGAGCTTCAGCCAGGGGTTTTAGGAGATGGGTTTCGAGAATTAGATCCGTTCCTCACTTCGAACTCGGCTTAAACCCTAGGGACCTGAAGGGTCCAACCAGGCTTCGACACGTGGCGTGTCGGGCCTACGTGGCCTTTTGGTGATTTCGGCCCCGCGAAGGCCCGATGGCCAAACGGGCCTAGACGGGCCGTGGGTACCACTTTGGACTCTGCATTTTATAATTGTTTTCGGCCCAAGAAGTTTGTATTTCGTAAATTGAGCTCCCAGGGATTGGCTCATTTCTCTTTGTACATTGTAAAGTGGAAATCCTAATGACTTCCAAGAACTTATCTACCCAGTGAATACCGGTTCCGACAATCTGAAATTTGAACCTACCCTACAAGCCTTTGAACCACCCGTAAGTTCAGAACAGTCAGTTTCACCAGTTTCAATGCACCCCACAATTTTCACTGCCCTGTACTTTAATAACAATCTTTTTATCTAGTTCAACACTGCACAAATCTGTTGACCGCTAACCCGGTTCGGTATTAAATCAAGCGCGTCATTTCTATAATTGCATAGTCATAGAATAATCATAAATAGTTTTAATGTGTCTACTTCTGAAGTATATTCCATAGCTCCCCTTTCTTGGAGAGTATTCACTACCTGAACCCCAGAAGATGCTTTTTGATCAATAGTTGCGTAAACACACATTACATTTTGTCCTTGCTACATGTCTTGTCTATGAATATGAGAGAGGGAGAGACTCCATCGAGCAAAAAGAGCAAGATAGAGAGAGCCAAATGGAACCGACAAACCTAGGAGGCATGTTGGTAGCCCCCGCACCTCATAATTCCAAAAAATTCATATGATTTAAGTGAAAAAAATTTTAGTAAAAGAAAAGTTTATATATGCTATTTTAATGAAAAATATTGTGTCTACTAGTTAGCCAGAATTTCGGTCCCAAATCCATAATCTTGATCCGCCATAGTTAGCTGAAAATTTCATGCATTCAAACTTGGAAAGTGGAATATGAAAAAAAGAAAAACTTGAAAATTGAAGTGTAAGATAGAAAGATAAAAACTAATAAATCAGATAAATAATTATTTAAAGTATTTTGCTAACCAAAAAAAGTGTCCCGAGGCCACTTGTTAATTAATCAAATGAGGAAACATTGTGATTTCCAAATCATGGAACCCACCCCGTACTCACGATGGCAAAATTTGTAGTGCAAACCAACCTTTGACATTTAAGGCGCGTTTGAAAATGCTTTCGTTCCCAGGAACAATTTTTTATCAGAAGTTATTATTTTTTATTCTATTCCCATGAACTATTTTTAAACATTTTAAGCCATTTGGTAACTATCTAAAATTTCAATTCCTGAAATAGAATTGCATTTCCTCAAAATTTCTACTTCAAATCATTTTTTTATTTTTTCTTTTCTTTTTTTCCTTTCTTTCTCCCCTTCTTCTTCTTCAAGGTGGCCGGCGACCTTACTAGAGCATCGTCGGTCCTCGGCAAGGCTATGCCTCATCAACCGAGCCTCGTCGACAACTAGGTGAGCGGCCTCGCCCAAATCTGGCGAGGCTAAGCTTGCCCGGTCACCAACGAGGCTCGACCTCGCCAAGCCACTGCGAGGTCAGCCTCACCTTGGCTGGGTGACATTGACCTTGCGGTGCCTCGACAGCTGGGAGAGCTCGGCCTCACTAGAGCTCGTCGGACCGGTCACCGTGGCGCAACGGTAGGCGGTGAACGACGGATGGCAATGGATGGCAATAGCAGTGGCAGCAACGACAACAGTGAAGAAGAAGAAAGATGGAAGAAGAACTAGAAAAAATAAAATAGAGAAAATAGGTGCTTCATTCTAGAATTGTTCTCAAGAACAAAGAATCAACTTTTTTTTACTTCTCGATTCTATTCCAAATCTACTTTCAGGAACAAAAAAAATAGAAATTTATTTTCAAGAACAAAATTTTTATCAAACGCATTTCTATTCCAAATTTACTCCTAGGAACAAGAGAATAGAAATTTTCACTGTTGAACAAGTTAACAAACAGGCCCTTAATGTTCATCATGCAATCTAACCGACCATGTTGGTTTTATAGTTCAATATCCATCATAGATTCCTTGTCAATGTTGATGGAACCAAAGGAGGCCCGAGGAGACCTATTAAATTGAGTCATAAATATATTTTTAACACATATTTGATGAAGTAAATAGTTATATAAATTAGTTATATTCAATATTGGAGTCACGAACGGGTTTATAATGGTTAAACCTAAAATAAAATACGAGTACTAAATGGGTTCGCAATTTACTTAAAATTGGAGTGTAAGATAGAAAGATTAAAACTAATAAATCAAATAAATAATTATTTTAAGTATTTTGCTAACAAAAGAAAGTGTCCCGAGGCCATTTGTTAATTAATCAAATGAGGAAACATTGCGATTTCCAAATCATGGAACCCACCCCGTACTTACAATGACAAAGTTTGTCGTGCAAAACCGACCTTTGACATTTAATGTCCATCATGCAATCTAACCAATCATGTTGGTTTTATAGTTCAATATCCATCAGATTCCTTACCAATGTTGATGGAGCCAAACGAGGCCCGAGGAGACCTATTAAATTGGGTCATAAATCAATTTCTTAACCCATATTTGATGAAGCAAATAGTCATATAAATTAATTATATTCAATAAATGGAGTCATGAATTGGTTTATAATGGTAAAACCTAAAATGAAATACAAGTATTAAATGGGTTCACAATTTACTTAAAGTTGGAGTGTAAGATAGAAAGAAGAAAACCAATAAATCAGATAAATAATTATTGGGAAAAGTGCAATACAAGTCCTAAAACTTGTAACGAAAATGCGATTGAGTTCTACAACTTATAAAAAGTGCAATCAAGTTCTAAAACTTGTCAAATTGATTTAATCGAGTCCTAAAGTTAACAAAAGAAAGTGTCCCGAGGCCATTTGTTAATTAATCAAATGAGGAAACATTGCGATTTCCAAATCATGGAACCCACCCTGTACTTACAATGACAAAGTTTGTCGTGCAAAACCGACCTTTGACATTTAATGTCCATCATGCAATCTAACCAATCATGTTGGTTTTATAATTCAATATCCATCATAGATTCCTTATCAATGTTGATGGAGCCAAATGAGGCCCGAGGAGACCTATTAAATTGGGTCATAAATCAATTTGTTAACCCATATTTGATGAAGTAAATAGTCATATGAATTAATTATATTCCATAAATGGAGTCATGAATTGGTTTATAATGGTAAAACCTAAAATGAAATACAAGTATTAAATGGGTTCACAATTTACTTAAAGTTGGAGTGTAAGATAGAAAGAAGAAAACCAATAAATCAGATAAATAATTATTGGGATAAGTGCAATACAAGTCCTAAAACTTGTAATGAAAATGCGATTGAGTCCTACAACTTATAAAAAGTGCAATCAAGTTCTAAAACTTGTCAAATTGGTTTAACCGAGTCCTAAAGTTAACAAAAGAAAGTGTCCCGAGGCCATTTGTTAATTAATCAAATGAGGAAACATTGCAATTTCCAAATCATGGAACCCACCCCGTACTCACAATGACAAAGTTTGTCGTGCAAAACCGACCTTTGACATTTAATGTCCATCATGCAATCTAACCAACCATGTTGGTTTTATAGTTCAATATCCATCATAGATTCCTTATCAATGTTGATGGAGCCAAATGAGACCCGAGGAAACCTATTAAATTGGGTCATAAATCAATTTCTTAACCCATATTTGATGAAGTAAATAGTCATATGAATTAATTATATTCAATAAATGGAGTCATGAATTGGTTTATAATGGTAAAACCTAAAATGAAATACAAGTATTAAATGGGTTCACAATTTACTTAAAGTTGGAGTGTAAGATAGAAAGAAGAAAACCAATAAATCAGATAAATAATTATTGGGATAAGTGCAATACAAGTCCTAAAACTTGTAATGAAAATGCGATTGAGTCCTACAACTTATAAAAAGTGCAATCAAGTTCTAAAACTTGTCAAATTGGTTTAATCGAGTCCTAAAGTTAACAAAAGAAAGTGTCCCGAGGCCATTTGTTAATTAATCAAATGAGAAAAAATTGCAATTTCCAAATCATGGAACCCACCCTGTACTCACAATGACCCCGTACTCACAATGATAAAGTTTGTTGTGCAAAACCGACCTTTGACATTTAATGTCCATCATGCAATCTAACCAACCATGTTGGTTTTATAGTTCAATATCCATCATAGATTCCTTATCAATGTTGATGGAGCCAAACGAGGCCCGAGGAGACCTATTAAATTGGGTCATAAATCAATTTGTTAACCCATATTTGATGAAGTAAATAGTCATATGAATTAATTATATTCAATAAATGGAGTCATGAATTGGTTTATAATGGTAAAACCTAAAATGAAATACAAGTATTAAATGGGTTCACAATTTACTTAAAGTTGGAGTGTAAGATAGAAAGAAGAAAACCAATAAATTAGATAAATAATTATTGGGATAAGTGCAATACAAGTCCTAAAACTTGTAACGAAAATGCGATTGAATCTTACAACTTGTAAAAAGTGTAATCAAGTTTTAAAACTTGTCAAATTGGTTTAACCGAGTCCTAAAGTTAACACCATCAACATTTTTAACGGAAAATGCTGATGTGACGTAGACATGGCATTTAAAATGAATTTTTATTTTCCATTTGGCTTTTTTTAAATTATTTTTTATTTAAATTAGATTTTACAACTAGAAAAGAAAAGTTAACAATTATTTAAAAAACAAAACAGTTCAAAAAAAAAAAAAAAAAAAAAAATGGGAGGCGCTTCCTTCACCGTCGCCCATCGTCGGAGGGGCCGTCAGCCGTGCCGGCCCCTTTGGCGATTTTTTTTTTGAAATATTTTGTTTTTTAAATATATTTTAGTTTTTCTTTTCTAGTTTTTAAATCTAATTTGAATAAAAAATAATTTAAAAACCATATGGAAAGTAAAAATTAATTTTAATGCCACGTCGGCATTTTCTGTTAAAAAGTTAGACGATGTTAACTTTAAGACTCGATTAAATCAATTTGACAAGTTTAAAACTTAATTGCACTTTTTACAAGTTTTATGACTCAATTGCATTTTCGTTACAAGCTTTAGAACTTCTATTGCACTTATCCTATAACTATTTAAAGTATTTTGCTAACAAAAGAAAGTGTCTCGAGGCCACTTATTAGTTAATCGAATGAGGAAACATTGCGATACCCACCTCGTACTCACGATGACAAAGTTTGTAGTATGAAACTGACCTTTGACATTTAATGTCCATCATGCAATCTAACCAACCATGTTGGTTTTATAGTTCAATATCCATCATAGATTCCTTGTCAATGTTGATGGAGCCAAATGAGGCCCAAGGAGACCTATTAAATTGGGTCATAAATCAATTTCTTAACCCATATTTGATGAGGTAAATAGTTATATGAATTTTTATATTCAGTAAATGGAGTCACGAATGGTTTTATAATAATAAAAACCTAAAATAAGATGTGAGTGTTAAGTGGGTTAACTAATAAATTGGATAAATAATTATTTAAAATATTTTGCTTTAAAAAAAAAAAAAAAAAAGCGTCTTGAAGCCACTCATTAATTAATCAAATGAAGAAACATTGCGATTTCCAAATCATGGAAAGCATCCCGTACTCACAATGACAAAGTTTCTAGTGCACAACTCACCTTTGACATTTAGAGCGTGTTTGGTAACCACTCTATTTCCGGGAACAATTTCTAATAAGATATTCAAATCCGGGAATAATTCTTAAACATTTTAAGCTGTTTGGTAATTGTCTAAAATTTTTATTCTCGGAATAGAATTGCATTTAGTACCATTCTAAAAATTTCTAATCCAAATCATTTTCTTTTAATTTTTAAATTATTTTATTATTTGTTTCTTTTCTTTCTCTTCTTCTTCTTCAAGGTTTGTCAATTGCCGGCCCTGGGATGACCGACGATCAGTCAGACAAGGACCGGCGACCTTGTCGAAGCATCACCGACCCTCAGCGAGGCTGTGCCTCATTGGCTGAGGCTCACCAGTAGCTGGGTGAGCGGCCTCAACCCAAATCTGGCGAGGCCAAGCTCGCCCAGCCGCCAATGGGGCTCGGCCTTGCTAGATCTAGGTGAGATCGAGCCTTGCCAATGGCTGGGCGAGCCTAGCCCATCCAGGCGAAGCTTGCCGATGGCTAGGGGAGGCCCGCCTGGCCATCGGCGAGGCTCGGCGCCCAATCAGTCATCGGCGACCGACGGCGATGGACAGTGGCAGCAACGGCGACAGCAATTGAAGAAGAAAAAAGAGAGAAGAAGAACAAGAAGAAAGAAGAAAAAGGAAAAAGAAAGAATAAGTTACCTTGATTCTAGAATTGTTCTTGGGAATAAATAATCAACTTTTTTTTACTTCACGATTTTGTTCCAAATCTATTTCCGATGACAAAAAAATAAAAATTTGTTCCCATAGTTAAAAATTTTACCAAACAAATTTTTGTTCCAAATCTACTCCTGGGAACAAAAGAATAGAAATTTTCATTATTTGGCCGGTTGCCAAACACGCCCTTAATGTCCATCATGCAATCTAACCAACCATGTCCATTTTATAGTTCAATATCCATCATAGATTCCTTGTCCATGGAACCAAACCATGCCCCAAGAGACCATTAAATTGGGTCATAAATGCATTTCTTAACTATATTTGATGAAGAAAATAATATTATGAATTAGTTATATTCAGTAAATGAGGTCATAAATGGGTTTATAATGGTAAAACCTAAAATAATATACTAGTATTAAATGGGTTCATAATTTACTTAAAGTTGGAGTGTAAAATAGAAAGATCAAAACTAATCAATCATATAAATAATTATTTAAAGTATTTTGCTAACAAAAGAAAGTGTCTCGAGGCCACTTGTTAAGAAGCTATTTGTTTTTACTCCAAATACTGTCTGATTCTGTTCTTTTATTCCCTAGAACGGAAAAAGAACAGAAATCCATTTGGTAAAATTTTTGTTCCCGAGAATAAAAATCTATTGTTTGTTCGTAGGAATAGATTTGGAACAGAATCAAAAAGTAAAAAAAAATAATAATAACTTCTTGTTCCTAGGAACAATTCCTTTTTTTTTTCTTTTCTTTTCTTTTCTTTTTTCTTCTTCTCTTCCCCTTTCTTCTTCTTCCTTTTGGTTGTTCGCTAGCCTTGGCTATAGTTAACGACTGGCTAGACGAAGGCCAGCAACCTCACCAAAGTGTCACCAACTCCCGATGACATTGAGCCACGATGAGGCTTGTCGGCTCGAGCATCGCCGTGGCTCGGCGAGCTCAGCTTCGCTGGATTTGGGCGAGGTTGACCTCGCTTAGCCAATGTGAGGCTTGGCCTCACTAGGCCACCTCCAGGTTGGCATTGTCTGGTGGTGTCCTGGCGAGCTCAGCCTCGCCGGATCTAGGCGAGGTCGACCTCGCACGGCCTGGCTCGCTTGGCCGCCGGCTATAAAGAAGGAGGAAGAAGAGAAAAAGAAAAAAGAGAAAACTAAGAAAAAAATATAATAAAGTATTAATTTTTTTTTAAAAAAACAAAAGAATTTAAGAATCTTACCAAATACATTTTTATCCCGAGAATATAACTATTGGATAGTTATCAAGCACGTTCTTTTGCTCAGAAATTGTTTTAGGGAATAGAATCAAAAAAATCATTTTTGATTAAAAATTGTTCTCTGAAACAAAATAGTTATCAAACGCACTCTAATTAACCAAATGAGGAAACATCGCAATTTCCAAATCATGAATCCATCTTGTACTCATGATGACAAAATTTGTAGTGCAAAACTTACCTTTGACATTTAAAGTCCATCATGCAATCTAACCAACCATGTCGGTTTTATAGTTCAATATCCATCATAGATTCCTTGTCGTTGTTGATGGAACCAAATGAGGCCCCAGGAGACCTATCAAATTAGGTCATAAATCCATTTATTAACCCATATTTGATGAAGTAAATAGTTATATGAATTAGTTATATTCAGTAAATGGGGTTATGAATGGGTTTATAATGGTAAAACCTAAAATAAAATACGAGTATTAAATGGGTTGTAATTTACTTAAAATTGGAGTATAAGATAGAAATATCAAAATGGATAAATCAAGTAAATAATTATTTAAAGTATTTTGCGAACAAAAGAAGGTGTCCCAAGGCCACTTGTTAATTAACCAAATGGGGAAACATTAAGATTTCCAAATCACGAAACCCATCCCATACGATGAAAAAAATTCTTTGACATTTAGGCTCTGTTTGGCAACTTGCCAGACAGTAATAATTTATATTCTTTTGTTCCCGGTAGTAGATTTGGAATAGAAATTTGTTTTGTAAAATTTTTGTTTCCGATAACAAATTTCTATTTTTTTTTCTTATAAGTAGATTTGGAATAGAATCGAGAAGTAAGAAAAAGTTGATTCTTTGTTCCAAGGAACAATTCTAGAATCAACTGACCTATATTCTCTCTTTTCTTTTCTTTTTTCTTGTTCTTCTTCCCTCTTTCTTCTTCTTCAACTACTACGCTACCATCGTTGCCGTCGTCGTTGTCCACTGCCGTCGCCATTCGCCGCCCACCGTCGCTGGTCAACGACGACTGGTTAGCGAGCTCGTCAGAGGCTCGCTAGGCTAGAGCGAGGTCCGGCGAGCTCGCCGATGGCCAAGTAGGCCTCGCCTAGGCCTCCCTTGGCCACCAACGAGGCTCGACCTCACTTAACTGCCGGCGAGGCTCGGTCGACAGGCGTGGCCTCACCGAGGGTGGACGACACTCTTGCGAGGTTGCCGGCCCTCGTCTAGCCAATCGCCAGTCATCCCAAGGTTGGCAACCATTAGACCTTGAAGGAGAAGAAAAGAAAGAAAAGAAGAAAAAAAAAAAAAAGTAATAAAATTATTAAAAATTATAAAAAAAATGATTTGGATTAGAAATTTTTAGAACGGTACCAAATGCAATTCTATTCTAGGAATGGAAATTTTGGATAATTACCAAACGGTTTAAAATACTAAGAAATTGTTTCGAGAACAAAATAATAATAATAATAATTTTTTATCAGAAATTATTCCCGAGAACAAAAGCATTACCAAACGCGCTTTTAATGTCCATCATGCAATCTAACCGACCATTTCAGTTTTATAGTGCAACATTCATCATAGATTCCTTGACGATGTCAATGGAACCAAATGAGGCCCAAGGAGACCTATTAAATTAGGTCATAAATCCATGTATTAACCCATATTTGATGAAATAAATAGTTATATGAATTAGTTATATTCAATAAATAAGGTCATGAATGGATTTATAACGATAAAACCTAAAATAAAATATGAGTATTAAATGTGTTCACAATTTACTTAAATTCAATTCACTTCTATGACTCTCTCTCTCACCCTAACTTGATCTTATGCTCCCTTACTCCACAATCTCACCTCAATTTAGCTATAAATTTTCCTATATTTGAATAAATATGAAAGTATTTTAGTAATATAAATTGAGTTTGGTATGAATCGGGTCTAATAGATGTTATTAGATTTGTATTATATAGAAATAGGTCGAAATGGTTAAAAGAGTCCATTTGGGTCAAATTATTTATTACCTATCATGTATAGACTCGAAATACATGTGAGAAAAGCTTTTACCTTTTGCTTATAGAAATCTCACTTCGTCTAGAGAGTCAAGCTGCACATGGGGAGTGGAGTCAATGGACGAAATTTATCGAGCTTCATCGTAAGCTTTCTTTCAAACGAATCTATGAATTCCCACTCGATAGCTTCCTTTTCACTTTTTTAATTTTTAATTTTTATTTCACCCAAGCAGCAACTCGAATATATTTCAATTTTTCTTTTCACCCAATTCGTTCCCTTCCCCACCCCCCACCAAACGAAGTCCCGCTGGCGTTTGCTGTTTGTCAGCATCTCTCTTGTCTGCAAGACACACGAAAAAGCGCAGGCAAGATGCCACTGTCGACCGACACCAATGGAGCGCGTTAGAAGAATCCTAACATCCATCGATGATATTTTTGAAATCTACTTCTGTAGTGTCCATTTTGATGATTGTGCTTCTGACCCGGTGCAGTGCCACTCCCTCCGGAATTGTCTACTTTAAAAAAGAAAAATAAAAAAGTACCTTTCAATTCCCTGCATTTCTATCACTATAAAATTCACGCTCATTTATCTCGAAGTACGCTAGTGACATCGCAAGTGACACTAGTGCACAGCTCTCTGTATATGAGCCGTCATTGCATGATCGCAGCAGATACGAGTCCAAACTACATGTGCGCTAAATCAAGTAGCTCGTGTTATCCAATGGTGCATAAAAGTTGGGCTTTCTGTAAACCTAAGTCATGTAAGAATTTATTTACATGCATCCACATCCATCCTATGTCGGGCGCAGAAAGGGTACTGCAGAGAACAGAAACATTAATGTACGTGATAAGTTTGATTGACTTTTATATATGTCCCTTTTATTTTAAGACCCATTTGCAATTTGCCGTATCAATACTTCACCAAATCGATCTCCATATGTATTTCATTATTGAATAAGGGGGAAAAACCTTTAAGGTATATTTATACTCTGAGTGAAAGGTGGAAGTAGTTGTGATTGACAAAGGAAATGTTATGTTTTTGTTAGGGATTTTTTTAATACTTTAATGGTGGACAGCAAATCAAGTTCGCGTAACATGTCTGATCTTTAATCCATATTTTTGGAAAGTCAACGTTGGTACTTGGTGTCCGCCTTTTAAAAGCCTAAAATATCCCTTATAAGCACTAGAAAATTGTTCTTTTAATTTTAACTCGCATTCAATTAATTTCTACTATTTCATGCGAGTTCAATTTGCAATCGTTGTACATTTTCAGTGAAAAGTACATGCAAATAAGGCGTGCTTGAGATTTAATATAGCATAGAAGGATAAATTATTGAATTGAAAGTACATGATGAGATGCACGATAGAAGCCCAATACCTCAATCTAATGGAAAAAAACCCAATTTTGAGCATGTTAAAACATCCATCTAACTTCATCAACAAAGTTAAATTATTGAGTCGTGAGCCAACTATGTATGTTGATCATTTCATCCTTTATTATTAATCTTATATGGGGCTTCATTCCCCGACACTCTCACATATGTACATTAATATAGAAAAGAATATATGTAGACATAGAGAACATACAAGTAAATAGGGAAAATTGTCCAATAAATTCTAAACCTATTGTACAACTGCAAACACGATCCTGAACTTTTTAATTGTGTCAATTTTAGTCTTAAATCTTTTGATGATTTGTCAATTTAGTTATAAACCTTACAATTATATTAATTTTAATCATAAACGTCTCGACGATTTATCAATTTAGTCATTTCGGTTAATTTTAATTGGAAATCGCTGATATGACAATCTAGTCAATGTCAATTGTTTTATATAGTACGAATAATGCTAATGTGGATAATTTTTAAAATTTTTAAATTTTTAATTTTTTTTTTTTTTTGCTTTTTCCCCTTTTTTTCCTCAACTAGCCTTAGGCGATGGTTGCCCTTGCCAGCCATCACTTGGTCAGTGGATGGAAAATTGGACAAAAGAAAAAAAGTTAAAATAAAAAGAAAAATAAATAAAGGAAAAGAGGAGAAGAAAAAAATCAAAATGTTACAAAAATTGTTCACGTTAGTATCGGTCACCCACATAGGATGACTGGCATTGATTAGACCATGGAAGTGGGAAGTGGGGAGTTCGAATCTCCACCTTCTTAGGGGTGTTAGGATGTGGACGATTTAGTTTCAAGTATGGGTTTCGACTCCCACGCCCGCAATGAGGGTAGAGCAAAAGTATGAGAGTGAGAGTTAGAATAGGAATAGAGTAAGATTGACAAAAAAAATAAAAAAATTAGACCATCATGTCAACTATTTCAGATCAAAATTAGCCAAAAGAACTAAATAAGCAAATCAACAAAATGTTTCAAACTAAATTGGTACAATTAAAAATTTTAAAACTGAATTAGTCACTATCTAATAAGTTTAATTTTGTTACTAATTTTTCCCAAATTTCTACGTCTAAATAGAGAAGAGCTTCCGGGCTTACTTCCTCTAGTCTACCTCTTTACACATGGCTCCCTTCTTTCTTTTTGGCCCGCTACCTTAAAGAACGGAAGATGAACTTTCGCGCATTTTCAATCAATTTTATTTCAAAGTGACAGATTAATAGCATGCCCGGTTGAAACAACACTTACAAAAGTCCATAATAATATTACGCCATAATCTACTCATTTACAATAATCGTTATAACCGTTGAAATGACAATCTCAAAGGATGTAATCCACCAATATGCCAATGGTATGGTGTCCAACGTTACTGTGAGTAAGAGACTATGATCCGAACATAGGATTTGCCGCATCCAAAACAAGCCATCGGCATTTATACGTGCAATAAAACAAGTTTACTATTGATCAAGATTTCACGCCATTGATAAATATGGCTATTAGAAATATTGGAAAACTACATGTACACGTGTAAACAAACATGGCCATGAGTAATTTCGTTCATAAAATCAAACAACACGATACATCTATTTAATTACCGCCGTACGAAACCCTACATTTTCTCATCAACGCGGTTTGAATTTAGGCAAAGTCCAAGGAGATCTTTTCTTCCCTTCCTTTTCTCACCTTGGAAAAGTGCCAAGACAAAGAAATCTTCATCAATCGGCCTACCTTAAAAAAGGCCAAACATTTTCTTCCTGAGGCGCGAGGAAAATCTTGGGGGGAAAGCCAGAACACACCAAAGCAAGGTACATCGTTGTTTTCTCACAACGAGCCAGACAATCCCAAGATCCGCCGTCCAGTCCGTCAAATTTCGGTCCTTTTCGGAGCGCGCTTGTTCTCCCCGACCGGCCAAACGCCGTCCGATTCTCGGCTCCGACCCCCGTCCCTGTCGAGTCAAAAGCGCAAGCGAGGACCGGGAAAAGGGTTGGGAACACGTGGACAGCCGCTGGCCGGCGGCTGGGAAAGAAAACGAGGTCGGGCCTGGGGGGAGGTTGACGAAAGGGCGCGGAAAGAGAGGCGGGTCGAGTTTGACTTTGACACGTTTGGCTTTGACCCGCCTCGCCGTTTCTAAGGGGATCGGTAGTTGACTGGAGCTACGCGTGGAAAAATGAAATTGCCACCTGGATGAGCTTTGACTGGGACCGGATTGAGGAGCTTTCAGTTTCTACCTATGAATACGGCGAGATCGACGGCTGTGATCGCGATCGGTCCGTGGATTCCAAGTCCGAGTAAGGGTTTGCCTTAGAAATCTAGCTCATATGAAATTATGCAGTTTTCCAGATAACCGTGCTTCTTGAGAGATTCAGAGTCGTCAAATCGAGTAACAAAGAAATTTCAATCATCAATCACAATTTTTTAAAATTCCGTGTATCACGATATTTTGTACGGTATGCAATTTGTGTACTATTGTTATCATGGGGCCGCCTTTTATTTATTAATTATAATTGTAATTACTAACGATAACGAATTCAGATGTAAATTGTTTAAGAAAAACTATTGTAGTCTTGGCAGTATCATTGATATGAAAACTATTCATCCCTTGGTTTCTTGTTTGTTCGGACAGGATAGGTTGACCAGAGAATTGGATTTGGACACACTAGCCATCTCTGTACCTGAAGAAGGGCCACAATGTGGACCTTTTGGTCCCCCTGTACTTTCCATTACATCATATGGCGAAAGTTGGGTACCAAAATATTTAAGTTGAGAACCGACAATTGTCCTGAAAAATTTGAAATGATTTGAATACCAAAATATTTAAGTTGAGAATTGACAATTATCTTGAAAAATTTGAAAAATCATTACAAGAGCGCGCACGCGCGCGCGCACATATATATTCAACATGGATGATTAAGAGCGATAAAATGAATGTTAGTTTGGCATGAATCTTGTTAGATCAAACTATCTTAATTTCAACTTGATATATGCACTAGATATACGAATTAATTTCTCAAATCAGCTTAACATCAGTACATATCGAGGATGCTATTCCACTCACAACCTAGCAAAAAGGAATTTTCGGGGTATGGACATCATCTTTGTTTTTGCGAAGAAAAATTGTTCTACCACCTTCCTAAAGATCTATACTAGAAAATTTTCCAGACTTTCAAACCCGAACTTGGCTCCTATGATAAACATCTCGGTGATGTTCTGTAGCTACTCTAAACTTCTGCTTTTGACGTGCTTTGGAGATTTATATACTTGTCATTTATTGTGCATTTGGTGTCCATATATAATTTATCACAGGAACAAGGGAAAACAATCATTGAGACTAGACTATACACTTGGGTCCCGATTGAAAGTTCAAATCCTCTGGTCATTGTCCCTTCAAGGTCTACCTTTGTAGGCATCAATAGGTTGTCGAAGATGACCAATACTTTTCTGTTCTAGTTTCATATTGTTTACCCTATCACCGTCCGCTCATCAGATTATACACACACGGATCCGTCTTTTCCGTGCCTCCTGCGCTGTCTCACTTTTCTTATCAGCAATCAAAACAGAATTTGTTAATGAAAACTCTTATATATATATATATATATATATATGTGCGCGCGCGCGCTAACTTCAACCTCGGAATTATGCAAACAACGCTTTTAAGGAAAAGTCAAAATATGTATTTAAAATGTTTTTGAACTATCCATGTGAAGACAAAATCATAATTCATCACAATTGATATAATTAACAAATAATGGACGAATCTTTCACTTTCTAAAATCGAATACAATATAATTGTTTAGTATTTTAAAGTTTCTCATCTCACCGCGCCCTCACTTTTTCTTATCCCAATTATTCGTTTCACCCGGTACCTTGTTATAGAATGGTATTATTAAAAAAAAAATAATAATTCTTCAAGATGTAAGTCTGTTAACAAGAAGTTCTCAAACCTAGTTACTTAAATATTAGAATTTTGAAATTCGTAAGAATATGTGTAGACTTTTTCAATAATAGAGGCGCACAATTTCAAAGTGGATTTTTGCTGTGGGAAGTCAATAAGAAAAGTCGTTACGAGACAAAACGAATTTCTCGGCGAATTTGGCGTTTCTTGAAAAAATTCCCAAAATTAGAGTGTCCTGCGGGAATAGTTCTCACTGGACCAAATTGTAAATAGTTCTTTGACTTCAACCCACGCAGAACGGCTTCGAAGGACAATGTGCTGAACTACTTTAGTTATGGCTTAAATATCTCATAATGACGTTTATCCAACTTCCTCGTACAATTATCGGTTGCATAAGAATCTGAAAAAGCATAATTACAGGCAAGTATATGTAATTAACTATGTTTGCACAGAAAAACAATAAAAAGAAAGCCACGTTTATTAGCTAAATTGGATGGAACTAATGGAGACACTTGCTTTCATCAATTTGGCGAGTTTTTTTTTTTACTTGATTGCCCTTTGTAAGTGCTATAAATTTTTTTTTTTTTTTGACCCAGGGAACCCCCGCACGGCCGGCAGGCGAAGAGTAAACCCTAGGGGTACACGTGCTAGCCACCACACGCGTGCACCGGGTAAGTCACCTAGATGTCTCCGCCAACCTCCCTTGCTTTGCAGGGGAGCCAACTCTCGACCTCTTTTTCGGGAGAGGGATTTCCGCGCCAGCAGAGCCACCCCAGCGGGTGGTAAAGTGCTATAACTTGATTGCACTTTTGTGATAAATTTTAGGATTTTCTAATCATTTGTATTTATATTTTGTGGGTCAAATTTTCAAGGCGCTGATCCCTTCAAGATATCAACAAAAGTATCATTACAACATCCTAAGTCTTACAATAGTGGAGCGGTTCACATCTTGCTTCACTAGTGGGTGGTAATGGCATATTATGTTGAGTGGGGTCAATTAAATCCACTCAACTTAATTTGTCCTTTTCGACCAAAAAAAAAAACTTAATTTATCCTTTAATTATAATTAGCACCTTTTTGGGTATATGTAATGCAAACAATCATATCTTGAGTTTGACACCACTGACTTTTTTTTTTTTTTTGTTTTTTTTTTCACTCGATCCAATTTCAAAAATATATTTTTAATGACTTTTAGATTATTATCTCGGTTATATAATTGAAGTGGAATGTAGTTTAGTTACATGCGAAAAGTGCAACATAAAGTTAGATGTGATTGAAGTTTTCTATCGCCTATTTGCGTTTAATTTAAGTTAAAATCTTGGCAAGTATCCTAATTATCCAATGATATTTTTGGGTAGCTCTGGTAATGGTTTGTATAGGCTAGGAAATTACCTCTGCTCTAGGTTTAATTTTTTTTTTCCCATCAAAATAAGATTGCATTCATTTTCATGGAAATACAAGAGGAAAATATCGCAATTCAACTACAAACTCGTTAAAACAAAACAAGTTCCAAATAATAAGAGGAATCATCTTAATAAATTTTGGAGTCACACACTCAAAATGCAAATTTGAGATTTCTTCAAGCCAAAATCGACGGACAATCATCAAATTCGTTTTCAGTAATGAAAACATACTAAGATCTCCATCTATTGCTATGGCTTTGCCTTTTGGTGGTGAACATATAGGTTCGGCATCCCCAATACCATCATCGTTCAAAGAAACAAGGTTAGGCGAGCACAAATCTAACACTTACGAGAGCAAAACCTTCACAAAACAAAACTCCTATGATCTCTGTCAAAATTGAACTTGTATATCAACAAAATCCAAGAGAAGCAAAAACCCAAATCATGCACATAAAATCCCCAATTTAGACTAGATCGAGATAGATATTTCTCCAAAATGGGAAAAATGAGCTTCTAGATCCAGATTAGATCAGACGAGAAAAGTTCAACAAAATGGGATGAAAGGAAAAAAAAAAGCCAAATCAATTAAAGAAAAAAAAAAAAAAGAACGGGAGGGAGAGATCTAGTTCCAATTCTCCCCTCGATAGAACTTGAAGAAGAAGACTCTGAAAATTAAAGGAAAAAAAAAAAAACCCTAAGGAAAGGAGAGAGACAGGGAAAGAGACAGATAACAACAACTTTATGGTGCGTTTGGTAATATTTTTGTTCGGAGAATAATTTTTTTTCAAAAATACTTTTTTGTTTTTGTTTTTGTTTTCAAGAATAGTTTCAAACATTTGAACGCCTTGGATAATTATAAAAAATTTCTATTCCCGAGAGGAAAATGCATTTGGTACAATTCCATATATTTTTATGACTTATAAATTTTTTTAATTTATTAATAATTTTATTACATTTTCTTTTTCTTTTCCTTTTCTTTTTCTTCCTCTAACCAGCTTGTCAGTCGATGATCGGCCAAACAAGGGCCAGCGAGGTCGCCGACCACCGACAAGGTCAACATTGCCCTCACAGTGGTTGGCAAGGCTCACGGTGGCTGAGCGAGGCTCGGGGGAGCCTCCCTAGCCATGACGAGGCTTGGGGGGCCTCGTTAGTGGCTAACAAGCTTGGGACGACCTCGCTGGGGGTCGGTGAGGCTTCGGTGAGGTTACCGGGCCTCGTTTGGCTAGTCGCTGGCTGATGTCAAGGTAGGTGACCGGCTAGGGGAAGAAGGGAGGAAGAAGGGAAAAAAAAAAGAAAAGGAAGAAAAGAAAAGGAAAAGAAAAACTTGATTCTTGATTATTGTTTCTCGAGTCGATCCCAAGAACAAAAAGTAATTTTTTTTTGTTTCTTATTTCAATTCCTCGGAACAAATTTGTTACCAAAAACAAAAAACTTACCTAACGCATTTTTATTCTATTTATGCTCCCATGAACAAAAGAATAGAAACACCCGTTCCCGGAAACGTTACCAAACGCAATCTTATTCGACCAATGTGATGGTCCTTTGCCTTTTTGGACTAGGTATATGAAGAAAAATGAAGGTCAAGGACTAAAATTAAAATGAAATTTAGGAACTCAACTCAAAATCTTAAACGACCAACTTTATTTCCTATAGTAAAAAGGTATTTCATTTTCATTGACCCCACCGAATTAAAGTTCTAATTTTGCCACCATTCATGAATGCAACTTGTCCTAAATGGTCAAGCACTCCTTATAATAGTTTTGTTTACATGGATTTAAGGGTGAGCAGCTTCAAGATCGGTTGAAATTTTACTTAGAATATAAACTTTATATGTTGAAACAGATTTCCAAATTTTTTGAACCTATAAACTATCTTGCATACTTTAAAACTTGACACCTACTTGGTTAATGGTTCCGAAGTCTACTCCGATTCCACTTGTATTCTTAGTTGAACGATTATAGTGAATTATCATTCTTAATAATCACTATTTGTTGCTATAATTTACTGACAATAATTCATATTTAGACAAATAAACATTATAAAATATTAATAAAATAAAAGTCTCAATCATAAATATGCTAGAATGGAAGCTTATTCTAATGGTTTCATATACATAGTTATCATCAAACACTATAAAATACCGTAAGATTGCATAAAGATATTAATAAAAGAAACACAAAATTATTTCACATGGATCCTGCTCGTTAGAACCGGTTCTTCAATTTTTGGAATTTTAAATTGGAACGGTTCCCACCATTTTGATTCTATCTTTGAAACCATAATCATCCCTAAAACTATCTAAATAGGTCACCCGCCACACGAGAGATGCCTTTATGATCCCACCTAACTTTACTAGCACGTGATCTTGTATTTTGAGTCTCTATAGTCCCACTCGACCTCACAAGAATATCAATATCATAAGTCAGGATACTATCTACCGTGATTGAGTCTCTCGTAGCTTCTAACTCAAGCAATCTTCCTCGCCCATGATTTGTTGGAATTCATATTGAGAGCGACTCGGATTGAATTTTTATTCCCCCCATCAAACGTCATTTTTTCTACAATAAAGAACATAACATGACATAGGGGACGGTAAGACATAACCCATCAATCTCCATCACCTGAACATGAAAAAGGGCACTAATCAAATGAACGAGAACACAGTTTCGGAAGCAGCCCCCACTCGAATCTCTGGACGAGACTGTCCCGACGGACCGACCGACCGACCACGCATCGCACAAATCAACCCGCCCAGCGGCAAGTCCGTATGAACGGTTGAAGGCTTTACCTTCTTTTCTCCCTCCGGTTCGGGCGAGGATTCTTCGTCAAACCTTATAATATTCAGACCAGACGCAGCACGTGGTCGTCACGGTAACCGAGGGTAGAGAAAGAAAGGTAAGCAAGAAAAAGGCAGAGGAAGCAGCTAAGAAGTTCTGAAATCGTTTTAAAATATCAATTTCTCCGTGTTCAAAAAAGAGCCTTGCACCGGTTATACACGCCTTCCACGATTTATGGTCCGAGCTGGAGTATTTAACAAAATGGCCCGATTTTTTCATAAATCGGCAGAAGAGTAGTGGTGGCGGTGGCGGTGGGGTCGGGGTGGAGGTGGGGGGGCCCCGCCGGCCACCTCCCGGTTACCGTCTTGTGGCGTTGGCCCTCCCCGCTATAAATACGCGCTCCCTCTGCCACCTTCCCCTGCAAACCACATTCATTATTTCGCTTCCACCCAAGCATCATCATCATCGTCATTTTCATCTCTCTCTCTCTCTCTCTCCCCGTCTCTGACGCTTTCCGCCACCTTCCCCACTTGTCAACAAACTCCTTTGATCCTTTCCTTTTCTTCTTTATTCCTACTTTCTCTCTCTTCTGCGCCCAGCGTCCGACGCAGAAACTAAGAGAGAGAGAGAGAGAGAGAGAGAGTGCGCGTGCGTGCGTGTGTCGAAGCAGGGCACCGATGGCGTCAACCTCCATAACTTTCTCTCCCTTGCAGCTCCGACCCACGAAGCACGGCCACGGCGCGCCCCAGCGAAGGGCAGCCGCGGTCCGCCTCCCCGCCGCCGCCCGCCTCCGCCGCGTCGCCGCCTCCGTGTCGGAGAGGCCGGCCGTGCCCCCGCCGGTGGTGGCGTCCCCGCCCGCTCCCGGGCCCGACCCCAAGCCCAAGCTCCCGCTCCGGAAGATCCCCGGCGACTACGGGCTGCCGCTGGTGGGGCCCTTCAAGGACCGGCAGGACTACTTCTACAACCAGGGGCGGGACGAGTTCTTCAAGTCCCGCGTCCAGAAGTACGGGTCCACGGTGTACCGGGCCAACCTCCCGCCGGGGCCGTTCATCTCCCAGAACCCGCGCGTCGTCGTGCTCCTCGACGGCAAGAGCTTCCCCGTCCTCTTCGACGTCACCAAGGTCGAGAAGCGCGACCTCTTCACCGGCACGTTCATGCCGTCCACCGAGCTCACCGGCGGCTACCGCGTCCTCTCCTACCTCGACCCCTCCGAGCCCGCCCACGCCAAGCTGAAGAAGCTCATGTTCTTCCTCCTCAAGTCCCGGCGCGACCACGTCATCCCGGAGTTCCACGCCAGCTTCACCGGGCTCTTCGAGACCCTCGAGGCCGACATCGCCGCCAAGGGCAAGGCGAGCTTCGGCGACCCCAACGACCAGGCCGCCTTCAACTTCCTGGCCCGCTCGCTCTACGGGGTCAACCCGGCGGACACCAAGCTCGGGCTCGATGGGCCGAAGCTGGTCGGCAAGTGGGTCGTGTTCCAGATCGGCCCGCTCCTCGTCCTCGGCCTCCCGAAGCTCGTCGAGGACCTCGTCATCCACACCTTCCGCCTCCCGGCGTCCCTCGTCAAGAAGGACTACAATCGGCTCTACGACTTTTTCCACTCATCCTCCGGCCCCGTCCTCGACGAGGCCGAGCGGATGGGGATCTCCCGCGAGGAGGCCTGCCACAACCTCCTCTTCGCCACCTGCTTCAATTCGTTCGGGGGGATGAAGATCTTCTTCCCAAACATGATCAAGTGGATCGGGCGGGCCGGGGGCAAGCTCCACACCGACCTGGCCCGGGAGATCCGGTCCGCCGTGCGGGACGCGGGCGGGAAGGTCACGATGGCGGCGATGGAGCGGATGCCCCTGATGAAGTCGGCCGTCTACGAGGCCCTCGGATCGACCCACCGGTGCCGTCGCAGTTCGGGAAGGCGAAGCGGGACCTGGTCATCGAGAGCCACGACGCGGCGTACGAGGTCAAGGAAGGGGAGATGATATTTGGGTACCAGCCGTTCGCCACCAAGGACCCGCGGATATTCGAGCGGGCCGAGGAGTTCGTGGCGGACCGGTTCGTCGGGGAGGACGGGGAGGCGCTGCTCCGGCACGTCCTGTGGTCGAATGGGCCGGAGACCGAGAACCCGACCCTGGGGAACAAGCAGTGCGCCGGCAAGGACTTCGTCGTCCTGGTCTCGCGCCTGCTCCTGGTGGAGCTCTTCCTCCGGTACGACTCGTTCGAGATCGAGGTCGGGACGTCGGCGCTGGGGGTGTCAGTGACCCTCACGTCGCTCAAGCGAGCCACCTTCTGACCAACCATATCCATGCCCATGGATAATAATTAAAAAAAAAAAATGAAGGAAGAATATAGAAAAGCCACATAAGAAAAATCTGAGCACATGTTTCGGCAACTTCAGGAGCAATTTGCTGGCGAAAGGCGACTGAAATTTTTTCTTTCCAAATTCGAGACTCACCTAACACATGCTTGAAAAAGCTAGTGGGACTTTGGCTCAATGGGTCCGCACTTCGGGATAGTGGAGGATGACGGGGGACAGGGCAGTGGAAGAGGACTTAGCAACTTTTCTTTGCATCACATGTGTAAAAATTTGGGTTAGTGCTGTTTGTACGTTCCTTTATTCCATAATTATTTTAAGCCCTTTTTCTCTCTTTTCGGGACAAGTATGGGCGCACGACATCCTCAGCCATCCTCAGGGTGGTGGCGGTGCTGCTTTTTTGCACGAAGGGTGCTTCTACATAAATCGAACGTGTGAAAATGGAAGCAAGAATCAGAGGTCTCTGTCTCTTCCCATGCTTTTATATTTTAGCGATAAGGGATGGTCACGTTGGAAAAAATCCACGGCGGAAGAACGCAATGGTCCCGATCGCCTATTGCCTTTCATTTAATTCTAGGAAGGATCCGAAATCGAATGGATGGATTGGGTATTTCCACACTTGTTTTCTAGAACGCGATGCTTACAGACTGACCCGCTTTCACGTTTACAATATGGGCGACGTTATGGTCACCACAGAGGACGGTATTCGCCATTGGAAACTATATAATAATACCTCCTTGAAAAGGGGCATTTACTCAATTAAGCTCCGTACTTAGGCTTCCTCATTTTTTTTATTTTTTTAATTGCCACTAATGGCCTGCCTCGGGTACAGCATGGAGAGTCAAAAAGTCACTGGCCTCGGTTCACCACCCTATGAAAATAGTCCAATTAGCTATTTTGGTTCGCTCTACTAAAAAATGGTTGTGGGGTGAGGGCATCTTGGCTGGGGCAGCAGCATCGATCTTATTAAATCCCTAGATTTATAAAAAAAATCATATAATTCGATTAGATCCTTCATATGCGCGTCCCGAGCTCAGTGGTTAGTACAGCATGGCTCTTATTTTTATACAAATCCAGGGTTTATATATTTTTGCCTACACACTTGCTTATCCCATTAAAATATTGGAAATGACGTAATGCATGAGCACTCCAACAGCTTCTTTGCTCTTGCTGTGCAAGTGTAAGAATAATTGCACTTCCATGCAATAAACAGAGGTCTAGTGATTAGGAGTGTCCTTCTCAAGAATTTCTATAATTGCACATCGAGACTAATTCATATCATCATTTAGAATTTTTTTATTCGGTCAATTCTTTGACAACTTTTTGAATGTTTCTAGAAAGTCTTATTGATGAAAGTAACCATCCACTATCCAAAAAAACTACCCCACTCAAATTCACGAAATGACCATTTTGGATTTTGTTATTGTAAGAATCATACGAGCCATAAGGATTTTTTTTAAAAATAATTTTGACGGTGGCCACCAAATTGAACTAGTTTTTTTTTTTTTTTTTTTTTTTTTTTTTTGGGATGGAAAATGAATTTGGATGATGTTTAATATGTGGATATGGATGGGACTTTCAAAGTAGGAGATATACGCTTCACAAAAGTAAGACATTTGGTATGTACTTGCCCATGGGGTGTCGGATCTTAACGTCCTCGATGATAGAATGCTCTCAGTACCTTTTCTTAATATATTAAGATTAAAATATATATCAGTACTTATATTAAGATTGGAATACTGGAGTTGGGAAGCGTCACGCAGTGCACAAAGTTGAATAAAAATGTAGAGAGACGAAAAAGTAATAGATTGAGAGTTGTCCGAAAAAAGGGCAATTATTTTTTCAGTGGAGAAAATGAGCGAGGGTGGTCGTTCTTTGAATGAAGCAAGTGGCTGCTCGAGTGTTGATGGAATTATAATTGTTATTTTTCTTATTATTTTATAAAGGGTAGTTTTGGAAGAAAAAAATGAATATTACAACTTAACACATATGCCATAAAATATGGTACCAATAATCAAAGTTAATTATTTTTTGACTTAACACGTAGGCGATAGAAGATGGGACCAATCATCGAAGTTAGTTACTTTTTTGGACAAAGATAGGGACGTATAGATTTGAAGCATTAAGGATGGATTCCGTTCAAATTTGGCATGCTGAAATCGAGTGAAGTGAAAGTCTTTTGACCTATTAAATATGCAAAACGAAATCAATATTTAAGATATTAGAAAATATCTTTGCCACTCTACTGTCAGACAATTTCATTTCAACATCCCCAAAGAGGAGATGTCACAAATTCACGAGTGGAGTAAAGGTGGCTATTCCATTGTTAACAAAGAGACAGGGAAGTAATCCAATCGATCCTAAAACCTACCGTACAAATGCCAATTTACTCTTAAAATTTTCACTTTTATTAATTTAGAACTAAATCTTTGCTTGAAATAATGCAGTCATTTAGTTAATTTTCGTTGGAAATTGTTGACTCCATGATCTAGTTATTAGTGAACATTCTAAGTGGCATGCCGTCACGTCATTGATTCTCAATGAAAATTAGTCGGAAGGACTCCATTGAAATTTTGTGCAAAAATTTAAGACTAAATTTACAAAACTAAAAAAAAATTCAGGATTAAATTGGTGTCCGCACAATAAATTTAAAATTGATTGGACAATTTCCCTATGTAGGAGATAAATTTGTATATAAATGGCAGGATAAATAAATTATGACATCTGCTTATTTTTGTCTATAGGCTATAGACAAGTGCAACTACTTATATAGGTGGCTTTTCCACTAAAACACAACTCACGCAGGCAAAAATAACATCTCCCTATATAATTAGTTATATTCGTCGCTATCTCCAATATCATATTGCATAAATAAAATAGACAATGATAAATCAAATGGAGTTTAGTGGATTAATCTCTTGCCCCCAAACATCATTTGTAGATGCAAAATTACAATTATCACTCCATAAGCGCCATCTATGGCAGTCTTTCTTGTATTAGGGAACATTGTTTTCTCCATATTTTTCACAATTTTGGGCTTAATGTGGGAAGAAATGTCATTGTCGGCCTTAGAGACAAACGGGCTGCTTCAACTGGGATTCTTATTTAATTAGAACTCTAAATTTGACACTGTTTATCCCATGATTTACATCCATTTTCGAGCCGTAGGACTTTTTCGCGACGGTGACCGCACATATTGGACAAAAGCTGCACGACCACTTTCGCCGGTGGTGGTGGCCGAAATGATGATGCTGCTGCGAAGGGCCCGCTCCCTCCGGTAATGGAGAAGGCTGTGTCCATGACCCAGCATGAACCATGTGCAATTTTATATGCGCACGATAAAAAAAAAAAAAAAAAAAAAAAAAAAAAAAAAAAAAAAAAAAAGTCAGGGGGGGCGCATGATTGGTAATAGTAGTAGATATCCCGTGTGCAAGCCGCGTGTAAAGAAAACATTGTTTTACATCGGGATAAGACATTGATCGTTATGATATATATATATATATATATATATATATATATATTTTTTTGGTGACCGAGAACCGCGAGATCATCCTTCTTCTGCACATCGCATGACCCTCCAAAGACCCGATGGCACCGTCGGGCCTCGCCGCAAGCCGCTATTTAGAAGTAAACCTCGGGAGGCTAGCCCAGACCCCAACACCAGACCCCCTCTTCGGACACTTTAGCAACAAGAGGGTTCGAACCCTCGACCTCTGCGATGAGGGAGAGAACTCACACCAACTGCGCTGCCCGTGGTTGGGTATCGTTATGATATATTGGTGGCTCCAGGATCAAGTATCACTTGAGATCATATAGAAGGGACCTCATTTGACGGTTTATATGCTGGGGTGACCGATGGTCATGTGTCAGACGATACAACCTTCGATGTTAGCACACCGGCTTCCCTTAGAGATGGTCGCTGGAGGCGGGCAAAGGGACGAGTTAGGGTTTTGTGATACCACATAGTTTCCATGTTGGATGAGAGATTCCTTGAAAAGTGACCTATAATGTGAAGACCGGTGTAAGTTTTTCGGGTTTAAGATTCTCTACCTCGCAAGGTGCTCTACTAGGTGGTTTTCGACTAATCTCGATGGTCGACGCCTATGCGAGTGAGGTAATGCACCGTCAGGGATGGTCGTGGAGACACGAGCGGAGTGTTTCGCAGGGATGAAGATCCACAGCCTGGCTCAGTCCGCGACATCAGAAAGTTGAATCTTTTGCATACATCATGTGCTTTCTCATTCTATTTCGTTCTATGGCACTAGAAGAATCTGATGTTCAAAACTAATCCTTCTTCTCATGGAACTTATGATCTGCCCTCCTCATCTCTCCTCCTCTGTCATATTCTTCAAATCCTCCTCTCAATAGAATATACCACATTAATTGTATTAGTGGAAAAACAACGGGAGGTATTACTTTATTTCTGGGCACTACTCTAGAACAAACATGCTGATGAGCGAATAATCCAGCTACTTAAGAGTCAAAACTTGACTATAAATGGATTTACAGTTGTGGCGTCCTACAGCAGATGTAAAAGCTTCGAATGCAGAGGGACTTAAGTCACTGGAATCACCTCAGAGAGTAAACTGCTTGACGAGGGAGAGCTCTCTTCACTTGGAGATGAATCTCTCATCAATGCTGTCGAATTATCCACCACGCTCCTGGTTGAGCTTATGGTGCTACCTCCGGTTTGATCACCGGTGCCAACCGCCTTTCTGATCTCCGGTTCGGCTCTCCTCTCCGGACGAATGAGCAACTTCTCGCTGATACTGCCCGAAGAAGAGCACGAAGACGTCTCGGACAAGGTCGTGCAACTTTTCTCTTCGGAAGCGGCCCATCTACTGAGCCAGAGCCTGTCCAATTCGTCCGCCACTTCCTTCATGGGAGGCCTCATGTCTCGGTGAGACGCAAGGCACCGGAATGCCAGCTCGGCGACCTTCTGCACGGACAGGTACGTCCACTCGTCCTTGTTCACGTCGAGGGAGGGGTCGATGATCTCATCCAACCGCGCCCTCCCGATCCTATCCGTGGCCAGATTGGCCAAGTTCACTTCGTTCTGAGGCCGTGAGAAGTCCACGACCTTCAGCGACGTGATGATCTCCATGAGTACTACGCCTAAGCTGTAGACATCCGATTTGTCAGAGAGCTGGAAATCCTGATGGTACTGGGGATCGAGATAGCCCGGGGTCCCCTGTGGGGCGGTCGAGATGTGGGAGTCCTCGAGCATGCCAAGTCTTGAAAGGCCAAAATCCGCAACCTTCGACTTGAAACTGTAGTCCAAAAGAATGTTGCTCGACTTGACATCCCTATGGTATATTGGTGGCTTAATAGAGTGGAGATGGGCAATTGCTTGAGCAGTTTCTGTGGCAATTTTGAGCCTGATCGGCCAGGAAAGTCCTTGACCTCTCTCTCTGTGCAGATGCTGGCACAATGTGCCATTGGGCATGAACTCGTAGATGAGGATCTGCTCGCCTTTCTCGATCGAGCAGCCGAGGAGCTTGACCAGGTGGGGGTGGCTCACGGATGACAGGAGCTTGATCTCATTCATGACTTGCTCGACGCTGTCCCTCTGTTTGATCCTCTTGATGGCGACCCACTCATCGTCGCCGTTCAGTTTCCCCGAATAGACCGTCCCGAACGCCCCAGTCCCTAACCTTTGCTTCTCTGCGAAGTGGTTTGTGGCTCTCTCGATCTCTTTGTAGGGATAGAAGGTGATGCTGCTCTTGCCTGAGGCCTCGGACAGACGGCGCTGCACCTGGAGTTGGGCTTTCCATTTGCTTCGCCGTCGAAAGAAGTAGCAGATCAAGCCCAAACTGATCATGAAGGAAGCCCCAACTACGACACCTGAAAACATAGAAACAAGACGACATGAGACGTCATTTGACAGGTACAGATATGAACATTCCTAAAAGTCACTTGAAGTCACTAGATTACTTTTCCTACGAGAAATTCAGAACCATAGAACCCGTAAACAATTATTTATGATCATATAATTAATTCGATAGAAAGAAAAAGAGTACCTCCGACTAAAACAATTATTCTGGTGGCTCCTCCGCATTGGCCAGAGAGATACTTTGCAGGATTGCACATGAACGCGTCTGCTTGCAAGACAAGAACAAGAAAACAAATATCAGCACTCAGCAGGATGGCGAGTTTCCGTAATCACGTACATAAAACAACACGGACATCTCGACTCGAAAAACTCTTGGGAGCCACCACGATCGGCACGACCGAAATCGATTTCCCATGAATCCTAAGTTCTGGTTAAGCACGAAAACTAAGAGCTGGCCAACTCGACACCGAAAGGACAAAGAACTAAAAGGAACAGTCGACTGTCATTGTCTACTAGAATGTCTTTTTTGAGTCTTGACAAAGTGAAAGAGATACCGATGTCGAAGTTAAATTCAAAGTTCTCTATTATATGAGTGCCCTATAAAGTCGAGATTCTGGGCTTTGGGTGGATCTCTCTTTGCACTTAGCGTCTCTAAAGTCTCAGAGGCTGTCATCACCAACACTGCAAGACACCCACCCCACGAAATATGCCGATCCATTGACTATCGTAATTCTATAAGATCAAAATCACTTTGGAGCATAGTCGGCATCGTGCAAAAGAATCCACAGACTTCCAGCGGCAATATGCGTTAGGTGAAACAACCCACTCTTGAGCGCGACGCACGCCCTGTTCTCTCCCCCGTGCCGGACAAAAGACAGGACAATAATGGTGGATCGTTCCTTTAACGACTCAGGAAGAAAAGCGGGACACCGGCCCAAATATTATATCAACTTTGACCTGACTTTACGACAAAACTTAAGTAGGCTGATGTTAATCCGTCGTTCAAGGGGTCCCTTGCATTATTGTCCGCCCGCTAATGGGGTCCCTGTGCGTTTACCTTTGCTGCGTTCTAGAGAGGGCAAACGTGCTCATTTAACCAAACCGGGCACCCGGACGACGAAATTCCGTGCCGAATAATCATAAATAAATGATGCGCTTATCCGGCCACGAGCTATGATGGCATCCACTTGAGTTAGGATAGGATAGGGATAATAGGCATCCCCTCAACTCGATCGAAGAATACCAAGTCGAGTGTGCGCTTTATTCGTAAATGGGGATCTGAAGGAGTTATTGCATGGATTTTGCATATATTCTGAATTAGATGGGAGCATTAATAGAGGTTGGTCTCACCACACTCGGTTTTTAGTGCAAGTTGATCTTTTCGCTGAAAAATTTACTCGGCAACGTCTCTATGCTAGAGTAATTTACATTGATTTCTGGAGGCGTCGCCGTACGTTATAAAGCTACAGCAGGATCTGGTTAGCATTGATTAGTTGACTTCAGTTGAAAGAAAAATTAGAGCAACACGAACAGTTTCTTGGGTAAGTAACATAAAATACTGAAATGAAGGAAACTTTTAACCCTTCTCCATCCACAATTCGCGACCGTTTGCTAATGGCAACTTTTTTTCGTAACTTTAATATCCTTTTAAAAGCCTTTGCAAGGGATTGCTAGTGGGAAATTATGGTTGGAGAGAGGCTTTCATGAAGATTTTAATTTCTCTATTGTCGTTTGCATGAAAGAGATCACCAAACTACAAAAAGGCGTCCCCACAATTTTATAAGGAAAGTAGACAGTTTAGAAAAATCTAATTTAACTTAGCAAAATATTAGATGGGGTTTTGATTTTAGAACTTGAGTAAGTGGATCGTATTCTTAACCTACTACCAGCCCCGCATAACAGTTAGCAAATATAATTTTGTATATCGCTTCAGCATTTTGGCACCAATTTAAGATTTTGATCGCAGAAGATTAATGGGGTCAAAAGAGTCGAGAATAATGAAATCCTGGAACTAACCTCTCCGGCAGCCGGTGCCGGCCAAGAACCCGTCGCCACGGAACCCGTCCCTGCACTTGCACCGGAACCCCTTTCCGCCGCCGTTCGGTAGCCCCGAGAGTTGAACGCAGTCCGCGTCCCGGGAGCACTCGCACCGGTCGCCGTTCACCCACCACTCCAGCTGCAGCATCTGGACGCCCAGCGATACCGACACATTGTTCAGCTCCTCCGCCGATATCGACGACAGAAAGAACTTGCAGCCGAGGGCGAAGAGACTGCTGCTATTGAGAAACTTTGTCTTGTAGTCGTTCGCCTTCTCGGAGTAGCAGCTCATGCTGGTGTTGGTCTTGTTCTTAGTCTGGCAGAGGGACTGGAATTGGGCCTGGATGACCTGGGTTTTGGGCACGTCGCAGGGGGAGGTCTGCGTGCAGTTCTTGAGCAGGATGGCGTTCTTCCCAATCGGGGCGTAGTTGCGGCCATAGAGATTGGTGATGGCCCCGAACGGGCGGTCGCACTTGGCCTCGATGGTGACGGTGACGGTCTCCGAGGACGCGGACTGCACCCGGAACTCCCCTATGAGGGCGTCCCCGTCGTCGGTGCAGTTGAGCTGGATCGGGCAGCCTGGCGAGAACCCGAACGGATAAGTCAGGTTCTGCTTCGCTGGCTTGCCATTGCGGCACGTCTGGCTGCAAGGCGGGGGATGGCTTTACGCGCCGCCGCGAGAATAGGCAAGACCACGCCGGCCAAGAGGAGGAGGGTGGACAGAGCGGTCTTCGGCATCATCGAAGAGAAGTCGATCGAGAGACGGTCGTGGATTGCGGGTCAGTTTTTATCAGCGAGAAGCATGAGGGAAGGACCAGCAACACAGTCAAGCGAGAGAGCAAGTTCCCTTCAGCTTCGCCTTTTCAGCTTTCCTTTTTCAGCGGAGTAGGTTTGCTTTCTGTAGGAGGGATCGTGCTGGGGGAAGAGGGAAGAGTTCAAAGGAGGACGTGTGGAATTTGGGGAGTGTTTAGAAAGAGAAAGTTCCTTTTCACACCCGAGACAAGGAAATTGTAACGAGAAACCGAAGCGGAATCGAACAGCGTTCAACGTCGCATATTTTACGGGCAAGAGGGCTAAGATCAGACAAGAAATTATTAAGGAAGAGTCCCGATGGAGCGGACAAGTGGTGCTCCGGTCACTTTGACATTTTATTTTTTTTTTTTTTTTAAAAGGGGGATTATGTTATATTATGTGGTGCTGATGAATAGCTATTCAGGTCCCTTAAGCCAGTCGAAATTGACAGTTGACCACAGGCAAATTGGAACGTTGATCTGTCATTTCGAACCCTTCCCCCTCCTCCTTCATTCTTGTTCTTGAGAAAATATTAAACAAGAGATGAATGGAAAAATATAAAATAACCCATCAATATTATGCATGACATATGCATCGAGAATGAGGAGTATTTTGTATGGGAGGGTTTCTAGATGAAGCTAACCGCGCAGTAACCTCGCCGCTCAAGCCAAGAGCTCGAGCCGTTACCCAATAATGACCGGTCACTTCGGACACGACGTCATCGTCTTTGCCCTTTTTTTGACTTCGTGCCCCCAATGGATCAGGAGTCCAAATCGTTTCAAGATTCTTTTGCCCCTTTTTAAAAAGGGCGGTACATTTTTTCCTCCTCCTATTTTTCCCCTGAATAAGGCCTTCGTTTAAAAAATTAAAATTTTAAAATAACCTATAATATTTTCATAAAATCTCTCATTTTCATTAAAGATGACTTTGCATCATTTATAGATAATCACTGCTTCATTTTTGCCAATAAAAAAAACCTAATACCCGATACTTTGATTATATTGTCAAGACGAAAAATGTTAAATTTGAAATAAGCTGGCTTTGCAGTTTTATTTATACATTTTTGATTTCCGCTTAAAGATAACCCCTACCACTTTTTCAATCCCAATCCATCCTAAATTCACAAAAACCTTAATCCTAGCATCTTTCCTCCCCCTCTCTTTCTCAGCCGCAACACCAAGCTCCATTGCACCAGAGCGACGAGGCTCGCGGTCCCCTCCGCCACCATGGTACCACCATCGCTAATTTTGGGCCCCTCCTTCACCTCTTGGCGACCTGAATCTCGGCAAAACTCGACCTGTCAAACCCCAATCAAGGTCGGACGACTTGGACGACGACGAAGAACATGTTCATACTTTTATATAAAGCAAGGTCAGTGGTAGCGACTGTAGCCATATGGTTTTACGGTTTGGGTTTTACAATTATATATTTAGATAATTTTTGGTTTATACATATATTTTTTTAAATTGAGTGAAGGTTGAAGAGGGTTATAGGTACTTCAAAAAAAGAACATATTCATTAAACGGCAGTTTTTTTTTTTTTTTCCTTTGGCTAAGATAAGCAATTAGCGTATTGAAATCATATTAAGTTGATATATCTCCGAGCGCTTATCTTCTGAATTTAACAGCTTGATCTGATGAAAAACAAGAATTTAACATGTGGGCCAAAAAAAAAAAAAAAAATGTTTGAAATCGATCGGGTTTCTCCTCCTTTTTCACTTTTTCCTCCCCTTCCTTTTCTTTTTTTTTTTTTTTTGGGGGGGGATTTTCGCTTGTGAAGTGGTAAAATGAAGAAAATGGATTTTGCTAGAAACGTCATACGATCGGTCTCATGACGTACGTCCATTCTCACGTCAAAACCATGTTTGACCTAAGTCTTCAGTGCTCCCCGTTTGTGTGGGGGCTTTAGCTTTGATATTGACCAGCAAAGGCTTCGAGGACCCGGTCAACGGGGAGAACTTTTTGATGCACCCAATGAATGTTAGTCTAGTGCATTCCGATTCTTAAATCACGTAGGTCTTACGCAAGACTCACCTATATTAAAAAGAAAAGATTATTCAAAAAGATAAATTTATTATATTTTTATCAATTTAGTATTAAATCTTTAATTTTATCTATTGAATTCTAAATTTTTTCATCTTTTACTAGTCGATTCCATGGCCAATGTCTACGTGGGTAGTTTCTGGCTAAAATTTACTAGACATATTTAATTGGCAACAAGTTCAATTGACAAAGGTTAGTACTAAATTGACTAATGTACAATATGTTTATAACTTATTGGACAATTTTTCCATTCTAGAGAGTCGGATGTTTTGGACTCATATGTACTTGAACCATTTAAGAAAAAAAGTTTCGTGTCATTGCCGTCTTAAAAAAAATGAAAAATGAAAAGAGACAAGAAAGAAAGAAGAGGCGTGTTTGGCTAGACAACGTTGTTTGTTCCACTTTGTGTTCCTCGTCTTGGATCCTTTCCAACTAATAATTGCTTTATAATAATTGGAAGTTGAACACTCATTCCACAACGTCGTTTTCATAGGGCCCCCTTAGTCATATTCCATTCGGCTTTTCCAACACTCCATTCGTCCATAGTCATATTCCATTCGGCTTTTCCAACACTCCATTCGTCCATCTATATGACTCGACTCCTAAGCAAAAAGAAAACTTTTGAATCGGATTTTTGTTTTCTGGATTGTGATGATATTTCAATTATTTCCGGGTATATTTCTCTAACCTTTCGATTTTTACAAACGACTACATATTGAGTTCTATATAAAATAACGCTAAACATATTAAAATCAGTCGATATATATATTTTAAATCAGTCGATATACTAAGTACTTTTTTAGAGTAGATATGACATGACACAATTTTCTTTCGTGAAAAATGGATTAAGGGTCTACAACGACAATTGCGTCCTTAGACAAGAACGTACTAAAACAACACAAACTTTTGCTTAACGGCACAAGCACAATCACACAAAATCAAGAGGGCCGGGAAAAGTGTCAAAAAAGTCCTAAACTTTTTGCATTTGTGCCAATTTAGTGCTAAACCTTTTCTTGGTGCTAATTTAGTCTTAAACATTTTTACTTAGTAACAATTCAGTCATTTTTAGTTAATTTTGGCCAAATTTTGCTAACTAGATGTTGGTCGGTTGACATGGCACAATTGGCGTTGACGTGGACAATTTTTAATAATATTTTAATTTTTTTGAATTTTTGAATTTTTATTTATTTATTTATTCTTTTTTCCTTCTCCTTCTCCTTCCTACAGCTGATCGCTAGACCTCGGCAACCAACTAGAGGCAACGGCTGATGAAGTCAACCTTGACCTCGTCGGCCAGCCCTTGCTAGTGACTGTGAAGGTAGCCTCACTGGGCGGTGAGGCTCACTCAATCTAGCGAGGGCAAGCCTCGCCTGCTTGGAGCAAGGCTGCCTTTGCGGCCAAGCCCTCACTAAAGGTTGGGCGAGGGCGAGCCTCAACGCCCACCGCGAGGCTGCCCTCATGGCCACTAGCCAGGGCAGCCCTCGCTAGTGGCCGTCGAGGCTTGGTAGAGGCCAATGAGGTTGACCTTGACCTTGCTAGGCGTTGCCTCTGGTCGGTCGCCGAACCTAGAGGGAGGAGGAGAGGGAAAAAAGAAAAAGAAAAAGAAATAAAAAATTCAAAAATATTAAAATTTTATTAAAAGTTGTATACATTAGCGTCAATCATGCTACGTTAGTTGACCGATGCCCAATCAGCAAAATCGAGCCAAAATTAACCAGAAAGGACTGAATTAGCACAAAGTGAAAATGTTTAGGACTAAATTAGCACTAACAAAAGGTTTATGATTAAATTGGCATAAATATAAAATGTTTATGACTTTTTTTTAACACTTTTCCCGAGAAAGGCCCATATGCATCTTGCCACATTTTTCGTATTGAAGTATGCCAATCGATATGTGAGATAGACCTACAATACAAGAAATTTGGGCCTAACAATTATTCCTATATATAATATAAATTTATGTTAGTATCCTTTTTGCCAAATGTTTTTAATAAGCATGTAAATTGTTGGTAACCGCTTGATCAAGTGTTAGTGTTGTCGAATGAATTAATTTAATGAAGCTTGAACAAAGTTTGACCATGTAATTAGGATAAGTTAAGAGCTGTTCATGGATGTAAATAAGGAAATTCTAGCTTCCAAGTTACTTTCCACGTTGACTTCTCAATTGTGCTTGAAGGCTTCAAGTTTCTGTTTTCTTTCTTCTCGAAAACAATTTATTAGTCTTAGGTCCACTTGTTTCGTGAAAAACATTTTCCTCATTTTCCGGCGATTAGTTCGCTTAGAAAAATGAGTCAAAAGGTTTTCCCAAAACTTAAATTCAGGAAAATAATTATTTCTTTGAAAAAATTGGAAAATATTTTTCAAAATATGACTAGATATCGGCACTTAGATCGAAACTCTATGCTTAAGCATGAAAACCTTATGTTGCTTCCCGAGTCCACACATTCAAGATTAGGTCTCCAATGGCTAGAGCTGGGTCCATCGAGGCTAGGCCCAAACTTAGTGCCCATACTCGATGCTTCAGCACCTAATATTAGGTCCATACAGGCCTTGCACGAGTCCTTGGCGCTCGAGCTTGGGTCTTTAGTTAATGAAACTTTTATTCTTACAAAAATATTTTTAAAAAATCAAAATTTTAAATATTTTTAATTATTAAAAGAATTTAATTTTTTCATATTATTTTAATTTAATTTCTTCAATATATTCCTTTCTTTCTTTCCTTTTTTTTTTTTTTTTTTCCCTTTTTGCTTCTTTCTTGGTTGGTCAAAGGCCACAACGACTAGCCATAGGCAAGCTCGTGATAAAAGAGGTTCAAAGCATCAGTGCTTGACTTGCAAACAAGTTTGGATCCAATAGTTACACAAAAGAGTTACGGGTTATTATGGCTAGGGGTGTGCAAAAAACCAAGAACCATTCGGACCGTTAGGAACTAAACTAGACCAAACCGGAATTGACGGTTTCCATGGAGGCTGGTTCATTTCCTGGTTTTGATTTAGTGGAACCAGTGAGTATCGGTCCAAATCTTAGTTCTGGTTGTGGAACCGCCCGCCCACTCACTCAGATATGTTTAAAAAAAGAAATTTTATCTCAGTTACTTAATTATTTTATAATTTTCTGACCAAATATAATTTTCTCAATGCAAGCTGCGTCTATGAATGATATGAATAATATGCATGTAATAAAACATTCCCAAGAAGCTACGAGTGAAAGTTATCATGGCATAGGCATTTCATTGACTAATTTTGTTTAATTGCCATAATAAGTTTTTACAAGCAAATTGAATAAAAACAAAACCCACTTTTGGATATTTTATTCTCAAGTAATCCATTTATTTACTTTCTCCGGCTCATGCCGAAATCGATGAGTTCTTGGGTGAATGCAAAATTGCATAATGTAGAGTATGCGCTTTGAAGTTTGCTAATGGGGAGGCTGTAGAATTGAAGCACGCAATTTGTAATTTTGCAAAATTGCATAACTTCTCGAATATCTTTTCGTTTTCTTCTTTTCCTAAATTGTTCAAATTGTTTTGCACCTAAAAGCTCGTGCACGGTTGGTTTGCATTTGTCAAGAAGGAGGTGAGCAAGATGAAAAAGAAAGAAAAGAAAAACAAAAAGGAAAAAGAAAAAAAGTCTTTAGCCAAAATTCTCATGATTAAATTAAGTTGACGATGAAAAAAGATGAATCAAGTGATTAATATTTTAACTTCTGTGGAGGTTAGGACTTTTAACGTGGAGTTTAATTCTCCACATAATTTCAGTGTTGGGAAACCTTGAGAGGACTATACCTTGACCTTTGAAGAAATCAAGTTTTTAGCTAACGAGTATTGTTTATTCATTTTACCTTATAGTTTTCAATTCTTAATCAAAATCAATGGCTTGCAAATTCAACTTGAATATAAGATTGAACAAGCTTTGTAGGGATTGGGGATCGGTTTCATGGATTCACCTAAAAATCATATTGAACTAGTGGTTCGGTTCCTAGTTGGATCCATGGAACCAATGGGTGAGTCTTGATTTCAATTTTTCATAATCAATCCTTAGTGGGTGGTTTTCGATTCCAAAGTGGGAATCGATCACCCAGACTATGCTTGCCCCTAATTGTGGCTTTGACTCAAGGTATGATATGTGAGGTGAAGTTTGTTCAAGTTGTCCCATATCTGTTGTGGAAATGACTAGTGCTTAGTTTATAAGTGTGAGAAAATTTTTTACCTTTTGAACTAGCTTTTGAAGTGAGAGAGGTTTAAAATCACTCAATAGATAAGAAACACAAAAAGATAGGGAGAAGTGTTAAAAAGTTTCTAAACATTTTTTTGGTGCAAATTTAGTCATTTCCAACCAATTTTGGCCGGATTTTGCTGATTGGACGCTGGCTGGCTAACGTAGCATTATTGGCGCCGCGTGGACAATTTTTAATAATATTTTAATATTTTAGAATTTTTTCTTTTTTTTTTTTTTTTTTCTTCTTTTTCTTTTTTTCCTTCTCCTCCTCTTTCCTCCAATCGATCACCGGACCTTGGCAATCGGCCAGAGGCGATGGCCGGTGAGGTTGACCTTGGCGGCCACCTTGCTAGTGGTCGCGAGGGCAGCCTGGCGTTGGGCGGTGAGGCTCACCGTTGGGGTCAAGCCTTGCCCATGGCCGGCGAGGCTTGCTCACCCAGAGTTGCCATGGGCGAGGCTTGACCCTCGCTAGATCTGGTGAGGGTGAACCTTGTTGACCTAGGCCTCGAGGGCGGCCTCGCGCTGGGTGGGCGAGCCTTGCTGACCATGGGCGAGGCTCGACCCTCGCCAGATCCGGCGAGGGCGAGCCTCACTGCCCAGCGCGAGGTTGCCCTCGCGGCCATTGGCTAGGTGGTCGGTGAGGTTGAGGTCAACCTCATCAACCGTTGCCTCTGGTCAATTGTCGAGGTCCGACAACCGATTGGAAGAAAGAGGAGGATAAGGAAAAAATAAAAATAAAAAATAAAAAAGAAAATAAAAAAATTCAAAAATATGAAAATATTATTAAAAGTTGTCAACGTCAGCGCCGATGGGGTTATGTTAGCCGGCCGATATCCAGTTAGCAAAATCCGATCAAAATTGATCAAAAATGACTAAATTGGCACAATGTAAAAATGTTTAAGACTAAATTGGCACCAAAAAAATGTTTATGACTAAATTGGCACAAATACAAAAGGTTTAGGACTTTTAAAACATTTTTCCCAAAAAGATTGATAGGAAAGCAAATAGTCTCTCTCTCCCTCTCTTTTTTGGTTGGTGAGCAAATAATGTTCTTGAGTCACCAATTTATGGCCTTCAAAGGCATACAAACAAGGAAAGTTGGGGAGACATTATTGCCAATAAGAAAATAAGGCAGGGAAGCACAAAAGTCGAAATGTTTCTTTGTAATTGGAAATGTTGGCGAATGTAATGCAAGATGGTAGGTTCATTATTCTCTAACGGGTCTTTAGAATCATCAAAGATATCTCTCTAGGAAATTTTCCTCCATTAGAGATAATTAGCATGCTTATCTTGATTTTCTGTATCTTTTAGGATTGCACATGGATCTCCCTTTGATTATGCATATCCTTAATTCATATATTACCTTATATTATTATACAATAAAACCTATAAATATGCCACTTTATCCAAATACTGAAATATATAGAAACTTCATATTTTCTTTCTTCCTCATATTTTCTCATCTTGAACTTTGACATTGCTGAGACAAACAATGCTTTTTAGCTGCCAAATAATTTGAAGATAATGTACATTTGCTTGGAATAATCCTTCCCTAGTCAGATCAATTTTTTGTTTCGACCTTTCCCGTGCCCATTCAATATCCTACCCCAGCATACGAGATCCAATTTTCTACCACAACAACAACAACTATGACGACAACAATGACTACCCATATTAGAGATGGAAACTTTCTCTTTTATATAACAATAGATGTGTGATCAACTCGAACTTTTTTAGGCTTTACTAGCATAACAAATCTTTTTTGAAAAATAACAGTTTATTGTGACTAACAAATTCTTGAAATAGTAAACTCCATAACAATTTATAATTATTAATTATTTGATTTTTTGTTATAAAAAATAGATTATTATTTTCATAGTAAATTAAAAATCATCACTCAATCATTTCTCTTAAAAATATCTTAAACTCGTGATATGCTTTTCAAATGGAATCCAGAACCTGTCTTGGTTGTGAATACGTGAGCATGAAAGCTTAGTCGACCCAACAATCGGTTAAATTCTTTTCTTGATGAAGACGTTTTGAGTAAGTGGTATCTCATAATCGAATATATGCAAACGAAAATAACTCGCGAGAGTCCAATTCAATCGTACACCGATAATGGACCATGCACGACTTGAAGCACACGAAAGTACATTATAGAAATGCAAGAATCTTTGTGCGAGTCTCGTGCTATTGGATTCTCTCTCAAACATGTCTCAATCGTCCTCCGAGAAAGCAACTTCGAACGAATATATTCCGAGCACTTTGTTCTCGGGATTCCGCATGAACCAGAAACACATTACTGCGACCGAACAGGCATGTTTCTCGCTTTGAATGAGCAAAATGAAAAAAGAAGTTGGTCATTTAAGTGTGGTGGTGAAAAATGAAAAGGATCTGCAAGTATACATGAGCCGAAGCTCCAAGAGGGAGTACATTTTTATTTTCTTTTTTCACTCCCGCTAGTCTACTAAACATAACAAGCCAAATTGCAATCGCTATGGTGCAGCAAAGGCGTCGTCGATCCACCGCTTGGTGTTGCCACTGGAGACAGAGGCTTTCTTCGTCTTCTTGGCTGTGGCGGGAGCCCCTGGAGAGGAGCCGAAGAGGGATTGCAGCGACGATCGGAATCCGTTCATGGCCTTGCGCAGCCGGATTCGGCGCAGCACCGCGTCCCTGTCCAGCACCTGTGACGAGTGAGTAGGCTTTATGTACACATGGGTGGTAACAGCCAAGTTGTCAGCAGTAGTTTCTTCTGCTTCTTCTTCTTCTTCTTCTTTGTCTTCGACCTCGCCGGGGATGCGCTTGCCGTGGGCGACGGTGATGCCGTTATCATCAGCTTTTGAGAAAGTGGAAGTCATCTTCACAAAGAAGTTTTGAGAGCTGTAGTTAATCACGCAGTGAAAAGAGCGAGCAAGAGCGTGATCACGGGCCTAAGCGACGACCCTAAGTGACGAGCCCCTTTATATACAGCAAAAAGCCGGACATTATTCGGGGGAAAGTCAGGAGATTGGATGGTCGGTTTTGATGAATTCGAGGCGGCATCAAATATAAAACTCAAATCAGACCCTAAACAGTCGAGGGCATCATGGTTTCTTATCAAGGTCGGTTTCAGCGAAATTAAAAAAGAAGACGCAGAAAAGAACAGGCAAAAAAGAAAAATCTTTCATCGAAACCGGGAACACGTGAACCCAGTTCACATCCAATCGTTGGATAGGATGGGATCGGGTGGAATTCATCTTATCTAACGGTGCATGTGAGACGGGCTTGCGCGAATTACGATTTAGGCTTTTTAACCTTTGCTTGGAAGGCTGGGATTCGCTCAAGAGTCACTTCGTAAAAAGGACGGGAATCAGATTCCCCTCCCACCCATTTTTATTTGCGACGGGGGCCAAAAGGATTCTGCTTTTGGCTTTTCACTTTTGACCTTATTTCTGGTTTTTGCCTATTGGACAATTGGTGTTTAGTCATTGGATTTGCATGATAAAGAGCAAAGCTAGAATCGATCTACAAAACCGATATATTAATCGCCACAGTAGATTTATATATAGATGTTTAGCTAAATCGTTTATGTTTAATGGGAAGACCTGAAATTTTGGGTTAAGGGCGAGATGAATTTTTACATGAAATTTTAAGTAAGTGTGTTTATGAAAAGTTTTATGTGCTATCAATGTATTGGGGCGGGGGCCAGTGCATGTATTATCTCGTGTTAGTTCACCCCGTCAAACCAAGCCTCGACACCACTCTCTCTTTCTCTTTGTCGGTGCTCATCTCGTACCATTGCCTCCCTCCTCTCTCTCTCTCTCTCTCTCTCTCTCTCTCTCTCTGTAGTATCTTCGTAATCCAGCCCTTCGCTGTGTCGTTGTTCATAAGATTCTCCTTCTCAATCGGCCATTAGACCTTGAAGAAGAAAAGTTGGTGCTTTTGTGGAGATCTTAATAAGATATGAAGGAATGACCTAAGCTATGTCATCTGTGCTAGTGAAGGCGATGATTAGGATGAAGCCACAACAACAACAATGGGAATATTGTCCAAAAAATTCTAAATTTATTACACTTTTGCTTTTGCCAATTTAATTTAAAAACTTTCAATTTTGCTAATTGAATTTTAACCTTTTCACATTTTGCTAATTAAGTCCATTTGGTTAGAGTTAATAATCTGTGAACTCTTCTCTCAACCAGAGGATACATATTTCTCCTGGTGAGACTTGCCCATAGGGTGTCATAGGATAGAGTTAGTAGTCTGTCCCAAATTAGGGCAAAGCCGCCTTCACCTATGGCCTGCAAGGGCCTGGTGACCCTCCTCAGTTAGTTAAAAAACAAGGAAATAAGGAAAAAAGAAAAAAAAAAGGAAAAAAAAAGAAGAAAAATATAATATAAACATTAAAAAAATAAAATATTTTAAAAATTTATCACGTTAGTATTGGCTATATCATCTAAGACGGTTGATATTTGAGTACACACAATTGACAAATTTAAAGAGTTTAGAGCGGAATTAACAAAAATGTAATGAGTTTATAATTTTTTGAATAATTTTCTCAAAATAATAATAGTCTGAGGTGCAAAAACAGTTGGGGAGTTAGCATCTTGCTTGGAATTGGGGGACTATGGACTAAGGACTACATCAAAGAAGTATCGCGATACTCACTTGTAGGCAGCACAATTTGTTAAGTTCACTCCTTCCGGCGTATGAGGATCGATGGTTCGAAGTCCTGTGTTGCTAACAATTTAAGGAATAAGTAAAAAAAAAAAGAAAAGAAAAAAAAGAAGATGCTTTGCGATAAGGTTATTAAACAAAAAATTCTCAAATTATCTGGTGTGCAGGTAATCATGATCTTGCGTGAGGCTTACATGGCTTTTAAAAACTTGGACGCATTCAGGGTAACATGCGTATGGACGTATCGAAGGATGTCGGGTGAGTGAGACGGGTGACGCGGCATCGGCGGAGGCATCCTCATCCTTCAATCAGAATATGTCACATCAGCAGTAGTCCCGGTCCGGGCCTCCTCTTGGCACCAGTAATCACGTCGCGTCGCGTCGACATCTTCAAAGGCTCAAAACCCAGGCCCAAAATCGATTTTAGAAAGAGGTTGAGGCAGCCTATAACCATGTTACAATCATTAGGAAGACCCAGTCCAAGCTAGCGATGCAAAATGTTACGCCCGGGATGCAGGAACAATGGCTTGCGTCTGCTGAGATCACTCGGGAAGACTCGCCCCAGGCCCACGGATTTGCAAGCTTCGTCCAATCCACGTCGTCCCTGCAGGTGCAAGTTCCAAGCCCTGCTGCAAACCCTAAAGTTCTGAGAAAGAACGAAAATATATTAGTGGAGTCGGACAACTCTATACAGATAGTCAAAGCAGTGCACAGTTTATTTTCGAATGTTGTGATCCGTTGGGGTACTTCAACGTTGCAGGAGGGAGGCCGATGGACGCAACTCAGTGCCTTTAAATTGGGTTTTTTCACCTCCTCAAATTCTTTTGGACCTTTTGTGTACTGAAGCCAATCTTCACGGGCCCTTTTGGTATTCCTAGTTGAATAAAATGAGGTTCTTTTTCGACCGAAATAAAAAGAAAGGTTGGTGTTTCAAAACTATCCCTCATTATATGGTACCGTTCATTTCTGTGTTAAGGCAAGACTCAAATTTAGTACCGCAATAAACTATCCACAAATATTTATATACAGAATAGGGTAAAGCTCGCGTGAGGTTGAGCCACGTGGCAGCTTCATTCAATAATTTATGTTTTATGGTTACTTAAGCAAATCTCTAATCTTTCTACATGTAAAGTGAGTTATTAAGTCCCGTAGAATATTTATGTGTGGGCTTTACCTGACAGTTTGTTTTTTATGATTGCTTTAACAGATTTGTAGTCCTATCAAATCTCAATTTATGCATCTTTAATTCTTATGCATATTTTCGTAATATATAAAGGGTTCATGGATATGCATTTTTGGTAACAATATTGTTGTGATTTTCTTTAGTATACAAATTGAATTAGCGAGATATGCAACTTCTGTTTCTGCAATGCATTATTGTCACGTTATCATGTATCATGGATGCTGAGCTGTCCATCAACTCTTGCAAAAACAAAAGGATAAACATTAGATAGTGACAATAAAAAGTGAGAATCTCCATAAGAAAAGAAAAGTAAAATATATGGAGTTGGAAGACGATCTTAAAAAAATCGCCTCTAATTCTTTATAGTAAAGGTAAGCAAATGAGGAAAAAAAAAACCATTTTACTCTCTCAGCAAAGCATTACACGAATAGCTTACTGGCCCTTTTCGAACCAAGTCAATAGCACAAACGTGAAGCTTCCGACAAATTGAGGAAAATTATCAAGAGGGGAAAATTTACGTTCTTATTACTGCAAGTGCTCAAAATACCATATGTACATATATGATCTGTCTCAAGTTTTCATTTTTTAGGAGGAAAAACCTATTTGATAGGGTTTGGATCTACATAAAATAAAATTCAATGACAACTTTAGCAGAGAATTTAATTGAAGGGACGACGGAGTATGTTACAAATTTCTGCATATATTTCTCACGAAATTCACATTGACAGCAATATTCGGAGATGAGGGCAATTTTGACCACTTAATCAACCCTTGACACGTGTCCTTCTAGTGTTGATGGGTTCATGTATTATTGGTAGACCAATATGTGTAACATTGGTAGACCGATATGCGTAAGTGTCCAATAAGTTGAAATTGACAAGACATCGCTTTGCTGTTATTTCTTTGGGATAATGATGCTACCAACTAGAAAGTTTGACATGCATTGGTTCATAAAATGGTATAGATGCTATTTGTCATGCCCTTTCACCTCTTATCATTCATGGACTACCACTTGTCTAATTCAATCAAATGACCCTTCACAATAACGTATGTATAGTAATATAAGACTCAGCTAGTTCTCTCTCCCACCTTTTCTCTCTAAGAGTACACTATCCTTCTCAATCCCAAGCTCAAATTCTCTCTCCTCTAATTCTCTCATTTCCAGTGCTTACTTAAGTATCGAAGGGCCAATCTTGACAGAAATGCAGACGCCTTGACCCGCATTGTTGTGGTACGGATTAATTCCTCAGTGAATTTGTGAAAATAACTTCTGGTTCCTAGTTCCACCTTTAACATTTAAATAATAATATAAATATAGTTTTAGACCTGCAGGCTGTTGCACGCGGGAGTATCTTGCTCGAGTTGCATGAACTTGTCATTCAACGAAGATTTTCGACGAGATCTTTCTCGAAGGATTTCTCATCAAAACGAGAGAAAAGAAAATATCTTTCGAGAACTATAAGTTGTAGTTGTCGTGCACCCAATGATAAGTTGCTCTAGCTTCGCCACTAGATTCCCCTACAAATTTTTTTATATAATCAATCTTTGTTGACATTGTATACTCTTTATTAGCATTGTTGTTCACAAATTTTTCTTCCTTTTTTCATCCTATAATTTCAAATTAACGAATTTAAAATCGAAATTGGAAAATGTCAAGCTAGCATGTCTTAACATACTCTCGTTAGATAGGACAATGACAATGGACATGGACATCCCTCCTTGCGAAAACAAATCATCCTTTTAAAGGATATCAGATAAAGGAAAGATTTTAAATCCTCTTTTAGACGTTGTGGCAAGTCACTTTGATCTTACCTACCAAACAACTATCAAAGTCTAACCAATTTTCATTTATCTCATTCACTTTCGTAAACATCTAAAAGGTAAATGTATGCCTAATTCTAGAGAAAGTGTTGTGCGCTTATCGTGTACGTCTGATGGGATTCGTCTAGTAGTTGATTCATTGGAGCTATGACTGCAGGAGAAAATGCAGTCTCTTGTGTAAATAATATTAATACTGACAATAATTTAACACTGAGGTACTAAAGAACATCTGAGAAGGTTCAGAAGTTTCGTGTGTTCTTATGTTGACGACCCTGACACATTGACACTGATTAAGATTGCCAGGAACATCCTTCATACTCCATCCTTCACCATACAAGAGAAAGCTAGAATGTTTTTAAGCTTATTCAGAGGATGGCTGAACATAAACTAAGTTTTTGTTTATTTGAGTAAAAGAATTTTTGGCATGAATTAATATTTTGGACTTTCACGCTTTTGATTTGTTTAAAATAATCGGTTAATGAGAAATCATTTATAGTCAAAAAAATATACATGCTTAAAGTCAGGAAATTAAATTTCCTAAACCAAAATAGAAAAAAATATTTTCTTTTATCATGAAATTTTCCTGGAAACAAGCACATCCTAATAAATTGCCAAGTCTAAGAACTCCCGTCAACCCTCTTAAGAGCCGACGATCTTATCAGCTGCGCGACGGTTAGGCTTCCTCAATTTTCTGAGTGCACAGCACGCAATTCCGTAAATAGACTGGCAATCAAGAGCGACCCTTTTGCTTTCCTTCCACCTTTTTCCATACAAAACGAACGAGATCGCAAAGATTTACCGGCCATTACTTGAGGAAACTGTGAATGCTTGTCTCAGCCTCGCCACGCGGCGACGCTGAAACCGTCTACTCGGGAGATTTTCCATTAAAGTACCTCTTTTTTCAGGTGATAATATGAACATTGGGACGGAGTAAAGCAAGTCACAAAACAACAATGGATGGAAAGTCCAAAGCGACGAAGCCAAGCAAAAAGTAAATATGGCTTTCGCGGGTACAAGGGCGTGGCAGGTTGGACACCGTCCCGTCTGTCCATTTTGAGACCTCCTTACCTTAATTTCACATCCTATTCCGCGACCGGTCGAAAGTAGCAATTGCCCTTATTCGTGCCCGCATTATTGCTGCGAGACACATGTCTCGTTGCTGGCGGTCGTGCCGTTTGACGTGCTCGTTAAAAGCTGCCACCCGGGTTTTAGTGGGGAGGCCTCTGCTGCGGCTGCTTGCGGTAATGCCCGTCACATGAATCGCCATCATCGCATTGAATTTCTTGTCAGGATTCTTTCTCTATCGTCGGTTTGATTGGGGTTGCTTTGTTTCCTGTTTTGGGTCGACGACAAAGACTCGTTCGATTCCATGAGAAGGCAATGATGGGAAACATCTTTCGGGCTTTCGCTCCTTGACGTTTCCCATGGAAATTCGAAGAGAGATGATTTGCACGACTCTCTTTGAGAAATGATTTCTTGCATACTGTTGAAACCCTACTTGATCTTCATTCGGATGAGACTGATGGTTGACAGATTTGAGGTATTATTGTATCTTCAATGTCATTTGAATGGACTCTAACATTGCTATGTAAGCCGAATAATTTATGTTTGCTTGTAGCTTTGGGTGCTCTCTCGGACCGTTCACCTAAAATGGCTGTTCCTCTAAGTAACAATACAACCACAAAGTACGCTGAGGGATCAATGCGTCTTCATAGCGTAAAATAATTTTTAATGGGGTGCATACGTCAGATTTCTCTTGCCTAATATTTGTGATACGAAAATATGTTCACAAATTGATGGACAGAGACTAATCTGATCAACCGCTCTTAGTTGATTTAAATCCCGGGATCAAGCTCAAATGACAAAAAGTAGTGGTGAGGAAAACAGACGATGGATGAGGAAATGAATAGAAATGGCATTCAGAGTTATACTTTTTTCAAAGGCCATATTACCCTCATTACAACTCCATTTGGATAGGCAATTCACATCATGATACAACCAAGATCTCTAAAACCAGCGGAGACCGCACCTCCACTATGATCCCACCATAATCCCTTCGAGTTAGTCGGTTCTTCTTTTTCTAACGTAGGACTCACTTCCCAATCTTACCCACCTCATTAACCACACTAACAAGTTGAACCTATGCTCTGCATCCCGAAACCAGCTCGGTTGACTTGCCCTATAATTTTATGCGGCGATACATTTATATTTTAAAAGATTTCGAGTCAATTAAAGTCAAATTATTAGAGCCACACATATTCATTTAGTACTAATTCTGAATAAACTTTAATTGAGCTCTCATCTAAGAGCTTGCTTTGAAGTGATAAAGTACAAACAAAACACAAGATTTACAGCCTTTAATCAAAGTTTATTGAATGCGTACGATAAAGTGCCGTCATAGTTTTTTAATTCACGTAGTATACCTTGCCAAAAGGAGAACATAAAAGGCAAATATAATTTTCATATTCCGCCAAAACAATTAATAATTATGGTGCATTATTGATTGCGAGAAAGAGGAAAGAGAAAGAAAAACCGTAAAAAATGTCGAATCAGTGCGTGTCGAAAGGGCAAAAGAAGAGATGGAAAAAGGAGCCGACCGCATGCAAGAAATGAACGCTGCCGAGAATAGCGAGTGGCCATCAACCGTCCAATGCCCTCCCTCAACGTAACCGCCCCCAACGAATAAAACTGACCGACAACGTTGTCACCGGTGTCAGACCCGGATTCTCAGGACCCGAAAACCTTTCCCCCAACGCCACCACTCCCGTCCCCACACGTGTCCCCCCCTCCAATCTCAGCCGTCCATTGCACCCCCTATTTACATCCTCCCTCCTGCCCTTGACCATAATTTCATGATCTTCTCTCTCAGAAAACCCCCCTTCCGTTTTCCTCATCATTCTCTCCGCTCCATTACCTGTCATTCTTCATCGCACTTCAATCTTTTCTTTTAAACTTTGGCCGTGTTTCGTGCATATTTTCGCCTTCTGTGCCATTCAGTGCCTGTTGTGAGAGAGAGAGAGAGAGAGAGAGAGAGAGAGAGAGATGGAGAGAGACGAGAGAGGAGGAGGAGGAGGAGGAGGAGGAGGCCCCATGTTCTTGGAGAGCAACACCATTCCGAGGCCTAAGTTCAACATGATGCATTCGGACCCTAACATGTCGGCGATCTCGATCCCCGACGATGACTTTCCGCACCGCCACAGCAGTGTTTCCCCTGCGAGCCCCGGCTTCTACGACCACAGCCGGATGAGCGGCGAGGGGTCCCCGATGATGATGTCCCCCTGGAACCAGTCCTCTCCCTTCAACAAATCCCAGTGGTCTACCGCGTCTACAAATTACGAAGACAACGTCCCCCAGAACAGCCTCATCGGGTCGCTGGTCCGAGAGGAGGGGCACATTTACTCTCTTGCCGCCTCGGGCGAGCTCCTGTACACGGGGTCCGACAGTAAGAATATCCGCGTGTGGAAGAACTTAAAGGAATTCTCCGCATTCAAGTCCAGCAGTGGGCTCGTCAAGGCCATCATCGTCGCCAACGGCAAGATCTTCACTGGCCACCAGGACGGTAAGATCCGGGTCTGGAAGATCTCGCCCAGGAACCCGAGCCTCCACAAAAGAGCCGGGACGTTGCCGACTCTGAAGGATATTTTCAAGAGCTCCATCAATCCAAGCAATTACATTGAGGGGAGACGACGCCGGAGCGCGCTGTGGATAAAGCATTCCGACGCGGTCTCATGCCTTAGCCTGAACGAGGAACAGGGCTTGCTTTACTCGGCTTCATGGGACCGAACTATAAAGGTGTGGCGGATCTCGGACTCCAAGTGCCTCGAGTCGATCAGCGCCCACGATGATGCCGTCAATGCTGTCGTCGCCAGTGTAGATGACCTGGTCTTCAGTGGATCTGCCGATGGGACCGTGAAGGTGTGGAAGAGGGAGATGCTCGGAAAAACGACCAAGCACGCGCTTGCTGAGTCGTTGCTGAAGCAGGAGTGCGCGGTCACGTCGCTGGCCATGAACCGGGCTTGTTCGGTGGCGTACGGAGGGTCCTCTGATGGGCTGGTCAACTTCTGGGAGCGCGGGAAGCAGTTCACGCATGGCGGGGTCCTGAAGGGGCACAAGCTCGCGATCCTCTGCCTCGCATCTGCAGGGAACCTGCTGTTTAGCGGGTCCGCTGACAAGACCATATGCGTGTGGAGGAGGGACGGGACGATCCACACGTGCCTGTCGGTGTTGACCGGGCACAATGGGCCCGTCAAGTGCTTGGCCACAGAGGAGGACGCAGAGTCGGCCAGGAAGGGGGAGCAGCGGTGGATAGTGTACAGCGGGAGTCTCGACAAGTCGGTCAAGGTGTGGAGCGTGTCCGAGATGGCACCTGATCTTAATCAGATGGCCATGATGCAGCAGCAGCAGCAGCAGGTGACTTACGATGCGGACTCAGTGCCGTCGGATGGAAGCTTCTCTTCGGCTGGCCGGAACAGCCAAAACCGAAGGTACTGACCCCATGGGGGCCGGCCCTCGGATCCTGGAGAATGTCCCGAAAACGAACTGTGACGAGGACATATGTCGTGCTGTCCCTTGGCCCGTCGTATAATTATAAAGGAAGTGCCTTTAACCTCCTGCTGAGATATGGAAATAATTTGTAGTTGGATGTGACGAGTGGGAGTTTCTACATGCTTGAGAAGTTAGATTTGGTGAGCGTGTTTGCCTACCACGAGAAAGGGACGTGGAGAACGGTGACTTTAGTCCCCCCTTTTTTTAAGCCCTTGTAAGACCTCTCTGTGAACCCATAAGGAATGATTATTACCGAATATCTATTGTTGATTTTCCGTTTTTCCTCCAGAAAAGTAATTATTGCAGCAAGAATTTTGTGGGTTTCATTCGGTAAGGTTGGCCTAGGTTGCAGCAGTATTGAGCGACAGTTCCGTTTGAGGCATTCTACGCCGTTTTGTCCCTGGCTCTTTGTCCGCGAAGTAAATAGAATGCATAACTTCGATCACAGAAGATGGGTTAGTCAAGTTCTAATAGGCCACCATCTCTGAATGTAGAGAAACGAAGGACCCAGAAACAGAATAACTTCAGCCTCTAGAAGATGAGCATTGATAAGAGTTGAAATAGAGATGGTAAAAATCTTCTGTGAATTAGTTAAAATAAGTAGCCAAACCAGAGAGTTACATGATCCACGTCTGTGGGTGTTAGGAGTTCCAGGAGTCGGGTAAATAACATGACTAAACGCTACCTTCGAAAGCTAGTATTCGAAGGTAATCATATTGGATTTTCACCATGGGATCAAGAACAAATAAAAACATAAAGGACTGAAAGACCTTGGCAAGTAGGCAAATGCCCGCGTATCCTCCAGGCAGAGAGAAGATGCGGTACGGTTCGGAGAAAGAATTGACTTTATATACCTTGAAATGATGCTCTACATAAACAGTTTCTGCAAAACCGAAAATCAGAGCGAACCACTATAGAAGTACAAAAATATGCCACGTATACCTAACATCACAAATCTATGAAAAAATTCCTATGTAACTTCAACGCTGTGAAGCATGCTAAGCACTGAGCAGCCATTAAATGGCGACAGAGATGAGGGTTTCCAAACATTCATGCACACCAAGAATGCCCAGGCAGCATACCGCCACACTTAGAACAAGTTCTCTGTTGCTTCTCAAGAGCTAGATACGCTGACACGATCCTCTTGATCGCATATTTGGTTCTCAGTGGGAATGTTTCCGTGAGTGGCTTCTCATAGTTTCAGTATGCATGCGAGAGCACACTCCATTTAGGTGACCGCTCCTACTACCAGCTGCATTCAGATCCAAGGCTAAGGGCATGAGGGACTGTCCTTCTAGTATTCTGACAACCTGCAATGCAATGTGAGACAATGTAAAATTTTCTTGGATTCAAAATCATGGAGAAATAATTACACGTGTGTGTTGCAAACAATTGCTGCCTTAGATTGTGCTGATGCTGATATGAAGGAGTGATTCAACGCAACAGTGAAGTTTAAACCTTTGACATTGGAGGTCTTGATTCAGGATCTGGATGCAGACACGATAAAGCAGCATGGCTCATTACTTGTAGCTGATGGCCAAAATCTTGAGATTGGTTAGTGGCCAAGCATGGGTCTATAAATGAAAAACAGTTGGATTTGACTTCTTTTGATTCATGTGCAGCAAAGGTGCCAAACAACTGAGCAAAAAAACTCTCTCCCTTGAATTGCAGCTCGATGATTCTTCGCCCTGTCAGCAGCTCTAAAAGTACCACTCCAAATGCATAGACATCAACCTTTTCCGAGATTTTTCCTCCATCAACAAACTCTGGTGCAAGATATCTGAAATTAAAGATATACATTAAACATGATGGAGTATTCTGGATTTCAAATGATTCTCACATAAAATTATCTATTAAATTCAAGATTGTTAAGCCGTCGGCACAATCATTATTATCAGTAGACCCTACCCCAGAAGGCAACAATATGATATCAAGCCTAAATGTATACATTTGAAGAAGAACCTTATGGGGGTAATATATGAGATTGCATACACTACACATGGCCAAAACAAATGACATCAGAAAAATATACCCTGAAGTTCCGATGACTAGCTCCTCTGGGCCAATCTCATTTCCAGAGTACCATCTAGCAAGTCCAAAATCAGCTACCTAAATTAAAGAAAAAAACGAGAACAAAGCATTAGCAAAATATGGATTATGCTACATCAACTTCAAGGTTATCTATTACAGTATCAGTCAGATTTTCACAAATGGAAATGAAAAGGCTTCTACAGAAAATCCAGACATTTCCTTATGGTTTTAAATGCTCATCAGTCATCACACATTCATGATTTCACAAGCCATAGCACTGGTTTAAGCATGCAGGCCCAGTATGCATTCCTGATGCATGAGAAGATGAATTATATCTTATTAAGGGCACATTTGTCATCCAGGAACATACTCCGTGATAATTTTAAAGGAGATCTAACTTTGATTGTGAGATATCTGGATCTATGTAGTACCAGGGGTTCAAAATCGTGAGTCAGGAGGATATTCTTAGGTCGCATATCTCTGTGTACGATACAGCCAACTCTACAGTCCTCATGAAGATATCTTAAGCCTCTTGCAGCGCCAATAGCAATTTTGAGTCGGGACTCCCAATTTAGAGTGTCGCTATCACCTCCTGGCGATAACACAAGATGTTGTAAAGTAAGAATGAAAAGTTATGAGAAATTTATGTGTAAAACCACAGTGAGTAACACATGATGTAGGATTATACAAGGGAACTGACTTATGAAACGTGTAACTCAAATTTAAGCAAAACAATCAGTAATACAATTAGCAAACAAAGGCATACCATGTAAATGGAAGTCCAGGGATCCATTGCACACGTACTCATAGACTAGAGCTCTTTTGCTGCCCTCGGAGCAAAAGCCAATCAATAGCACAACATTCCTATGTTGTGCGCAGCTCAACAACCTCACCTCCCTACAAAAGTCAGCATCTCCTTGGGCTCCACCAAACTTCAGCTGCTTCACCGCTACCACCTGTCCATTACTGAGAATCCCCCTGTGGACCAATCCAAAACCTCCTTCTGCCAGAAAATTCGAATCTGAAAATCCTTCTGTTGCTTCCTCTAGTTCCGCATATGAGAACCTCCGAGGGGTTTCCAAAAGTTGGTGCCTTGTGTTGACATAGCGAGCATAGGGGAGGTGGCACTGAGGAAGTTCTGCCTAAGGAGACTACATCCCTTATGCTTGCATTGACAACCTGATCTGGTTGTTGGGCTTGCCTTTGCCCTATGCTCCCAGTACTCATTTGACTGTGATTATGTCTAATAAACTTGTTAAACCATCTTCTGGAGATACTTTTATGGGTTTGGGTAGCTTTTTGATCGTTCCCAGTGGGGAGACGCTTTACATCAAGCATATGATTTTGGGGAATCCAATAAACCTTACTACTGTCAACTGATAGAGATGATAAGGTTTTCGAGAGAGTCACAACCTTTTCCCCGTATGATTCAAGTACCGAAAAGGGGTATTTGAACTCATTCTTTGTCAAATATGGTGAATGACATCCCTTCCTCTGTCCTTCAAAGAGTGGATTTCTTTCGTATAAATGAAAAAAAGACCCAACTGTGTCATAACTTGATGATGAACTTTCTCTGGTAGTTCTTGTAAGAGGGCTAAACAATTCAGGACTGGTGACTGGAGTAGAATGCTTCATCCTGTAGGTATTGAACTCTCCGTCATCCACACATGGAGAAGAAGTAGCGGAATAGAATGGGGTCTGGAGTTCATTTGAACATCCTAAATTCAATCTGAGAACTTTCGCTTGAGAACCCTTCATCACCACTATATTGCAGCGAACTTCCTCCAAGCAATGAGTCGATTCTTGCTTTAAGTCCCTGTTTTGGCAAAGGAGTTTATGATGACTGAATGTCCAATAATGCCTTTTCATATATGGAAGTTAGAATTAAATTCACGGACTCAGGTTCTAAGTACTGTATACTATCGCCCATCTATGAAGGTAACATGATTAGATCACATCAAGGGAAGTTGAGTGGAACAGTGATTGCAGGCTCCTGACAATTACCAAAGCAGATTTGGCCAAAAAAAAAAAAAAAAAAAAAAAAAAAAAAACAAAAAAGAAACAAAACTTGAATGGGTCGTCTCTTTGCAATGTCCAATTGCTTATCAATGCATTGTAAATTTGACATGAAAATTCACCATATTCAGTGTCAGCTGAAATTCATGAACAGTCCAAACAGAAAGAAACTAGAGAATGCTTGCTTTGAGTAGCAACGAGAAAAACTACTTATCTATAACCAATTACCCCTTGGGAGCACTAATCCTATGGAACTACTCTAGAAGATTCTCATGAGACGTGAAAAGTTCATTAAGCTCAATAAGACAGACTATAAATCTAATTAAGATGCAGGAGGTCACATGTATGCTTCCCAATTCAGACTAGCAGATAGAAGGGAAAAAAGTTAGAAATAGGTAGACATACCAAATAAAGACAATTTGTATTGATACAGTCTAAGGAAATAATAATACATTTATATTAAATTACTTGTCCAGTATGACCCAGTTGGCCCCGCATTTGCGTGCTTCATCCGCCACCACACCGCCAGGTTTATCAGAAACCACTTTTATCCTCACTCTAACCTGTAACCAAGCTTTCATCAGCGTCTCACAATTTTGACCATCAAAACAGACTAATGGCTGCTAAAGGATGTGCACATGAAGCTCTGACTTCAATGGTTGAAAAAGCTAAAAGCAACATCCACCATAACACAGGACCCAGCAACCATTTCATTTTCAAACGACTAAGGCAAAAGGTTGATTAAAGCAACAAGCTGGGAAAAGAAGCGTCTGCCGACCCATTTTCATTTTCAAACCAGTAAGGCGAAAAAGTTCAACAAAGCACCAGTCTAGATAAGAAAGTAAACGCCAACACACCAAAGCACCCTTTTACTTTTTAGGCCCAAAGATGTCAGGAAATGTTCAAATTTTCAGCACGGAGCATCACCGATACACAGCGAACCACATGTTCCGAAAACAAAGATTCACAGTTCCCAGTTTTTGACCAGAAACTGAGGAAACGTTAAAAGGAAGCAGAAGCTCTTCAAGGCCGTCATGAATATGAGCGTGATTGGGCCATATAACCATGCTCATCAACAAATCTTTTTCTTTTGAAAAGGGGGAACAGGCAATCCGATATGCGGGGCCTCAAATAGATTACCAAATTATATTAATAAAAAAAAGCAATCACATGCTAATCATTAATGGAATCCTCCAAGTCCCTGACTCCGACGCCTCAACCGAGCCCCGGAGACACGATCCCCATCGATGATTGCACTCACTACAAGACGCCATATTTCCGCCAGCGCAACAAACAGCGTATTAACAACCTGACGAGATTGCTGCCTTAACAAGCTAAAGCACTGGCATTCACGATACCGTGCACAAAGCGACCGCACCGAGTCGTCGTTTGACGGGTCAAACTAAGTTCTAGCCAATTCGCCAAGCGCTTCTAGCGATTACATTTGCGACGGGCGAACGGGCAAAGTCATGAATTTCAAGTCCCCGACTGACCTCGACTTGATCGTGGAACTGCATCACCATCAGAGAACACGAGTCGGAGATCCGAGAAATCCGATCCAGCAGCTCCTCTCGGTTGCCGGTCCCGCACTCCCCGCTCGTTCTCGCGAAATTCCACAGCCTGATCCGACCTTCAACCGCACAACACAGCACACGACGCGACGCGACGCGTCGGGCCGCCGATCAGCCGCTTCCGAAACCAGAAAGGCGAGCGGAACCCAGCCGTTCGAGAAAAAAAAAAGGGTCGACATTCGCGCCGGGAACGAGACTGACCTGGTCGCTTGCACGCGAAGATGGCGAGCAAGGTGATGTTGTCGCCGGGCTGGACGACGTGGGAGAGCGCCCACGCCAGCGCGGCCTTGGAGACGACCTTCTCCGCCCTGACGGCGACGACGACCTTCTCCCGCCCCGCCCTGGCGGCGGCGCGCTGGCCCGGAGCTCCGCCGTGCCGCGGTGCCGACATTTTTCTACTTCGTCGGGAAACCTTTTAGCCCGCGAACTGAAACCGAAGAGCCTGTCCGAGAGAGAGAGAGAGAGAGAGAGAGATTTAATTGGTCTGGTTTTGGTCGTTATTTGATATTTCAAATGATGTGAGGACGAAACCCGGGTTAAGCGACCGTGGTTAAGTGGGCTTGGTTTTAGGGCCCATTTGCATTATTAGTGCACGAAAATCATTGTGTTTATAATTTTAATCATCGGAATATTCCGAGAAGCATTAAAAAAATACGAATTAAATTAGATAAATGATCGAGTGGCATTCCTAAATAGTGAAAATAATGGTATGTTCTGGATTATTAAAAACTAAATAATAAATAATTATAAGATGTTGTGAGCTCAGTCCTTTAAAAACTCATGGCTCATAACATGTTATTATTTTCAAAGTAATTTAAAGACTGTTATATTAGTAATGCTCGATTAAAATTATACGTGTTCCACCTAAGGTCCAAAATGGACTACCAAGGTGACCGTGCTAAAATAGATTCTTTTTGGTTTTGACTTCTGGAAATAACTTAGGTGTCGGTGAAGGTATAACAAGTTTTCAGTAAATAATCCGAGATTTGGACCAGGGAAGAACTCAACCAACATGGAAATTGGGTGAGCAGAAAAAAAAAAAGCCGCGAACAAGATTCCTTCGATCACAACAATGACAAATAAAGAACATCGAAATGCCAATAAGCAATCTCATCGATATTTCTAATTTTTTAGGTGGAAGTTTGGCAATACCAAATATTGCTGATAATAAATAAGAGGGGCATGATCGGAGTTGGAGGGACAAAGCCAGACAATGCGAGTAAAGAAGAAGCAAACTCTCGTGCGGAGGGAAAGAGGATCGAACGACAGAATTACCTAAGGACGCGCCCTTTTTTGGGGGGTCCAGTGTCGGTACTCCCTCGGGGGATTATGTGATGGAGCGGCTAACAAGACAAGGGAAATATTTCTGGTCCTAAACACATGGCCTCCACAGCTGTTTCTCATGCCCAGTCTTTTAGGCAGATATTCTAAACAGTTTGTCCATTTCAAGAACATGGGTCGGTGCTCCTAGATTGTGCCGGGCCGAGTCGATACCATGCCAATTCAGCTCGAGTCAAGTTTCATTTATAATTCAAACATAATAGATCAAGTCAAGCTATCAATTTTCTGATCAAGTCGAGCTCGAGCAAGAAAGGTAATACACAATCAAGTTCCAGTCAAGTTTTGAGCATCGCATGTATGAGTGGGGTTCGAAGTTGGTTCTCAATCCGGGAATTAAACCGGGACCTAGAATCAGCCTACCTTTTTTTTTTTTTTTTTTTTAAATACTTTCTATTCCGTTGAACTTTTTTTGTTTGTTTGTGAATCAAGCATATTTATTTCGTATTTGTAATATAATATATATTTTTAAAATAAACAAAAGACCAAATAAAATAACGTGGGGTTTGATTTTGAATCGGTTCAAACTGTTTTTATTTGATAACTGACTTGATCAGAAAATTGATAGCTTGACTCGATCTTTTATGTTTGAATTATAAATGAAACTTGACTCGAGCTGAATAAGCTCGAACATCATGTAATTTTAAGTATGTTGTGTCTATATTTATAAGTCTTCAATGTCTTAGGAAAAAATAATGCAAACTGAAATTAGGCTCGTGAGCTTATTTAGAGGATCGAGCTTGACTAGACAAGATACTCAAATGGCTTGAACTCTAGCTTGACTCCAACTTAGGTGAGTCAATCTTTGAGTAGTCATCGAGTTGAGCATGGTACTCAGGAGTAGCTTTAATTTGATTTCACCCTATTTGTCACAACCCCTCTCTCTCTCACACCCACACACTTCTCAGCCGAACATCCACAAACGGCTTGATGCTAGATGTAGGCCCCGTTTGGTTCGGCTTTGGGGAAATGCCATTGGGAGAATGCAAATACTTTGAGGTAAAAGGGCTTTCGGAAATGTTAGACCATTTGGTAAATTATAGCTTTGAAATGCAACTTAGCATAAACACCGTTTGGCAAAATTCACATTTGTAATTAGCTTTTGTTATTTTTTTTTTTTTTTTAAGTTTGAAATCAAATTCCGGCGGCCGGCCACCGCCGGACGGCCAGATTTGGCCGTTCGTTGGGACCGCCGATCCGGCCTCGCCCGCCCGGTCGCCCGGGTCGCGCGACCAGCGACGCCGCCCGAGGTCGCCCGACCTCGGGCCCGAGGTCGCCCGACCTCGGGCCACCTCGCTTGAGGTTGTGCGACCTCAGGTGAGGCTTTTCGGCGGCCAGATTTGGCCGCCGGGGGGCCAGATCTGGCCGCTCGCGGCTAAGCGCCACCTCACCGCAAAAAGAAGACGAACGGCGAAGAAGAAGGCGAATGGCGAAGGAGACAATGAACAGTGACTCTATGAATAGTAAAATCGCATCTCCGAAATACCCGATGCTCAAAGTTGGTCCTCCTCGGCTTTCGGCTTTCAGCATTTAAAATGCCCGCATTTCGCAAATGGGCATTCAAATGCCCAACCAAACACACAAAATTTTTTTCCCAAGGGGCTTTGGGGCCCCAAAGCCCCTTGGGAAAGCCCAACCAAACGGGGCCGTAGTCAAGCTCAATGTCCCAAATCTAGACTTGTCAATATGGGTTATGGACCCATTTTTTAACCCATAGAGATGTTAAACGGGTTAATTATATTGAGTAAATATCTTATAAATTGGTTTAAACATAATATGAGTTTAAAATATAAATGGATTTATAATTTACTTAGATCTAACCCATTTCTACGATTTTCTTTAGTCTCTCGCTCACTCGCTCGCTCACTTGCTCGCTCACTCACTAAATTTGCATTGCGTAAAAATGGATCAAAACGAGTTAAATAGATTTATTTGAGTAAAATCATTTATAATTCAACCCGACTCACTCGTTTAACGAGTCTACTCAAATCTTCATATGCGGGTATCCAAAACTAGTAATGTACCCCAACCTTGTTCTTGAAGATTGATTTTTCAACCATTTGGACTCTTTCAATATGTATTTACGCCGGTGCACGCGCTCATATGTGTAAGGAGAGAGGTACATCAGTGGATGGTGAAGTGAGTAGGGCCGATGGAGCAGAGGGGGAAGGGATACATTGCAATCATCCAGTGGTTGATACTGATGCTATGGCCGTATGAAATTGAATGGTCAGATCTCATCGACAACGACTAAACCTGTAGAATTGTTACATTGATTAGGAAAGCATGATTGAGTCCATACATAACAGGTCACATGCAAGTGGTGAATGATAGTAAATGACATTTGACATTAGCAACTGCAATCTGAAGCATGTAGATCATTGTAATTATGTCATTTTAGAGCTGGGGCATGGATATGGTATATACACACTCACTTATAGCTGTAAAATTTTCAAATATTTTGTTTGTGTAGAGCTCGTCTGGTCATCTTGACCTGACCATAACTTCAAGTGGGGTCGCCTTTGTAGTCGTTAGTCCAAAAGTCTCGAACATATCCACTGCCAAGTCGTCTGCGGTTGATATCTTGAATGCATGCAAGAACCTAGATAGTAGGAAATGCACCGTGTGGAGTCCAAAAGACATTCCGGGATAGATTCCCCTGCCACCCCAAAAATGGCAGGAGCGCGAAGTTCGAGTCCAGCACACCGACGTCCTTGTGGTTGCTCAAGAATTTCTCGGGCCTGAACTCCTGTGGGTCTGGCCATGTCCTAGGGTCGGTGTGGATTTTTGAGACATTCACGATCAGCTGTGTGCCCCTGGGCACGTGATACCCACCGATGGTGCAGTCCTCACCAAATAGGTGTGGCGGAGAGAGCAGGACCGTTGGCTGTAAACGGAGGGTCTCCTTCACTACGGCTTGGAGATAGGTTAGGCCGGCGATGTCTGCTTCTTCCACATGCCTCTGCTTGCCGATCCGAGCATCGAGCTCTTCCTGAGCTTTCTTCAGGATGGGAAGATTGTTCAGCATCGGCGAGATTGCCCATATCACGCCTACCGTCGTGGCATCGCTGCCTCCTGCGATCATCGCCTTTACATACACGAAACATTGATCCTTTGTCAGGAGTGAGATATGAGGATTGACTCCGGCACATTCAGAATCCAAATTCATGTGCCTTTATAGGTTCAAAATCTGGCCCAGGTACAGAAAAGAAAATGCAAAATTTGTAATTGAGAGTCCAAATTCAGTCCCACTAACGATCAAACTTTTCTTCGGCCCATGATTGCTAGATGTTTAAAACGGACGCTGACAATAATTCATAAGAAAAAATAAAAATTTGCCCCCAATATAATATAAGAAATGACTTAAGTGAAACTATAACAGGGCTATCGGTTCAAGGGTATGTAGGGATCTACTCCATCAAAGTTAATTCTCAATCCGGGAATTAAACCGGGAACTAGAATCAGCCTAACTTTTTTTTTTTTTAATAAATAATTTCTATTCCATCGAACCTTTTTTTTTTTTTGTGAATCGAGCATATTTATTTTGTATTTGTAATATAACATATATTTTTAAAATAAATAAAAGATCAAATAAAATAACGTGGGATTTGATTTTGAATCGGTTCAAACTGTTTATATTTGATAACTGACCTTGAAATCAGTTCCAAATCGATTTCTGTGTAAGAAACGGTCTCAAAACTGATTGTAAACTTGTTCAAAATTGATTGTATAAGGCTAATTCTCTAGTAGAATCGATTGGTTTTTAATATAACTGCGGGAACTGAATTAGTTAAAGACGGTTATCGAATTTTTTACTTGGGAATCAAATCGATACCATCAAAACCTAGGAACTCGCAAGGTTGCAATCCACGGGTTGAGTTGTGAACCTGCCAGTTTCTCAAGGAATCAAATTGCCTCCATAGTAGAAACGGTTTCCAACCAACTCTGAAGCGGCGAGCCAATACATCTTTTTCAATAAAAATATAAATCCCTTTAATAGCTTAACAACTTAAACAGGAAAAAAAAGGGCTCACATAGAAAAAGTCTCCACTTAACATAAGAAAATTGGTCATTTATTTTTTAAAAAGATAATATGACTAGACTAGTTTCGAGTTACAGTAGATCCACTCGGTTCCGCCACTGAAACCATATTGTCCTAGCCATGTTTCACCCCAGTTGAAATCAACTAAACCTATGGACAATCGTCACCTAGCTACGTCGATACGAGGGTAACTAGCATTAACTAGCATTAAAAAGAAGAAAAGACCACTCTAGGAGGGAGGAAACAAAGACTTACCAAGCATGTAGCTTTTACGATCGTATTAGCATCATAACCTCCAATTTCCCTGTCATTAAAGACCGAAAGCATGACGTCCATGAAGTCCCTATCGCCATTGATCTCACCCAAATCCTTATTTTTCCTCGTGTTCCTCCAACCAGCCACCCACAATTTTGTCCGGTTCTTCTGCGATCCTCTTCATGGCCTTCTCATGTCCACCTAAGTCGAGTCACCTCAGGAAAGGAAGAGTGTCTGCCGCTAGCAACTTCCCCAAGAAGTGGAAGACCGCTCGCAACGCCTTGTTGCGCTACTGCTCCTCTTCCTTTTTGATGGGAGAACGGTAATAATTCAAACAATATCGAATCAACGCAGCGGAATAAAATAATCTCCCCTTTTCTGTAAACCTAATAGGAACCGATATAGTAGAGTAAAATAAATACCAAGCACGCGAACACAAGACGATTTTTTACGTGGAAAACCTCATCGATGTGAGGAGATGAAAAACCACGGGACCGGAGTCCACCTGAAAATCTTCACTATCAATAAAATTGTTCTTCTCTAGCAAATACTAGAGGTACATAGCAGCAAACACCTCAAGAACATAATTCTTGGCAATACACATGAACTTCACAAGAGATCAAGGATAAATCTGACCAAAAATGCATGTTTTGATCAATCCACGAAAAACCTGATGTAGGGAGCTTCAAACGAAAATCAAACCGTCCATATTCGAGAAAATTGCGCTACGAACATGCTGACAAAATTTCAGCTCAATCGGACCATGAATCGACCTCCGACGCCAGCTTGATGTAAATCAGATATTGCCAAAAACCTCAGATTTTCTGCTTTCTCTTTTTCTCTTGTTATTGTTTCCTTTTCTGCTGCTACCTCTTTATATAGATAGTGAGAAACCCTATTTCCTCATATAACTTATTATATGGGCTTAAGCCCTTTTTAGGCTTGCAACTCATTGGATCTCCTCCACATAGGAGTGAAACCAGCTAACAAATCTCCCCCTCACGACAATGTGGAGGGATTCACCATCCCTGCTATCAAACGGCAATGTTCAAGCTTCTCTCTTGGTAGAGTCTTCGTCATCATATCGGAGCCATTATGATCCGTATGAATTTTCTCAAGTTCCAACAACTTTTTATCTAGAACATCCCTTATCCAATGATATCTAACATCAATATGTTTCGATCTAGAATGAAAAGATGAATTCTTACCAAGATGAATTGCGCTTTGATTATCACAAAATAGCACATACCTCTTTTGCTTGAACCCAAGTTCTTCTAAGAACTTCTTCATCCATAGCATCTCTTTACTAGCTTCGAGTCCACCGCAATAAATTCAGCTTCGGTTGTAGAAAGTGCAACGCACTTCGCAATCTTGACTTCCATGACACAGCTTCACCCGCAAAAGAAATCAAATAACCAAGTAGATTTACGAGTATCAATATCTCCTACTAAGTCGGAATCTGTATCCAACTAACTCAAGTTTCCCGGTCCCGAAACTGAGTTTCAAATTTGAAGTTCCCCGAAGATACCTCATAATCCACTTCACTGCATTCCAGTGCTCTCTACCTGGATTTGACAAATAGCGACTAACAACACCAATTGCATGCGCCAAGTCTGGGTGTGTACATACCATCGCATACATTAAGCTTCCTACAGCTGAAGCATATGGAACACTTTCCATATCTTTCTTTTTTTTATCAGTCGTAGGACTTTGCATCATATTTAACTTAAAGTGGGCAGCAAGAGGAGTACTAACCACTTTAGCCTTGTCCATGTAAAATTTCTGAAGGATCTTCTTGATATATTTCTCTTGCGACAAAAATAACTTCTTAGCATCTCTGTCACGGGTAATTCTAATGCCAAGAATCTGCTTCGCCGAGCCCAAGTCTTTCATGGCAAAAGATTTGCTCAACTGTTTCTTCAATAACTCAATTCTTGAAGCATTCCTGCCAACAATCAGCATATCATCAACATAAAGCAAGAGAATAATAAAGTCATCATCAGAAAATTTTTGGACAAATACACAGTTATCCGAGGAAGTCTTCTAATAGCCCTGTTCTGTCATAACTGAAGCAAATTTCTTATACCACTGCCTCGGTGCTTGTTTTAGGCCATAGAGACTTTTCTTCAATTTGCACACATAATCCTCTTTCCCTTTCACTTTGAAACCCTCAAGTTGTTTCATGTATATCTCTTCCTCCAAGTCACCATGTAGGAAGGCTGTTTTAACATCCATTTGCTCAATTTCTAAATCTAGGCTAGCTACCAAGCCTAGTACCACACGGATAGAAGACATTTTCACTACCGGAGAAAATATATCATCAAAATCAAACCCTTTCTTTGACCGAATCCCTTAACAACCAATCTAGCTTTGTACCGTGGTTGTACAGTATGTTCATCTTGTTTCAACCTATATACCCACTTGTTCTTCAAAGCTCTATTACCTTTAGGTAACTTCACCAATTCAAAAGTATGATTATCTTAAAGTGACTGCATCTCATCTCGCATAGCATCGAACCAATTGCTTTTGTACTCATCTTCTATTGCTTCTGCATAACACTCCGGTTCACCTGCATCAGTCAATAATACATACTCATCTTCAGAATACCTGGTGGAAGGTCATCGGTCTCTAACGGATCTCCGGATTGGAATATCCAGTGGAACATCTAATTGAGCCTCTGGTTCAGGAATAATATTATCTATTTCAACATGTTCAGGAACATGTGCGTTATTTGGAACATTGACTTCCTGTTGCTCTTCATCAACTCCGTGTAGGAATATTTGTAAGAGGAACTGGATCTAAATCAACCAGATTATCACTAACTCCGTGGTGCTGAAATCATCTTCGATTTCTCAATATCCTCTATTGTTTGATCTTCCATAAACACAACGTCTCTGCTTCTTACAATTTTCTTTTCAAGTGGATCATAAAATTTGTAGCCAAGCATATCCCGTCCATAACCAATAAATATGCACTTTGTCGTGTTTTCACATCAAGTTTAGACCTCTCATCTTTGGGAACATGCACAAATGCTTTCGCACCCAAATACACGCAAATAATCATAAGAAACTTCTTTGCCTGTCCAAACTCTATTAGGAACATCAAACTCTAAAGGAACGCATGGAGTAAGATTTAATACATGCACAACTGTACTTAAAGCCTCACCCCAAAAGGATCCAGGTAGCTTTGACTGTGAAAGTAAGCATCTTACCCTTTCAACAATATTCTGTTCATTCTCTCAGCTAAGCCATTTAACTGAGGCATCTTGGGAGGTGTCTTTTGATGTTGAATACCTTGTTGTCTGCAATATTCATCAAAAGGTCCAATATACTCTCCCCCATTATCAGTTCTGATGCATTTCAATTTCTTTCCAGTCTGTCTCTCAACTGAAGCCTGAAATTACTTAAAAGCATATAACACTTGATTTTTAGCTTTCAAGGTATAAATCCAAATTTTCCTTGAAAAATCATCTATAAAAGTAACAAAATAAAGAGAGCCACCAAGTGATTTTGTTTTCATAGGACCGCAAACATCAGAATGCACTAAATCTAGTATACCTGACTTTCTTGAAGGAGGGGAGCTTTTAAATGCAACTCTGTTTTGTTTTCCTGCTAAACAGTGAGCACACTTCTTTAGCGCTGAACTTTTCAATCCTAAAAGGAGCTTCTTCTTGGCCAATATTGACAAACCCTTCTCACTGATGTGACTGAGCCTCTTATGCCATAACTCAGCCCGCATCTTCGCTATCTACTGCATTAATTTTGTCTGTAGACAATTTTGCCTGCATAATGTATAACGAAGAATATTTTTCACCTCTAGCCACAACAAGAGAACCTTTGGTGAGCTTCCATTGACCATTACTGAAGGTGCTGCAATACCCCTCATCATCCAACTTGCCTGTAGAAATCAAATTCAAGCGGATATTAGGTATATGTTTAACATTATTCAATACTAACCTCGTGCCATTGCTGGTTTCTAGGCACACATCACCGATGCCTACAGCTTGAGCTAGTCCATTGTTTCCCATCTTCACAGATCCGAAGTCACCTGACCTGTATGATGTAAAGAAATCTCTACGAGATGTAGCATGAACGGATGCACCACTATCAATTACCCAACTGGTCTCATGAGAAACAAAATTCACCACATCACCATAAAAAATAGTGAGAAAGTCTTCTTTAAGAGCAGCGACACGATTGTCATCACTGTCATCATTACTTTTCTTCTCTTTACCTTTCTCCTTTCGTTTGTCCCTTTTTAACTGGCAACAAAACCTCTGAATATGTCCCTTCTGATGACAATAATGGCACTAAACATTAGCAAATTTATTATACTTACCTCTGCTTTTGTCTCGACTTTTATCTCTATTTCTCGGACCTCGAGACTCACTTCTCCCCCTTTTCTCAACAACCAAGGCATTAGAATGTGAAGAGGACGATCCCTATGTCTTCCTTCTCATCTCTTCATTCAAAATACTACTCTTGGCTAAATCCATGGTAATCGTACCATCCGGGGCAGAGTTAGACAAAGATGTTCGGAACGTCTCCCATGAGTCTGGCAAAGTACCAAGCAACCATAGTGCTTGTATCTCATCATCAAACTTGATTCCCATCGCAGCCAACTGATATATAATTCCTTGAAAAGAATTTAAATGATCACAAACGAGTACCATCATGATATCTCGAGCCATAACTGTTTTTATCAAAAATAACTTATTATTCCCAGTCTTTCGAGCATATAACTGTTCGAGCTTATCCCATAAACTGCGTGCATGTGTTTCCTCAATAATATGGTTCAAAACATTATCATCTACCCACTGCCTGATATAACCACACGCTTGACGATGAAATATAGACCATTCAGCGTCAGTTTTATTCTCTGGTTTCTCCTTAGCAAATACAGGCAAATAAAAATCTTTCACATATAAAAGATCTTCCATCTTCCCTTTCCAGATATGATAATTCGAACCATTCAGTGTAACCATTCTACTCGTATTCGTTTCCATTGTTTAACACAGGCAGAAAAATCAAGCAATAACCTGTTGCTTTGATACCACTCTGATGGGAGAACGGTAATAATTCGAACAATATCGAATCAACGCAGCAGAATAAAATAATCTCCCATCTTGTGTAAACCTAATAGGAATCGATATAGTAGAGTAAAATAAATACCAAGCACGCGAACACAAGACGATTTTTTATGTGGAAAACCTCCTCGATGTGAGGAGATAAAAACCACGGGACCGGAGTCCACCTGAAAATCTTCACTATCAATAAAATTGTTCTTCTCTAGCAAATACTAGAGGTACATAGCAGCAAACACCTCAAGAACATAATTCTTGGCAATACACATGAACTTCACAAGAGATCAAGGATAAATCTGACCAAAAACGCAGGTTTTGATCAATCCACGAAAAACCTGATGTAGGGAGCTTCAAACGAAAATCAAACCATCCAGATTCGAGAAAATTGCGCCACGAACATGCTGACAAAATTTCAGCTCAATCGGACCACGAATCGACCTCCGACGCCAGCTTGATGTAAATCGATATTGCCCCAAACCCCAGATTTTCTGCTTTCTTTTTTCTTGTTATTCTTGTTTCATTTTCTCGCTACCTCTTTTTATATAGATAGTGAGAAACCCTATTTCTTCATATAACTTATTATATGGGCTCAAGCCCTTTTTGGGCTTGCAACTCATTGGATCTCCTCCACATAGGAGTGAATCCAGCTAACACTTTTCTGCCACACTGTAGCGCTTTTCGGCCATGATTCTGATGATCGTGTTCGGAGTCAACCTTCCAAACCACTGTTTCAACTCGACTTTGACATGGCCTAATGAATCAGAATGAACTCAGAAGTCGTGCTAAGTTGAAGTTTCAATTATGCTCATTAACTAAAAGAATTGATGAAAAGTATACTCAATCTTGGACGATACTGCATTGATATCCTTTGTCATTCTATTTAGTTTCTTTTACAGCAAGAAAGCTCATGGATCTAGTGACTGTGAGTACCCTCACAAGGCTCGTGAATTATGGACCCAAAAAGATGTAAATCGAGACCTAGATGGGTGACCTAAGTATGGGATCATTTGTACTTGCATTGATTGCCTGAAGAATCGAATCTGTATTGCATGTCAAACACAGGAAGTTGTTCCTAAACTGTCAACCAAATCCAGAACAAATTATGAGAACATGGACTTCGTTGAACGCCTTACAATACTCATCACTTCATTGAGGGCGTCCCTTCCCAAATAAATCACTTTGTCTAAGATAGCACAAGCATCAAATTTTCTTTGCATGCCAGTATGGAAATCATTAACTTGAGCCTGTTTTATTAAACCGTCATAAACGTACTATGAAGGAGTTAAGTAGTCTCTGTGAATTTGAATCTTAACCATTTCTTTTATTAGTTTGTCTATATATCTCAAGCAACTTCTCTAAAGCTATGAACTAAGATAAGTAATTTATGACGAATTTGATATATTAGGTGTAAACTCTTACGAAGTGTTTAATCAAACTAACCAATCTTTACCGGAGATGTTAAATGTGAGGCATCAGTCTATGAATTCAATAGACAGAGATTTGTGTTGATAGTATGTACGCAGTATATTCCCGGGAAAGGGTTTCTCCCAGGCAGTGGACGGCATGCTGGACTTGCTCTTAATCTAGAGAGAGTACCGTAACCGTAAATTCTTAATTTGATCATTTTCAGGATCTTATACTATAACAGCGACAGTTGTTGACCAAAGAAAGAAAAATTATTAAAACGGCCATGAAAAGGCCTGTCATCAAGAACCACCAAAACGGCATATTGAATGGCCATTAGTGTTAGAAGAAGCATAACCTAAATCATCCTTGTTCGCAATCCAATGCTCGTGCAGCTCATCAATGGCCACGTCCGCTAATGAGGCCAGAGTAGGGTTGATCAACGACTCGACCCTCCGGTTCGGGAGCAGCTCCATGGTGGCCATCTTCCTCACCTTGCGCTAGTATGGGTCATAAGGCGTATATGTGAACATGGCGTAGCTGTAGGCCAGGATCTTCAGGGCCAATTGCCATGGCCAAGTGGACAATGCTACGTCGTTCTTGGTTAAACGCTCCTTGGCCATCTCAGAACAGCTCACTGCTAGGACCAGCAACACCCCGAGCTGGATGGTGAAGATGGGTCCGTAATCATCGGCCATGGACGCTAAGGCATTGTTTGGTAACCATCCAAATAGTGCCTGATTTTGATTTTTTGTTCCCAAAATTAGTTTGGGATGAGGATTGTGTTTGGTAAAATTTTTGTTTCCGAGAACAGTTTTGGACAAGAATTGAGAATAAAAAAAAATGTGATTCTTCGTTTGAGAATCAAAAAAAGAATCAAAATAATGAAAGTCTCTTTCTTTCCTTCCGTCCACCATTGCCCGCGACCGTCGCCGCAACCATTGCCGCCGCTGTCCGATCCGGCGAGCTTGCCGGAGGCTCGCCGGCCAGGGCGAAGGTCCGCGAGCTCACCCTAGGCAAGCCCACCACCGGCGAGGCTCGGCTCGCCGGTGGGGCTAGGCGAGCCTCTCCGGTGGCCAGGCGGGCCTCGCCTAGCCCCGCCGAGGCTCGCTTGGCCACCGGTGAGGCTCACCTAGCCTTGTTGGTGAGGCTCGACCGACAAGGGCGAGGCGGCCTCGGCCACCGGGGGGGTGAGCCTCGCCTAGCCGAGAGCGTCGTCGGCCCCGGCGACCGGCCACATGAAGAAGAAGAAGAATAGGAGAAAAGGGAAAAAAAGAAAAGAAAAAAAGAAAAAAAAAAAAAAAGGAAAAAGTAAAAAAAAAATTTAAAAATTAAAAGAAATTGATTTGGAACAAAATTAATGAGCACGGTATCAAACGCAATTCTATTCCAAAATTAAAATTTTTGGATAGTTACCAAACACATTTTTTTTACTTAGAACCAGTTCCTGGGAACATAATAAAAAATAATCATTTTTGGTTAGAATAAGTTCCCGGGAACATAATCGTTACCAAACATGCCCTAAGGTCCTATGGGGAAGATCGGATTCAATAGCAATGGCAAGTGACCTATGACGGGCCATGAGCCTATGGCTTCTGGTGGTGTTTTGAGCTTGATTGACGATCTTGATTTGAATCATACAAGGATTGATAGGACGAGGATGGCAAGGATTATTCCGGACAAGTGGGATAGTTCTTGAATTAGAGAGTCCATTTTTGCTGCACATAATGTGTAGAAGCATCGAGGAAAAATGGTGTGATGCATTTGTGAGGGTTTCAAGCTCCAAATTTATTGCAAACGACCAAAAGGATTTTGGGTGGTTGAAAGCTAGGGGTGAACATCGGTCTAGAGTTGATCTTGGATCGGTTCTCAAGGGGACTGGGTCGATCCTTAGTTTTAAGATCCCTGGACCAACACTGTGCAAATTGATCCTTGATTATGAGAATTTAGGGTTAGTCCAACTCAGATCAACTCAGACTCTATAAACATTATATATATTTCTATATAATATGTTTTAGATATATTATATATTTTATATAATATTCTTAACCCTAACTTAAACGAAGTTACTATAACTTAAACGGCGTTAAACGACATTAAATAGTATCAAATGGTGTCCTCCTCCTCCAGTACTCTTGTTCTTTCTTTCTTCTTTATCCTCTTCAATTTTTATTTGAAAGAAACAACTTTTTGCTCATGAGCAACCTCCCCTTGCTCATCATGTGACACTTGCCTCACTCGGCACTTGGCGCTTAATGCTTGCGTTGCTTGCTACTCAACGCCCATGTTGCTTGCTGCTCAAGGCTCATGCTGCTCCCCTCTCTTCATTGGCCTCACTTGTAAATTAGAAGGAAACAAAGCCTTAATTAGAAACCCTCTTTGCTGATGAGCAACGCTCATCGTTCACCGCTCGCTTTGTGCCTTGCCTCTGTTCGCTTGCCTCATGACTTGCTCTCGTCTCTATTGATAGATACGTAATTTGAAATAATAGATGTGTCTTTTCATAAATACAAACAATGAAATGAAAAAAATTATCAGTTGGTTCTAGGTTGGCCCTAAAATTGAACTGAACCTATAGAGTCGGTTTGGACCTCGGTCCTGGGCTCAAATGGATCAATCCTAGGTTCAAAAATTGGGGACCAACATTGTGTGGATTGATCTTTAGGGTAAGTGCTAGACCGGCCCAATTCGGACCATGATCATCCTTAGTTGAAACAAAGGACGATAGGGTTTCTGTAGAGATTTATGTGCGTTCTTTCAAATTTTTATTATATTATCATTATAAATAGGTCACTTGATTTAAATATATTATTGTTATAACGAACGGATACATTATATTGATCATTTTCAAGCCACTTGAATATATTTAAGATGTGATTATTTAAGTGGTAAGTGTGTTTACCTTTCTTGCTCAAGGTTTAGGTCTAAATACCGCACTTACTTATTCTCTTGGAATTTTCTCATAAGCATTGATTCGTGTATCTCCCATAATTGTCGAATGTCTAGGAAAAGGGCCTACCACATCGAATGAGGATTAGTGAGATGTTTAGAAAGTTCTCAACACTCCATTGATACAAAAAAAGACGTGCTTAAGGATATCAAATAATTTATTTATACATGTTTTGACTTGGAAATATTTGTGTGAACACATCTTGTCACATTCTAAAACTACAAAAAATGGGGATGGCATGGCCATCCGTCCACATGAAGGATGCAGTCTCAGACATAACCAACAACATGATATCAATATATATATCTGCAACCATATATACATATAAGATAAATCAACATGTTAGTTACAATATCAGAGTTTCTATAATCCAAAAAAAAAAAAAAAAAAAGCATTTATAATTAGAACTCAGCCAATACAACAACTAGAAATAATGGAGGACACCACTTCCTTAAGCCATACCCAAAAATAGCACTCCCAAAAGTTTCCCACTGATGGCACTCTCGCTTTATTCGCCACTACCCAGGAACTTGAAAAGATTAAAAGACGAATGGAATGAGCAATAACAACTCATTGAGTATTACATATCTTTTAAGTAGACTGAACAACCACTATGCATGTATACAAAGCAATATCAAATTTCATAACTCAAATTTAGTATATAAAATACATATCAAATCATATAAGAGTTATTTTTTAATCATCAAAGCTTTATATCGATATGAAAAACTCATTTTAACCACCATTAGAATTTAAATTTCAATGGTTAAGTCCATTGAATAATCTCCATCAAATATCACACATCAATGGTCCATCCATTGACTAATCTATTATTCAATACTCTACCATGGTCACGACACAACACCTAGTGACAAGGCAATGTCTCTACCCACAAAGCCGATGACTCGGCCTAGAAAGATATCCTAAACTTAGTATGCAGACCCAAAAACCCCTAATCGGGTCACAATTATATTGAGTACAAACAACCATCCTCCAATACTAGCAAAATCAATTTAGAAATCAACCTCATAAACCAAGTAAATAACATTTGCAACATAGCCCATTATCCATTTCTTATCCATTACTCAAATCATCATAAACATTTCCAAAAACTAGTCACAAAGGAATTTCATATATATTACTCCACAACACTTTGTATAACATGCTTTCTAAACATTTATAATCAACCAAAGAGTAGTAATTGCTCGATTCGGCTTTGGTGCAATAACAATGCCCTTTCACAGGTCATAATATATATAACTCGTAGCATTTTCGGAACATGAGTTTCACAAATTCAAAGAAGATATAGTACCACTCACCTCATTGCCTACGACCAAATGACAAATGATAACGGTATTGTCGAACTCACGGCCCCATCAAATAATCGAAAAATAATGTTAAAATCAAATAAAAATCTACCTCAACTATGAAACGACTAAACTACGTCTTGATGCTAACAAAACGACTCTTATGCGCTAACAAATCGCATACCTTAAAATGATTATTTAAGCTGTTCGTGACGCAGAGTTTCGGCACACAACTTGATTATGCCATAACTTTTTCCTCCAAATCCCGTTCTAAACGTACTTATAGTTAATAAAAAGCCCTTTACACATATTATAAGAATTCCGAACTTGACCGTCCCAAAATTAAGCCAAAATCAACAAAATACGGGCTTGGAGCTGCTGGATGAGCACTGTTCACTGTGCGTGAGAAACTTCGAAATTTTGTTTCAAGCAAACCGTAAGCTCAAATGATGATCCATAACATTCTATGGCTCCACAATATCCTAAATATCATTTATACAAAAATACATGGCTTAATGACTCAAAAATCAAACTTTTTTTTTTTTGGTCATCCAGGGAACCCGCCGCACGGTCGGCAACCAGGGAGTAAACCTTGGGGAGGCACATGGCTTAATGACTCAAAAATCAAACTTCGCTACTCAATTTTCCTAGAATTTCGAATTTGAGCCGTAATCGATTGGATGAAGGAGAGGTTTAATCTCTTACCGGGCATTACATTATGGAGTCGAGTCGACTTGATGAGGTGTCCGTGGCGTGCACATGCCAAATTCCTTTCCTTTCTTCCCCTTCTTCTTCTTCTTCTTCTTCTTCTTTTCTTTCTTTTTGGTCGAGAGAGCTCTTGGCTTCTATTTAGCCGAGCCCCCTCCCCTCTCTTTTTGCTTTATTGACTTTTCCCACTCCTTTTGTTTTCCTTTTTAAAAAAAGTCAAGTGGGACTCACACTTCTTTCACCTAGTCAACAGAAGTCCAACTATTGCACATCTTAATCCCAGATTTGAAAAAATTTGATCCGACTGTGACATGAATAATGAAACGAAAATCACGATGTTATGCAAGCTAGATTCCTTTTCGTCAATTTGTGCATTGCTACTGATTCGTACAACCTCAAATGGATAAGGCAGAATTAAAGTGGAGGGGTGCTCGGAGGACAAGATACGTACATGTGTTCTTTTCCGAAGTTTTTTTCAGTACATGGTTAAAAATTTAGTACTACGGCAGCTCTCTCAAGAAAAAAAGGCGAGTTGTTATAAACTGGTCACTTGCTATTTGCCGCCATAGCTAATTTGAGTCACTGCTCGCTATCATCATTGTGCACCATTTGGTATGGGTTGTGGAGCGAAAGACTTTCAGCGGATTTTAAACAGTTCCGTTCATTTGGGTTACAGTTTTAGTTATCCTTGATACATGTTCGCGGTTATCTATGATTTTTATTTTGAGAGGACCTGAGTTCACGTAACTTTTACGTGATAAGTTTTATTTGACATTCACATTTACAAAATTAACAAGACAAGCAAGAAAGTTTACCTCGGTCGTCTATAACCATGATAAGCGATGAGTGAATATGGGAAAAACCCCATGTGCCACTCAAAAGATATGCACTATCTTCTCATTTCAGTCACCGGAGTGCACCACCGAGCAGGATCCTACTCATCCCGTCACCGTCAACATCTTCCGTAAGCAAACAACCCAGGACGCAGATTTTCAAACATCATCTGGTGGGCCCGTATCATCATTGGAATATTTTATTTGGAAGGTCGGAAAATTCAGGACCGTCCAAATGGGATTGTTGGAATTGGGACATTCCACCTGCGCCAATTCAAAGACTTTGTGGATTTTTCACAGGTCACGCTTTAGAACTTTTCTTTAATTGATAGGTAAAGCTTGGAGACTGGTCACAAGCAAGAAGCAACATAAAATCCCCAGTGTAGACGTGTGAAAAATCCACAGGTCTTGTGCTTATGGCCGCGTCACCTTATGTGCATCGTAGTGAAGCCAGAGTCCTTCCTAAACTCCCTACAACGCCGGCATAAGCCGAGCTTATGTCGCAGTCGAATCGATGTTTTCTGAGATTGAGGAATGATTGGGGAGCTAACTTATTAGCTATGATCAAGGGACGCTTAAAAAGTCACAATGGCGTAAGCCTTAATCAAGAGTCAGCGAACCCACTATAGGTTGGCTTTCAAGTGTTTCAGGAATAGCTTGTTTCCATACGGATACATTAGTAATTGTGTAAAGAGTTACAATTTTATAAAGACAAGAAAATGTAACACTTTTCAAATTATCCTTAAGTGAGGTTATAGAGACTTTGTGCCGGGAGCGACGCACGAGTTTCTAATGCAGTGGAGAAAATGCTTTACTTAGGAATTCTTAATAGAATAATACTTTTGCTCTTCTCCAATGTAAGTTAAGTTAACTCTCCGTCATTTCGCTGAGTTTTCATGATGTACTTGTCAATTTCTCTCTCTCTCTCTCTCTCTCTCTCTCTCTCTCTCTCTCTGTTTTTATTAATTTATTTACTTAGATCTTTTTCTATTTAGTGCAACGATTTGGTATGATTCGACAGAGCCTAAGTACCTCATCCCTCGATTCTATGTACATTTCTAAATCAATGAATATCACACAATTTGATTTTAGGCTTATATCTTATTGAGCGCTTTTTGTCTAGTCAAATATCATCAATGACAAAAGATTAGTGATCTATGACCGTTCGTAGGAGGACCCATACACTAGACATCAAAATTAAACTAATTGACTTTAATACAAGATTGTGTGAGCAATCTGTCAAGTTCTTGCTTAATCATCGGAGAACGATATTCAAACCATCACACTTAATCATCCTCTTAAGAATAAGCACAAGAAGTAAAAATCATTTTAAAAGTCATTTTTTGTTATTCGTATGGCACACGTTTGCTTCCTTATAAGCTCAGGCTCGACAATGGCAGGATGAGCTGTGACCGAGCGACAAAAGATTGGAGGCGACGGCATCAACCGAGAACAAAGGTGTTGGTGATGGAGATCTGTAGCTAGGGCATTGCGGAAAGCAGAAATCCCACTCTTTTTTTTCTTTTTCAATTTGTAATCTTGTGGGTTTAAGTTGAGTTATTAATGGGCCCCATTTAAAACTTATTTTCCAGTTGAGCTCTATTATAATAAATCCATTTTAATCTTATATTAAAGCTTCAACTCACTCATTTTCTATCCTGCCCATTAAATGTGTCAAAATATAGGTCCTTAACCAATTTTGCCACCCCTAATACATATATGTCAACCGGACCCGATTGTGACTAAGCTTCAAGTTGTTTTTACGAGGTTCGAAGATAGTATTCATGACTTAGTATGTGATTTCACAAGCAAACTCCTAAGTGTATATATATGTGAACTAGACTGAAACAGACACTGATGGCCAGTTGAGCCGATCATTCCACTTTAATTTTGGATCATTGGTTGGTATTCCTAGATCGAATTCATTAACTTAAGTAACCAAAGAAAAAAAGAAAAAAAAAGAATATTTCATAAACCATCAAAAGAAGGATTATTTTATAAATCATCCTCGTTTTTGTGCACAAACATCAAGCACCGTCAAGAGGTTCTTCAAAACCTACCAAAACCATACCGACTTTTGGGGTCCCATTTAAAGTTGCATTGGGTTTTTTTTTTTCTTCATAAATATGTCTTTTTCTTTCCAACCTAAACATCCGTCGTCCCAAACCGGGCCATCACCAAGCCCGCCAAACAACAACACAAACCAAAAACAACTTAGCCCATCCTCCTCGTCGCTTCCCACGGCAGCCACCATCTCTACCCGGCATCTCGAGCCAAGCCACCGCCTTGTCATTGACAGCCACCCTTGGCCGCACTTGTTTCTCCTTCCATCCTCAGTTCTCTTCGCTAGGGGTGTAATCAAGATGGGTTGAGTTAACTTTTGAAGCTCGACCTTGACTTGACTTGTCCATAGAGTGCTTGAAATCGGACTTAAGCTTGCTCGAGTATCGCTTTTTCATGCATGAACTTGACCCAATTAGAAAATCGATATGCTCAAGTTCGACTCGGCTATACTTGCTTGTTTAGATTATAATGAACTTATAAATAAAGCTCAAGTTCGTGTTTAATAAGCTCAAATGCATGAACTTGACCCAATTAGAAAATCGATATGCTCAAGTTCGACTCGGCTATACTTGCTTGTTTAGATTATAATGAACTTATAAATAAAGCTCAAGTTCGTGTTTAATAAGCTCAAATGTCATGTAGTTTTGAGTATATTATATCTACTTTTATAAGTATTGATTTCGGAGAAAATAATGAAAACTTGATTACCTTACGAGCTAATCTAGTTGAGTATCAATAGATTCGAGCTTAACTCGACAAGGCACTTAAGTAGCGTGACTGGAAAATAGACGAATCAATCGAAGGCAGTCATTGAGCCGAGCTCAAGCTACTCATGAGTAGCTTGATTCGATTTCGTCCCTATCTACCACGACTTCTCACACACACGCTTCTCTGCCTCGATGTCAACAGAGGGCTTGTTGAGCTTGATGCCCCAAATTCGGTGCTATCTCCACCAAGGCGTAGAGGTCGACCCAGATGTAATAGAATTTAACTGGCATCGAGCTCGAGTAGATGTGGGTCAAGCTCAACCTGTCGTCTAGCCCAACCATGGAGAGGAGAGAGAGAGAGAGAGAGAGAGTGTTAGAATTCGAGTCGGCGGAAGACGACTTATCTGATTCCGATGCGCAAACAGCAAATGGCCCCGGAATGAACGTTGAATTGCCGATGAAACCACGATCAACACTACCTCACATTAGTCTGGATGCAATCACAAGGAAAACACCCGATTTCCACGGCGTAAATGCCGATTGTTCTTGCAAAGATGAAATGGAACGCCTTGATCTTCTTTGATGGAAATGGAGAGAAAATTTTGGTGCGAATGAATTGCCAACCATTCCAACGGTTGTGTTTGGGAAGATTTTATACGTCTCCCTTCATACCCCTCCATTAGTGACTTTCCATCGTAACGCATCAAGACGAAATGGTGCGTTTCGTTCGCACCTCATCATGGACGTACCAGCTAAAGCTAAAGTACCATATCTCCCACTCGGACATGATGGGTTTGATAGCGCTCTATCAAGAATATAAGGCATTCAACATTCATCAACTTTACAAAGCAATTCATACTGGCAAATAAGCTGTGCGACCAGTGAGTACACCTGCACTTGGGAGCTCAAATTATGCACCTGTTAGGGATAACATAATTGCTACAACCCTGAAAAGAAATAAACAATCGATGTCTCACAGTGCCCTAGACATATTTTGTTACATCAATCCAAGTATACCTATCCCTTAAAGGCTATACTTTACTATTCTCAAAAACACCATGTATTTACAATTACATCTGCAACCACAAAGGGCGATATAATTGGTCGACCAGTAAATACATGTGATAGATGTCAAACAACAATAGTCTTCCTTCGCACTCATGTCTCTCTCAATTTCAGAACAACTGCTTTCCTAGACGTGTCCCATAGGTCATATCTATTCATGACCGCTCGTAACATGTTAAAGTAGCAACATTGATCTTTTACTTCGAGAACATAGTTAAAAGTAACATATGGCACAAAATTAAGGTAAATTATAAATTACCTCAAGGACTCACACGATGAGTAAATAGGGATAATTTTACTCACCTTTCCTTGTTGGTCGTATAATGCACATGCAGTATGAATTACATGCTATAGTGGATTTCTCTTTCTATAAGTGCGTATGTCATTTATTAACCATTTCCACTATACGGATCATAGCCTAAACATAGCCACGTGCCTCTCACGTACTCATGTTTAGCCCGAGTGCTATATCAGCTCGCTTTCTACAGCGCCCAATTAAATACTCGCATCCGGCATCTTTCAGGCATACATGATTGTGGGAATATCATGTTCGGTCTTGTTATAAACCAATCACAAACCTCATCTTGACTCCAATTAAGGCGACATATTTTATGTACCAAACTTGCTCTTCAGCATTTATTTGTACATAACGTCTCATCTCAACGTGCTAACTACAACACTTGAGGCGATTGCTCGTGTGAGTGAGCCAATCATTACCCGCTGACATACTTTTCAATAATATATGTGTGTTTGTGCTAGTCTCATAGTGGATTTGTACTTATTGATAAAACATCAAATCACTAATAAACAAATAAGTACAATACATTTGTCCACAAATACATAAACCAATGATCCTTTACAATAACATATATCACATTCTACGCAATCCTAGTGACATCCTATGGGTCAAGAACAGGTCTTTAGGAATAGTTTTCGTAAATGGATCAGCAACCATTCTATTGGTTGAAATGTATTGCAGGATCACTTCTTTCTGCGCTATAATATCTCTGATGAAGTTATTCTTTATGTCAATGTGCTTTGTCCTTTCATGATACTTGGGATCTTTCACATAGGCAATGGCAGCTTGACTATCGCAATAAACTGTCACCGGTCTTGGAACTTCAGTGACATTGGCTAAATTTTCCAAGAAACGTTTTAACCATACTGCTTCTTGCACTGCAGCAGAACATGCAATAAATTCCACCTCCATCGTAGACAAGGCCGTGCATGTCTGTTTCTTGCTATTTCAAGAAATCGCACCTCCATTGAGCAAGAACGTATATCCAGAAGTCGATTTATACTCATCCAGGTCTCCACCCCAATCGGCATCTGAATAACCTAATAGGCGTAAATCATTCCCTTGGTAACAAAGTCGATATTCCATGATGCCCTTCAAGTATCTTAGGATCCTCTTGACTGTTTTCTAGTGTGTTTGACCAGGATTTGATTGATATCGGCTCACCAATCCCACGGCATAACATATGTCGGGTCGAGTACACATCATAGCATACGTCAAACTTCCGACTGCACTAGCGTAAGGAACAATTTCCATCACTTTGATTTCTTCTAGAGTCTTAGGACACATCTCAGTACTTAGGCCTTCACCTTGCATGACAGGGGTATCAATGGGATTACAATGCTGCTTATTGAAACGCTCAAGAATCTTCATAATATAAGACTCTTGTGATAAAGTAAGGAGTTTCCTTGATCGAACTCTTTCGATCTTAACTCCTAATATATAAGCTCATGTCCTTCATCTCAAAATTGGAGGACAACCATTCTTTTATGGTGATAACCAAAACCTTGTCATTTCCAGCCAACAGAATATCGTCCACATAAAGTGATAAAATCACAAATTTATCTTTGGACCGCTTGACATATACACAGTGATCTTCTTCGATCATCGTGAAACCAAAAGTTATTATTGCTCGATGAAAATAAAGATACTATTGTCTAGATGATTGCTTAAGACCATATATTGAGCGATGAAGCTTGCAAACTTTATGCTCTTGACCTTTAGCTATGAAACCTATTGGTTGTTTCATATAGATTTCCTCATCTAATTCTCCATTGAGAAATGCTGTTTTTACATCCATTTGATGTAATTCAAGGTCCAAATGTGCAATGATGGCTAGAATAAGGCGTATTGAGGCAAATCTTACAACTGGTGAAAAAGTTTCCTCATAGTCTATACCCTTTTGTTGAGTATAACTTTTTGCCACAATGCGGGCCTTATACTTTTCAATGGATCCATCCGCCCTTCGCTTAATCTTGAAGACTCATTTGTTTCCAATGGCCTTACGATTGGGTGGTAGATCAACCAAGTCTCAGACATGGTTTGTCCTCATTGACTCCATCTCATCTTCCAAAGCTTTTCTCCATTCTTCCTTATCAGAGGATGAGAGAGCCTCTTGTACAGTCTTAGGCTCGGCATCGTCTTTTTGAGCAATCATAAATGCTTCTCCTTCAATCTCAAAATGACGACGAGGAATATTTTTACGATTACTTTTACGCAATTGAATTTCTCTTGAATTCAATTCATCAGGCGATGCAACACTCCCACTAGGTCTTGTGTGTTGAGGTAAATCTTCATTTCCCTCTACAACAACAATGGGTGTGTTATCAAGATCTTCCATCTCATATAATTGGAAGTCCTTATCAATCTCACCTCTATTAGGAAAATCGTTCTCCAAGAACGTGACATCTCGTGACTCCATTTCGGTCACACTTCCATCAGCTTGTTCACCTATGAACACATACCCTTTGGAGTGTTCGAAATATCTTATAAAGATACATTTTCTTTCCTCTAGGACCTAATTTGCCATGTTTATGGGAAGAATCATGAACATAAGTTGCACGTCTCCATGGACGTAGACTACTCAAGTCTGGTTTTCCTACTAGTCCATAATTCATAAGGGGTGGAAGTGACCGATTTTGAGGGCACACGGTTAAGTATATAGGCAGCAGTCAATAACGCATCTCCCCAATAGGAGATAGGTAAATTTGCTTGCGCTATCATAAACCTAACCATTTTCAATAGGGTTCTATTCCTTCTCTCAGCTACCCCATTTTGTTGAGGAGTACCAGGAATAGTCAATTGTCGTACAATTCCTTTTTTATCACAAAGAGCCTTGAATTGCTCCGATAGATACTCACGTCCACGATCAGTTCTCAATGCCTTTATTGTTTTGTTCAACCGATTCTCTACCATCGCTATATATTGTCTAAAATAGTTTAATGCTTCTGACTTATGGGAGATCAAAAAGACATAACCGAAACGTGTGAAGTCATCTATGAAAGTGATGAAATATGAGGCTCCATGCCTCGCCCTCACATTCAAAGGATCACAAATGTCAGAATGTATGAGATGCAATGGAAATTTAGCTCTAGTCCTTTTACCGAATGGTTTTCTAGTTGCTTTTCCCGCTAGACAATGTTCACATATGGATAGACTAACATTAGTGAGTGACCCTAAAATGCCTTCTCTAGCTAATCTTTGCATTCTTTGCAATCCAATGTAACCTAATCTAGCATGCCAAGTACTTGCATCAATCTCAACATTGTTAGAAGACGCAATTAAAGAAAAACAACCATCATTTAACATTGTACTGATCATAGTCAATGTCTAACACCATAAAACCATTCGATACATGACCTGAACCATAATAAACTGTTCCATACAAAATGTCAACACAATCACCATGGAAATTCAATATATAACCTAAGCTAAGAAGAACAACTACAGAGACCAAGTTTCGTCGAATATTTGGAGCATAAAGGACATCATGCAGGAATAGGTTTCGACCACCACGTAAGATTAATTTACATGTGCCGATATCCTTCACTTCAACTCTTGAGTTATTCCTAACATATATCCATTTTCTTCCAAGCGGTATCCGATGATACTCCACAAATGCTTCTCGATCTCTAGCTACATGGTTTGTTGCTCCTGAGTCTACAGTCCATATTGGATGAGATTCAGCAAGCATTATAGTATTAAAAACAAAAGCATTACTCAAAGTAATGGAGTAATATGGTACCTTTTTCGGCTCAATGCATTCACGAGCAAAGTAACCCATCTTGCCACAATTGTGGCACTCCATCTTGGCCTTGTCCTTCTTCCAACCACGCTTCTTGCATTGGAAGGTCTTAGCCCTCTTGGGTCCCTGATCAGTCATCTTCCCTTCGTTGTTGAACTGAAGATTCCTCTTGCGCTTGAAGCCCGAAGCTTTGCGCGAACTCGATTCAACAACATAAGCATGGGTAGAGGATCTTGCAGCCTCTAGGCGCTCATCTTCTAATTCCAAATGATGCGCAATATCATCAAAAGTGACGATGTTCTCATTATGCGTCATATTGATCTTCATATGCTCCAAATTATCAGGAAGAGACCTTATAACAGCATGAACTTGCTGTTCATCAGTAAAGGAGTGACCTGCCGACTTCAGCTCACGGATCATGTTTGACATTTCCCGAAGATGCTGCCTCATCGTTACATTTGGGCGCTTTCGGAATGTGTCAAACTTGATGGTGAGTCTCCTTAGCTTAGTGGCAGATGTACTCCAAAACTTATCTTTCAAGGCAACCCACATAGCTTGAGCTTTGTCATAACTCACAAACTCACACATGAGATCATCTTGCATACAGCTCGGAACGTGATGCGAGCAATGCTATTTTTCTTTTCCAAGCTTGATAAGCTTCCCGGATCTCTCTGTGTTGAGCTGAAGTTCCATGCTCAGGTTCATCCATGGTATGGTTGAGGGTTTCCAAAATCTCTTGCTCCTCAAGGATGTACTGAACCTTTCGGTGCCAAATATCATAATTGTCACCGTTCAGCTTCTCACCCTTATTGAGGTCAGCCACAATCGTCTTGGATGCCGAAGTTATAATCAATTGCTATAACACATTGACATAATGAACACAGAATCAATACTAGCACATTATACAGAGTAACACACATATTTAATTTGTAGCAAAGACAAACTAAATTAATGATAATTCAACAAAAGACACAAAAGCAAAAGTTCACAATGTTCCCAATCAACTTCTATGTACAATTGTTCTATTATCATTAGTTAGTTTAATTTGCGCAAATTTTAAGTTCTAGGTGAGAACTCCTTTCAATTCTACCAACTTACGAACTCCCACTAGGAAAAATAATTACATGACCTTATGTAATATCTACATTTTTCCTTAACACAAAAAAACATTGCATGATAATAACCAGCGTATAAACAACAATCATGCTTCAACTATAACTAAAATTGCAATTCAACATGTAATGGATTTCCTACCATTGTTTTAATTTTCTAGCAATTAGAAAATTGCAAGTATATTAAAATATATACATCATATCATTGAACCAAGCTCCACACATCATATATAACATCATTTGCACACAAGCTAGCTATTGTATTTCCCTAATCACAAGAAAATACAAGCCACAAATGAATAAATTGCATTAAACCCCAAAAAATACGCGTACATAGGGTTTCCTACGCATTTTCATACATTTATAAAATTCAAAAGTATAAAATAATTATACCACTGTGTAGAGGACACTCATACGAACCAAACACCACCGACCACGCTCCAATCAGAGCCCGCACACGCCCCCACGCACCACCTGAGTGCGCGGCGTGTGTGGCGCACTCGCCATCGAGCCAAACGGCTCCTGGTCGGTCCGATTGGTCCGACCAGTTTGACCACCGGACTGGTTGACCGGTCAACGTCGGGTCGGGTCGGGTCGCTGGCCGGGGACCGGCCGGCCAACTGGTGCCGGCGCTGACGTCATCAATGACGTCATTCCGGCGGTTACCGACCGTTGGATGACATCACGATGATGTCACCACGCGCCGGTTCGCCGGCTGGCACGCGTCGCGCACACGCCGGTTCACCGACCGGCGGGTGTGGCGCATGCGCTTGCTTCACCAGCGCTTCAAGCGCGTGGTGCCCACGCGCAGCGGCTTCTGGCTGCGCGTGTGGGAGCATCCAGCGTCTCCCGGCGGCTCGACCCACCGCCGGACTCGTCTCGATGAGCTCTTTCACCTTGTATATTCAAAAATTAATTTTGACAAAAAATCATTTCAAAAAACAGTCAAAACTTCACGGATGCACGCGACCCCGAACCCGTTCTTCGCTCCGGTTCAATTTCGAGTTTTTCATATGGCAATTCCGATTGTCAGAGATCCAAACAGTGTAGAATACAATCTCTTGATCTCAATATCAAATGGTAAATGAGAAAACTCGATGAAAAAACAAGGCAGAAATCACGATCGGGCTCTGATACCAATGAAGGAATTCGAGTCGGCGGAAGACGACTTACCTGATTCCAATGCGCAAACAGCAAATGGCCCCGGAATGACGTTGAATTGCCATGAAACCATGGACAACACTACCTCATGTTAGTCTGGATGCAATCACAAGGAAAACACCCGATTTCCATGGCGTAAATGCCGATTGTTCTTGCAAAGATGAAATGGAACTCCTTGATCTTCTTTGATGGAAATGGAGAGAAAATTTTGGTGTGAATGAATTGCCAACCATTCCAACGGTTGTGTTCGGGAGGATTTTATACGTCTCCCTTCGTACCCCTCCATTAGTGACTTTCCATCGTAACGCATCAAAACGAAATGGTGCGTTCCGTTCGCACCTCATCATGGACGTACCAGCTAAAGCTAAAGTACTACAGAGAGAGAGAGAGAGGGTAGTGAGGTAAGAAGGGCCGAGCAGGGCAGATGATGTGTGATGGGTTGAGTGATTCAAGAACGGAGATTGGTCGATGGAGCTACGTTGGACGCACCTGCATCATCAGAGGAGAAAAAAGAGATACATTGCATTCGTCCAATGGATGAAAATGGTGTTTATGGCTATATGAGATTAAATGGTCGGATCTTACTGATGACCACGAAACCTGTAGAATTGGCATTTGGGCAAGGAAAGCATGAATGAGTCCATACATGATCGGTGACACCAAGTATGAACGCAAGTGGTAAACGATAGTGATGACATTTGACATCGCAATGCAATTACGAACTCGTAAGCCTTTTCATGCAAGTGAAGTTCCGGCAGCAACTTCAATCTAGAAAGTACAAATATGTCATTATGTCTTCTAAGAAACATACATGGAGAGAGAGCATACAGATTCACTTAGTTGTACATTTTACAGCGCTTTCCTTATATATATATATATATATATATATTTCCATTACCTCATATATATACTTTCCATTACCTCAACTGATAGAGCTACTGAGTCAATCTCGGCCTGAGCATAACCTCAAGTGGGGTTGCCTTTAAATTAGTGATTCCAAAGATCTCAGACATATCCACCGGCGAATTGTCCACAGTTGATATCTCGAATGCATGTAGGAACCTAGCTAGAAGAAAGTGCACCATCTCCAGTGCGAAAGACATTCCAGGACAGATTCGCCTGCCCCCTCCAAATGGTAGGAGCGCAAAGTTGGAGTCCTTCACATCGACGTCCTTGTGGCTGCTCAAGAACCTCTCGGGTCTGAACTCCATTGGATCGGGCCATGTCCCAGGGTCAGTTTGGATTTTCCATATGTTCAAGATCAATCTCGTACCCTTGGGCACACGGTACTCACCAACAGTGCAATCCTCGGTGAATAGACGTGGCCCCGAAATTGGGGCTGCCGGGTATAACCGGAGGGTCTCCTTCACTATGGCTTGGAGATAGGTTAGGTTGGCAATGTCCGCTTCTTTTACATGCCTCTGCTTGCCGATCTGAGCATCGAGCTCTTCTTGAACTTTCTTCAGGCTGTGAAGGTTGTTGAGCAACAGCGAGATTGCCCATGTCAAGGTAACCATCACGGTATCACTGCCACCTGCAATCATAGCCTTTATATACAACAAACATGTTTTCCGCGTTAGAAGTGAGTTATGGAGATTAACCACAACACCATTGGCAATCTAATATCATGTGCCCTTCCACTTCATGGGCAAGAAAAATGTGGTCCAATGACGAAAAAGAAGATGCATAATTTGTAATTGAGTCCAAATTTAGTCCCACTTCTACTGCCCATGATTGCAGGATGTTCAAAAGGGACAATGATATTAACTTAAAATCAAAATAAGCCCACAAGATTACACAATAATAAACTTCAGTCCAACTTTAGCCCCTAAAATTTGAGCAGCTTTCCAAATTGAGTCGTCAATTTTTTTTTTTTTTTTTTTGTGCGTGCGCAAATTAGGTTCTCTTACTTGATTTCCATTCTAAGTAATTTTTAATTATCAAGCCTAATTGTTTCAATGTGATTGTTCAATGTGCGTATTTTTGTATCATAACATGCAAGGGAGAAAGTCTTTACTTGAAAAAACAAAATTCGTTATTTGTTTTTTGATATACTGGAAATAACAAAATTAAATTTAGTTCCAAGTTTCGTTCTATGGTAAATTGGTATGGTTCTCAGTTTTAGGTTTTCTAGAATGCGTCCCTCCCTATTAGATTTATATGGTTCCAACTCTTGAATTGGACTGCCCGGAGCATTCTCACCTTAGCTGAAATCACCTAAACCTATAAACAACCGCCCTTGACTACTTTATATATGCGGGCAGCTAGCATATATGAAGAAGAAAAGACTACCCTGACTGGAAGCGAACAAAAACTTACCAAGCATGTAGCTTTTATAATCGTATCAGCATCATAACCTTCAACTTCATCATCGTTAAGGACCGAAAGCATGACGTCCATGAAATCTCTACTCCCACTGGTCTCACTCAAATCCTTATTATCCCTCTTGTGTTCCTCCAACCAACCACCTATAATTTCGTCTAGTTCTTCTGCAGTCCTCTTCATGGCCTTCTCATGTCCACCTAAGTCGAGCCACCTCAGGAAAGGAAGAGCGTCGGCCGCTAAAAACAACCCCATGAAGTGGAAGAGCTCTCGTAAAGCCTTTTGGCACCGCTGCTTCTCTTCCTCGTCCGCTGCACGGTAGCGTTTTCCAGCCACGATTCTCAAAATGACGTTTAGAGTCAACTTCGCGAACCACTGCTTCAAGTCCACTATGATATGGCCTAATAAAATCAGAATGAACTGGATGTTATGCTAAATTGAAGTTTTGATTACTCTCACGAACTACAAGACTTGATAAAATGGATACTCAATCTTGGATAATACTTCATTGATCTCCCGTGTCATTCTATCTAGTTTCTTTTGGAAAAATTATCAAAAAAAAAATCTTAAACTTATATGTATTTTCAATCATAAATCTTTCAGCTTTGTCAATTTAATTTCAAACAATTTGACGATTTATTAATGTGGTTATTGTGATCAATTCTGGCTGAAAATTACTGACATGGATGCCGGCTGTTCTATGTGGCATAGTTGGTTCTAACGTGGACAATTTTTTAATTTATTAGGAATTTATATTAGTTTTTTTTTTTATTTCTTTCTCTTCTTTTTCCTTTTTTTTTTTTTTTTTTTTTTGCTTTGTTTTCGCTGTTGCTAGCGAGGGTCATTGGAGCTCAATGGCCATAGGGCCACAAAGGCCTCGCTCAAAACTGGGTAAGGTGGCCTCACTTGTGGCTAGCAAGGGCTTTGCGACCCTTGCCGAGTGGCTGGCGAGTCTCGAAGACCCTCATGGGTCACATCGGAAAAAAGAAAAGAAAAGAAAAAATGACATAAATAAATAATTCATAAAAATTAAAAAAATAAAAAATTTATCCACGTTAAGGTCAATCATGTTACGTAAGACAATCGATATTTACGTTACCTATTTTTAGTCAAAATTAGTTGGAAAGACTATATTGAGAAATCGTAAAAAATTTTAGGATTAAATAACCAAACTGAAATGTTTAAAATTGAATTGACATTGGTAAAATAAGTTTAGGAATTTTTTGGTAATTATCCAGGGTTTTTTTTTTTTTTTTTTATGGCAAAAAAGCCCATGGCTAGGTGATTGAGCGCATACCTCACAGTCTCATGATCTATGAACCAAGAAATATGCGAATCGAGACCGAAAAGGGATGACCTAAGTATGGCATCGTTTGTAGTTGCACTGAGTGATAGAAGAATCGATTTTGTATTTCGTGTGTCAAACACACAGGAGTCATTCCTAAGCCGTCCACGAATCCAACAAATTAGTGGGACATGGGCTTCGTCGAATGACTCACAAAACTCAGCACTTCATTTAGGTTGTCCTTTCCAAAAAAACCTCTTTGACTAAGATAGGACAAGCGTCATATTTTCTTTGTCCGCCGGTATGGACGCCAAAAAATTGCAAAGCTTGAATCGCTCTTAATCAAGAGAGAGTACGGCAACCGATCATTCTAAATACTGCAACCGATAATTCTAAACCTGATCATTTTCGTGACCTTATGCTATGAAAACAACCGGTGTTTACTGAAAAAAGAAAAATAATTAATACAACCATGGAAAGGCTGATCATCAAAAACTACTAGAATGACATATTGAATGATCGTCAGCATCAGAAGAATACCTGAGTCATCCTTGCTCTCAATCCAAAGCTCATGCAGCTCTTGAATGGCCACGTCTGCTTCTGAGGCCTGAATAGGGTTGAGCAATGAGTTGATCCTCCTGTTCGAGAGCAGCTCTAAGGTGACCATCTTCCTTACCTCGCGCCAGTATGGGCCATAAGGCGCATATCCAAATATGGCGTAGCCGTAGGCCAGGATCTTTGGGGCCAATTGTTGTGGCCGAGTGGACAGCGCGATGTCGTTCTTGGTGAAACACTCCTTGGCTATCTCTGAACTGCTCACCACTAGGGCCTGGAACATCCCGAGCCGGATGGTGAAGATGGGTCCGAACTGGTCGGCCATGGATGCTAAGGTCTTGTGGGGAAGCTTGGATTTCGCTAGGATGGGCAGGTGACCTATGACAGGCCATGCCCCTGCGGCTTCCGGCGGTGCTTTGAGTTTGCTTGATGATGTCGATTTGAATACTACAAAGATTGATAGGACGAGGATGGCTAGGATTATTCCGGACAAGCGGGGGAGGTCTTGAAGCAGAGAGTCCATTTTTGCTGCGTATAACGTGCAGAAGCACCAAAGAGAAAGGTTGTGATGCACTTGAGGGTTTCACGCTCAAAATCTATTGCAAAAGACCAAAAAAATAAGCATTGAATATTCGTGACTGAGTAAATTGTTTGGTGCTCCACTCTTTGTTGCGTAGGGGAAATCTATGATAGTGGATATTATAGAGTGTCCCTATCAGCTTTAATTATATTATTATTTGGGGTAATAAGATTGTTGAAGTGGTAAGCGTATTTGCTTTTTTAATTACCATATACGTGCATTTTCTTGAAACGGTCTCTGAGAATACGGAACCTTGTATGTCTCATATTATTATTCCGTGTCCATGAAGTACGGGATTTATAGAAGATATGTAGGATCTTAAGAAATCTCAAATACCCTATTGATATAAAACAATACAAGTTTATTTGAACATCTCAACATGTTGTCAATGTCTACACAACATATTTATGCATGTTTTCAACTTGTTACGTATACATATGTACATCCATATATATGTGTGTGTATGTGTGTTTGAACATATCTTTAATGAGTTTTGTTTCTTGTTCCTACACGGGATATCTTTGATAACGGTAAAATATTAGATTCGTTTGTTTGTGCATTGGTTACTGGTTTGTACCACCTCAAAGAGATAAAGTCGAAGGGAGGTGGAGGAATTGGCTACAGCACGATGGAGGCACTTATGTTTCTTTTTTCCTCTTTCGGTTCATGTTTGAAAATTCAGCCATGGGCGGCCCTACTGATCCAAGTTTAATAAGCCAAAGTAGATTTTCAAAGATTTGGCCCCGGGAGAACCATCGTTTGCGATTAGAATTCCACCGGTGGGCCCACACGTGGTCCTGGATTTCTGACGGTCCAAACGAAAGAATCCCACCGACGAGAAGGGAACTTTTGGCCCATTCGGGCAACTTCTTCAGGCGGTCGCTGTCTCGTCTCAGTGTGCATTTTGTCCAGTTCAGTATCGGCGAGGATAAATTAGTGATATATGACGGTTCCTAGGACATCCATGTCTCAAGACACCTAAATCAAACTGATTTTGTTACATATAAGATTGCTTAAATGAATTTCTGTCGGTTATGGCTCAATTGTCGAGGTGAGGATGGAACCATCATACTTTACTCGCTTATTCTGAAGAGAATAAGCACAACAAGAATCATTTTAAGAGTAATTTTATCGTTATGGCCACCTTCAACTCTCACTTTGATGTACAACTTTAGCCCTCCAAGCTTCCTTAGCAAGTTGGAGACTTCTGATAGGTCAAAGTAGCCACTGTTAATGTTGTTATTATTTCATAGTCTTCCCCAAAATAGTCCAAATTGCTTCTACGAACTTGCTCTATACTTCCTTTACTTAACCAAAAATGGCAAATCCCTTCTAACTCCTCCAATACGTTTCTTTGTGGATGTCAAGTAATGAGATTGGCTCCAATGCACCAATTTGAAAATCAAATCGATTTAGAGCTGGTTATTTGTTTCTATATATGGGATTATTCACTCAATCTGTAGCATGAAATTCCTCTATAATAAGGTCCATATAGACTAGCAATTTCACCAAATACCAATTGGTTCACTTTCTGCGCCAAGGTCTTCCCAAGCAAATCAAAGTACTCATATTGCCCGAGAAGTTATTCTTCTATCCGGTCATCCTAACACCTCAATGGTCACATGTCCCGCTAATGTACCAAAATCCAAATGTCTTTCCAACTCTAGCACCTTCCACTAAATATTCCTTTCTTCATCTATAGACAAGCAAAGCTCTCTAATACAAACATCCTAATGTAAACATCATTTTCGTATGAACTTTGATATCAAGAGGGCATTTCATCTTCACATTGAAATATTCATATCAATTCATGGAAAGTATTTTGCCTTCAAAGTATACATGGACCTTTCTTAACATCTTTGAATATATTATAAGTCTAGGTTCAAAGAAATTAGTTCATTGCTTAGTTGGTAATCATCTTATAGTTGTTTCTGTTTTATTTTCGGCTAAATCCACAAAACTCATGACTCCTTAAGCTTATAATGTGAAGATCCGCTCTAATTTGGTGCTGGTTCAGAATTGAATTACACCCAGTTTTTACTGATTCAACCCTTGGATGGTACATATATGTCAACAATCCAACTAGGATTTAAAGGTGTTCTTGCGAGGTTTGGAGATTGAAACCCTGACCCGTCACCCCTAGTATTTAAATTTCTTAATGCCAATCTTCGGTCCAACTCCTAGTTATAAATTTGTATACATGAAGCAGATTGAACTGGCTCTGATAGCTACATTGGTTAGGAAAGCATGAATGAGTCCATACATGACAGGTCACATGTATGTGTCATGGGCCGATCATTTGGAATTGAGACCGTGTAGTGACTTAAGTTCTTTTGGATCATTTGGGTTATCGGGACCCCTAAACCAAGCTTACTCGGACTGATCGCTCACTTGCTTGCTTACTCGGATCGTAAAAAAAGAAAGTTTCTAGAGAGAGAGAGAGAGAGAGAAACTTTAAGAGAATTGAACTTTGATTTTGAAATGGTTGGATGGATATAAATGAGGAGGAGGACACCCCTTCTTCTACTTGAGATACTTAGATTATAACCATTGATCAAGATTACATTCAGTAGACGAAATCGTGTCTTCTAACCTACCAGCTAACGACATTTATGCCAAGAGGGCTCTAAATCTTGGCGTAGCCCGTCCTTGGAACGTTCCAAAAGTTCTTGTGGGAACTTCGAGCGATCTTAGGTTTTCCTTGATCATGCATGGTCCCTTGGTTGCGGGAATCTCGTCACCATGACATTCTCCCCTACTCATTTGAGTGACCCTCTTGTCGCTCTTGGCTTGAGTGGTATTCTTCTTGGCATGAGCTCAAGCTCTTTTGTTCCTATTTTGCCTGATCCTAACCCTCTCGATCAGTGGACAATACAGCTCCAACTTTGGCTTAGGCATGACACACGACAAGTACTCTACTTTGGGGAAGAGATTGGCATGTTGCAAGTTAGAGTAGGATAGTCCAACCTCACCTTTGGCTTCTACAAGGATTGTGGCTTCAGTTGTGACTCAGTCGTGCACTTGTCGACCTTTAGACTTTTGTTGAGGCGTCGGATTGTGGCGATGGTCTTAGCGTTTATCACTCCTTTGATTGTTGGGATCATCATCGAACATTGCAGGTCAAGAATCATGATGCACTTGGTTCTCATGTCGATCATAGACCTCACACTATTGAAGAATTGCATGCCCAAGATAAGATTGTAGTCATTGAAAGGAATTACCTCAAGTGAGAACTTGCCCTTCCATCCTCCGATTTAGACATCCACGTCTGGAGTTGAGCCAACGCCCATAAGGCCGTCTGAGTTGATGGTCTTGAATGATTTTCCGGTTGGCTCCACTTGAAATCTCAAGGCCTTTGCTACTTCGATTGACATGAACATGTTTGAAGCACCCGTGTCAACCGAGGCGTATAGGGCTTGGCCACATACCTTGATCTCCATGAAAAACATGTCCGTGTTTGGTGTACCTTCCTTCTTTTTGGGTGGCGAGGTTTGGTCAGCGTTAAGATACTTCACGGTTCCAAGTCAAAATTGTCTCTTCTCTTCTTTGGGCTCCTCCTCGTCCTTCTCTTCTATGGCAAGGAGAGTGTTGATCTTGCCCTTCTCTAGGCATTTTTCGTTCCAATGCGGACCTTTGCAAATGAAGCAAGGGGATGGCAGGCGTTGGTCGAACTTACTCGTGGTGAAATTCGCTTAGGGTTGACCCTTTTGGAAGGACAACTTGGATGTTCCTTCTCCTTATGTCTTGACTTGGCCACCTTAGTCTTTCGGCCCACGAGGAGTGTCTCCACCTTCATCCTTGGAGGATCGATCTAACCTCCAATCCCTTGCTCGGTTTTTTGATGGATCCACTTTAGTGAGGTTAATGAGGGACTCGTCCATGCTTAACAACCTCGTGAGACTCTTCAAGTCCTGACACTTGAGCTCGAGTTGCGCTCATGGCTTGAGTCCATCCATGAACACTTTGAGAGCCTCTTTCTCTCATAAGTTGTGGATTTGGAGTTTGAGCTCATTCATGTACTCTTGGATCATCCCTCTCTATTCAAGGAGATGGAGCTTGCTACAAGCCTCTTGTTGAGCAAACTCAGGGAAGAAGTAGTCCCGAAACTCCTTCACAAAGTCATCCTATGTGTTCACGGGATCGAGGCCAAGCTTGGTCTTGTCACACCTATTATGCCACCAAAGCATTGTGGTATCAATTAGGAACATCGAACCAGCCCTTACCTTGATTGATTGGTCTTGAATGTTGACCGCGTCAAAGTATTGCTCCATACTCCACACGAAGTTGTCCACCTCTATGGTGAATAGGTTGCCGCTGAACTCTTTCAGTTTCAGTACCTCTAGCTTGGATATCACTTGTGTAGGCATTGACTAGGTCACGATGCTCAACTTGCATTTGCATAGGGCGAGCTCAGTCTTGAGATCTTGGATCTCCGCCTTATGGCTTTGACCTCATCTCTTTGGGGATTCGCTTCCTCGATCACTTGGACTTTATCCCTTACTAAATCGATTGATGCTTCGAGGGCTTCATCTTTGTCGTGCAATGGGGCTGTGGCTTGGTTGATGCCATTCGTGAAGTGTTCACAGAGTGAGACTTCAACTTCCATGATGTGGTCTCTAATATCGTCAAGCCCTTCCATTAACTCGACCATGGCGCTCCCTACCTTCATGATCTTCTCATCGAATGTGGTCACGACGTCTATTGATGCTTTCCTTCTTTTTGTTCAGCTGTAGGTCTCCTTGACTTAGATGGCCTCTCTATTCCTGACATCTTCTTGGCTTGACAGTCTCTTTAACGATTGGTGCTCCTCAATCTCTTGAAATGGATCTCCCTTCTTGCTCTAATACCACTTGTTACGGGCTGATTGTTAGGGATTGAGACCGTGCAGCGACCTAGGCTCTTTTGCATCACTTGGGTTGTCGGGGCGCCTAAGCCAAACCTTATTCGGATCGATCGCTCACTTGCTCGCTCACTCGGATTGTAGAGAGAGAAAGTTTCTTGAGAGAGAAGTTATGAGAGAATGAAATTTTGATTTTGAAATCGTTTGATTGATACAAATGAGGGGGAGGGCATCTCTTATTATACTTGAGGCCCTCAGATTACAACCATTAATCTAGATTACATCCGGTGGACGAGATCGTATCTTTTAACCTACTACCAGCATTATGTAACGAGAGTTCTAGATCTTTGCGCAATTACTGTCTCACCCATCTTTGGAACATTCTGGAAGCTCTTATGGGAACCTCGAGCGATCTTAGGAGGTCTTCCTCAATCATGCACAGTCCCTTGATCGCGGGAACCTCGTCACCGTGACATATGTATGCAAGTCGTGATGTGACATTCTAAATTTTTGACCCGTCCTGATAAAATGAAATGGGCTTTTCATCGGCGCGCCTATGGTACTTTTTCTCTGAGTTGATCACTCATGAGTTAACCAATCTATTGGGTGAAGTCGTTAAGGGGTATAACCGTGGTAAAATCCCTAAAAGCTACCCGGTAGGTCGGATTGGACTAAAATAGCGTTCGGTCGATTTTAACCACGAAATTGAATTCGGTTTCGGGAATCGAACATTCGAGCGTGTCACGTTCATTTTTAGGACCCCATCTCATCTTTCGGAGAAGTTTTGATGAGTTCGGAATTTTGCAGAAAAATCGATTTTCGGCAAGAAGGAATTTAAGAATTCGGATGGGCACCTTTGGTTGAATTTTTGATCACCAACTTGGCTCAATTTTTGAAGAGTGAAAGGGAAATTCGTATGGCCTGCTACCATAGGATTTTGGATTGCCAAAATAACTTAATTTGGTGAGGAATTATGATAGAATAGATGGGAATTCGTATGGGCACATTGGTTAGCATTTTCGCACTTCAATTTGGGTTTGTTTGTGAGTTAATTGGGAGAAAATTGGTCATTGGGTGTTGGCTTGACAAATTTGGCTGAAGATAGGGGTGAAAAACACTCAAGTGTTTGGATTTTTAGCTTGGCTTCTCATTGGCTCAATGTGACATCCTGAAATTCGACCCCGTTTCGATAAAGTGAAATGGGCATTTCGTCGGCGTGCCTATGACCCTTTTTCTCTGAGCTGATCACTCATGAGTTAACTAACCTATTGGGTAATGCCGTTAAGGGATGTATCAGCTGTAAAATCCCTAAAAGCTACCTAATTGGTTGGATTGAGCTAAAATCACGTCTGATCGATTTTTAACCACGAAATTGAACTCGATTTCGGGAATCGAATTTTAAGCGCGTCATAATTCTTATTTTTAGGATTCTGTCTCATTGTCCGTCAAATTGTTGACGAGTCCGAAATTTCAATAAAGAAATTGTCGGAAGAAAATTGAAGCCCGAAAGGAAATGAAAAGGGAAAGAGAAAAGAAAAGAAAATAAGAATAATTATGTTATTTTTATTTTACTTTTTTCTCTCTCTCCCTCTCTTTTCTTTTCTTTCTTTTTCTCTCTTTTCTTTCTCTCTCCTCTCTCTTCAGCCGCCGTTTGCTGAAGCCGCCGCTCGCTGCTCATCCCGCCGCCCGCACTCGCGACGCCTGCCCGCGCACGCCGTGCGCTCCGCCCGTGTCCGTCGCTGCTGCCGCTCCTCCCTCCGTGCGATCCAGCTGCGACCCAGCCTTGTTCTGCCCTTGTCCGGCCACCTCCGGCCACTGCCCAGCCCCGCCGGACCTCCCCGGCGTCCCCTTCACCCTCTGCCGGCCTCCCCTCGCCGCCCTAGCCGTCGGAGTAGCCTCGGCCAGCCCTGTCCAGCGACCCACAAAGTGGGTTTCCAGCCCCTTTTGGGCTCGTTTTGGGCCGTTTCCGGGCCCCGAACCCGAGGCCCGCTTTGGAGTTTGTCGTTCCTCGCGCGCCGCCGTCGGATTGATACGATTTGCGCGCGATTTGGTGAGTAATCTCACTAATCCAGGATTAGTTGGCTAATTATGCTTAAGGTTGGTTTAGTTTTAATTAATTATGTTTAGGTTGTTAGATTAGAATAAATTACCAATTATTAGTCAATTGTGATGCGATTTAGATATATTGATTGTGCAATTAGGAAGTAGACGTGATCTACTAATTATTGGAAGTGCCTCGGGATTTTTCCTGACCCTTAGTGGGCTCCAATTAGGCTTTTCGGGCCTAAATGGAATTTTTAGTATTTAAATATTAATTTTCGGAATTAAATTAAATAATTATTTATTTTCCGAAAATTCAACTGAGATGGCCTGGAACCGGAAAATTATGCTGATGACCGTGGTGAAGTCCGTTTATTTAATCGGGCTTTATTTTGAGCTAAATTGAATTTTTAATAATAATTAATTAATTTTCGAAATTAATAAATTAATTATTTATTTTTCGGAAATTAAGATTTTGATGGCCGACAACCGAAATCTCGTGTGATCGTCGTGGCGCAGTCCGTTTATTTATTTGAGCTCCACGTTGTATGGAATTGAATAAATTGTGATATTTTAGGGATTTACCCTAAATTGATTGGAATTGGTTGAAATTGAATTGTTGATTGGTAAATGGCCAAGTATGTTATTCAGCATTTTTAATGCTTTGTTGAGTTGATTTAATTATTTGATTGAGAAATCGTTGGGCATTGGTTGTCGGTATTGAAAGTAGATTGGTAATCACTTGAAAGAGGACACGTGGGCTCGGTGAATTGGAATGTCACCTGGAGAATGCACGTGAGTTCAGTGGTTGAATCTGTCACCTTGGCGAAAAGGTCGCCTGAGAGAATGCACGTGGCTCGGTGACAGAGTTTGGCATCGTAAAAAGGGCACGTGGGCTCGGTGAATTGATGCATCACTTTGGTGAGATAGCACCTAAGAGAAGGCACGTGGGCCCGGGCATCATAAAAAGGGCATGTGGCTCGATGATTTGATGCGTCACTTTGGCAAATGAGTACCTTAGAGAATGCACGTGGATCCGGTAATTGAGAATGACATCTAAAAGGGCACGTGGCTCGGTGACTTGATGTACCACCTTGGCGAAGAGGTCGCCTTAGAGAATGCATGTGGGCCCAAGGTTTGAGGCACATGGACTCGGAGACTTGGAAGGTCGTCCTAGAGAATGCACGTGGCCTAGCTTTTAAATATCCCATAGTGGGGATTGATTCGTATGACATGTAATCGACTGGTTCGATTTGTTTTGAGTAAATGGGTGCCTATTGTGAATTGTACTGATTTGTAGGTGGGATCTGATGCCAAGGTAAGTCATCTGCCTTGTGCGTGTTTAGGCAGCCTTTAGTATAATAGTTTACTAATCGGGCTTAGTGGGGTAGAACTCGCTGAGACGTAGTCTCATCCCAGTTTGGGGAAACCATTTCAGGACCCCGCTGAAGAGCTGAGGAGGAGGAATTCGAGAAGGAGAACTCGGAGGCGAATCTTAAGGAGAAAGATTTTTGGAAGAAGAAGACAATCCTGAGAGGGGTCTTGAGTACGGCCCAGTTCGTCTAAGTTTCTGTCTTCTTTTGAGGTCTCCATTTTGATGTGAATAGAGTTTAAAGTAAAAAGTTATGAAGTGTTCTGGTTTGTGTTTTGTATAAAAGTTTGGTTATAAATTTCTATATGAAAAATATGGCCTTGCTTTTCTATCCCATTGTTTTATTGTCTGGGAATTTTAACTGCTTCCGCATGTGCTTAATAAATGAAAGGGTCGGCGATACATAATCCTGTGATATCGCATTATAAAATCGACCAAGAGTTGAAGGATGTGTGCGTGCCCGAGGATCGGGGCGTGACATCCAGTTTAAGTGGTATCAAAGCGAAGTTGAAGATTGGAGTGATAAGGAGCGATGACCATGGGATAGTTAGTAGGATGGCCTTTAAATTCATGCTGGTGCATATCTATGTTAGCTGAGTGCTAAAATTGTTTGTTGTTTGGATCGCTCTATTTTTAATTCGGTGTTGAATTGGAAACAGGTGTTAGTTGAGTAAAGCTACACCATGAGCGATCAGGAGCCGAGAACTCCTGTAAAGAGGACTAGTAGGGCCGTTATTCGGGGTAGAGCTCCGACTCGTGTCGGAACTCGAGGCGGACGTGGTCGAGCGCCAGCACAGGCTAGCGCGAGTGGAGTGAATGCACCTGTTGTAGATGTCGGGGTAGCAGCCCCTAATGATCCCAGGGTGGATGGAATCTTGCGTGTTCTGGAAGCGATGGGTAATAGAATGGATCAGCAAGCCGCTACTATTGAAGCCACTACTTAGGCCGTTGCAATTGCCGCCGCTGTCGCCGCCACTGGAGTTGCCCCTGTAGTCGCACCTGCTGCCACGCTGCAGTCGCACCTGCTGTTGCTCCAGCCGTCGTGAATGTTGAAAATCCACCGGAGATAGTGGTCGCTGCAAGACCAATTCACAAGTTGGTGGAGCATTTCCTAAAGTTAAATCCGCCGGTTTTTACCGGTCCTGGGACCCGGCTGCTTCTTCATGGATTCAGAAGCTCGAGAAAGCGTTTGCACTGCTGATGTGCAACGAGGCTGAGAAGGTAATGTTAGCAACTTACCAGCTGGAGGGAGTTGCGGACACTTGGTGGATGACTACTCGTGAAATGATCTTCCCAGAAGGCGCTGTTCAAGACTGGAACACTTTCCGTGAAGCCTTTAATGATAAGTTTTTCTCTAAGACTGCCAGAGAGGTGAAGATGGCTGAATTTCAACGTCTTCATCAGGGTTCCCTATCTGTTGATGAGTATGAGGCGAAGTTTGCTGAACTTTCGCGATATGCCCCCGAGTTAATAGAGAACCCTGTGAATCGAGCAAGGAGGTTCAGAGATGGATTCAGATAGGATTTGAGAAGTGCCTTAGTCCTTATGGATCTAAAGACTTATAATGACATATATCGGAGAGCTCAGAAGATTGAGAAAGATCAGAACGATAAAGTTGCCTCATCTGGATCGAGGTTTAGCTCTCACAGAGACAACATCCACCAAGGAAAGAGGCCGATGTTTGGAAATAGGTTCCAAAGCCCGCCCAGCAAGAAGAGTGGATTTAATAGGTTAGGACCTATTAGGAATGATGCATGTCGTTTGTGTGGAAGAAGACATGGGACATCACCGTGCCCAGTTAGGACGGGTGCATGTTTTGAATGTGGCCAACAAGGCCACATGGCCAGATTTTGTCCTAAGAAGCAAAGAGGACAACCTCTGTTGCCGCCGCCGCCACCGATGAGACAGATAAGAGGGTATGCTCCTCAGAATGCACCGCAAGGAGGACAGCAGAGACCTCCAACTCAGGGCATTGTGTACGCAATTACCCAAGGTCAGGCAGAAGCTGCGCCTGGCGTGATTACAGGTACGGTCTCGCTCAACGACCAACCTGCTTATGCTTTGTTTGATTCGGGAGCAACCCATTCTTTCATTGCCGAGCAATATGTTAGGATGCTAAGATTGAGTCCTGTTTTATTGGAGTCGGCAATTTGCATATCTACACCCTTGAAAGATAAAGTAATTGTTTGTCACGCCCCGATCCTCGGGCATGCACACATCCTTCTACTTGGTCGATTTTAAAATGCGATATCCTAGAACTATATATCGCCGACCCTTTTCTTTTTATTAAGCACATGCGGAAGTAGTTATAAATCCCCAGACAATAAAACAGTGGGATAGAAAAGTAGGCCATATCTTTCATATTGAAATCCACAACCAAACCTTTATACATGACATAAACCAGAGTACTCCACACTCTTCACAACTTTTTTACTTTACTCTATTCACATCAAAATGGAATCACAAAAGAAGATGACATTTCAGTCCACCTGGATCGTACTCAAGATCCCTCTCGGGATTATTTTCTTCCAAAAATACTTCTCCTTCACAGACTCTTCCTCCTCAGCTCCTCAGCGGGGTCCTGAAATGTTTTCCCCAAACTGGGATGAGACTATATCTCAGCGAGTTCTACCCCACTAAGACTCAATTAGGGAATCAATACACTACTCGGTTGCCTAAGCACAACACGAGTCAGAGAACTTACCTTGGCCTCATTCTCAACCTGCAATTCAAGGTTATATATAGACACTTCATAAATCACAACGAACAATCAAACAAATCATAACAATCGGATCAAAACATTGATCAATCGAACTAGTCGATTACATGACAGTCAGACCATCCCTAGGTCATTGATTCCACACCATATAACCTTCCATCGGGCACTTGGTCATAGAGTCACATCAATGCTCTCGGGCGGCGCTTCCGCCAAGGTGACGTAAATAACAGACGGTCTACGTGCGTTCTTTAAGGCGCCGTTTTTGCACAGTGATATTCCTCATCACCGAACCGCGCCCGTCATAGATCATAGACAGTCTACGTGCGTTCTTTAAGGCGCCGTTTTCGCACAGTGATATCCTTAATCACCGAACCACGCCTGTCTATACTTCGTACTTGATCATTCTCAGCCAATAGAAGGCTCAGTTAGTTCTCACCACTCCCTCCACTTACGGCTGAACAAGGCATTCAAAATGCTAAATAGCCATACTCGGCCAACTACCAATCGATAATTCAATTTCAATCAATTTAGGGTAAATCCCTAAAATATCACAATTTATTTAATTCCAAGCAACGTAGAGCTCAATTAAATAAACGGACTGCGCCACGACAATCAGCACGAGATTTCAGTCATCAACCATCTCAATCTTAATTTCCGAAAAATAAATAAATAAATAAATAATTAATTTCGAAAATTAATTAATAAATATTAAAAATTTAATTTAGCTCAAATTAAAGCCTGATTAAATAAACGGACTTCACCACAATTATCCGCGTAATATTATGGTCACTAGCCATCTCAATTGAATTTTCGGAAAATAAATAAATAAATTAATTAATTTCGAAAATTAAATAATTAATATTAAAAATTCGATTTAGCTCAAAATAAAGCCCGATTAAATAAACGGACTTCACCACGATCGTCAGCATAATATTCCGGTCTCGAATCATCCCAGTTGAATTTTCGGAAAATAAATAATTATTTAATTTAATTCCGAAAATTAATATTTAAATACCAAAAATTACACTTAGGCCCGAAAAGCCCAATTGAAGCCCGATTAGGGTCGGGAAAAATCCCGGGCTACCCTCAATAAATAGTAGACCATGTCTACTTGCTAAATACACATTCAATTTATCTAATTTATATCACAATTGAGTAATACATGCTAATTTATACTAATCTAACACCTAACCCTAATTAATTACAACTAAACAACCACTAAGCGTAATTAGTCCACTAAGTAAGGATTAGTGAGATTACTCACCAAATCGCGTGCAAACCGGATCAATCTGACGGGGGCGACGTGAGGAACAAAACTTCCCAAAGCACGGCCCGGGTTCGGGGCTCGGAAACGGCCCAAAATGGCCCACGAACCGGCTGAAATCCACTCGCAGGTTTGCTGGATTGGCTGCAAAACAGAGAGAAAGAGAGAGGGTTGGGGTCGGTAAGAGGTCGGGAGAGCGGGCGGAGCTCCGGTGAGGCCGGACGGTGGCTCCGGCGGCTGCTCGCACCGCTCTCGGTGGTTGAACAGAGGCCGAACCGAGGCTGGATCGCGCGGTAGGGACGGCAAGCGTGGGCGGCGCACGGGCGGCGAACGGCGGACGTGCGGCGTGCGCGGGCGTGCGGCGCGGCGGCAGGACAGGCGGCGACGGTGGCTGGTTATTGCTTCCGATCTCCTGCAGCTTTTGGTTCATTCGCTTGCACGGAGAAGAAGGAAGAAGAAGGAGTGACGAGAGAGAGAGAGGGATGAGAGAAGAGAGAGAGATTTGACCGGTCAAAAGAAAAAGAATAAAATAAAAGAAAGCAAAGTGGAAGACAGCAAGGCATCCGGCTGGGGGAAAGAATCGCACAAGTGGGAGGGAAGGAGAGAGAAGAGAGAGAAAAGAAAGAGAGAAAAGGGAGAGAGAGAAAAGCAATTAAAAAAAAAAAAAAAATCATATTATTCTTATTTTTCTTTTCTCTTTCCCTTTCTAATTTCTTTTGGTCTTCAATTTTTCTTCTGATAATTTCTTTCTTGAAATTTTAGGCTCGTCAATAATTTGATAGACGATGAGACGAGATCCTAAAAATGAATTGTGACACGCTTGAATATTCGATTCCCAAAACCGAATTAAATTTCATGGTTAAAATCGATCGGTCGCGATTTTAGTCCAATCCAACAAATTAGGTAGCTTTTAGGGATTTTACCGCGGATATATCCCTTAACGGCTTCACCCAATAGGTTAGTTAACTCGTGAGTGATCAGCTCAGAGAAAAAGGACCATAGGCACGCCGGCGATATGCACATTTCATTTTATCTAAACGGGATCAAATTTCAAGATGTCAAAACTCTTCCCCTCTTATAAAAATTTCGTCCTCGAAATTTAAACCATTACACACTTTGCTAAAAAGGTGGGGGTACAATTCTCTCATCGATTCTTCAGTCTTCCAAGTTGCTCCTTCAGTGCCGTGGTGTTGCCAGACCACCTTGACCAACGGAATGGTCTTTGTGCGCAGAACTTGCTCTTTATGATCGACAATCTGAACCGGACTTTCGACGTATGACACACGGTCATCCACGTCCAATTTCTCAAAATTGAGCACGTGGGTCGGGTTAGGCTCGTACTTCCTTAACATCGACACGTGAAAGATGTCGTGCACTTGCGCCAATCTTGGCGGCAATGCAAGACGATACGCTAGGTTTCCGATTCTTTCAAGAATCTCAAACGGACCTACGTACCTCGGACTCAGCTTGCCTTTCTTACCAAAGCGCGAAGTTCCCCTCATTGGTGACACTTTCAGAAAAACGTGATCACCAACTTGGAATTCCAAAGACTTTCGACGCTTATCTACATAACTCTTCTGCCTGCTCTGTGCTGTCTTTAATATGTCTCTGATTACTGCCACGGCATCTACTGATTGCTAAACCAACTCTAGGCCTGTTATTTTTCTTTCCCCGACTTCATCCCAACATAATGGAGTTTTGCACGCTCTACCATACAACGCTTCAAAAGGAGCCATCTTGATGCTCTGCTGATAACTATTGTTGTAAGCGAATTCTACCAGATGAAGCTGATCTTCCCAACTTCCTTTAAAGTCTATTACACACGCTCTCAACATATCTTCAAGAGTTTGAATTGTCCTTTCAGACTGGCCATCCGTCTGAGGATGATATGCCGTACTGTACTGAAGCTTTGTACCTAAAGCACTCTGTAAGCTCTTCCAAAAAGCAGCAGTAAACCTCGGGTCTCTATCAGATGTTATCGTAACCGGCACTCCATGCATACGAACCACTTGACGCACATATAAGTCTGCATGTCTATCCAAACTCAGGTCCTTTCGAACTGCAATGAAGTGAGCCGACTTTGTCAATCTGTCGACTATTACCCAAATCGAATCATTTCCCCTTTGACTCCTTGGTAGTCCAGTCACAAAATCCATCGTGATATGCTCCCATTTCCATTCTGGGATCGCGAGAGGTTGTAGAAATCCTCCCGGCTTGCAATGCTGGGCTTTTACTTGCTGACAAGTCAAACACTTGGCGACATGTTTGGCAATGTCTGCTTTCATACCTGACCACCAGTAGTGTTGACGCAAGTTTTGATAAATCTTGGTGCTTCCAGGATGAATGCTGTAATTGCTACGATGTGCTTCTGATAAAATTTCTTCTCTAAGCTCGACATCGTTAGGTACAACCAAACGTCCTTGAAACCTTAGAGTTCCGTCATCAGCAATCTGAAAATCAGCCTTCCTTTTATCTGCATCTTCTTGAAGAATTCTCTGTACATCTGGGTCTGTCGGTTGGATTTGCTTGATTCTGACTTGGACATTTGATTCAATTCTGAGGGTGGCTATAAGACTCGAGAGGTGGCATACCTCAAATTTAAATTCTGAATCCCGAGCTCTCTCGATTAAGTTCCACTCCTTAACCAAGATTTGTGCCACTGAAGACTTTCGACTCAATGCGTCGGCGACCTTGTTAGCCTTTCCCGGGTGTGTGTGCCGGAGGTGTGTGCCGGGGGAATACCTTGTGATGCTAGTTGGGGTACGAGATGCTTGGAGTGTGTGTGTCGGATGCCCGGAGGTGTGTGCCAGAGGCTTCTTGTGATGCCGGGTTGGATGCGAGCGATAAATTGTGGGATGAAAACATTGGTCCCTGGGAAGAAAAATGATGTGATCTAATTGAAAGATAAAGATCGAGAATTGAATTATGCGCATGGATGTGTGCATATGGCATGGGATGAACCTCATGGGAATGCAAACATGGAGTGCATGGTGGTATATGCACGTTGTATGGTGATGTATGCTTGGCTGCTTGATGATACATGTATAAGTGCATGGTGGTATATGCACGTTGCATGGTAATATATGCATGGCTGCTTGATGATATAAGTACAACTGCATGGTGATTTATGCATCTTGTATGGTGATATATGCATGGTTGTAAGGTGAGGTATGCTTGAATGCATGAATGATATGTGTTTTATTCATGATACCTTGATTGTTCTATTTGACGCATTGTGTAGTTTGGTGGATCTTTACTACTAAGTGGTTGTACTCACCCCTTTGGGGATTAACATTTCAAATTAGAAAGATGCTTTTGCTACTAGTCGCGCGTGGTACTTATTATGGATTGCCATATGATGTTGAGGTGGAGTGCATGAAGCATTCCTGTGTTAGTATGCCTAGTCTGGTGTTTGTCCGAGTCCGTGTCTTAGTGATGTACGATGTGGGTCTTGCTGATGGCTCGGTTATCCAGGAGTTTTTTTTTGTTCATGTCCGGCGTGATGAAGTGATGCTAGGGATGCTACTGCCGCCGCCGCCCGATGCACCGGGTTGGGTGTGATGGCACGTATGACTGGTGGGAGCTGATACTTTTTGGTTAGCTGGCACTAGATGGTGGATGGGTGTATATGTCAAACGTAGGGTCGTGTTCTTTTGAGTTAGCCGAGCATAGTTAAAAGCTTTGGTCTTTTTGCTGTACCAACCCGAGACGTCTATCGTGAAAATGTAAATAAAAGTAACTCGACTTTATCGTTTTATATGGTGAATAGTTGGTGTGCAATTGCATTATTGTTATTGGAGTAAGGGATGGTGAGACTCGTTTATGCTTCCGTTGATGTGCTATGCTGGGACCTTTACAAAAGAAAAATGGAAGAAATTTTTTATTGATCAACCCCTATGAACTATGGTTCCACTTTAATTAAAAAGTTATTAGACGGGTATGTAGTAGGATAAGTGATAAGTACTTGTGGCAACCTAACGGATCGGGGAGCGTGCTGAGGGGGTGTCTCAGCGGGTGGTATCAGAGCAATGGTTATAGGTGGAGTGATAAGGAGCCTCATTTGGAAATTGAGGAATATAATGGCAATGCACACCATAGGATATTAAATGGAAAAAAAATTGGTTAACTTTGAATAACGGGTGATGGGTATTCACTTGTAGATCCATAGTAGTTTATTATGAGTTGTCTTTAGGTGCCAGTAACATGTTTATGTTACTTATATAGTAGTAGTTGCTTTTAAATGGAGACAGTGAGTCTCAGATTATTCCTAAGGCAAATGCTTAGAAATTGCAGGAAAGTCATGGTGCAAGCTGGAAGTGCTCATCCATCGAGGGCTGAAGCCTCTACTACAAGGGCTGAACCCCGAATGGAAGATATCTTGCAGGCATTGGCCAATATTGGAAATCTGATGGATAGACAAGCACAGTAACAACTCGGAGTGGAACATCGCCCTCAGGGACTAGTGGAACAATTTCTGAAGTTGAAACCACCTAAGTTTGGTGGAATGGGAAGTCTTGAGGAGGCGGAACATTGGATTGATGGGATAAAACATATTTTCCGGTTGTTGGACTGCAGTGATACTGAGAAAATAGTTTTGGCAGAGTACTAGTTAGAGGGAAATGCAAAGTTTTGGTGGAGAGCTTCGAGGGATACGATCTTTCCACCAGGTACTGATGTGAATTGGGATGAGTTTGTGAGAGCCTTCAATAGGAAGCATTTCTCCGACTGTGCTAAGGATAAGAAGATCACTAAATTTGTTCAGTTGGAACAAAGGGAGCTAACAGTGGATCAGTATGAGGCAAAATTTTCTGAATTGTCTAGGTATGCTCCCAGATTGATTGAGAATCATGAGGAAAAAGCTAAGAGATTTTTGAAAGGGTTGAGGATTGATATTAGGAAACAACTGGTGCCTTTGAATATAAGAGATTATCATGAGATTTATGAAAAAGCACAGTTAGTGGAGCAAGAGCCGGTGAGAGAGCGATCAGAGTCTAAGAGACAGTTGAGCTTTAGTGATATCAAAAGGGGTAAGAGACCCTATCCTGGTCAAGGTCAAACATGGGAGGTTAAAAAAAAGAGCAATTTCGGAAATTTTGGAAGAGCTAGGGATGGCTTGAATATAGGGAAAGCACCCTATCAGCCTGATGTTTGTCGAAGGTGTGATGGGCAGCATGGCCCAGGACCTTGCAATGGACGGCTGAGATGTTATGGTTGTGGACGAGTGGGTCACCTTAAGAAAGACTGCCCAAGAGAGAGGTCGCAAATGAGTGTTGGCTCAGTGCGACAGGCACATCAGAGTGCTGTTAGACTAAACCTACCAAGGAATCCTCAAATGCTACCAGCACAAAGAAGGGTGTATGTAGTCACCCAAGAGGAAGCGGAAGCTTCCAAAAATGTTATATCAGGTACGATTTTCATAAATGGCAAGAAGGCATATGCATTGTTTGACACGGGTGCTACTCATTTATTTATATCTGAAAGATATAGGCAATTGAGTGAAATAGAAGTTACATCTCTTGAGATGCCTCTTTGTGTTTCTACGCTTTTAAAGAATATGATATTATCTATGATGATGTGTGCAAAATGTAAGATAACAATAGGAGGAAGGGATATGGAAATAGACCTAGTCGTAATGGCTATGTATGATTTTGATAATATCATAGAATTGGATTGACTTCATAAGTATCGGGCCAAAATGGATTGTTATAGGAAAGTGATCCAATTTGTTTTACCTAACCAGTCTAGTTGTGAATTTTTCAAAGGTCAGACCAACCTATCTATAACACTTATTTCAGCAATAGAGGCCTGTGCATTACTTGATGAAGGATGTCAAGGGTACCTGGCAGTGGCTAAGGATTTTACTAGGGAAGAACCTAAGCTTGATGAAATTCGAGTAGTTAGTGAATTTCCAGATGTATTTCCTAAGGAGTTGCCTGGTTTACCACCGGAATGAGAAATTGAGTTTGAAATTGAACTAATGCCTGGAACATGACCAATATCGAAAGCCCCATATAGGATGGCCTTAATGGAACTGAAGGAATTGAAGGTGTAACTACAAGAGTTGCTTGATAAAGGATTCATTAGGCCAAGTGCTTCTCCTTGGGGTGCACCGGTCTTGTTTGTGAAAAAGAAGGATGGGTCGATGCGTTTATGTATTGACTATAAGCAATTGAATCAAGTGACCATTAAGAATAAATATCCCTTGCCTAGAATTGATGATCTATTCGACCAACTACAAGGAAGTTCGGTCTTTTTTAAGATTGACCTGAGATCGGGATACCATCAGTTAAGGATAAAGAAAGAAGACATTCCTAAGACTGCATTTAGGACTCGTTATGGACATTATGAGTTCTTAGTTATGCCTTTTGAATTGACGAATGCACCAGCCGCATTCATGGATATGATGAATAGGGTATTTAAGCCTTATTTGGATTAGTTTGTGATTGTCTTTATTGATGATAACCCGGTATATTCTAGAGGACCTGAAGAGCACAAGCAACACTTGAGCATAGTTTTGCAAACTCTGAGAGATCATAAGTTGTATGCCAAATTCAGCAAGTGTGAATTTTGGCTGGATTGGATAATATTTTTGGGATACGTGGTGTCAGGAGGAGGAATTGCAGTGGACTCGACGAAAGTTGAGATGGTAATAAATTGGCCGAGACCGACAACACCCACTGAAATACGGAGTTTCTTAGGACTGGCTGGTTATTATAGAAGATTTATTGAAGGGTTTTCACGACTGGCCATGTTTCACCCTAGTTGAAATCAACTAAACCTACAGACAATCATTCCCTTGCTACGTTGATACGAGGTTAACTAGCATTAAGTAGCATTAAGAAGAGGAAAAGACCGCTCTAGGATGGAGGAAACAAAAAGTTACCAAGCATGTAGCTTTTACGATCATATCAGCATCATAACCTCCAATTTCCTTGTCGTTAAGGACCGAAAGCATGACGTCCATGAAGTCCCCATTGCCATTGGTCTCACCCAAATCCTTATTTTTCCTCTTGTGTTCCTCCAACCAACCACCTACAATTTTTTCCCGTTCTTCTGCGGTCCTCTTCATGGCCTTCTCATGTCCACCTAAGTCGAGTTACCTCAGGAAAGGAAGAGCATCTGCCACTAGAAACATCCCCAAGAAACTGCTTGCAGCGCCTTATGGCATCACTGCTCCTCTTCCTTGTCCACCACACTGTAGCGCTTTCCGGCCATGATTCTGATGACCGTGTTCAGAGTCAACCTTCCAAACCACTGTTTCAACTCGACTTTGACATGGCCTAATGAATTAGAATGAACTCAGATGTCGTGCTAAGTTGAAGTTTCAATTATGCTCATGAACTAAAAGAATTGATGAAAAGTATACTCAATCTTGGACAATACTGTATTGATATCCTTTGTCATTCTATTTAGTTTCTTTTACAGCAAGAAAGCTTATGGATCCAGTGACTGTGAGTACCCTCACTAGGCTCGTGAATTATGAACCCATAAAGATGTAAATCGAGACCTAGATGGGTGACCTAAGTATGGGATCATTTGTACTTGCATTGATTACTTGAAGAATTGAATCTGTATTGCATGTCAAACGCAAGAAGTCATTCCTAAACTGTCGACCAAATCCAGAACAAATTATGAGAACATGGACTTTGTTGAACGCCTTACAATACTCACCGCTTCATTGAGGGCATCCCTTTCCAAATAAATCACTTTGTCTAAGATAGCACAAGCATCAAATTTTCTTTGCATGCCAGTATGGAAATCGTTAACTTGAGCCTATTTTATTAAACCATCATAAACGTACTATGAAGGAGTTAAGTAGTCTCTGTGAATTTGAATCTTAACCATTTCTTCTATTAGTTTGTTTATATATCTCAAGCAACTTCTCAAAAGCTATGAACTAAGACAAGTAATTTATGACGAATTTAATATATTAGGTGTAAACTCTTACGAAGTGTTTAATCGAACTAACCAATCTTTACCAGAGATGTTAAATGTGAGGCATCAGTCGATGAATTCAATAGACAGAGATTTGTGTTGATAGTATGTTCGCAGTATATTCCCGGGAAAGGGTTTCTCTCGGGCAGTGGACGGCATGCTCGACTTGCTCTTAATCTACAGAGAGTACCGTAACCATAAATTCTTAATTTGATCATTTTCATGATCTTATACTATAACGGCGACAGTTGATGACCAAAGAAAGAAAAATTATTAATACGACCATGAACAGGCCTGTCATCAAGAGCCACCAAAACGGCATATTGAATGGCCATCAATAGTAGATGAAGCATAACCTGAATCATCCTTGTTCACAATCCAATGCTCGTGTAGCTCATGAATGGCCACGTCCGCTTGTGAGGCCAGAGTAGGGTTGATCGAAGACTCGACCCTCCGGTTCGAGAGCAGCTCCATGGTGGCCATCTTCCTCACCTCGCGCTTATAGGGGCCATAAGGCGTATATGCGAACATGGTGTAGCCATAGGCCAGGATCTTTGGGGCCAAGTGTCGTGGCCGAGTGCACAATGCTACGTTATTCTTGGTGAAACACTCCTTGGCCATCTTGGAACAGCTCACTGCTAGGACCGGCAACACCTCAAGCCAGATGGTAAAGATGGGTCCGTGCTTATTGGCCATGGATGCTAAGGTCCTATGGGGAAGATCGGATTTCAATAGCAATGTCAAGTGACCTATGACGGGCCATGAGCCTGCACCTTCTAGTGGTGTTTTGAGCTTGCTTGACGATCTTGATTTGCTTGATACAAGGATTGATAGGATGAGGATGGCAAGGATTATTCCAGACAAGTTGGATAGGTCTTGAATCAGAGAGTCCATTTTTGTGACATATAATGTGTAGAAGCATCGAGGAAAATGGGTGCGATGCACTCATGAGGGTTTCAAGCTCCAAATTTATTGCAAAAGACTAGAAGGTTTTGGGTGGTTGAAACTAAGGGTGAGCATTAGTCCAGGGTTGACCCTAGACTAACCCCAGATCTACCCAACCCTACTGACCCTGATCTAGTTCTTAAGGGGATTGGGTCAGTCCCTAATCCTAAGGTCCTTGGACTAGCACTATGCGGGTTGGTTTTTGATCCTGTGAGTTTAGAGTTGGTTCCACTCGAATCAACCGTGACTTTAAATATATATAAAATATATTTTAAATATATTTTATATTTTATATAATCTTTTTATATCTCATTTATTTTTTATCCTCTTCTTTCTTCTTTATCTTCTTCTTTCTTCTTTATCCTCTTCAATTTTTACTTGAAATAAACAACTTTTTGCTCATGAGTAACCTTGCCCTGCTCATCACTTGACGCTCGCCTCACTCGGTGCTTGGCGCTCAATGCTCTCCTTGCTTGGCGCTTGATGCTTGCCTTGGTATTGCTCAACGCTCGTGTTGCTCGCTGTTCAATGCTCGTGCTGCTCTCCTCTCTTCGCTAGCCTCGCTTGTAAATTATAAGGAAACAAAGCCTAAATAGAGACCCTCTTTACTCGTGAGCAATGCTCGTTGTTCGCCGCTCGCCTCGTGGCTTGCTTCTATTTGCTTGCCTCACGACTCGCCCTTGTCTCGTGGCTCGCTTCCGTTGATGGATATGTAATTTGAAATAATAGATTTTTTTTTCATGGAATACAAGAAACAAAACAAAAAATTATTAATTGGTCTCAGATTGGCCCTGGAATCGACCCCGGGTCAATTTGATCCTCAGTTCCAAGCTGAAGCGGATCAGTCCTCGATCCTAAAAATTGAGGACCAACACTGTGCGGGTTAGTTCTGGTTGGTCCCTAGATTAGGTGCTAGACCAGCCCAATCCGAACCATAATTACTCCTATTCGAAACCTAGGACGATAGGGTTTCCGGAGAGATATATGCGTCTTCTTATCATACTTTAATTATATTATTATTATAAATAGGTCACTTGATTTAAATATATTATCATTATAAGGAACAGATAGGTTACATTGATCGTTTTCAAGCCATTTGAATATATTTAAGATGTGATTATTTAAGTGGTAAGTGTGCTTACCTTCCTCACTCAAGGTTTATGTCTAAATACCACACTTATTCTGTTGGGATCCTTCTCATAAGCATAGATTTGTGTATCTCCTACAATTGTCGGTTGCCTAGGGAAAAGGGCCTGCCACATCGGATGAGGATTAGTGAGATGTTTAGAGAGTTCCGAACACTCCATTGATACTAAAAAAGACGTGCTTAAGGATATCAACATGTTGCTGATGTTAGCATAATTTATTTATACATTTTTTTAACTTGGAAATATTTGTGTGAACACACTTAATCCCGGATTTGGAAAAATTTGATCCGACCGTGAATGAAAAATGAAACGTAAATCACGATGTTATGCGAGCTAGATTCCTTTTCGTTAATTTGTGCATTGCTACTGATTCGTACAACCTCAAATGGATAGGGCAGAGTTAGAGTGGAGGGGTGCTCGAAGGACAGCATACGTACATCTGTTCTTTTCCAAATTTTTTGCAGTATATGGTTAAAAATTTAGCACCAAGGCAGCTCTCTCAAGAAAAAAAGTGAGATGTTATAAATAGGTCACTTGCTATTTGCCGCCGTAGCTAATTTGAGTTACTGCTCGCTGTCATCACTGTGCACCATTTGGCATGGGTTATGGAGTGAAACGCTTCCAGTGGATTTTAAAACGGTTCCGTTCACTTGGATTATAATTTTAGCTATTCCTGATAAATGTTTGCGGTTATCAATGATTTTCTTTTCGAGAGGACTTGAGTTCAAGTAAATTTTCCGTGATAAGTTTTACTTAACATTGGCATTTACAAATTCAATAAGAAAAACAAGAAAGTTTACCTCGGTCGTGTAAGTCTGTGCACGTGATAATCGATGAGTGAATATGGGAAAAACCGCATCCACTCAAAAAATATGCAATATCCTTCTCATTTCAAAGTCAACGAAGTGCACCACCGAGCTGGAACTACTCATCCCGTCACCGTCAACATCTTCCGTAAGAAAACGCCCCAAGACGCAGATTTTCAAACATCATCGGGTGGCTCCGTATCATCTTTGGAATATTTTATTTGGACCGTCGGAAAATTCAGAATCGCCCAAATGGGATTATTGGGATTGGGACATTCTGTTGTGATAAAGCGAGCAATTGAACAATAATATAGACAGAAGAAAAAAAATAAATCGGATACCAGATTTAAGTGGTTCAGTCGTAAAGACTTACGTCCACGGGGAGAGCAGCATCGAATTTCACTATAGATCAAGCGATACAAGGAGATTACACACTCAAGTTACTCAAATATTCTTTCGGTGTTTCCCAAGCCCCAATTACACCAAATAACGCACGTAGTGTTTAGCCTTGAAATTTCTCAAGAAATAATCTCTCGATCTCACGAAGGAGTTACACGCAAATCTTACCACAAGATTTAATTGGCTTTAATACTAAACTTCTTGAATGTAATTCACGAACGATAAAGAAAATCCCTCTCAAGCACTCAACAATGAGACGGCACTTCAAGAACACTTCTTCATGATCAACGGCGGAACACCAAGTACTCATGCGGCACTTCAAGACAATTTGTGATCCACACCTACCACCATGGCCACAAGTCTATATATAAGTAAAACCCTTATTCTTTTCCCAACTTCTCATAGGATTCTATTTTCTATCTAAAACGATTTTATCCAAAACATATCTCTATATATTTTAAATAAAATCCAAATCCAAGTCAAAGTTGAACTTTCCTACTTCAGCAGTCAAATTCTCCAACGCAGATTCAAACTTTGGGAAGTTGATCTTCGGATCTTTTTTACTCAATTTTGAATGTCCATAATATATCCAATTCAGAATATTCGGAATTTCACATTGGACTCAAACTCGAGATATATTTTAACACATTCCACCTGCGCCGATTCAAAGACTTTGTGGATTTTTCACACGTCACGCTCTAGAACTTTTCTTTAATTGATAGGTAATTCATGGAGACCGGCGACAAGCAAGAAGCAACGAAAAATCCCTAGTGTAGACGTGTGAAAAATCCACAGGTCTTGTGCTTATGGCCGCGTCACCTTATGTGCATCGGAGTGAAGCCGGAGTCCTTCCTAAACTCCCTACAACGCCAGCATAAGCCGAGCTTACGTCGCAGTCGAATCGATGTTTTCTGAGATCGAGGAATGATTGGGGAGCTAACTTACTAGCCATGATCAAGGGACGCTTAAAAAGTCACATGGGCTTATGCCCAAATCAAGTGTCAGCGAACCCACCATAGGTTGGCTTTCAAGTGTTTCAGGAATAGCTTGTTTCCATATGGATACATTAGTAATTGTGTAAAGAGTTACAATTTTATAAAGACAAGAAAATGTAAAAACACTTTCACATTATCCTTAAGTGAGGTTATAGACTTTGTGCTGGGAGCGACCCCCGAGTTTCTAATGCGGTGGAGAAAATGCTTTACTTAAGAATTCTTAATAGAATAATACTTGTGCTCTTCTCCAATGTAAGTTCAGATAAGTCTCGGTGATTTTGCTGAGTTTCCATGATGTACTTGTCAATTTGTTTGTTTATCTTTTTCTATTCGGTGCAACAATTTGGTATGATTCAACGGAACCTAAGTACCTTATCCCTTGATTCTATGTACATTTCTGAATCAATGAATATCACACAATTTGATTGTAGGCTTATATCTCATTGGGCGATTTTTGTCTAGTCAAATATCATCAATGACAAGAGATTAATGATATATGATCCCTCGTAGGAGGACCCATACACTACACACCAAAATTAAACTAATCCATTTTAATACAAGATTGCTTAAACAATCTTTCAAGTTCTTGCTTAATCATCGGAGAACGATATTCAAACCATCACACTTATTCATCCTCTTAAGAATAAGCACAAGAAGTAAGAATCATTTTAAAAGTCATTTTTTGTTATTCGTATGGCACACGTTCTCTTCCTCATAAGCTCAGGCTCGACGATGGTAGTATGAGCTGTGGCCGAGCGAGAAAAGACTGGAGGCGACGGCATCAACCGAGAACAAGGTTTTGGTGATGGAGATCTGTAGCTAGGGCATTGTGGAAACCAGAAATCTCACTCTTCTGTTTTCGTTTTTGTTTTTGTTTTTGTTTTATTTTTTCATTTGTAATCTTGTGGATCTAAGTTGAGTTACTAATGGTTCCCATTTAAAACTTATTTTCTAGTGGAGCTCTATTATAATAAATCCATTTTAATCTTATATTAAAGCTTCAACTAATTCATTTTTTATCCAGCCCATTAAATGTGAGCCAAAATATAGGTCCTTAACATATTTTGCAACCCCTAATACATATATGTCAATTAGACCCAATTGTGACTAAGATTCAAGTTGTTTTTACAAGGTCCGAAGATAGTATCCATGACTTACTATGTAATTTCACAAGCAAACTCCTAGGTGTATATGTATGTAACTGGACTGAAGAAGACACTGATGGCCAGCCGAGCCGATCATTCCACTTTAATTTTGGATCATTGACTGGTATTCCTAGATCGAATTCATTAGCTTAAGTAACCGAAGAAAAAAAGAAAAAAAAATGAATATTTCACAGACCATCAAAAGAAGGATTATTTCATAAACCATCCTCGTTTTCGTGCACGGACATCAAACACCGTCAAGAGGTTCTTCAAAACCTACCAAAACCATACCGACTTTTGGGGTCCCCTTTAAAGTTGCATTGGGTTTTTTTTCCTTCATGAATGTCTTTTTCTTTCCAACCTAAACATCCGTCGTCCCAAACCGGGCCATCACCAAACCCGCCAAACAACAACGCAAACCAAAACCAACTCAGCCCATCCTCCTCGGCGCTTCCCGCGGCAGCCACTATCTCTATCCGGCATCTTGAGCCAAGCCACTGCCTCGTCATTGACAACCACCCTTGGCCACACTTATTTCTCCTTCCATACTCAGTTCTCTTCGCTAGGGGTGTAATCAAGCGGGTTGAGTTAACTTGTGAAGCTCGACCTTGACTTGACTTGTCCACAGAGTGCTTGAAACTTGACTTTAGCTTACTTGAGTATTGCTTTTCTTGCATGAACTTGACTCATTTGGGAAATTGATATGCTCAAGTTCAACTCGGCTATACTTGGCTCAATTATAATTAACTTGTAAATAAAGCTCTAGTTCCTGTTTAATAAACTTGAATGTCATAGAATTTTGAGTATATTATATCTATTTTATAAGTGTTGTTTTCGGAATGAAAACTCGATTAGCTTACGAGCTAATCTAGTTGAGTACTAACAGATTCAAGCTTAACTTGACAAGATACTTAAGTAACTCGACTAGAAAATAGACGAATCAATCCAAGGCAGTCATTGAGCTGAGCTCAAGCTACTCATGAGTAGCTTGATTCGATTTCGTCCCTATCTGCCACACTTCACACACACGCGCTTCTCTGCCTCGATGTCAACAGAGGGCTTGTTGAGCTTGATGCCCCAAATTCGGTGCTGTCTCCACCAAGGCGTAGAGGTCGACCCCGATGTAATAGAATTAAACTGGCATCGAGTTCGAGTAGATGTGGGTCAAGCTCAACCTGTCGTCTAGCCCAACCATGGAGAGAGAGAGAGAGAGAGAGAGAGGGTAGTGAGGTAAGAAGGGCCGAGCAGGGCAGAGGAGAAAAAAGAGATACATTGCATTCATCCAATGGATGAAAATGGTGTTTATGGCTATATGAGATTAAATGGTCGGATCTTACTGATGACCACGAAACCTGTAGGATTGCCATTTGGGCAAGGAAAGCATGAATGAGTCCATACATGATTGGTGACACCAAGTATGCACGCAAGTGGTAAACGATAGTGATGACATTTGACATCGCAATGCAATTACGAACTCGTAGGCCTTTTCATGCAAGTGAAGTTCCGGCAGCAACTTCAATCTAGAAAGAACAAATATGTCATTATGTCTTCTAAGAAACATACATGGAGAGAGAGCATAAAGATTCACTTAGTTATACATTTTACAGTTATTAATATATATATATACTTACTTTCCATTACCTCAACTGATAGAGCTACTGAGTCAATCTCGGCCTGAGCATAACCTCAAGTGGGGTTGCCTTTAAATTAGTCACTCCGAAGGTCTCAGACATATCCACCAGCGAATTGTCCACAGTTGATATCTCGAATGCATGTAGGAACCTAGCTAGAAGAAAGCGCACCATCTCCAGTGCGAAAGACATTCCAGGACATATTCGCCTGCCCCCTCCAAATGGTAGGAGCGCAAAGTTGGAGTCCTTCACATCGACGTCCTTGTGGCTGCTCAAGAACCTCTCGGGTCTGAACTCCATTGGATCGGGCCATGTTCCAGGGTCAGTTTGGATTTTCCATATGTTTACGATCAACCTCGTACCCTTGGGCACACGGTACTCACCAACAGTGCAATCCTCGGTGAATAGACGTGGCCCCGAAATTGGGGTTGCCGGGTATAACCGGAGGGTCTCCTTCACTATGGCTTGGAGATAGGTTAGGTTGGCGATGTCCGCTTCTTTTACATGCCTCTGCTTGCCGATCTGAGCATCGAGCTCTTCTTGAACTTTCTTCAGGCTGTGAAGGTTGTTGAGCAACAGCGAGATTGCCCATATCAAGGTAACCATCACGGTATCACTGCCACCTGCAATCATAGCCTTTATATACAACAAACATGTTTTCCTCGTTAGAAGTGAGTTATGGAGATTAACCACAACACCATTCGCAATCTAATATCATGTGCCCTTCCACTTCATGGGCAAGAAAAATGTGGTCCAATGACGAAAAAGAAGATGCATAATTTGTAATTGAGTCCAAATTTAGTCCCACTTCTACTGCCCATGATTGCAGGATTTTCAAAAGGGACAATGATATCAACTTAAAATCAAAATAAGCCCACAAGATTACACAATAATACACGTCAGCCCAACTTTAGCCCCTCAAATTTGAGCAGCTTTCCAAATTGAGTCCTCAATTTTTTTTTTTTTTGTGCGTGCGCAAATTAGGTTCTCTAACTTACTTGATTTCCATTCTAAGTAATTTTTAATTATCAAGCCGAATTGTTTCAATGTGATTGTTCAATGTGCATATTTTTGTATCATAACACGCAAGGCAGAAAGTCTTTACTTGAAAAAACAAAATTCGTTATTCGTTTTTTGATATACTGGAAATAACAAAATTAATAGGACTAGACTGGCTCACAATTCTACTTATAACCAGCCAAGGTTGGTTTAGTTCCAAGCGTCGTTTTATGGTAAATTGGTATGGTTCTCAGTTTTTTGATATACTGGAAATAACAAAATTAATAGGACTAGACTGGCTCACAATTCTACTTATAACCAGCCAAGGTTGGTTTAGTTCCAAGCGTCGTTTTATGGTAAATTGGTATGGTTCTCAGTTTTAGGCTTTCTAGAATGCGTCCCTCCCTATTAGATTTATATGGTTCCAACCCTTGAATTGGACTGCCCGGAGCATTCTCACCTTAGCTGAAATCACCTAAACCTATAAACAATCGCCCTTGACTACTTTATATATGCGGGCAGCTAGCATATATGAAGAAGAAAAGACTACCCTGACGGGAAGCGAACAAAAACTTACCAAGCATGTAGCTTTTATAATCGTATCAGCATCATAACCTTCAACTTCATCATCGTTAAGGACCGAAAGCATGACGTCCATGAAATCTCTACTCCCACTGGTCTCACTCAAATCCTTATTATCCTCTTGTGTTCCTCCAACCAACCACCTATAATTTCGTCTAGTTCTTCTGCAGTCCTCTTCATGGCCTTCTCATGTCCACCTAAGTCGAGCCACCTCAGGAAAGGAAGAGTGTCGGCCGCTAAAAACAACCCCATGAAGTGGAAGAGCTCTCGTAAAGCCTTTTGGCACCGCTGCTTCTCTTCCTCGTCCGTTGCACGGTAGCGTTTTCCAGCCACGATTCTCAGGATGACGTTTAGAGTCAACTTCGCGAACCACTGCTTCAAGTCCACTATGATATGGCCTAATAAAATCAGAATGAACTGGATGTTATGCTAAATTGAAGTTTTGATTACTCTCACGAACTACATGACTTGATAAAATGGATACTCAATCTTGGATAATACTTCATCGATTCCCGTGTCATTCTATCTAGTTTCTTTTGGAAAAATTATCAGAAAAAAAAAATCTTAAACTTATATGTATTTTCAATCATAAATCTTTCAGCTTTGTCAATTTAATTTCAAACAATTTGACGATTTATTAATGTGGTTATTGTGATCAATTCTGGCTGAAAATTACTGACATGGATGCTGGCTGTCCTATGTGACATAGCTGGTTCTAACGTGGACAATTTTTTAATTTATTATGAATTTATATTAGTTTTTTTTTTTATTTCTTTCTCTTCTTTTTCCTTTTTTGGTTTGCTTTGTTTTCCCTGCTGCTAGCGAGGGTCATTGGAGCTCAATGGCCATAGGCAAGGGCCACAAAGGCCTCGCTCAAATCTGGGTAAGGTGGCCTTACTCGTGGCTAGCGACGGCTTTGCGACCCTTGCCGAGTGGCTGGTGAGTCTCGAAGACCCTCATGGGTCACATCGGAAAAAAGAAAAGAAAAGAAAAAATGACATAAATAAATAATTCATAAAAATTAAAAAAAATTAAAAATTTATCCACGTTAAGGTCAATCATGTTACGTAAGACAATCGATATTTACGTTACCTATTTTTAGTCAAAATTTGTTGGAAAGAATCCATTGAGAAACCGTAAAAAATTTTAGGATTAAATAACCAAACTGAAATGTTTAAAATTGAATTGACAATGGTAAAATAAGTTTAGGAATTTTTTGGTAATTATCCAGGGGTTTTTTATGGCAAAAAAGCCCATGGCTAGGTGATTGAGCGCATACCTCACAGTCTCATGATCTATGAACCAAGAAATATGCGAATGGAGACCGAAAAGGGATGACCTAAGTATGGCATCGTTTGTAGTTGCACTGAGTGATAGAAGAATCGATTTTGTATTTCGTGTGTCAAACACACAGGAGTCATTCCTAAGCCGTCCACGAATCCAACAAATTAGTGGGACATGGGCTTCGTTGAATGACTCACAAAACTCAGCACTTCATTTAGGTTGTCCTTTCCAAAAAAACCTCTTTGACTAAGATAGGACAAGCGTCGTATTTTCTTTGTCCGCCGGTATGGACGCCATAAAATTGCAAAGCTTGAATCGCTCTTAGTCAAGAGAGAGTACGGCAACTGATAATTCTAAATACTGCAACCGATAATTCTAAATCTGAACATTTACGTGACCTTGTACTATGAAAACAACCGGTGTATTCTGAAAAAAGAAAAATAATTAATACAACCATGGAAAGGCTGATCATCAAAAACTACTAGAATGACATATTGAATGACCATCAGCATCAGAAGAATACCTGAGTCATCCTTGCTCTCAATCCAAAGCTCATGCAGTTCTTGGATGGCCACGTCTGCTTCTGAGGCCTGGATAGGGTTGAGCAATGAGTTGACCCTCCTGTTCGAGAGCAGCTCTAAGGTGACCATCTTCCTCACGTCGCGCCAGTATGGGCCATAAGGCGCTGATGCAAACATGGCGTAGCCGTAGGCCAGGATCTTTGGGGCCAATTGTTGTGGCCGAGTGGACAGCGCGATGTCGTTCTTGGTGAAACACTCCTTGGCTATCTCAGAACCACTCACCACTAGGGCCCGGAAGATCCCGAGCCGGATGGTGAAGATGGGTCCATACTGGTCGGCCATGGATGCTAAGGTCTTGTGGGGAAGCTTGGATTTCGCTAGAATGGGAAGGTGACCTATGACGGGCCATGCCCCTGCGGCTTCCGGCGGTGCTTTGAGTTTGCTTGATGATGTCGATTTGAATACTACAAAGATTGATAGGACGAGGATGGCTAGGATTATTCCGGACAAGCGGGGGAGGTCTTGAAGCAGAGAGTCCATTTTTGCTGCGTGTAACGTGCAGAAGCACCAAAGAGAAAGGTTGTGATGCACTTGAGGGTTTCACGCTCCAAATCTATTGCAAAAGACCAAATAAATAAGCACTGAATATTCGTGACTGCGTAAAATGTCCGGTGCTCCTCTCTCTGTTGCGTAGGGGAAATCTATGACGGTGGATATTATATACAAATCTATGAGTGTCCCTATCGGCTTTAATTATATTATTATTTGGGGCAATATGATTGTTCAAGTGATAAGCGTATTTGCTTTTTTAATTGCCATATATGTGCATTTTCTTGAAATGGTCTCCGAGAATACAGAACCTTGTATGTCTCGTATTATTATTCCGTGTCCATGAAGTACAGGATTTATAGAAGATACGTAGGATACTTAAGAAATCTCAAATACCCTATTGATATAAAACAATACAGTTTTAATTGTGTTAAATTAATTTATCGAGTTTGAATTCGGATAACAATTCGTTAAATCAAATTTGTTGATAAAGATTTTCCAAATAGATTTCAAATTGGATGAAGAAGCCCTTATTTTCTTGGACTCCTTATAGCTGCATAAAGGAGGATAAATTAAAATAAAAGGAGCAACCCACCCCGCGGTGGACGAGTCGGTTCGCACTTTGCCCCCTCATCCGGGAGGGGAGAGGTTTGAAACTTCTCGCCCCCATTGCGCGACTTAAGCGGGATACCGTGAGAGGTGGGCCCTCGTGCTAGTGTCCCCGGATTTACGTCATCAGGAGGTGGGCCCTTGTGCTAGTGTCCCCGGATTTACGTCGTCAGGAGGTGGGCCCACGCTAGTGCCCCTGGGTTTACGTCGTCAGGAGGTGGGCCCTCGCGCTAGTGATCCCAAGTTTACGTCGTCGATCCGCCACTGCATGGCGGCGGTTCCCGTGTCAAAAAAAAAAAAAAGGAGCAAATACATGTAGGAGGAGGTGAATTAGGTCATCCACGTGGAGCCCAAAGTCAAAGTCTTGACTTTTCGCCCTCATTGCGTAACTTAAGTGGGATGCCGTGGGAGGTGGGCCCTCGCGTTAGTGCCCCCGGGTTTACATTGTCAGGAGGTGGGCCCGCGCTAGTGCCCCCGAGTTTACGTCGTCAGGAGGTGGGCCCTCGCGTTAGTGATCCCGGGTTTACGCCGTTGCTGTCGGCTGTACATCGGTTTCTAGGTCAAAAAGAAAAAAAAGGAGCAAAGTTTTTTCTTTACGTGTAGGAGGAGGTGAATTAGGTCATCTACGTAGAGCCCAAAGTCAAAGTCTTGACTACACCACCGGAGAAGGAATCAAACGGTGGGGCCCAGAGTCAAAGTTTGACTCTGGGCACATATATAAGAACATAATACAAGTTTCCTTTCGAGTGTGTGTGTAGAGACCAAACTCTACGAGAAAAAAAGGAGGAGCTGCACGAAGTCAAGCTGAAGAGTAGCCACCCATGCAATCAAGAAAAAAGAATGCAAATACGTACGTACGCGAACCAAGCGTACATAGAGCGTTTTCGTTTTGAGCTTGAGTGAGCGGTAATTTTGTGCCATGAGTTTATGTTCAAGTGAGTTGTTTATTTATAAACACTTTGGATTTAGAGTTAAATCTAGATGTGAGTGTTGACACATAAATTTTGGCAACCCAGTTATTTATTTATTACATTAAAAAATTAGAGATTAAGTTGCATAGCATATAATTTTAGGAGCATTTTTATTTATTTATTTATATGTATTGAGTTGGTGACGGATGTGTTTGATTTGATGGTTCTGAACTTTAATTTAACAAGTTTGACTAAGCTCACAAAGAGAGCAAATTGGTCCAAACTCGTATATTGAGGAATATTATGAGCTCTTGTTTGCAAGATTTAAAATTTGAAAAATCCTATTGCAATTTTGAATATTTGACAATATGTGATAAAATCGATGGAGAATATTCATTGTTGCAAAAGAAATTTATAAGAGATGAGGAAATTAATAGGATTTTGCGTTCGGGAGGTTATAGGTGATCTTTGTGTATATTGAAAAAGGAGATAAAATATACTACGAATATCACATTCTTGGCCTATAAAAGGAGCCGTGTACAGAGAGAGAAATGGGGGTTTTGATTTGGTTTTGGGGCTTTTTCTCTTCGGTTTTCGGGGTCAAAAATCAACACAACAAGGGGGGTTTTCCATTTCATTTTTTCAGAATTCTTTTTGTTTAAGGTCAAAGTCAACAAAAGGGCAAAGAGAGAGAGAGAGTGGACGTAAAAGGGAGTGCAGAGAGTGGGTACACGTGAGCTCCTCCGCTACTGTGCCCGAGCCCCCTCACCGGCCACCGCCGCTCTGCCTGCAACCCCCTTGCCGTGCGACCTGCAGCACCTGTGAGCCCCCTCGCCGCACGAAGCCTGCCGTCGCTGCTGTTGGCCACCGTCACTCTGAACCTCCTTGCCTGAGAGACCACCAGCAGCTCGCCTGAGCACCGCCATTGCTGCCGTGCCTCCCTTCGCAGCAGCCCGAGCCTGTCGCCGTCACCCCCGCTGCCGTGTCCTCCTCGGCCTGAAGCTGCAACGCTGCTGCTGCCCTCCAAATGCCGATCCCCTGCACCCACCATCGCCACTGCAACAACCCGCGACGCCAGCAGCCCGAGCCGGTCACCGCGCCTCCCGCCTCCGTGCCCCTGCAGCAACCCGTGACGCCACTGCTCGCTGCCGCACCAGAGCGTCACCTGCCTTCTGCCCGCGACCCAGCGCCCGACGCTCGCACCTCAGCCTATCGTCGATGCCGCAGCAGCTCGCCACCGCGCCTGAGCGCCGCCTGCCCTCTGCCGAGCCGGTCTCCGCTCCCCCCTGCTGCAGCACTCCACCTCCGCCATCCTCATTGAGTACCAGCAGCGCCAGTAACCTTTGAGTGACATTCCAGCAGCTTCTTGGCACAGCTAAGCCATCGGCTGTGAGCCACCAGTCACTGCAGTCACTTCGCACGAACGCTCCAACAGTCCTGGAGACATCACAGCACCAGATTTGTCCCTGCAGCAGTGTCTCCGACCGTCCCAGCAGCTTCCTAGACTGCCCAGCTCCTCCTGGACGCCCTACCAGCGTAGCAGTTCAGCATCCACGATCAGCCAGTAGATCTGGCGCACCTGAACTTTTCCTTGTAGCTTTTTCCAACATCGCACAGCTGTTCAAGTCGACCCTTGTAGGAACTTAGCAAAGCATCGGTGAGTCTGTTTGTGCAGCAGCTGTAACGAGGCCCTCACAATTTTGGAGAACCGTTTATCAAAGCCTACCGGAGCTACCACTCCTTGGGTGTCGCCGTCTTCCTCTTTCCATTGCTGTTCTATGCATCGCCGTAGCCTTGCTGGCACTGTGAATCACGTCGTTGGTTCTTGTTTGGATCAAAGTCCAATGTAGAGAACTTGCTACATTGGGCGGTAGTAAAGCCTTTCTTTTGCCTTGCTTAACGTATGAAGGATTTATGGTGAATCCGCAGCAGGTAGCAGCCCTTGGACGCTCCTCCCACATCTGCACCTCCCGTCTAGCAACCTTGGTGTCATAGCACCATCTCTTCATCGTGCCAACCGCCACCCATGAGTCATCCCGCCATCCGTCATTCGACCGAGCTCGACAACGTGGTCCACGTGACACCGAATATTAGGTAAGAATCTCATTTAATTCGATTTTCATATATCCTTATTGTTTAATTTATGGGATTATCTCGTATGAATATTTGAATTATACCATCATATTCATAAAATATCGATTAGCTTTTTTAAATTAGGGATTAACCCTAATTTCATAACGTGCATACGATTGATAGTCCGATTTCACATCCAAAATATGACTTGCAATCGCACGGAAAAATCGCCAATCCGATCTCATGTGTGAGATGCGATTTATCAATTAATTAGGTGGATATCAATCATATCTTGCCCGATTTGCTGTCGTATTATTTGAATCGATTTTGTTTTCGTAAAAGAAGACCCAAAAAAATATTTGAGTTATATTAGGTTCATGTTAGAATATTGTTTGTTTTAGGGTAGTTTGCATGTTTAAGATTAGGAAATTTATTTTTTAAATAAAAAATACCAAAAACATTGATTTAGGATGTTAGATTCTATTTTCATTAATTTAGATTGCACGTTTAATTACTGGACAATTTTAATTTCGAATTTCATAAAAAAAGAAAAAGAAAAAGAGGCCTAGAATTTTAGCATTCTTTGCACGTCATCTAGTCATTGCATACTAGGATAGATTGCATGCTTATTTATGAAAACACAAAAAAATATTATACATATGTCATATAGAAATCATATTAGTAGCATGCATTGCATAAAACATGATTCTCATTAAACAAGCGAAAATAAAAATTAAGTAATTACGTGTTAATTAGAAATCATATTTAGGACTGTTGATGTGAATTCTGATCTAACATTATAGATACTTTTGTTGCTATGAGGTAAGTTCTGTAATTTATTTATTGCATTGTTTGGATGTTAAATTGGTGGTTTGCACACCCGCATGAGTTAGGGAAGTAAATTGAAATCAATTTAAGCCGCTTGCAAAATATTTTTTTCGAAATAAAAGAGAAATGTAATGAAAGAGCATTAAAGAAATCTAGTGTAATCAAGTTCCCAAACTTACAATTTCTGGTTCGTAGGAGTAAAGTAAATCTCCCACTACTGGGTTTCTAATCAACTCACGAAAAATAGATTAGTGGCAACTTTTAATTGAAAAATTATATGCATATTAAGAACTTGAACCTAAGTTGTGAATTGATATGGGCTTGGAAGAGCCCGAGCTAAGTTTAGACTTAGTAATCCATTAGCTAAACCCTAGGTGGTGCACCTAAGATTAGATCGCGATAGTGGGAAATACTCAAGCGTGTGAGCGATTGTAAACTCTGATTCTCCGATTATAATTGATTATTTGCTACTGATTCTCCCAATAGATGTAGGTACCGATACTCGGATTGAACCAAGTAAATTTATGGTGTTCTTATTATTTCTTATTTATTTCTCTGACGATTTCACGTCGACGTAAATTGTAAGATCATGTTGTTTCCGCGTATTATATTTGAACAATTTGAACATCTCAACATGTACATCTCAACATGTTGTCGATGTCATTTATGCATGTTTTCAACTTCTTACGTATACATATGTACATCCATACATATATGTGTGTGTGTGTCTGAACATGCCTTTAAAGAGTTTTGTATCTTGTTCCTAGACAGGATATCTTTAATAACGGTAAAATATTAGATTCGTTTGTTTGTGCATTGGTTACTGGTTTGTACCACCTCAAAGAGATAAGGTCGAAGGGAAGTGGAGGGACTGGCTACAGCACGATGGAAAACATGTTTCTTTTTTCCTTTTTCGGTTCATGGTTGAAAATTCAGCCATGGGCGACCGCACTGATCCAACTTTAATAAGCCAAAGTAGATTTTCCAAGATTTGGCCCCGGGAGAACCATCGTTTGCGATTAGAATTCCACCGGTGGGCCCACACGCGGTCCTGGATTTCCGACGGTCCAAACAAACGAATCCCACCGACGAGAAGGGAACTTTTGGCCCATGCGGGCAACTTCTTCAGGCGGTCGCTGTTTCATCTCAGTGTGCATTTTGTCCAGTTTAGTATCGGCGACGATAAATTATTGATATACGACGGTTCCTAGGAGATCCATGTCTCAAGACACCAAAATCAAACTGATTTTGTTACATATAAGATTGCTTATATGAATTTCTGTCGGTTATGGCTCAATTGTCGAGATGAGGATGGAACCGTCATACTTTACTCGCTTATTCTGAAGAGAATAAGCACAACAAGAATCATTTTAAGAGTGATTTTATCCTTATGACCACCCTCAACTCTCACTCTGATGTACAACTTTAGCCCTCCAAGCTTCCTTAGCAGGTTGGAGACTTCTGATAGGTCAAAGCAGCCACTGTTAATGTTGTTATTACTTCATAATCTTCCCCAAAATAGTCCAAATTGCTTCTACGAACTTGCTCTATACTTCCTTTACTTAACCAAAAATGGCAAATCCCTTCTAACTTCTCCAATACGTTTCTTTGTGGATGTCATGTCATGAGATTGGCTCCAATGCACCAATTTGAAAATCAAATCGATTTAAAGCTGGTTATTTGTTTCTATATATGGGATTATTCACTCAATCTGTAGCATGAAGTTCCTCTATAATGAGGTCCATATAGACTGGCAATTTCACCAAATACCAATTGGTTCACTTTCTGCACCAAGGTCTTCCCAAGCACATCAAAGTACTCATATTGCCCAAGAAGTTATTCTTCTATCTAGTCATCCTAACACCTCAATGGTCACATGTCCTGCTAATGTACCAAAATCCAAATGTCTTTCCAACTCTACCATCTTCCACTAAATATTCATTTCTTCATTTATAGACAAGCAAAGCTCTCCAATACAAACATCCTAATCTAAACATCATTTTCGTATGAACTTTTATATCAAGAGGGCATTTCATCTACACACCGAAATATTCATATCAATTCATGGAAAGTATTTTGCCTTCAAAGTTTACATGGACCTTTCTCAACATCTTTGAATAGATTGTTAGTCTAGGTTTAAAGAAATTAGTTCATTTCTTAGTTGGTAATCATCTTATAGTTGTTTCTATTTTTTTTCCGGCTAAATCCACAAAACTCGTGACTCCTTAAGCTTATAATGTGAAGATCCACTCTAATTTGGTGCTGGTTCAAAATTGAATTACACCCAGTTTTTTTTATTGATTCAACCCTTGGATGGTACATATATGTCAACAATCCAACTAGGATTTAAAGGTGTTCCTGCGGGGTTGGAGATCGAAACCCTGACTCGTCACCCCTAGTATTTAAATTTCTTAATGCCAATTTTCGATCCAACTCCTAGTTATAAATTTGTATACACAAAGCAGACTGAATCGGCTCCGATAGCCACATTGGTTAGAAAAGCATGAATGAGCCCATACATGACAGGTCACATGTATGTGTCCTGGGTCAATCATTTGGAATTGAGACTGTGCGGTGACTTAAGTTCTTTTGGATCACTTGGGTTATCGAGACCCCTAAACCAAGCCTTACTTGGACCGATTGCTTACTTGCTTGCTTACTTAGATCGTAAAAAGAGAAAGTTTCTAGAGAGAGAGAGAGAGAGAGAGAGAGAGAGAGAGAGAAGCTTTAAGAGAATTGAACTTTGATTTTGAAATGATTGGATGGATATAAATGAGGGTAGGGCACCCCCTCTTCTACTTGAGGTACTCAGATTATAACTATTGATCAAGATTACATCCAGCAGACGAAATTGTATCTTCTAACCTACTAGCTACCCACATTTATGCCAGGAGAGCTCTAAATCTTGGCGTAATTACCGTCTCGCTTGTCCTTAGAACTTTCCAAAAGTTCTTGTGGATTCCTTGAGCGATCTTAGGTTTTCCTCGATCATCCATGGTCCCTTGGTCATGGGAATCTCGTCACCGTGACATTCTCCCCTACTCATTCGAGTGACCCCCTTGTCGCTCTCGGCTTGAGTGGTCTTCTTCTTGGCACGAGCTCGAGCTCTTTTGTTCCTATTTTGCTTGATCCTAAGCCTCTCGATCGGTGGACAATACGGCTCCAAATTTGGCTTAGGCATGACACACAACAAGTACTCTACTTTGGGGAAGAGCACTCAAATTGGCATGTTGCGAGTTAGAGTAGGATAGTCCAACCTTACCTTTGGCTTCTACAAGGATTGTGGCTTCGATTGTGACTTAGTAGTGCACCTATCAGCCTTTAGACTTTTGTTGAGGTGTCCGATTGTGGCGATGGTCTTAGTGTTTATCACTCCTTTGATCGTTGGGATCATTGTCGGACATTGCAGGTCAAGAATCATGATGCACTTGGTTCTCATGTCGATCATAGACCTCACACTATGGAAGAATTGCATGTCCAAGATAAGATCGTAGTCATCGAAAGGAATTACCTCGAATGAGAACTTGCCCTTCCATCCTCCGATTCAGATGCCCATGTTTGGAGTTGAGCCTACGCTCGCAAGGCCGTCCGAGTTGACGGTCTTGAACGATTTTCCGGTTGGCTCTACTCGAAGTCTCAAGGCCTTTGCTACTTCGATTGACATGAACATGTTCGAAGCACCTGTGTCAACCGAGGCGTATATGGCTTGGCCATATACCTTGATTTCCATGAAAAACATATCCGTGTTTGGTGTAGCTTCCTTCTTTTTGGGTCACGAGGTTTGGTCAACATTAAGATACTTCACTGTTCCAAGTCAAAATTGTCTCTTCTCTTCCTTGGGCTCCTCCTCCTCTTCTATGGCAAGGAGAGCGTTGATCTTGCCCTTCTCTAGGTATTTTTGGTTCCTATGTGGACCTTTGCAAATGAAGCAAGGGGATGGCAAGCATTGGTCGAACTTACTCGTGGTGAAATCCGTTTAGGGTTGACCCTTTTGGAATGACAAATTGGATGTTCCTGCTCCTCATGTCTTGACTTGGCTACCTTAGTCTTTCGGCCCATGAGGAGTGTCTCCACCTCCATCCTTGGAGGCTCGATCTCACCTCCAATCCCTTGCTCGATTCTTTGATGGATCAGCTTTAGTGAGGTCGATGAGGGACTCAGCCATGCTAAGCAGCCTCATGAGACTCTTCACGTCCCGACACTTGAGCTCGAGTTGCGCCCACGGCTTGAGTCTCATTCTCTCCTAGGTTGCAGATTTGGAGTTTGAGCTCACTCATGTACTCTCGGACCATCCCTCTTTGTTCAAGGTGATGGAGCTTGCTACAAGCCTCTTGTTGAGCAAACTCAAGGAAGAAGTGACTCGAAACTCCTTCACAAAGTCATCCTATGTGTTCACGGGATCAGGGCCGCACTTGGTCTCGTCGCACCTATTACGCCACCAAAGCATTGCGGTATCAATTAGGAACATTGAAACAATCCTTACCTTGATTGACTAGTCTTGGATGTGTTGGAGAAATCTTCGTGGAGTGTTTTGAAGCTGACAAAACATTTCCATCAGTCTAGTATGAAGATTTGCATACTCTTCTATTTAAAGTCTGAAGACCTCCGGACTACCAGACTCAAGACTCAAAGTCTATTCTCACTGATAGTTTCTAGTCCGTCGAAGAAGGCCCATCCAAGACTGGATGTTTCGTTAATGATTTGACCTTATCGACTGGAGAAGATCTCTTGACTGGATATGACATAACGGAATCCTTTATTCGGATCAAGATTGATTCAGAGATTGAGGATCCGATGATTGGCGAAGTATACTTGGAAGGTTCTACTTATGGAAACTGAGATCCTGATTGTATGGGCGAGCATGATTGATGGGCTATCGTCATGTTCCTTAAATAGCTCGAATGATCTTCCTATTTGATTCTGTCCAATGGGAAGATTGGAAGAATTCCTTTGGCAAGTGCCAACGGGTATGATGGCATAAAGGAGTATATAAGGAAGACGTTCTAGTTGTTCGAGTGTGCGCGCGATAGAAGAATTCCAAAGTCTGAAGCTCTTTGTTCTTAGTCAATTCATTTATTGAGCGAAATCTTGTACGCAAAAGAGAGTCTATATTCTTGAGAAACCTTGAGGAAGTGTGGTAGAGTATCTACACTGTGGAATCAAGGGAGAGCTTTGCTGTAACAACTCTTTTGTTCATAGTGAAATCCAGCCGGTGGGCTGTCAGTGTGGAAGAGTGGACGTAGGCTTGAAATAAGCCGAACAACTATAATTTATGTGTTCATTTTCTCTTCCCTACTCTCTTTACTTTGATCGTAATTCATTTTGTTAACAAAAGGCGAACTTCTTTTCTATTGTCTGTTTAGTATTGCTCACTTATCATGAGAAACTATTTTTACACATATTCACCCCTCTCTAGGTGCTTATACTAGCTATCTCAGGATGTTGACCACGTTAAAGTATTGCTCCATACTCCACACAAAGCTGTCCACCTTTGTGGCGGATAGGTTGCCTCTGAACTCTTTCGATTTCAGTAGCTCTAGCTTATATATCGCTTGTGTAGGCATTGAATGGTTCACGATGCTCAACTTACATTTGCATTGGGTGAGCTTAGTCTTAAGATCTTGGATCTTTGCCTTCATGGCTTCGGCCTCATCTCTTCGGGGATTCGCTTACTCGATCACTTGGACTCTATCCCTTACTAAATCAATTGATGCTTCGAGGGCTTCATCTTTGTCGTGCAATGGGGCCATGGCTTGGTTGATGCCATTCATGAAGTCTTCACGGAGTGAGACTTCAACTTCCATGATGTGGTCTCTAATATCGTCAAGCCCTTCCATTAACTCGGCCATGGCGCTCCCTACTTTCATGATCTTCTCATCGAGCGTGGTCACGACGTCTATTGATGCTTTCCTTCTTTTTGTTCAGCCGTAGGTCTCCTTGACTTAGATGGCCTCTCCATCCATGACATCTTCTTGGCTCGACAGTTTCTTTAACGATTGGTGCTCCTCGATCTCTTGAATTGGATCTCCCTTCTTGCTCTAATACCACTTGTCACGGCTGACTGTTTGGGATTGAGACTGTGCAGCAACCTAGGCTCTTTTGGATCACTTGGGTTGTCGCGGCACCTGATGCGGGTGCGTCCATCACGCATCAGCACCTAAGCCAAACCTTATTCGGATCGATCGCTCACTCGCTTGCTCACTCGGATTGTAGAGAGAGAAAGTTTCTTGAGAGTGAAGTTATGAGAGAATGAAACTTTGATTCTGAAATGGTTTGATTGATACAAATGAGGGGGAGGGCATCCCTTATTATACTTGAGGCCCTTAGATTACAACCATTAATCGAGATTACATCCGGTGGACGAAATCTTATCTTTTAACCTACCAACTACCGGCATTATGTAAGGAGAGTTCTAGATTTGGTGGAATTACCATCTCACCCATCCTTGGAACATTCCGGAAGCTCTTATGGGAACCTCGAGTGATCTTAGGAGGTCTTCCTCGATCATGCACAATCCCTTGATCGCGGGAACCTTGTCACCGTGGCATATGTATGCAAGTGGTGAACGATAGTAAATGACATTGGATGTTAGCAACCGCAATAAAAGCATGTAGATCAGTGTAATTATGTCTTTTGAGAGCCAAGGCATGGATAAAGTACATACACACTCACTTCTAGCTGTACATTTTCAAAAATCTTTGTTTGTGTAGAGCTTGTCTAGTAATCTCGGCCTGAGCATAAATTCAAGTGGGGTTGCCTTTATAGCCATTAGTTCGAAGCTCTCTGACCTGTCCATTGCCAAGTTCTTTGCAGTCGATATCTCATGGCTAGTAGGAAATGCACCATGTGGAGTCCAAAAGATATTCCCGGACAGATTCTCCTACTGCCCCAAAATGGTAGGAGCATGAAGTTCGAGTCCTGCATGTCGACGTCCTTGTGGCTGCTTAAGAACCTCTTTGGCCTGAACTCCAATGGGCCTGGCCATGTCCTAGAGTCGGTGTTGACTTTTGAGACTTTCATGATCAGATGTGTACCCTTGGGCACGTGATACTCACTGACGGTGCAGTCCTCGCTGAACAGGCACGGCGAAGAGAGCAGGACCGTCAGTTGTAAATGGAGGGTCTACTTCACCGCGGCTTGGAGATAGGTTAGGCCGGCGATGTCCGCTTCTTCCACGTGCCTCTGCTTGCCGATCCGAGCATCGAGCTCTTCTTGAGCTTTCTTCAGGATGGGAAGGTTGTTCAGCATCAGCGAGATTGCCCATGTCACAGACCGTCGTGGTATGGCTGCCTCCTGCAATCATCGCCTTAACATACAAGAAACGTAGATCACAATCCAAATTCATGTGCCTTTATAGGTTCAAAATCTGGCCTAGTTACACAAAAGAAAATGCAAAATTTGTAATTGAGAGTCCAAATTCAGTCCCACTAACGATCAAACTTTTCTTTGGCCCATGATTGCTAGATGTTTAAAACAGACGCCGACAATAATTCATAAGAAAAAATAAAAAATATGCCCCCAGTATTATATAAGAAATGACTTAAGTGAAATTATAACAGGGCTATCAGTTCAACGTTTGCTAGGGATCTATTCCATCAAAGTTGGTTCTCAATCCGGGAACTAAACCGGTAGACCTAGAATCGACCTACCTTTTTTATTTTATTTTATTTTAAATACTTTCTATTTCGTTGAATTTTTTTTTTTTTTTGTGAATCGAGAATATTTATTTTGTATTTGTAATATAATATATATTTAAAAAAAACAAAAGACCAAATAAAATAACGTAGGGTTTGATTTTGAATCGGTTCAAACTGTTTCTACCTGATAACTGATCTTGAAACCAGTTCCAAATCAATTTCTATATAAGAAACGGTTTTAAAACTAATTGTAAAGTTGTTCAAAATTGATTGTGTAACGCTAATTCTCTAATAGAATCGACTGGTTTTTGATATAATAGCAGGAACCGAATTTAGTCAAAGGCGGTATCAAATTTTTTACTTGGGAATCAAATCGATACCCTCAAAACCTAGGAACTCGCAAGGTTTGATGCAATCCACGGGTTGAGTTGTGAACCTGCCAGTTTCTCAAGGAGTCAAATTGCCTCCATAGTAGAACCGGTTTCCGACTATGAAGCGGTGAGCCTATAGATCTTTTTCAATAAAAATATAAATCCCTTTAATAGGTTAACAACTTAAACAGGAAAAAAGGGGCTCACATAGATAAAGTCTCCATTTAAAATAAGAAAATTGGTCATTTATCTTTTAAAAAGATAATAAAACTAGACTAGTTCCGAGTTACTGTTCCTGATTCTAGGTTTTCTGGAATCTATCCTCCCTATTTTGTTCATGTGGTTCTGCCACTAGAACCATATTGTCCTAGCCATGTTTCACCCTAGTTGAAATCAATTAAACCTATGGACAATCATCCCCTGCTACGTCGATACGAGGGTAACTAGCATTAAGTAGCATTAAGAAGAGGAAAAGACCACTCTAGGATGGAGGAAACAAAAAGTTACCAAGCATGTAGTGTGGCACCCCCGACTCCGCCTGAGGTCGCCACAGGTGATCTCTCTCTTTAAAGTACTCGATCTCATATAACTTCACTTGCCGATACCATTTGACTAGGGATATATATATATATTGAAAGCAGTCCCAGCGCAACTTATTAGTGAAAGCATAAACAAGTCTCACCATCTCTCCCTCCAATAACCATAATGCAATACACACCAACTACGCACCATAAGAACAGATAATGCCGATTTACTCTTATTTATATTTTCATGGTGGACATCAAGGTCGATACAACAAAAAAACCAAGGTTTTAACTATACTTGGCTACCACCCCAAAAAGGACTTGATTCTACATCGAACATGTACCACCCTCCATCAATGAGCGTCGGCTATCCCCAAAAAGTGTCAACTCTCATCAGCTATACACGCTATCATACCCAATCCGGTGCATCGGGTGGCGGCGGCGGTAACATCCCTAACATAACTCCGTCATGTCGGACATGGACAGATAAAAACTCATGGATGACTGGGCCATTAGCTCGACCCACGTCGTACATCACCAAGACATGGACTTGAACAAACACTAAACTAGGAGCACCGACACAGACATGCTCAGTACACTCCACATCCATATCAGTAGGTATGCCATAGTAAGTACCGCGTGCAACCGGCAGCAAATGCATCTTTCTAATCTGAAATGTTAATCCCCAAAGGGGTAAGTACAACCACTCGGCAGTAAATATCCACCACACTACTCAATGCATCAAACAGAACAATCAAGAATAAAACACATATCAGTCATGCATTCAAGCATACCTTACCTTACAGCCATACATGCATATACCACAATACACTTATCATCAAGCATTCATGCATATATCCATGCCATATGATATAGTATCAATTTTTATCTTTCTGGGGACCAGTGTTTTCATCCCACAATTTATCGCTCGTATCCAACTTGGCATCACGAGGAACCTCCGGCACACACCTTTGGGCATCCGGCATCCCCACACTCCAGGCATCTTGTATCCCAACTAGCATCACGAGGTATCCCCCCGGCACACACCTCCGAGGCTTCCGGCACCCCCACACTCCGGGCATCTCGAAACTCTCGAGGACATCCGGCACACACCTCCGGGCATTCGGCACCCCCATACTCCGGGCATCTCGTATCCCAACTAGCATCACGAGGTATCCCCCGGCACACACCTCCGAGGCTTCCGGCACCCCCACACTCCGGGCATCTCGAAACTCCCGAGGACATCCGGCACACACCTCCGGGCATCCAGCACCTCCACACCCCGGGCATCCCAACACTCCCGGGGCATTATCGGCTCACACCTCCGACAGTCTCATTATTTTCTCAAGTTATATCCACAGATGTATCTCAATTTTCGACATGATATTCGATGCAATAATATCAAAGATCTCAACCAAATTTTCATGCCATATAACATGCCATATGTCATCGCATATGCAGCAAGATCAACCACTCAAAGTATTACATCACATGAATAATTTCATTCATTTTTCAAAACACATCAATGTTTCGGATAAATCAGGATGCATTCCTCTAAGTAAAATTCCAGAAAAATTAGTAAATGACATTAATAAATTCTGAAAAATTGACACATTATAGGCGAGACCTAAAGGAAGACATCTCATGAATAACTCCATGCCAAAAGAATCCCACACAAAACAGTATGGTCCATGCATCACAGAATTCAAAACTTCAATACTTCAGCTTGCACAGTTTCGGGAGTAATTTAAATTAAATCCCCAATTGAACTCCCAAAATTCTGAAATTTTGACATGTTATAGACAAGTCCTAAAGATAAATATCTCATGAAGACATCAAAACCCAAATCGTTCTAGGTTAATAGATATAGACGATTTATTCCTCCTGTTCTCGGTGTCATCTTTTCCCAGATTATCATCTTTCAAAAGAAACTCGTTTCACCAACCTACATTTGCTCATTTATTCTAAATTTTTAGTATGTTATTCCTCAGAACATTACCTACAACTTTAATTAAGGACACATAAACAAATTTTAACTTTATGATTTTATAAAAATCACGAAGTCATACTGGGTCGAAGTAATGTTTTTCCCAGATTCAGTTTCTTCAAAGAACAATGATTTCACCGACCTATCTTTGTTCATTTCCTCTAAAATTTTGATATGTTCTAACTCAAGAAGTATACTAAAACTTTATTTAAGAGATCGAAGTGATATTTTCACTAAAAGGTTACTTTACAGATCACGAAATCTCAAAAGGCCAGCACAACGGATTCCAGATCTAACTTCTCCAAAGAAAAATCATTTCACTAATCAATACTTGTTCATTTTGCCTCAAATTTTAGTATGTTATTCTTCAAGGTATTGTATACAACTTTCATGAAGAAATCGAAATAAGATTCAAACTAAAAAGTCACATGTAGCACACAAACTCACGGACGGTCGGACTGGTCATTCCAAAAACAGCATGCATGACCAACGAATCTCTCTTCAAAGCTCCGAAATCTCATCCCATCCACCACAACCAAGACTTACCATCTACTACACATACACACAGCAATGCAAGGGGTAGGTTTAGGACTTCACTTGCCTTAAACTCAAGCACAAACAGCAACAAGAACGGCGGCAAAGCGGCGAACGAACGACGGCAAGCTAGGCGGTCGGTCCTCCTCCTTCCTTTCGCACACCCGCTTCCTCTCTTTCTCTCTTCCTCTCTCTTGGATGACACACACACAAACTCTCTCTCTCTCTCTCTCTCTCGGTCGATTCTCCTTCACCCATCCGCCTCTCTCCCTTTAGCTTTCTTCCCTACAATCATTTGCAATCATTTGATTGCATGAAGCCACCCAAGGAAGCCAATGGGGGCAGCCACACTTGGCTTCTCCTCCATGCCACTTGGCAGCTCACATGCAAAGTTGATGGGCTTCAAGGTTGGGCCAGCCTTGGGCCTTCATGGGCCAGTCGAATAGGGGGCTGGCGTGGGCTGGTTGGATGGTCTTTGGGCCTAGAAATAAGCCCACCCTCTCCTATTCATATCCCATTTAATCTTTATTTAAACAAACACCTAATTTCAATTTATAAATCCACAAGACTTTGTAATTTAAATCAATAAAATTCTACTTATAAAGTGCATCACCAAGAATAAGATTTCTATGTCAATTTGCACCTAAATAAAATCCTTGGTTCACTTGTAGACAATCTTCATCCAAACAATCATCCATTACAATACTTGGCCTTAAATTAATTGAAATTCATTAATTCAATGGCTAATACAAAATCAAATGACACCTCCATTACCTAATCATGGTTCATGGTGCTCCGGAGGTTGTCATGAGATTTTATGATGCCACATGTAGATTTTACGATCATATTAGCATCATAACCTTCGATTTCCTTGTCGTTAAGGATCGAAAGCATGACGTCCATGAAGTAGAGCTGGCAATATGGGTCAAAAACCCATATTATGACCCATTTTTAGTTAAATGGGTCATATATGGGTCAAGTGAAAGTTAAATATGGGTCAGAAACGGTTAAGTGAAGATTCAATATGGGTTAGAAATGGGTCAAGTGAAAGTTAAATATGTATCAAAAAAGGGTTAATGAATGTAAAACACAAAAAGAAATAGTCTAAATGGGTTATAAGGAAACCCATTTTAAAGTTTAAACCCTTGGCTTTTTTTAAATTTTATAAAAATGTTTTTTTAATAAACAATCGAAATTATAATTTTTCTTTCATATTTCAATTTTTTCCTTTTTCTTCTTTCATTCTTTTTCTTCATTCCTTGTCGGCAAATGGTGGCGGGCGGCGGCCGGTCGACCGACAGCCTTGCCGATCGTCGGTGAGGCCGAGCTTTGCTGGATCTCGGTGAGGCTCGAGCTCACCGGCGTCGAGCAAGGCCTCAGCCTCGTCGATCTGGCGAGATTGAGCCTCACCCAACGCCGGCGAGCTTGAGTCTCGCCAGATTCGGCGAGGCTCGGCCTCACCAACGACTGACGAGGCTTAAGCTCACCTGCATTGGGCGGAGCCTCGACCTCGCCGGATCGGTGAGATTGTGCCCCACCCAACGCCGGTGAGCTCAATCTCGCCTATGGCCGATCACCGGCCGTCGTCGTGGTCAAGGGCGGGTGGCCGAAGGAGAAGAAAAATAATTATTAAAAAATAAAATTTATTAAAACTATATTTTTTAAAAATTTAAAAGTAAAATAATATATATTTTTTTAAATTAAATAATTAAAAATTATATTAAAAAATTAAAAATTCGATTTTTTAAAAATATTTTAAAAAGAATTATAAAAAATGTTCATTAAATTTTTATTGCATAAAAATTGTTAAAAAATTTGTATTACATAAAAATGTTTTAAAAATAAATAGGTTTTAGCAATACGGGTCGGGTCGGGTATGGGTCACTAAATTTATATTACAAGAATATGGATCAAAACGGGTTAAATGGGTCAAATATGGGTCAATCCATTTTCGACCCGATCTATACCCGACCCGATCCACCCATTTGCCACCTCTACCATGAAGTCCCCATCACCATTGGTCTCACCAAAATCCTTATTTTTCCTCTTGTGTTCCTCAAACCAACCACCTACAATTTTGTCCCGTTCTTGTCACGTCCCAATCCTCGAGCACGCACACATCCTTCTCAATTGGTTGATTTTATAATGCGATATCCTAGGACTATGTATCATCGACCCTTTCATTTATTAAGCACATGCAGAAGCAGTTATAAATCCCCAGACAGTAAATCGATGGGATAGAAAAGCAAAGCCATATTTTTCATATTGAAACTTATAACCAAACTTTTATACAAAACACAAACCAAAGTACTTCACAACTTTTTACTCTAACTCTATTCACATCAAAATGGAGTTCACAAAAGAAGATGGAATCTCAATCCATCCAGGTCGTACTCAAGATCTCTCTTGGTATGATCTTCTTCTTCCAAAAATCCTCATCCTCAGGTTTCACCTCAATGTTCTCCTTCTCAGATTCCTCCTCCTCAGCTCCTCATCGGGATCCTGAAATGTTGTCCCCAAACCGGGATGAGACTACGTTTCAGCAAGTTCTACCCCATTAAGGCCCGATTAGCAGACCATTATACTATAGGCTGCTTAAACACGCACATGTCAGATGACTTACCTTGGCCTCAGATCACACCTGCAAGTTAGCAAAGATCAAATAGGCACCCAAGCAATCACATAACTGATCAAAGCATCCATCAAATCGACCTAGTCGATTACATGTCAATCGGACCATCTCATAGTCATTCCCATTCAATCAATCAATTCACAACATCAAATCAAGGCAATGATCAATTGACTTAGTCGATTACATATCAGTCAGACCCTCACTAGGTCATTCATCTCATACCATGAAACCTTCAATAACACTCTTAGTCACAGAGCTATCTTAATGCTCTCGGGCGTCAACTTTGCCAAGGTGACATATCTACTAGACAATTGCGTGTGTTCATTAAGGCGCCGTTTTCACCAGTGATATCCCAAATCACCGAACCACACATGCCTACAACAATGTGTTCAATAGACAATTGCGTGCCTTTTTTAAGGCATCGTTTTCGCCAGTGATGTCCTTAATCACCAAACCACACATGCCTACAACGATGTACTCAATAGACAATTGCGTGCCTTCTTTAAGGTGCCGTTTTTGCCAGTGATATTCCAATCACCGAACCACGTAGGTCCACAATAATGTATGTACTAGACCGATACATGCGTTCTTTAAGGCGCCATTTTCGCCAGTGACATCCTTGGTCACCGAACCACGTAGGCCCATACACCGTACCTGATCGGTCAAAGTCCAAAGTAGTTCTGATTCACTCTCACCATTCAACTCACTTTACAACTCAACAAAGCATTATAAATGCTGAATAAACACACTCGGTCATTTACAAATCAATAATTCAATCTCAATCAATTCCAATCAATTTAGGGTAAATCCCTAAAATATCACAATTTATTTAATTCCATGCAACGTAGAGCTCAATTAAATAAATGGACTGCGCCACGACAATCAGCACGAGATTTCGGTCGTCGGCCATCTCAACCTTAATTTTTGAAAAATAAATAAATAAATAATTAATTTCGAAAATTAAATAATTAATATTAAAATTTAATTTAGCTCAAAATAAAGCCCGATTAAATAAACTGACTTCACCACGGTCATCAGCATAATATTCCGGTCATTGGCCATCCCAGTTGAATTTTCGGAAAATAAATAAATAATTAATTTAATTCCGAAAATAATATTTAAATACCAAAAATTCCACTTAGGTTCGGATTGTCAAATTGAAGGCCGATAAAGGGTCGGAAAAATCCCGAGCTACTCTCAATAAATAGTAGACCATGTCTACTTGCTAAATACACATTCAATTTGTCTAATTTGCATCACAATTAACTAATAATCAGTAATCTATTCTAATCTAACCACCTAATTGCATTTAATTAAACCTAACCAACCCCTAATCATAATTAGCAAACTAAGCTAGGATTAGTGAGATTACTCACCGGAATCGCGCGCAAATCGGACCAATTCAACGGGGACAGCGCGAGGAACGATAAACCTCAAAGCGGGTCTCGAGTTCGGGGCCCGGAAACGGCCCAAAAGCGGGCCCGAAGTCGCTGGAAACCCACTCAGTCGGTTTTTGCCCTTGGTTGGTTGGAGCTATTCCAGTGGCCAAGACGGCGAGGGGAGGCCGGCGGAGGGTGAGGGGGACGCCGGGGAGGCTAGGCGGTGGCCGGAGGCGGTCGGACCAAGCTGGACAGAGGCCAAACGGCATGGACAGTGTATGATGGGGACGAGGAGGCACGAAGGGGTGGTGGCGGAGCGCGCGGCGAGCGGGGACGCTTGGGCGCGAGCGCGGGCAGCGAGACAAGCGGCAATGGTGGCTAGCTTCGGCGAGCTGCTGTCTTCCTCTTGCTGGTTCGTTCAAACCAGAGGAGAGAGAGAGAGTACCAAGAGAGAGAGGGTGTTGAGAGAGAAGGAGAGAGGAGAGAGAAGGATAAGAGAGAGAAGAGGAGGGGTTTGACTAGTCAAAAGAAAAAGAAGAGAGAGAGAGAAGAGAAGCCAATTTCAAATTGGCAAGGGCATTCAGTCGGGGGATGCTCGCACAAAGGGGGAGGGGAGAGGAGAGAGAAGAGAAAGAGAAAAATAAAATAATACCATCAATCTTATTTTATTTCTTTTCTCTTTCCCTTTCTATTTTCTTTCGGTCTTTAATTTTTCCTTCGATAATTTCTTTCCTGAAATCTCGGACTCGTCAATAATTTGACGAACGATGAGACAGGATCTTAAAAATGAACTGTGACACGCTCAGATATTTGATTCCCGAAACCAATTTAAATTTCATAGTTAGAATCGATCAGATGTGATTTTAGCCCAATCCAACTAATTTGGTAGCTTTTAGGGATTTTTACCGCAGATACATCCCTTAATGGCTTCACCCAATAGGTTAGTTAACTCGTGAGTAATTAGCTCAGAGAAAACGGACCATAAGCACGTTGACGAAATGCCCATTTCACTTTATCGAAAATATGGTCGAATTTCAGGATGTCATAGTTCTTCTGTAGTCCTCTTCATGGCCTTCTCATGTGAACCTAAGTTGAGTCACCTCAGGAAAGGGAGAGCATCTGCCGCTAGAAACATCCCCAAGAAGTTGAAGACTGCTCGTAGCGCCTTATTGCACCACTGCTCCTCTTCCTTGTCCACCACACTATAGTGCTTTCTGGCCATGATTTTGATGACCATGTTCAGAGTCAACCTTCCAAACCACTGTTTCAACTCGACTTTGACATGACCTAATGAATCAAGATGAACTCAGATGTCGTGCTAAGTTGAAGTTTCAATTATGCTCATGAACTAAAAGAATTGATGAAAAGTATACTCGATTTCGGACAATACTGCATTGATATCCTTTGTCATTCTATTTAGTTTCTTTTACAGCAAGAAAGCTCATGGATCTAATGACTGTGAGTACCCTCATGTCGCGACCTACCCTCGAGGGAAGGAGTAAGTTTAGGGGTATTGTTTAAAGGATGGGCCTAAGGTCCATGATTAAGCGTGAGCTCTCCCAAGTTCATACCCTGCATGACATTGGGATATTTTTAGGAATTTTGCACAAAAAGAGTCGCTACTAGCGTATTGGGGTCGGCTAGAAACCAAGTGAGGCATGAGAGTATATTTCACTTCTTACGCAATTAGAGAATCTGGGATCGGGGACTTAATTACACTAATTGACCAATTAATGCTATTTTGGTACCTAATTTTGTTCATTTTAACAAAATGTTTTTTTGCCAGGCAGTTTGGATTTATTTTATACCTATTCACTAACATGTGAGATGATTATGCGGGTGCGGAATCATTAAAGTAACAATCATAGCCGTTGGAGAAATCTTCTTGAAGTGTTTTGAAGTTGACAAAACGTTTATTTCAGTCTAGTCTGAAGGTTTAGCAGACTCTTCTATTTAAAGTCTGAAGACCTCCGGACAGCCAGACTCAAGACTCAAAGTCTATCCTCATTGATGAGTCTCTAATCCATTGAAGAATGGTTATCCAGATCTGGATGATTCGTTAAGGGGATGACCTTATCAACCGGAGAAGACCTCGTTCTTTGGAGAAGACATAACGGAATCCTTGATTGATCGAGATTGACTCGATGATTGAAGATCCGATGATTGTCTGGATATTCTTGGAAGGTTTTACTTATGGAAACCGAGATCCTGATTGTATGGGCGAGCATGATTGATGGGCTATCGACACGTTCCTTTAATAGCTTAATTAATCTTCTTGATTGATTCCGTCCAACGGGTAGATTGGAGGAATTCCTTTGGTAAGTGCCAACGGGTATGATGGCATGAAGGAGTATATAAAGAAGACGTATTAGTTGTTGAAAAGTGTGTGCGATAGAAAAATTCCAAAGTCTGAAAGCTTCCTGTTGTTTAGACAAATTCGTTGAGCGAATCATTGTATTCAAAAAGAGTATATATTTGTAAGAGACCTTGAGGAGGTGTAGTCGAACATCTACACTTTGTGGAATCAAGGAAGAGCTGTGGTGTAACTCCTCTTTTGTTCATAGTGGAATCCAGCCAATTGGGTCATCGGTGCGGAAGAGTGGACATAGGCTTAGAATAAGCCGAACCACTATAAACCTTGTGTTTAATCTTCTCTTCCCTTATCTCAGTCTTACTTTGATCGCTGATTGTCTCAATTCTATTAACTGTCAAATATTGTGCGATTAACGAGAAAATATTTATATACATATTCACGCCCCCTCTAGGTGCTTATACTAGCTATATCAATTGGTATCAGAGCTCGTGTGCTCACTTTGTTTGAAGTGTTTTACTTCAGAGTAAAAGATTCGTGGCTAGTATGTTGGCTCCAGGGCTGGTAGAAGGGCAAAGCAACACGAGACCGCCTTTCTTTAATGGGAAGGACTACAACATATGGAAGAACAAGATGAAGGCGTTTCTAAGATCAAAGGATCCTCTGGAATGGGACATTGTAGAAAAAGGAATCATTCCTAAAGCTGCATCTATTTCAGAAAGAGGAAAGGAAACTGTTGAGACCAGCGACATGAGTCAGGAAGAAAAAATCAAGAGACAAACTCTTGATGGAAAAGCAATCTATTCTTTATATTGTGCTTTATCTCCTACTGAATATAACAGAATATCTTCTTGTGATACAACCAAAGAAGTTTGGGATAGATTGCATATTACTTATGAAGGAACCGATCGTGTGAAAGAGACCAGAGTCAATATACTCCTTGGTCAATACGAAGCCTTCAGGATGAAAATGGGAGAATCTATAACCGACATGTTTAGTCGTTTTACGAGATATCGTAAATGGTCCGGAGAATCAAGGTCAACCAGTTTCGACTCCATGAAAGTAAATAAGCTACTGCGAGGACTTTCCAAGGATTGGAACCACATAAAGACATCAATCAGAGAAACTCAAAGAATCATACCACTATCTGTTGATGAGTTGGCTGGAACTCTTCAATCTTATGAAGTAAAACGAATCAATGAAGATGAAGACCCTAAAGGTAAGAAATCCATTGCATTAAAATCCAATGATGATTCTGATGTTGCAGATTCTGAAGATGATATGGACGATGAGGAGCTTGCTCTCATGATTAGAAGATTCGAAAGCTGAACGAATGAAAAGGAAGAAGATTCAATCCAAGGAAACAAGGTTTTCAAAAGCAACAGCTAAGTCTGTTGAGGATGATGAATCAAACCAAGATGTTGTTTGCTTCGAATGCAAGAAAAAAGAACACATCAGACCCAACTGTCCTCTCTTGAGAAAGAAGAAAGGAAAAATTGAAAAGTATCGAAAGGCTCTTAAAGCAGAGACCTGGAGTGATACAGAATGTGAAGAAAGTGATGATGATTATGCCAACATATGTCTAATGGCACAATCGGACTCGAATCAAACTCCGATTCGATTCGGAAAGTGAATTCGAGCTAAGTAACTTCAAAATCCCTGTTAAAGTTTCAAAATACATTGATGAATTATGTTTTAGTCTTAAGACTTCTCTTAAAAGAATTTCTGAAATCAAAAAGAAAATTCTGCTCTAAAACATCAAAAGATTGTTTTGGAAGAAAAGTGAAATGCTTAGACCAGAATGTTTCTTCTATCAATGAAAGCAAATATAATCTTTTAAAAGAAAATGCATTTTGAAAAATGACATTTCAAATATTTCCAAAAGATTTTCTCTGGGATCCGAAAAACTGAAAAAATACTTTATGTTCAAAGACCTTATTTCAATAAATCTGGTTTAGGAATGACTCGCTGAAACTATTCCTTTAATCGATTTTCCTAAAGTAAAAGAAAGAATCAAACAAAGACCTTCAAGAAATGCTTACAAAAATCATTTTGAAAGGAACTTTGTAAAACCAGTAGGTCGCAATGCTCTTAAATGTTCAAAATGCAATAGTGCATATCATTTGAGAAAGAATGTCTTATGATATGGAGACCTGTCAATAAAGTTTGGGCAAAAACTGTATATCAAACTAACTCAAAAGGACCCAAGAAAATATGGGTACCAAAGAAAGTTTGAGTCTCTTTTTATACGCAGGTCACTATCAAGAAAAATGTGAAATGGTACCTGGATAGTGGATGCTCGAGACACATGACAGGAGATTCAAATTGCTTCATAAAGCTCAATCAAGTGAATGGTGGAAAAGTTTCATTTGGTGGAAACATCAAAGGAAAAATAGTAGCATTTGGAACTGTAAAGATTGGGAAACTCACAATAAGCAATGTTTCTTTAGTTGAAGGGCTCAATTATAATTTACTCAGTGTCAGTCAGCTGTGTGATGCTGGTTTTGGGATCAACTTTCAAGAGGGTATTTGTTCAGGAACCAGTAAAGACTCTACTCAGTCATTTATGGGTCGAAGACATGGAAATATCTACCTCTTGGACTTAAAACCAGATGAGTTAGAATGTTTAATCTCAATCCAAGACGAAGCAAGCTTGGGGCACAGAAAGCTTGGGCATGTTAACATGAAGCAGATAGCCAAGATCTCAGCAAAGAAGCTTGTTCGTGGTCTACCAAATTTATCATTCCAAAAGTCTGATCTATGTACACCATGCATATTGGGAAAACAGGTAAGAAATTCATTCAAATCAATAAATCAAGTTTCTACTAACCGTGTATTGCAGCTCTTGCATATGGATCTCTTTGGACCAACAAGAACGCAGAGCATTGGAGGTAAGAAATATTGCCTAGTAATTGTGGATGATTACTCACGATATACTTTGGTATATTTCTTAGCAAGTAAGTCTGAAACTTTCTCATATTTTGAAAAATTTGCTAAGATGGTTCAAAATGAAAAGAGATATGTTATTTCAAGAATAAAAACAGATCATGGAGGAGAATTTGAAAATCAAGATTTTGCCAAATTTTGTGAAGAATCTGGTTTTCAGCATTTATTCTCTTCTCCATATACTCCGAGCAAAAAACGGAGTTGTGGAAAGGAAGAATAGATCTCTTCAAGAAATGGCTAGAACTCTTTTAATTGAAAGTAATATCTCTTTACAATTTTGGGCTGAAGTCAAGTTTCAACATCATGTTATATTATCAATAGAGTCTTTCTAAGACCTATTCTAGAAAAAACCCCTATGAACTTTTTAAAGAAAAGAAGCCTATTGTTTCATATTTCCATGTATTTGGATGCAAATGTTTCATACTGAAAAATGCAAATGATCGAGTTGGTAAGTTTGAAGAAAAGTCAGATGAAGGCATCTTCTTTGGATATTCAACCTCTAGCAAAGGATTCAGAGTCTACAACAAGAAGTCTCTAAAAGTGGAAGAATAAATGAATGTCAAATTCCAAGATTCCATTCAAAATGAATCTACTCAGAGTCATATTGAGGAATCTGAATCTGCTTCAGATCCTACAACGTCTAAATCTCAAGAAGCAGCTCGGACTTTGAAGAATCGGCGAAGCAGTGACTGATTGAAGAATCAAGCAAAGAAAGTGATCATCTATCTGACAAATTATTCAGCAACTGGAAGCATAAGTCCAGTCATCCCAAAGATCTTATCATTGGCGACATCAATGAAGGAATTTGTACAAGATCCAAAAGGCGTGAAGAATCTAGTCTTTGTAGCTCTTATTTCGAAATAGAACCCAAGAGCATAGAAGAAGCTTTATCTGATGAAAGCTGGATTGAAGCAATGCAAGAAGAACTCAGGCAATTCAATATCAATGATGTCTGGGAATTATCTCCTAAACCTAAAGGTAAATATGTTGTTGGAGCAAAATGGGTTTTCAGAAATAAGATGGACGAAAAAGGAAAAATCTTGAGAAACAAAGCAAGACTCGAGGCCAAGGGTTACACGCAAGAAGAAGGGATCGACTATGACGAGACTTACGCACCGTAGCAAGGTTAGAAGCAATTCGTTTATTACTTGCATTTGCTTGTTACAAAAATTTCAGGTTATTCCAAATGGACGTCAAAAGTGCTTTTCTAAATGGATTCATCCATGAGGAAGTTTATGTGGAACAACCACCCGGGTTTGAAGACCCAAAGAAACCGACTCGTATTCGAGACTCAAAAAGGCCTTATATGGCTTGAAACAAGCACCTCGAGCTTGGTATGACAGTGAGTAAGTTCTTAATTCAAAACAATTTCATGAAAGGTAAAGTAGACACCACTCTGTTTATCAAAAAGGAAAGAAAAGTTTTATTCTAGTTCAAATATATGTTGATGATATCATATTCGGATCTCCTAATGAAAGTCTCAGTGCAAGAAATTCTCTAAGACTATGCGGGAAGAGTTTGAAATGAGCATGATGGGTGAGTTAACCTTCTTTCTTGGACTTCAAGTGAAACAACTAAAGGAAGGAACTTTTATTCGTCAAGAAAAATATGCTAATGATCTTGTCAAAAAGTTTGGACTGGACAATTGCAAAAAGACTGACATTCCAATGTCAAGTGCCTTGAAGATAGACAAAGATGAAGAAGGAAAGAAAGTTGATCAAAAGCTATACAGAAGTATCATTGGCTCACTTATTTATCTTACTGCTTTTAGACCTGACATTTTGTTTAGTGTTTGCATTTGTGCTAGATTTCAAGCAGATCCTAAAGAATCTCATTTAAGTGCTGCAAAGCGTATTCTCAAATACATTACTTCAACTTCAAGCATCGGCCTATGGTATCCTAAAAAGGGAGACTTTACTCTTCTTGGATACTCAGACGTAGATTTAGCTGGTTGCAGAGTTGATAGAAAGAGCACCTCGGGTACCTGTCAACTACTTGGAGGCAGGACGGTGTCTTGGTTTTCAAGAAAACAGAGTACAGTAGCTCTCTCTACAGTAGAAGCAGAGTATGTAACTCTTGAAAGTTGCTGTTCACAAATTCTATGGATAAAGCAACAACTAAGAGACCTTGGAATTGAAGATTCATGCACTGAGATAAATTGCGACAACACCAGTGCTATCAATCTTACCAAAAATCCAATTCTTCACTCAAGAGCAAAGCATATAGGAATTCGACATCACTTCATCAGAGATCACGTTCATAATGGAGATGTTTCAATTCAATATGTTGATACAAAGAATCAGCTGCCAGATATATTCACAAAGCCTCTAGAGAAAAATCAATTTGAATCGATTCGCTCAAGACTCAACATTTTAAGGTTTGAGGAGATCAAAGTCTAAAGACCCTTAGACTCAGAGATGCAAGACCTTAACTGTAAGTTAGTCTTGGTACGATTGTCAGACTGTAAGTTAATCTTTCTCTCTCTCTTGAATTTTATCTTGAAAAGGTACAATTGCCAATCGTGTTTTATTGCTATCTTCAATCGACGTAATTATTGCATCGTTTCCTTTTTCGAAAAAGAAGTTTTTTTTTTTTTTTATATCTTCACGGAAAAAGGGGTAGTTATTTTTAAAAAGGGTATCTTTTTACCTTCCTTTGTGACGGTTCATTAGTGCTCTGTTTGTTTCTCTTCGCTTTACTCTTGAAAACCCTAGAAATCATCAATCCTCCATTCTCCATTTTTCACCCTTGTTTAATCCTTGAAAAAATTTTCATCTTTCTTGAGAAAGTCAAGTAAGGAATCTTCCAAAACTGAGAAGAATGTCGTCCTTGAGAAAGTCATCAAGAATCGCTAACAGGGGACCACGAAGATTGAATGAGGGGCCTATGCACTTCGATCTTGCGAAGAAGAAGCTTCTCTGAACAGCAACCGAGCCCACAACATTCTCGGCGGCGTCATCCATCTAGTCCTCAAGGCGTTGATCATCAACAAAAGGAAGAAATCATTGAGGATGCGAGATCCAATAAGAATTCAAACGCCCGCTTTTTTATGTATAAGCCGTATCGTGCTTTGAAAGGAACTGGTACTCCCTTGAACTATGTCGACTCTTTTCTTAAAGACAAAGGTTATAAGAACGAATACCTATTTTTAAGAAGAATGGAAAGTTTAGGAATTGCTCGACAAGGGGTGGCTGAGGAATCTCTTGCGAATATCCCAAGTGATCCTCGTGACTGGGGACCGAATCTGTAGATAGAAATGATGATGACAAGTTGTACAGTCAATTTCAGCCAAAAATGAGTGTTGCAGTTAACGGTCGAGGAAAAATGGGAGAAGTGTTCCGATCGAAGGAACAAGAGGATGTGTACTCGAAATTGCTGAAGCGTGGGGTTATAAACCCTAGAAGTGTAGACTTTGATTTTCTGGATCTTTGTGAAGGTGAACTTGAGGGAGAAATTAAGTTACCTTCAACTTGAGACGTTTTGTTACGATTCGACGAGAGGCCTATCCCAACCGATTTGCTTATTTCTATTCGAATCTTAGCTTTTGGATGCGGATAGATTTTCTTTCAGTGTCAAAGATCAAGATTATGTTGTGGATATGAATGTGCTAGCAGATGTGTTAGGAGTTGAAAGAGGAAGATATCAGCCGATCAAGGTTTCCATCGCTCAGGCCACTCTGGAACTTGTGAAGGATAGGAGAACAAATGAGAAGATCACCTACCTAAGGATGGATGCATTCAATATCTTGCTTCACAAGATAATGATCAATTGCCTCCAGCCAAAATCAACCTCGAAGACTAATGTTTCAAGTTCAGAGGCAAAATTGATGTATGCCATCCTCCTTTGGAAAAAGGTTTTCTCTTCCTCACACTGTCATGTTTCACATGTATAGAGCAATAATGAAGGACAAATGTCAACTGCCTTATCAAAGCCTTGTGACAAAGTTGTTCAGACATCTCAATATTCAGCCTCCGCAAATATTTTGTGTTCGATCGTGCGATCATATGGTGGTAGGATTGAAGATGGTGACCAAAATGCGTCTGAAGGAACTGAACAAGGAGTTGGAGAAATTCAAGGAGAGGACTCCGAGTCGAGATCTCATCAAACTCTTCTTCAAAAAGAAAAGGAAATGAGCCCTTGATTGCTTCAAAGCACAAAAGAAGAGCTCTTATTGTGGACGAAGAAGAAGATGATGATCTTACCATTTCGGCAATAGCTTTGAAAAGGCTAAGTCGTTACGCCCCGACTCAACGAACAAAGATGAAACGAAGAAGAAGAAGGAGAAAGAGAAGGCCAAGAAGGAAGAGATGTTGAAGAAGAAGTAAGAGAAGATGAAGAAAAAGAAGAAGAAAGGGAGAAAGAAGAAGAAGAAAGAAGAGATGAAGAAGAAAAAGGAGATGAAGAAGAAAGAGAAGTTGGCGAAGCAGAGGAGGAAAGATCTGGAAATGAAAGAAGAGAAGAAGGAGAACCTGAGGAACAATCCTCTCCACTTGTAGGCATGAAAACAGGGGGAGATCAAGAGAAAGGAGGGAAGTCCTCACATCCTGACATGAGTGAAGGAGTCAGTCGTTCTCCTGCAGACCCAGAGGATGTTTATGCCTCTCAATTTCCAGAAGAAGATCATGAACTTTCAACGCCAAATCTGCGAGATTATTCAGACATGCCATCATCTGCAGAATGCGCTGAAGCTAGTACGCAGACTGACAACACATGGGATTTTTGCAGAATTCTAGATGTTCTCTTGGAGATGCGTGGTCAAATTTATGCCTTGGGATGTGAGGTTCAAAATTTGCAAAGTGCTGGTCAAGTTTCTTTAGTATCTTTACAAGATCAGATCCAAGCCCTATCAGTTCAAATTCAGGCCAATGCCAAGGGTGAGGAGATTGCTCAACTGAAGGAAGATCTGAAAAGGCTGGAAGGGATGGTTCAGTCAATGGAAGATTTCCAGCTTGTTCGTGTTCCCAAGAAATCTTGACTACATTCCATTTTCATCTCAACCCTTTCAATGCTGACAAAAAGGGGGAGAGATGCAAGAGATTTGAACAAACTTTTACTTTTGAACAACTTTTTTTTTTTTTTTTTTTGGTTGGTTTGTTTAATTTGGATTTAAACTTTGTGTGTTTTTGTCTGGATTTGAATTTGGATTATTACTATTGACTGCTATTAATATCTTATGGATAGTTTATCATATTCGAGACTAACCTATTTTCTGTGGTTGCAGATTTTAGAGTTAGTCATTTATCTCTATAAGATATGCACATATGTTTGAGATGTTTTGCAGGTCAATGTTGTCCAAATCTGCAGGAAAGTTTTGTCACCATCAAAAAGGGGGAGAATGTTGGAGAAATCTTCTTGAAGTGTTTTGAAGTTGACAAAACGTTTCTTTTAGTCTAGTCTGAAGGTTTAGCAGACTCTTCTATTTAAAGTCTGAAGACCTCCGGACAGCCAGACTCAAGACTCAAAGTCTATCCTCATTGACAGTCTCTAATCCGTTGAAGAATGGTTATCCAGATTTGGATGATTCGTTAATGGGGATGACCTTATCAACTGGAGAAGACCTCGTTGCTGGAGAAGACATAACGGAATCCTTGATTGATCGAGATTGACTCGATGATTGAAGATCCTATGATTGTCTGGATATTCTTGGAAGGTTTTACTTATGGAAACTGAGATCCTGATTGTATGGGCGAGCAGGATTGATGGGCTATCGACACGTTCCTTTAATAGCTTAATTAATCTTCTTGATTGATTCCGTTCAACGGGTAGATTGGAGAAATTCCTTTGGTAAGTGCCAACGGGTATGATGGCATGAAGGAGTATATAAAGAAGACGTATTAGTTGTTGAAAAGTGTGCGCGATAGAAAACTTCCAAAGTCTGAAAGCTTCCTGTTGTTTAGACAAATTCGTTGAGCGAATAATTGTATTCAAAAGAGAGTATATATTTGTAAGAGACCTTGAGGAGGTGTAGTCGAACATCTACACTGTGAAATCAAGGAAGAGCTGTGGTGTAACTCCTTTTTTGTTCATAGTGGAATCCACCAATTGGGTCATCGGTGCGGAAGAGTGGACGTAGGCTTAGAATAAGCCGAACCACTATAAATCTTGTGTTTAATCTTCTCTTCCCTTATCTCAGTCATCGCTGATTGTCTCAATTCTATTAACTGTCAAATATTGTGCGATTAACGAGAAAATATTTATATACCTATTCACCCGCTTAGGTGCTTATACTAGCTATATCAATAGCTACCAAGATCCTAATTGCCATAAAATTAAACACATACAATTAAACATAACAAAATATGCAAAATAAACGTGCAATATAATCAATATATGAATAAATAAATGCTTAATTACACTAAAAAGGCAATACATTGCAAATCCTAACCAAACTTTACATTTTTGGATTTTCGAAATTTTAATTTTTGATTTTTTTAATTGATTGATAATTTTAATAATTTTATTTTTAATTTTTTATAAAATTAAGAAAAAGGTCAAATTTTTTAATGCTTTCTGAGTTTTTGAATTTTCGGAAATATTTTTGAATTTTTGTTATTTTTTGAAATTTTTTGAATTTTGAATATTTAATTTTTTTGGTTTCTTTTGTCTTTTTTTGTCTTTTCTTGCTGCGTCCTTTTCCTGCAGCATCTGTTCAACGGTCATTCCCGAAGCAAACTTTTTTCCATTTTATGGTTTTCTATTTTTTTTTTTTATTCTTTATTCTTTCTTTTTTTTTCTCATTTTTCACTTCACCCCTTCCTTGCAAATATCTTCTTCCTCGACGACTCCCTCCGAAATGGGTTCCCTTGCCGAACCCTAACCAAAATAAAACCACGCCCGACGAGCCTTCACCAACGTTTGAGATCGCCGCCAGACCACCATCCGGCGTCAGTCGTTCAGTTCGACCGATGCCGGCCGCGGCCGTTGGCCGAGACACGGCTCGGCCCCCACCGAGGTTAGCCGAGGGACAAAACTCGACCTGAACGACCAAGTACCATTCGAGATAGCCTTGATAGCGACATCCTCCAACACCTAATGGTGCCATCACCGGTCACCTTCCCTTTCCCGGCACCATCCACGACCAACCCATAAAAAGAACAAAGAAAATATATGCAGACCTAGCCTAGACAAAATGTCGAACACCTGGGGTGCGCCGACTGAAAAGCTAACGAAAACTCAACCGGGTGATGAATCAACAGTCAAGGCAGAAGCAACAACCAAGCAAAGTCTAAGGTAACAAAATCGCGGCTCACCGGGATCAGAGACTCGCGCGGGCCAGAGAACCGCGAGTTCCGGTCTGGTGAACGAAAAAAATCCGAGTAAAGGGAGGTGCTTGGGTGACGGGGCCCTACTCGGCTCGATGACAGCGGCCTGCATGCAGGTTCGAGATGGCACAAACCGTGGCCGACCACCCTGGTGTCGTCAAGACGAGATCATCGGGTTAAAGGGGACTGAACTTGAAAGGAGAATTACCGGAAGAATGGATGCCGAGAGGTGAGGTCACGAGCGTGGCCGAGCTTCTTTCCCGTCGCTCTCTTCTCTCAATTTCTCGCTTTGCTCTCACTCACGAGGCTCTGTCTCTCTGACTTTCTCCTGGTTCGGTCTCTCTCGAGCTCTCTCGCCCTCTCCCCGTCTCTCGGTGTTGCCTGTGCTCTGTGTTCTGCCTCCCCTATTTGTGGAATTTTTCTGCTGAGCTCGTTCGGGGAAGAGTTGCGGCAAACAACGGCGGGCGGACGGGCCTCCGGCAATGGCTAGTTGCTCCCTCGAGCTTCCCTCCTTCCTCTGGTTCACTCCCTCTCCTTTTTTTTTTCTCTCCCTCCGTGCTGTTCTCCCTATATGCAAGTACCCCGAGCTCTTCAAGGTCAACGGTCGTTGTGCCCGGTTCCTGTCTCGCCAGCCTGTCGACTGGCTTGCTCCCAGACCCGCGGGACCCCGATCCTCCTGCTTCTCTCGCTACTCCTCAGTCGCTGTGCTGCTGCTGCCGCTTTCTTTCCTTATCTAGCTCCTGTTTTTGCAGGTTTTCGTGCAAGGCTGGCAGGAGGAGAAGACTGGACGTAGGCCGGGCCCCGTGCGCGTGGGAGAAGAGAAGGGGAGGCCAGTTGGGCCGACTGGGGAAAAGAAGTTGGGCCAAAAACGCCGCGGGGGGGCGGGGGGGGAGGGGGGAAGAAAAGGAAAAAAGGGGGCGGGCCGGGCCAAGATCACCCTTAAGGCTTTTTAAAATATATATAATTAATTAATTATTTATTTTTGATGATTTATTTTTATTTATTTGTTTTTTTTTGCAACTAATCCCTAATTTTGTACACGATTAAACTCTAAATAAAATCGTAAAATTTAGGTGTCAACACCTTACTAAGCTCGTGAATTATGAACCCAGAAAGATGTAAATTGAGACCTAGATAGGTGACCTAAGTATGGGATCATTTGTACTTGCATTGATTGCCTCAAGAATCGAATCAGTATTGCATGTCAAACACAAGAAGTCGTTCCTAAACTGTCAACCAAATCCAGAACAAATTATGAGAACATGGACTTTGTTGAACGCCTTACAATACTCACCACTTCATTGAGGGAGTCCCTTTCCAAATAAATCACTTTGTCTAATATAGCACAAGCATCAAATTTTCTTTGCATGCTGGTATGGAAATCGTTAACTTGAGCCTATTTTATTAAATCGTCATAAACGTACTATGAAGGAGTTAAGTAGTCTCTATGAATTTGAATCTTAACCATTTCTTCTATTAGTTTGTCTATATATCTCAAGCAACTTCTCCAAAGCTATGAACTAAGACAAGTAATTTATGACGAATTTAATATATTAGGTGTAAACTCTTACGAAGTGTTTAATCAAACTAACCAATCTTTACCAGAGATGTTAAATGTGATGCATCAGTCGATAAATTCAATGGACAGAGATTTGTGTTGATAGTATGTTCGCAGTATATACTTAGAAAAAGGGTTTCTCTTGGGCAGTGGACGGCATGCTCAACTTGCTCTTAATCTAGAGAGAGTACTGTAACCGTAAATTCTTAATTTGATCATTTTCATGATCTTATACTATAACAGCGACAGTTGATGACCGAAGAAAAAAAAATTATTAAGACGACCATGAAAAGGTCTGTCATCAAGAGCCACCAAAACAGCATATTGAATGGCCATTAGTATTACATGAAGCATAACTTGAATCATCCGTGTTTGCAATCCAATGCTCGTGCAGCTCATGAATGGCCACGTCCGCTTGTGAGGCCAGAGTAGGGTTGATCGAAGACTCAACCCTCCGGTTCGAGAGCAGCTCCATGGTGGCCATCTTCCTCACCTCGCTCCAGTAAGGGCCATAAGGCGTATATGCAAACATGGTGTAGCCATAGGCTAGGTTCGGGGCCAACTGCCGTGGCCAGTGCACAATGTGTGATGCCCCCTAACGGCCCCCGATCTGTTAGGGCCACCACATCGTTGCTTTCTTGTCCTGGATGTCATCCTTTCTTACTCATTTGATTTCAGCGAATCCGTGAGTCTGGGGGTCTATTACATTTTTCATTGGTCCCTGCACAGTTTATATGGCGGAAGCGGATCCAACAACTCCACAACTCCCTTCCTAAATATTGAAATGATGCACACGAGATACACACATAGATATAAACCGGGCACTTTTTATTTACAAATATTTTGTTAGACGATGTTTGTCGATACATCAAAAGCCGAAGTTTTCTATACTTGGCTATATCCAAAAATATGACCTACATTTCCATCAGCTATTTATAACACCGTCTATCTTCAAGTGCCAATGTTCCAAAAATTCCCTACTGTCCTCCCATCCTCCGCTACTCTACTCCACTAGAGCCTCCATCATCGTCCTCTAGCGGCAGCAACTTTATCAGTCTGTAATATGTTAGCCCTCACGAGGGATGAGTACAACTATTCAGCAGTTAAAGCTCTACTAAACTATATTACGTAATACTATCATCATTTGCTTCCATGCAATCCAAAACAGGGTTCACAACCAAAACAATGAGTGTGCATAAGTTCAAAAGAATCTCAAATAGCACAGTGCAATAAAACAAGTAAATGTTTAAAACTCAATTTATCATGACTCACTACCACCATCTTCCGAAGTACCAGTGTTTGTGTCCCTCCAAGCATATCGTACCCAACTTGGCATCATGAAGGCCTCTGATTCCATATTTCAGTCACCGGGCATCCGGACCGTGTTACATTACATCTCTAGGCATCTCGCCCCCCACCTGGCATCATGAGGAATCACCAGGGCTCATTATGTCAATGATGTCCCCTACCCTCCGGAACATGCATCGTCATACATCCGGGCATCCCAACATTCTCGGGGAACCTCTGGGGCTCACCGGTCCCTAGGCATCCAGAGGCATCGCTACTACGATCCTCCAGGCAACCCGTCTCCTAGAGCTTTGTCATCCCAAGGGTCCGATGGCAGCAATGACACATCAACCATGATATAGTGATTAAATCATTTTAAATGCCAAAACGTTCCTATATTGACAGTACGTGAAAATTGCTTTGATTTCAAAATCCCAAATCATGGTATGCGTCAAAATCCAATGAAATCTCAACAGCGTATCAAATCCATATCAATAAAATCTTTCATAAAGTCCAGAGTTCAAATATCAGAATAAATCAAAGAAGTTTTCTAGCATTCCATCCCGATAAAAATCTGAAATTTATAGGCGTGGACTTAAAACATTTTCACGTTTCAAAACTTGGAATGTACAGGTGATGATTTTCACCAAAACTATAAGCATTTATTGAGATATTGGAAACCACAGTTCGGCAGGTCGATAATATCGGTCCCAAGGTGAAGATTTTTGAAACTAAAACTTTGAAATACCAAAATCCTAAGCCTTTCTTGAAATACCGAAATCGACGCATAGGCGAGTCATCAAACTCGATCTCGACCTTAAGATTTTCAAAGTAGTTTGCATGTAAAATCTTAAAGCATTGAAAACATTAAAAATCAGTACATACAAAGGTGTCAAATTCACACTTTGGTGCAAGTATTCAAAACAACGTTAGTTTACGGAACACACTTCACCAAACGATGACGTAATTCACATCGTATAGGTTAGTAGATATTAACTTGCCTTCGATTTAGTGGTGTTGATGGCGAGATGGTTTGTGAGCTGCGCCTGTGGTGCGGTCGAAGCAAGCTGGACAGCGACGAAGACAGGATGCGAGCGAGAGAGAGAGAGAGAGAGAGAGAGAGAGAGAGAGAGAGAGAATTTCAGGGCCTTCTTTGGTGCAATTGCCGCTGGAAACGAAGGAGAAGTGAGCACCTAGAGAGAGAGCTGGACGTCGAGAGAAATCCACGATCTCTCTCTCTTCCGTTGCTGTTTTGTTGACAACACTGGTCAACAATTTGCTTGAGTTTCTGCGGCTTCTCCAGCGAAGGACAGGTGGAGTATCGTGGCCTTCATCCAAGCCTTCCATCGCCAGCGCAAAGAGCAGTTGATGCGTGGCTTCAGCTGATCAAGACCCTTGGCGTGGCTTCTTCGACCGAAGAGAAGCCAGGTTTTGGGCAATGCACCTGCCAGCTCGCCCCCTTCATGCAACGTGCGTGGCAGCCTGGTCAACACTTTTCCAATTGTTGACCCACGAAGAGAAGGGTCGTGCATGGCTGCTGCATGGATCAACACTCCTCCCTTGGTTGACCATCACGTGTACGTGCACATGGCAGAATAATTCCATGTCTTCATGTCTTCACAAGGGAGAGTAACGGACGTGGCTGCATGGTCAACAAATCTTGCATGGTTGACCGGCCGATTAGAAGGGAAGGCGCGGCTGCGTCGGCTCTTCGCGTGCACGGGAAAAGTTGCTTAGCGTGGCCGCACGGTCCTTGGTCGCATGAAAAGGGGCAGCTCGGGGTTAACGTGTCTTCATAGCCAACTGCGTTAAGAGAGAAATTTAGACAAGGAGCTATCACGAGAACGTGACGAAACGTGACGTTTCATTACGATGAGTGTGGTGATGAAACAGCGGCCGAAAGTGACGCCAACGACGCAGTCCGACAACAAATTCGTTGACCCGTCATGGACTGTTACGTACTCAAGGTCCGGTGAAATCCTGATGTCACACAATGCTATGTCATTCTTGGTGAAACACTCCTTGGCCATCACGGAACAGCTCGCTACTAGGACTAGCAACACCTCGAGCCAGATGGTAAAGATGGGTCCGTGCTTATTGGCCATGGATGCTAAGGTCCTATGGGGAAGATCGGATTTCAATGGCAATGGCAAGTGACCTATCATGGGCCATACCTTCTAGTGGTGTTTTGAGTTTGCTTGACGATCTCGATTTTCATGATACAAGGATTGATAGGATGAGGATGGCAAGGATTATTCTAGACAAGCGTGATAGGTCTTGAATCGGAGAGTCCATTTTTGCTACATATAATGTGTAGAAGCACCAAGGAAAATTGATGCGATGCACTTGTGAGGGTTTCAAGCTCCAAATTTATTGCAAAAGACTAGAAGGTTTTGGGTGGTTGAAATTAAGGTGAGCATTGGTCCAGGGTTGACCTTGGAATAACCCCAAATTAGCCTAACCCTACCGATCCTGATCCAGCTCTTAAGAGGACTGGGTCAGCCTTTGATCCTAAGATCCTTGGACTAGCACTATGTGGGTTAATCTTCGATCTTGGAAGATTAGGGTTGGTCTAACTCGGATCAACCGTGACTATGCATATATATAATTGTTGACACCCGAAATTTTTGTCGATGTTTTAAACATTCATTTTGCAAGAATAAAATAAAAAAAATAAAGAAAGCATAAAAAAATGAAAATGAAAAAAAAAAAGTAAAGAAAAAAGAGAGAAAGGGGAATTAGTTTTTGGACGCTGGGAGCTGGAAGCTCTCGTGGGCGGAATCGGTTTTGGGATCTCGGTAAAACAGCCAAAACAGTTTCTTTCTCGGGGGACTCTTTCTCGGAAAAAAAAAGAACTCTCTCTCTACTCTCGGGACACTCGCCCTTGGAGGGGAGGCCATTTTTCTTCATATCTACTTTCTCTCACTAGAACTCTCTCTCTCTCTCTTAAAAATCTCTTTGGAACTCGCTCGAGTTATTTTCTCTCGGGGGGGAAGGCAATAGCTTCACGGTTTTTTCTGTTGGATCATTCTTGGACCTGATCAACAAAATGCGAAGAAGAAAATTCTCCACGATTTCTCTCTCTCCCAAGATGTTATGGGGAATAATCGAGATCTTCACGAGTTTCATTGCACAATCCAAGGAGATTATCCACAACTGAAATCAGAACAAACTGAGATTCTGGATTCGGGTAAGTCTTCTCAATCTCTACTCGTATACTTGGTGTGCTTGGACTCTGATTAAATCAGATTTTGTTGACATCGATCTCTTCAATTTCGTTGCTTAGTGTCCGTTGATGAGTCTCGGAAGTCAAAAATCGGAGATCGACGTCGAACGAAGTCCCGAGCAAAGTCCAATCGTTTCTTCATCAGGTGATCAGTATTTTCAGCAAAGTGCAGCGACTACGATGCACTGATGTGTTCATCTCTGAGTGTTGATCTAGAAAAAGGTTAGAGTAGAGTGATCATGATTTGCGAAAGTCATAAATCAGAGCTTGAAGATCGGTGCTTGATGGATTTTTCCTTTTGATGGGCCTGAGTTGGCTTGTCCACCCATGTTGGGTCCAAAAAAGGCCCGGCCTATGAGTTGAGGGCCCATAGAGGAAATTATTATAGATAAAGGAAAAAATTAAGAGTGGCGGTTAATATGAGATCGTAGGGTTATGTATTCTAAAAAGAAAAGAGAGATTACGCTCTCTCTCTCTCTCTCTCTCTCTCTGACGCACGTCCTCTCTCAGAAGTCACGTCCTCTCACCCCGCTTTCTCCCGAAAAATAGTACAGAAGAATCCTCTGAAGAACAACATTGATTATTCCTCTTTGATTCGCAACACCGGGGTTTAGTCCGGGGAAACAAAGGTACGTTTGTTTATGTGATGTGCCTTAGGATCGGTGATTCATGAATTTATTGGGTTCGCTTTCGCTACGTTTCTGTTTGATTCTGTGTCGAATTACTGTTTTGGGGATCTGTTTCCCGAATCTTAAACCAACATTGGTATCAGAGCCTCTTAATCGTGTTTCCCGATTACTGTTTACGTTTGTAAACAATTTTTGATTGATTGTTTTTTGTTAAACGTCACTGTTAATCGTTTTAGAGAGGGATAATCTCGATGCTGTACTGTTCCCTCTATTTTTGGTTTTTTCCGTTGATCGAACTGCGATTCTGATTGCTTAGGGTTGAAGTGCTCAGCAATACGAGAATTTCGAGTGGTTTCTCATCGTCGGACGCCGCCGGACGCGCTGCCACACTCGGCCAAAAAGTTCGGCTTCGTCGGCACATGCGACGCACGCGCGCGGTAACTGTACGCACGCACGGCAACCGCCTGTGCGTGTGTGGGCAACCGCCGGTCGACGTCACGATGACGACCGCTGGCGCGTGCCCTTGCACGCGCCGGCGGTTGCCGCGCAAGCGGTTTAAACCGCAGGTGCGTGCAATGCACGTGCGCGGTAACCGCACACGCTCCCGCCAACCACCTGCGCGTGCAGGGCACGCGCCGGCTGACGTCATTGTGACGTCGGCTGACGGTTGCCCACGCACGCACAGGGCACGTGTTGGTCCATCTGGCCCGACCTGATCTGACCTGTTCAACTCGGAGGACCCGTTGACCTGACCCGGTCATCCATTGACTGTTGACCGGCGTTGATTGGCGTTGACCATTGGCCGGCGTTGACCGTTGACCCAAAAAAAAAGGGGGGGAAAAGAACCTGTTTTTTTTTTCAATTATGTCTATGTGGGTTATAAGTAATCCATTTTTTATTGTGCATTTGTTGTATGAATTATGGAAAATTATGTATTTTCCCTTATATACATTATGGATTATAAGTGATCCATTTTTAGTTCTGCATTTGTTGCAAGAACTATAATGTGTTATGTACGGATACCTGCATTCCTGAGAACGAACAAAGGAAGAGCAAGACTTAAAAGGCTGATGACAGAGTTAGCTAATTATCGGTGGCATGACGGTGAGTTAGTATCACATGTGGTCAGGGTTAATCAGATGATACAGGAAATTATATGGAATGGTTGTCTTATGCCAGATTTTGAGAAGGTGCCGATCTTGATAAACACTCTTTCACCTGAATGGCAAGTAATGTTAGATCGCCTATGGGAGGTCAACGTGGTCCTGGGTTATAGGAGGCTAGTAGTAGATTTTGTAAGAGAGTACTATAGGATTGAGTTAACCAAAACTTCAAACCTTAGATTGAGCGCTACATGGCGCAGAGTAAATGCGCCTTGGAGGCGATATGAAAGCTCTCCAAAAGTTTTTCCATGGTTGGCAAATGTGCCTTCAAATTTTCTTAGATATTTTGACTGATAGATTAGCAGGGATTTTCCCTATTTATTTCCTAGATTAGTTTGAGATGTTTTAGGTGTAAATATCTCTTTCTATGTTGATATTTTCCTCTATATATATTACTTAGTGTAGTGGATAGTTGTATTATGTGAAAGTATTATTATTCTATTGGATGTCAAATATTATTTGCTTTCTGTTGATTGTTGACTGCTGTGGGTAGTTCATAGAAGTTTTTGTAACTTCATAAAATTTATTTTGCATAAGACTATTATATTAATAATAGTTTTAAGTTAGGAATTTTGGTGGATGATTGGAAACATAGTGACATTTTGATTCTGAAACCTTACTTGAAATTGTTCATTGATATGATGGGTCTGTGCAAAGTGGATGCATACATGATAGGCATTAATTATTTGTGCATATATGTCTGATGTATTCAGATTAATGGTTTCAGCAACTAAGAACGTAATTGCTAATATGAACGGTAACAATTGTGAAATATTAAATATAAAAATTCAATATGTGTTGGAAAAGCAAGAAGTATTAGAAGCTCTTGACCATGTTATGGAAGATCTTGAGGATGCTGTGCGCCACCTTGAGCTAGTAGAGGACTATCTATCGGCATTTGAGCCGAAAATAGATATTTGCAATGCTGGTTTTAGCTCAAAAAGGGCTTTGAGCTCTAAGCGCAAGCGTATTGATTTGTTCAATATGTGGGAATGCAAAGGATCAAGTCCTTATTGCAAAAAATCAAGAGTTAACCAACACAAAAGAGGAAAACGTTCTCATGTGAAGAAAATGTCAAGGGTGAGGTGTTACAATTGTGACAAAAAAGGTCACTATGCTCACAACTGTTGTGAGCCGAAAAAGGTAAACACCTCTTGTACATTTGAGAATTTTGCTTATGTGTCAAGTTCTGTATTATTAGCTGAATCAAATCCTTTGTGAACTGTAGATTCATGAGCGACAGACCATGTAACGAAGGATAGAGAATCCTTCGTGGAATTTCGACGAGTACCAACTGGAACTAAGTCGATTTATGTGGGAAATAACTCCAAAGTTGAAGTTAAAGGGATTGGCACCTGCCAATTGAACATGCGTGGTGGACGCGCCTTATTCCTACATGATGTTTCATATGCTCCGGGGATTCGTCGAAATTTAGTGTCTGTTTTGGTATTGGTCAAGCTTTGTTTTAATATGAACTTCCATAACAGAGGTGTAGATTTGCATTTGGATACAAACTACTATGGTGATGGTTATTTTTTAGATGGTTTTATTGTACTAAATGTTAACTGTGGTGATGTCAATGTTTGTTATTCCCTTTTCACGTCTTCTACTTTATATGATAATGATGTGAGTGTGTGGCATGCTAGACTTGGTCACATTGGCCAATAACGTATGAATATACTAGCTAAAGAGGGCTTGTTAGGCAATATTGAAAAAGTCGATTTGCCCATAAGTGAGAATTGCCTAGTAGGGAAAAACAACAAAGAAACCATTTGGAAAAGGGAAAAGAGCTGAATTTCCTTTGCAATTAATCAATTCTGACGTCTGTGGTCCAATGAATGTGAGAGGAAGGCAATGGGCTGTTTATTGCATCACTTTTATAGATGATTATACTCGATTCGGATATATCTATTTGATTTCTCATAAATCTAAAGCATTGAGTTGTTTTAAAAGGTTTATGAACTTGGTAGAAAATCAATTAGACAAGAAAATAAAAGTATTAAAATCCGATCGAGGTCGAGAATATTTATCTGATGAGTTCAAAAAATTATGTGATGAAAAAGGAATAGAAAGACAGTTGTCTATTCCATATACTCCTCAAAGAAATGGTGTTGCAGAGAGAAGGAATAGAACCCTATTGGAAATGGTTAGGTCCATGATGGCGCATGCTAACTTACCTATAACTTTTTTGGAGTAATGCGTTGTTAACTGCTGCCTATATACTTAACCGAGTGTCTTCCAAATTAATTACTTCCACTCCATATGAGTTATGGACAGGTAGAAAACCGGACTGAAGTTTTCTTAAGCCATGTGGTTGTGCTGCCTATACTCATGAGCACTCTCACAAGTTTGGGAAATTGGGTCCCAGAGGAATTAAAGAATATTCTCATAAGATACTCCAAACACTCGAAGTGGTATGTATTCATAGGTGAGCAGGAAAGTGGGATTATAATTGAATTTGAATTACGGGATGTCACATTCTTAGAGAATGAATTTCCTAAGAAGGGCGAAATAGGTGAGGATTACTCCCTATTTGAAACATTGGATCAAGATAATGAACTTAATGGAGTTCATCCAAGTGGGAGTAACATGAGAAGTGATGAATCTAATTCAACTCACTCTCAATTACAACCACATGATGAGATGATGTCGTCATTATCTAATCCGAGTGGGAGCATGATGGGGAATGATGTGCAAAGTGTACAATCTCCCATACGGCAAACAAGTTGCTAAAGTATTCCCCATCGACGTTTTGACATTGAAGGGGAAACTTTTATGGTTGCTCCACAAGATGAGGATGAGCCAAGAAATATTAATGAGGCTCTAAATTGCCATAGTAAGGAAAAATATATTCATGCAGTGGAAGATGAGATTGGGAACTAGTTATTATTCCAAAAGGACGCAAAGCTATTGGGAACAAGTGGGTTCTCAAAATAAAGCGAAAAGCTGATGGCTCGATAGAAAGGCATAAGTCTCGCCTTGTGGCGATTGGGTATAATCAACAGAAATGAATTGATTATGAAAAAACATTTTCTCTTGTAGTGTGATTTACCTCAATTCGCATTATTTTGGCAATAGTGACAAGTATGGATCTTGAGTTACATCAAATGGATGTAAAAACTGTTTTCCTCAATGGACAATTAGAGGAAGAAATATATATCAACCTGCTGGTTTCATAATGAAATGCCAAGAAGGAAATGCATGTCGACTTTTGAGATCGATATACGGCCTTAAGCAGTCATCGAGACAATGGTATATACGTTTTCATAATGCCATAATGGCATATGATTTTTACAATGATAGATGAAGATCATTGTATATATATCAAAAGATCCAAAAATCAATTTGTGATCATATCATTATATGTTGATGATATACCAATTGCCGGAAGCAATATGGAGTTTGTAAATACCGTGAAGAGTTGGTTATCGTCCAACTTTGAGATGAAAGATATGGGTGAAGCTGCATACATTATTGGAGTTAAGATTTCAAGAGATCGTTCGAAGATGTCGTTATCTCTTTCGCAAGAAACATATATAAATAATGTTCTTGAACGATTTCGTATGCAAAATTGTAAACCTATTTATACTCCTATTGCAAAAGGTGAAGGATTGAGCCATAGACTGTATCCAAGGACTCCACAAGAGAAGGAACAAATAAAACATGTTCCTTATGCTAGTGCTATTGGGAGCTTGATGTACGCTATGATGTGTACAAGGCCTGACATATGTTTTGCAGTTGGAATGGTGAGAATATACAAATCCAATTCAGGTTAAGCACATTAAAAAACCGTTAAGAGAATACTGAGGTATCTAAATGGAACTGCTGATTATACGCTGAGTTATCAAGGAAAGGATCTACGACTCTAAGGCTATTCTGATGTTGATTATGGAGGAGATTTAAATGAAAGGAAATCTACCTCTGGCTTTATTTTCTTACTAAATAATGGCGCCATATGTTGGAGCAGTAAGAAACAAACGTGTATAGTTTTTTCTACGATGGAAGCTGAGTTCGTGGCATTATTAGTAGCAATACAAGAATGTGTTTGGCTTAAGAGATTTTTTGGATCATTTAGGTCTTATTGGAAGTGCTGTAGATTCATTGTTGGTTAACTGTAATAGCCAAGCAGCAAAAACGTACACCAAAGATCCAAAATATCATGGCAAGACCAAACATATAGATACCAAGTATAACTTTGTCAAAGATATGGTTGCACGAAAGGATGTGAACTTACAGTACATATTTACGCATAGAATGGTAGCGGATCTTATGACAAAGCCAATACCTAGAGATGTGTTTTGCGGTCATGTAAAATCTCTAGGATTGCGTAGAGTTTGATGTACTGGATATTGTAATTTCCCTAAGTTGTTCACATTTATGAACTAGTATTTTTCATTATTAATGCCTATGAATCTTTGTTTGATCTTTATGCATCTTAATGCTTAGTGCATTACTTTAAGTTGAGAAAGTATGTCGGACATATATAAGATTGGCCCACTCACACGGGTAATCGCCTCTATTTACTATGTGATAAATAGAGATGAGATGGTTTTTAAGCTTATTATCTAGGTGATAATCGAGAGCTCAAGCTTAAAATATATTTGTCGCTTTAACTTGGTGTTAAGATGAGGACATAATATTTACTATGTCCGAAAGTAAAATAACTCACATATTTTACTTTATTTGTCTATGATGCCAGATGTGAGTTCTGATAAATTTTGTGAATGAGTATATACATGAACTCAAGTTAGACATTAGGTATGTCTGAACTATCATCTGTACGGTATTGAAGGTGTAGACATACGCTCCATGGGAAATGAGTTAATACCGTAATACGTATTTCATACTACGTATGCATGAAACGACTAATAAGAGTGGCAAAAGTTTGATCTCAACTTTTATGTCGTGTGAGACTCTTGAGGAAAATAGTTCTTCAATTTTAGTGCCCTCATGACTTTTACTTATTTTCAAGATTTCTATTTAGTGTTTGCTATCTTAGGATATTGCCAATGATCATGAGTTGATTCGATCTAATGGGAAATTTCTAAAAAAGCAAGCTGAACTGAAATTGAGAGTTTGAAGGAAAGAGAAAGATCGAATTTGGAGAATCATATTGTAGTTTTGTATTCACTGGTTGACCAGTTATGACTGTCTTTGGGATAATCATAATTGTGAATACAATATATATATATATCAATGATTAAAAAGAGATCAAGAGAAATATATAAATGTAATCGATCGATCTAGGGTACTGCATACTAAATATTCAGGATGTGATGCCCATTATGAGTTGCTATATATTCCTAACAGATGTATGGCAACGAGCTCTCAAAGTATGCTGGTCGCACGGACTATTCACCAGTATGAATATTGCAGTGGGGAAAAGAGGATATGTTTGGCCCACCATGTCAAGTGGGAGTCTATGATAGTCTATGATGGATTTTTCTCCGATGGGCCTAAGTAGGGCCCGTCCGCCCATGTTGGTTTTGGACCACCATGTGCGAGTAGGAGATGATGGATTTTTCCTTTTGATGGGCCTGAGTTGACCCGTCCGCCCATGTTGGGTCCAAAAAAGGCCCGGCCCATGAGTTGAGGGCCCATTGAGGAAATTATTATAGATAAAGGAAAAAATTAAGAGCGGCGGTTAAAATGAGATCGTAGGGTTATGTATTCTAAAAAGAAAAGAGAGATTACACACACTCTCTCTCTCTCTCTCTCTCTCTCTCTCTCTCTCTCGCATGTCCTCTCTCAGAAGTCACGTCCTCTCACCCTGCTTTCTCCTGAAGAACAGTACAAAAGAATCCTCTGAAGAACGGCATTGATTATTCCTCTTTGATTCGCAACACTGGGGTTTAGTCCGTGGAAATAAAGGTACGTTCGTTTATGTGATGTGCCTTAGGATCGGTGATTAATGAATTTATTGGGTTCGGTTCCGCTACGTTTGTGTTTGATTCTGTGTCAAATTACTGTTATGGGGATCTGTTTCCCGAATCTCAAACCAACAGTGTTGAACAGCTCTTATACTAGAATCTAACTCGGTGTTCTTCACGTTCCGTAGTCCTCGAAGCAAAATCAAAGCTAAGCGTTCCATTTCCTTTTTCTGTTTTGATTACAAAACAAAATAAAATTCGACTCTCCACTGATTTCAATATTTTTTTTTTGTGTCAAATAGCAGTTTCGTCATTGCTAAAATGAAGAGATCTTCGAAGGCATGTTCTTCGCAGATTCAATCAAGGTAAGTGCGTTGAAACTCCTTTTAATAGCATCCGATGAGGCGAGAGCTTCTCATGTCGAAATGCATTCTCGACAATGAAGATTCGGGGCCAGTATGCATTGCGAATCTGATTAGAATCAATACTTGATTGATTTAGAGTTGATTGCAGTTAGATCTTTTGGTTATATGATTTTTGAACTTGGATGACAATTGTTCTGCAACCTCGGATTCTTGACAGACCTCTTTATGCGTATGCCCGGAATTGAGTTAGTATATGCGTTTTTTGGTGCTCGATGTCTTCATGAAAGTCAAAGATGGTTTGATTAGCTTTCTAATGAGCTATAGCACGTCCTGATCCGATATCATTAGCTATCTGAAATCTTCTTCGAAAATTAGGAGATGACTATGGAAAACTGATATATTGTAGTTTACTGTTATGCATTGTTCGACCTTGACTGTTTTCCCGATTTTCTACTGAATTTTGTACTTGAATTCATAGACCGGTGTCTCATGAAAAAGTTGCTTGAAATGTCCTTGGCTACAACATATAATTTTTTTCAGAATTTTTTGGAGTTGATTTGATTAGGAAAATGCTCATTAAATCGTCCTTAGTGTGGACTGTCTTGTCTGTGACCTGATTGCTGTTTGCCTTGAATGAGCTAGTAGATGTGTCCAATTGCCTTTGATGTGTTGTAGATATTCATAAAGGGCATTTCAGACTTCAGAAAGACGCATGGCACACACCATTTGAGCTTCATTTGATATGTCAAACCTCTGCCAAAGTTACTACACTTGTTCTCCAATCATGCACTGTCTTGAATAGGTTGATAGACCTACTTAGGTTAATGAATTTCCGTGGTTTTTTGTGTGCATTGATCTAGGCTTAGATGTCTTCATGATATTTGTCACAAACATCTATACCTGGGACATACTAAAATGCCATAATATTCATGCGTTAGAAATCTTGAGATACTCCATTCATGAAAGTGATTCTTCTTGGTGTGCTTGATATTCTGTGTTTTTCTTAGGGCCAATCATCCATGGGTTCTATCCCCAAGTGCTTTGATCTTATTTGTAGTGTTTGATGATTTCTATTGTGATTCTTTGTTAGGACTCCATTTTAGGATTTCTTTTTGAATATCTTACGTGCATGTTTAAATGCTTTGTAATGCATGTGATTGTTAGATGAATGATTAGGTGTAATACATAATGATGTTGAACCTCGGGATTTCACTTAGAATTTGGTCTAAGGACTTCATGACTTTAGTCATCATTTGTGAATACCGAAGATGTCTTGTTTTTTTTATTGTTTTGATATGTGATGATTGTTTCTTTCATTTGTATGTGCCTAGTTACAAATTTCTTAAGCTAGGATTAGATTAGACCCCGAAGATAGAGAAAGCATGAAGATGGTGGAGGTTGATGTCCATTCCGACCATTTACTATGTAATATTCATTTTTCCCAACATATGTTTCGGGTTCCTTGCATTGTATAAAACCCGACGAGTTGTGGGTTTTCTTTCTCTCTTTTTCTCGTACATTTCTCTTTCATATTTTTAGGATTGTATGATAGATTTACTGCTTTCCTCGATTGTCTACTTAATGTCTTGCAATTTTAATTCCATCGATTGTTTTCTTTTCATGCTTTTCTGGAAATAGAATATAATGAAAATAATCAACCACACATGATCACTTAGTCTAGAAATAACGATCCTGAAAATATAAAAAGAAACGCATGGACATGTTAGGAAAAAACACAACGTACTGTTTAGGTACCGAAAGGGCGTTAATAGAAATATTAGCATAACCCAAGTTCCCAAACCTAGATATTTGGTTGCGTAGGAATCGAGGGAACACTCCCAACCTTCGATTGGGTTTTCTAGCCGACCCCCAAAATGAGGCTAGTGATGACTCTCGTCTATTTTAGGTTGTTATAAACAACTAGATCATATAAAATTCGTTGTCACGCGGGGTATGAGCTTGGGAGAGCTCGTGATCTCGTGGAGGAAACTCTCGTGATCAAAGTACCCCTAAATCCGACATTTCCCACCTTTGACTTTTCGAGGGGCGGCGAGATCGGGTCGCGACAATAATATTTTAGATATATATTTTATACAATCTTTTTATATCTCCTTTATTTTTTATCCTCTTCTTTCTTCTTTACCCTCTTCAATTTTTACTTGAAATAAACAACTTTTTGCTCATGAGCAACCTCGCCCTACTCATCGCGTGACACTTGCCTCACTCGGCGCTTGGTGCTCAATGGTTGCATCTCTCAACACTTAGCGCTTGACGATTGCCTTGCTATTGCTTAACGCCCGTGTTGCTCATTGTTCAATGTTCGTGCTGCTCTCCTCTCTTCACTCGCCTCGTTTGTAAATTATAAGGAAACAAAGCCCTAAATAGAGACCCTCTTTGCTTGTGAGCATCGCTCGTCATTCGCCGCTTGCCTCACGGCTTGCCTTTGTTCACTCGCCTCACAACTTGCCCTTGTCTCGTGGCTCGCTTCCGTTGATGGATAGGTAATTTGAAATAATAGATTTCTTTTTTCACCGAATACAAAAAATGAAACGAAAAAATTATTAGTTGGTCTCGGATTGGCCCTGGAACCGAGCCTTGGTCGGTTCGGTCCTTAGTTCTAAGTTGAAGCGAATCAGTCCTCGATTCTAAAAATTGGGGACTAACATTGTGTGGGTTGGTCCGAGTTGGTGCCTAGATTAGGTGCTAGACCAGCCCAATACGGACCATAACTACTCCTAGTTAAAGCCCAGGACGATAGGGTTTCTGTAAAGATATATGTGTGTTCTTTTCATATTTTAATTATATTATCATTATAAATAGGTCGATTGATTTAAATATATTATCATTATAAGGAACAGATGCAATATATTGATCGTTTTCAAGCCATTTGAATATATTTAAGATGTGGTCATTTAAGTGGTAAGTGTGTTTACCTTCCTTGATCAAGGTCTAGGTCTGAATACCACACTTACTTATTCTCTTGGAATCTTTCTCATAATCATAGATTTGTGTATCTCCTATAATTGTCGGATGTCTAGGGAAAAGGGCCTGCCACATTGGATGAGGATTAGTGAGATGTTTAGAGAGTTCCAAACACTCCATTGATACTTGTTAAATATGTCTCGAGTTTAAGCCCGAAGCGAAAAGTTGTTTTTGAAATAAATTGAAATAAACAGGTACACGAATTAATCTGCTAGACGTCATATTCTTAAAGCTGGTCAACGAATTTTGGAAGCAGTTGACCGAGGCATGTTTGCTTCTTCTGGAGTTGGACGAAGTAAATAAAAAGAGAAAGTCAATCTTTTACTTCTCTGTTGACTGAATCTTGGATGATTCGGTTTCTTCATGCATGCATTCTGGCGGTGGATTAAATATTTCCTCAAAAAGGCTTGCTCGTGGGTTTTTCTTATACGAAGCATCGTCGTTGGTTGAGGGGGGCTGCTGAACGTACGAGCCATGGTGAGTTGCTGCTGCACGAAGCCACACACGATCGTTGAGCGAAGTCGCATATTGAAGCGCCGTTATTCTAGCGAGTGCTTGGCGGGTTTCTTTTTTTCGTTCGTGCAATTACATCCAAGAAGTTTAGTGTTTGTAGTCGATCAAATCTTGAGGTAAGATTTGCGTGTAATTTCTCCATGAGATTGAGAGATTATTTTTGAGGAATTTCGGGGCTAAACACTGCGTGCGTTATTGGGTGTAATTGGGGCTTGGGAAACACCGAGAGAGTGTTTGAGTGACTTGAGTGTGTAATCTCTTTGTATCGCTTGATTTATAGTGAAATTCGCTGCTGCTCTCCCCGTGGACGTAGGTCTTTACGACTGAACCACGTAAATCTGGTGTTCGATTTATTTTCTTCTTCCGTCTATATTTTGTTTGATCACTGGCCCCATCGCAACAAGTGGTATCAGAGCCAAGCTTGGCTAAGTTGAAGCGAATTGATGGCGACCGAAGAAGTAAAAGTGAGAATCGACAGATTTGATGGGAAGGATTTTAGTTTTTGGAAGATGCAGATTGAAGATTATCTTTACCAGATGAATCTGCACTTGCCTTTATTTGGGGAGAAACCAGAGACGATGAAGCAAGCTGATTGGGATTTGCTGGATAGACGAGCTATGGGTGTTATTCGGTTGACGTTGGCTCGTAACGTTGCGTTTAACATCCTGAAGGAGAAGACCACTGGTGATTTGATGCAAGCCCTGTCGGATATGTACGAGAAGCCCTCTGCGATCAACAAGGTCTGTTTGATGCGACGTCTGTTTAACTTGAAGATGAAAGAAGGTGCGTCGATTGCGAGATCATATCAATGAATTCAATGTGATTGTTAGTCAATTGAGTTCGGTTGAAATTGATTTTGAAGATGAGGTACGTGCTTTGATTCTATTATCCTCATTGCCCGATAGTTGGAATACTCATTTTTTGCTGTTAGTAATTCCTTTGGGTCAACAAGTTTGACGTTTGATGGGGTTCGAGATTTAATTATGAGCGAGGATATTCGTAGAAGAGAATCTGGCGAATCTGTATCTACTGCTCCAGTAGGTGAAAATAGAGGAAGAGCTGTAACACATATGGGTAATGGTAGTACTAATATGAACAGACGTAGTCAATCTAGGACTGCTAATGTTGTCTGTTGGAGCTGTGGCAAGAGGGGGCATCTTAAAAGGGATTGCCTTAATGTTGACACCTAAATTTCGCCATTTTATTTAGGACTTAATCGTGTACAAGATTAGGAATTAGCCACTAAAAAAAAAAAACAACAAAAGAGAAGAAAATACAAAAAAAAAGAGAGAAAAAAACGAAAACAAGAGAGGCCATTCTCTCTTTTTTTTCCCCCCACGTGCAGGCCCTCGTGCAGCCCATCTTCTTTTCTCCCTCGCGTGGCCCACGCGCGGCCCATCTTCCTCTTCTTTCTCCTCGGCTCGACTCGTGCCCAGCTTTCTTCCCCCCTCCTGCTGGTCTTCGCTGAAAAAGACTTGCAAGAAGAGAAAAAAACAGAGTAGCAGAAGTTGCAGCAGCATAGCGAGAGCAAGAAGATCAAGGTTCGGCGCGATCCGCGGGTCGGGGAAGTAGACCGATCGACGAGCTGGCACGGTAGGAGGTCTTCGCTCAAAATACCTGCAGAAAAAGAAAGGACAGAAGTATAAGACCGAAGAAGCACAGGGAGAAACGGAGAGAGACTGAACGAGGAGAAAGTGGGAGAGACAGGGAGCACCGGCGAGTGAGCTTGAGAGAAAGAGGAGAGACAGAGAGCAGCACAGAGAACTCGACAGAGAGGGAAGAGAGGAACAGGGGGCGAGAGGGAGAAAAAAAAGCAGCGAGGGGGGAACCGAGAAAGGGAAGCTCGGTCGAAAGAGTGAGGGAGAGAGAGGGGCAGGATTCGAGCAACCCACGAGCCGCCGCCCTCCTTCACAACGTCGTCCAAGCCACCGCCACTCGACCCCTCGACACACCAGCCACCAGCCGAGCCCCTTGCTGGCCGTCCTTCGTTTGAGTCGCCATCGTGTTCCCAGAAACCAGATCTGAAGCAGAGAAAAAAAGAAAAACCAAGGGGAAAGAGACGAAAAAAAAAGAGGAGAAACAGAGGATTCGGGAAGAGGGTGGCGGCCAAGGAGAGAGGAGGTGTCGCCGACACTTGCCCAACCTCGTCCGAGTCACCGCCGCCCTCCGTCTCGACGTTGCTGCCCAAGAGTCGCGACACTACAGCGCCGCCGCCTCCGCCCTCGCCCCCTCGACACCTTCCCCCCAGCGCGGTCCAGATCTGACTGAGTGGGTCTTGAAGAGCAAGGGTTCTGAAACTGCCCCGGCTTTTCTTGCCGTTGCCACCGAACGCGCCGCGCCGGTCATTCCAACTCCCGAGCTTGCCACTCGAGCGCCCCGACGCCAGTAGATCTTATCCGGTCGCGACGCTGCGACCGCCCCCAGAGCCGAGCTCCTGTTCGCCGACCCCGACGTCGTCACCGCCCCTCGTCGAACCACGGCCTCCCTGCCTGCTGCTTTGCCCGTGCCGCTCGGACCAGCGACCCGACGCCGCTGCTCGCCCTCCTCCGCCCGCGACAACCCGCCGTGCTCTGCTTGTAGCTCGACGCCGCTCACCCCGACGCCAGCGGATCCCAGGCCAGCCGCCGCGTCTCCGCCTCGCCGCCGCGCCGCCGTGTCTCCGCATCCGCTCGCTGCGCCGCCGCCCCGCCAAGCCCGCCGCCGCCTTTGTCGGCACCGCCAAAGCAAACCCTAGGTTTCCGCCCAAAACCGGGTCGGGCACGGGTCGCGAACCGGGTAGGGTTTCTATCCACATGGGCTGTCATAGTGGGCTATCTCGCCTCTTGGGTTTGGGCTGGCTTAGGGTTCGTGGGCTTCATTTTTAAAAATAAAAAATTAAAGCGATTGGACTACTTGGTTGGGGCCCAATGGGAGCCAAGGAAAGGCCCAATGGCTTGTCCTTCGAATGGGCCGGTTCGGCCAAGCCCCTATCCGGGCCGAACTCGGGTCCGGTCTAGGACCGGACCCGACCCGTGCCGACCGGGCCGAACCCGGTTGGGTCGAACCGGACCCGACCGGTCCGGTCCAAAATTTTAATTTAATTTAATTTTAAAATTTTAATATATCTTTAAAACAATTTTGAAAATCCAAAAAAATATTAAAAATTTATTTTTTAAAAACAATTTCGAAAATCCAAAAAATTAAAAATTTATTTTTTTAAAAACAATTTCGAAAATCCAAAAAATATTAAAAATTTATTTTTTTAAAAACAATTTCGAAAATCCAAAAAATATTAAAAATTTATTATTTTTAAAAAACAATTTCGAAAATCCAAAAAAATAATAAAAAATTTAAAAAATTTAAAAAATTAATTATTTTTCTTAATTTAAAAAAAAAAATTTCAAAAAATTAAAAAAAAATTAAATTAAAAATTTCGAAAATCCAAAAATGATGGGATTTGGTTAGGAATTGCTATATCTTGCCATGTTAGTATAATTAGGCATTTATTTGCTCGCATATTAATTATGTTGCATGTTTGATTTACATATCTAATTATATTTAGTTGTACGTGTTTAATTTGAATGCAATTAGGATTTTGGTAGTTATGATTGTTACTTTAATGATTGCGTATCTGCATGATCACCTCACATGGTATAAAATCAATCTAAACTGCTTGCCAAACATCATTTTGTTAAAACGAACAAGATTAGGTACCGAAAGGGCACTAATTGGTTAATTAGTGTAATCAAGTCCCCGATCCTAGATTCTTCTGGTTGCGTAGGAAGTGTGGCATCCTCCCGTGCCTCACTTGGTTTCTAGCCGACCCCAATAGGCTAGTGGCGACTCATTTTGTACAAAATTCATGAAAAATATCCCAACGTCACGTGGGGTATGGGCTTGGGAGAGCTCACGCCTAATCATGGATCTTAGGTCGGTCCTTTAGGCAATACCCCTAAACCTGTTCCCTCCCCCCGAGGGTAGGTCGCGATAGCTTGGCGACTCCGCTGGGGACTTGGTTTTAGACCTTAGAGGACTTAAGCCAAAATTAATCTTGTTCAAAAATATTTTTGTTTGGCAGCGAGGATTCCAGGTGCGTTTCTAACATTAAAGGTGTTAAATGTTTTTGCAGAATGGGAAATATATGGGGAAGTAATTGCTCACCTTTGTCTTGCAGGGAGGTGTAGGAATGTATAGTTTATTTTTATGTACGGAGTGTTGTTTGCCTATAAATTGTTGTGCATGTATTCTCTGCATTGCACTACACCTTGGCACACACAACCTGCCGCCGGACCTGGGCCGCATAGGATCACTTAGGATGGTGTTGAGGTGGATACCACTCCGACTACAATCGCGTAGTACGAGTCGCCCATCTCTACCCCGAAATTTCTTTCTTCACGTCGAAGGTACCCACCTCGGTTTGCGAGCATGCGACACGGGTCGGTTCTTTGACGAAGCCGGAGTCATGGGTAACACGACCTAGCCACGGGCTTGTTGGTTCAGTCCTGTGATCCCATGGCTCCATTTTGGGCCTTATAGAGTAGAAATCGAACCACATTCCATGTGCATGTCTATGTGATTGAAAAAAAAAGCATGAGACAAAGGTCGCCACCCATTGTAAGTATCATTTCCATTTTTATTTGCTCATTTTGTATTGCATTTTCATCTTAAATTCGCAAAGACCAATCGAATGCCTTCGGCGATGTAGGCTTATGATTTAAAAATTTGGCAGTCACTTTTGATAAGTGAACATTGAAAGCAAGTTCTAAACACTTTGATTTGGCCCTGCTGAACACGTGATTTTGTTTAAATTTCTAATTATGGGCTCGAAATCATTTTGAAAAAAAAAAAAAAAACTTTCAAGTTGTGATTTTATATTGGGGCAAAAAAAAAAATTGAAATTGCGTTTTTTTTTAATCGAATTTTCTTGTTCTCATATTTTGGGACTATAATGCAAATCATTTTGTGTACAAATTCCTCAAAATAGAAATCACATCATTTTTTTAGGAGTAAAATCACAAATCAATTTTTCAAAAATCAATGACACTTTTACATACGAAACTTTTGGAATAAAAGTGGACATTCGATTAATGGCCGTTGATTGATAATTTTAATGATGTCTTCTCTATAAAATCTTGGCGAAATACTAAAATCCCATATAAGGATTGTGGGGCATGTATCGTCACCTTGATTCTATTGTAAGAAGTGACCTCATTAAAATATCATTTTCTGTCATTCACGTACTAACATTGTCGTCTTTTTGCAGGTTATGCGCAATGCTCTTTGACATTAGGACAATAGTTGACTTTTACTCTTATCTCTACAAGAGCTTCTTGTATTTTATCAATGTTCTTATTCATGTTAAGAACCATGTTTTCCGTGTTGGGTTTTGATTTGCAAATCCAATTGATGCTTTTGTAAATCGTGCAACTCACATTTTTTAATTATGGAATTCGAAAATCATCATTTAAAAAAAAAACACAAAAAAAGAGAGCAAATTCAGAAGTGTTTTAAGCGAACCTATACATTTACCTTCCAAAATGAATCTCAAGAAAAATTTGTTTAATGCCCTCTTTTCATGTAGTCGTTTTTTTTGGGCTCATGGAACTTTAGGAGTAAGCATGCGTCAAGGCATCGTCGATGCCAATTTTCCATAGAGGTGGAACGACATTGCATTCCGTTCTAGGAAGTTTCATTATTCGCGAATGCCTTGGGTGCCAAAATAGCCCATCGATCTCGTTCACTTTGTATGATGAGACAATTGAAGGGAGTTGCCAAGCATCCAAAAAGGCGAAATCGAAGGAAGAGTAAACTGTATCGATTTCAATCATCAATTTCGATACCGTTTCGACATGGTTTTCTTTTCCATTATCAAGGAAACATCAAGAGTGTCAACTTTTGTAACGTTCCTAACAAACACGGTGGAGCATTTTTAAGTATTGTTCATCTTGAACAAGGAAAGATTCAAATGAAACAGGGGGGCAATTTTATCCATTCCTCCATTAGAGATATCTTGGGATGTTGATCGCCCGACTTTGAAAAGGATGTATCTCATTCCTAAAATTGATTCTCTTTAGCATAAAAAATGACATGTCCTTTTCTTTGATACAGGACGGATTCGAACAGAACAAAGGTTTGTCAAATAAAGAGCGGGAGAATAACGTTTGATATAGAAGAAAAGCTCTCATCTCCCCACCAATGAAATGTGCTGGAACAACATTGTCAGATTCATCAAGAATGATGTATCGTTCCTAAATTAAACCTAATTAAGTATAGGGATAACCCGTTTCATCTCCTCTTCTTACAGGGTGATGAATGGGAAAAATGTTGCACCTTGACCGTAGGAGCAGCGCCTTCCATCAAGGCAATAAGCGGGCAAAACATCTAAAGAACAATATCCTCAGATGTGGAAACAAGGAGCACCCACTCTCCTTTCAAAGCAAAATCTTGAAAAGCACATCTCATGATCCATATATAAAATTTTCAAGCTCCTTGTCAGCTAAACATCTCTTCAAAAAGAGCATCTAGAAAAACAAAGCAGGAATCAAACTTTGTGAATTATTGTATACAATAAATAAATGCTTTTTATGGATAAAATCAGGGCCACATAGCCATTTTTCAATCAATTCTAACAACTTCAAGCAAAGTTCATACCTGAAGAACGAAAACACATGAAGGGTAAATGGTGTCGATTCCAATTGCTCATTTTGGATAGTGTCTCTAACATGATTCTTTCTCTCCTTTGATAGGAAGACATCAAACGCTTAAGGGCAAATGTAAGTGAAAGGTAATGCCAAGTTACCAAATATCCACGAAGGTGAATCCAAGAGATGTTAGTGCCCAAAAGATGAAAGCAAATGAAGGGTAATAATGTATCGTTTCCAACATTTCAATCCCTAAAGATTTTTGCACTAACATATTCTTTCATATTCTTTACGGGGTTACCGAGTCGCCATGCCACAGGTAAGTACCATTCTTCTCATTTTTTTTAAAAAGTAAAAAAAAAAAGGGAAATGAATGAAAAATGAGAATTTTCATTACAAAAGAGAACCTTTGGCGCTTTCCTAGAAACAAAAAATGAATAATTGAGAAAAGAAAAAATTTTCTACAAACTTTTTGAGCATCCTTTTTATCTCAAAATTGTTTTCTTGTTTTGTGGACTACTCATTTTGAATCAAAATTCCCTATGGAGATTAATCTACTCAAACGATCTCGGCAGAGTGAAATGGAGACGTTAACCATGCCTGACAAGAAGTGCTTAGGATGAAGAAAGGCAAGCCCATTTCCAAACACATCCTTTAAACACTTTTGAGAGTTGAGTGAAAGTCGACATTCTCTTAGGACAGAAGATTCATTCGCATTGAGCACAAAGATCGAAATGATAAAGGCATTTCCTTCATCAATCCTAAAGCACCGAGCTGACATCTTGCTACCCTTTGGGCCAAATAAAAATGATCCTTCAAAGTACTCTTGTCGAGGACAATCTTACATTGGGGCAGTACAAGGAGTTATGATCATGTTATAGAGCGAAAGATTAAGAAAGATTCTATTACTTTCACTTACATCAATCTTCTTTTGGTAGCTTCAGAGGAATTCTCATCGAAGCTTGACTCATCCTAAGGTGAAGAAGAGCATTTCCTTCTCTACCCAAACACTAATACCCATTGCTTTAACCAATTTGGGCCTGATTATTCATTTTCGAACCCCGAGCGGTGGTCATCTCCCTTCACTAGGGCAAGGCATAAGAATTGACAAAATACAATTGACAATCACGGGAAAGTGTGAAAAGCATCTCGAAAGTCAAAAGCTACCAAAGTTCAAAGAGCAAAAAGCTCGACAAACTAGGGGGCATGAAAAAGCAGTGTGCTTGGTAAAAGCAAGGCCAATGCCCGTCAAAAAAAAGAAGAAAAAAGAAGCCAAAATGCTGCATCTTATGTGAAAAAAAAATGTCAAAGTCAAAGTGCCTGCGTAAAAAAATCATCGCAAGTGCAAAAGAAATTAGAAAAAGGAGCAAAGCTCCATTGCAAAAATGATTAGTTAAGGGACTTTCGAGATGCGCTGTGTTCAAAAGCCAAATGCTTTCGAAAGATCGAGTGACTTGATCATGATGCCATGATGATCACCGACTCTTAAAACCCCTTGAGAATTTTAAGCCTTTCAAGCCTTTCCCGAGCCAACATTACAACCCTCTTCCGAAGTCTCTTCGATTGGGATGGTTCAAGTGAAAATGAGAATGCCACAAAGAAGCTATTGCTTGAAGAAGTGGAAGTAATCCTATCTTGTCTTATCTTTCAAGTTCTCGACTTGTAAACCCGACGAAGATAGCAACAAATGTTCACCTATTGGCCTCAAAGCAATCATTTCTTTGTGTAAGCCCTAACCAAGCCTATATTGTGGTCCTTTCAAAAAGACCTTTTTGATCGATCAGATTGTGCTCATTGCGAATGTTTTCGAAAGCCTTTGACACAAATTATGTGAGATACCCTCAGCAATGAGTTATTTCCCACGTGAATGGATGGGATCAAGTAGCCATTTTATCGAGAGTGTGTGAGAAGCCCTTTCTGACTAAGAAGCTCTAGTTTGGCATGCTTAATGAATCTTTTCACAAGTCGTAGTTGTTCTGATAAGAACTTGACTCCAAGAGAATTTGATGATTAATGATATATCCACAACCAAGATGACAGTTTTGCGCCACTTGATGCTGATTGACATCGAATGCTTTTTAAAAGCAGTCGGACTTAGCTTGATTAGCTTATTCAATTGATGCTGCAATATTGCCAATACATCTCTTGATGACGTCTCTAATGACATTTGCTCAAGTTGAGTTCGACAGATTCCTCGGTGAAGCCATGCGTTTCGAGGAGTTAGCGGGTGCCTCCCTAAAAACTGAAGGTTCATGGTCAGCCTTAAACCATGTCATCTTCAAAGGTTCATGGTCAGCCTTAAACCATGTCATATACAAGGTTCGTGGGTCTATCCTTAAACCACACGGTTGGTGGGTTTATCCTTAAACCACGGGGTTGGTGGCTTTCCTAAACCACACGGTTCGTGGGTCTATCCTTAAACCACAAGGTTCGTGGGTCTATCCTTAAACCACACGGTTGGTGGGTTTATCCTTAAACCACGGGGTTGGTGGCTTTCCTAAACCACACGGTTCGTGGGTCTATCCTTAAACCACACGGTTCGTGGGTCTATCCTTAAACCACACGGTTGGTGGGTTTATCCTTAAACCACGGGGTTGGTGGCTTTCCTAAACCACACGGTTCGTGAGTCTATCCTTAAACCACATGGTTGGTGGGTTTATCCTTAAACCACGGGGTTGGTGGCTTTCCTTAAACCACAACGGTTCGTGGGTCTATCCTTAAACCACATGGTTGGTGGGTTTATCCTTAAACCACGGGGTTGGTGGCTTTCCTAAACCACACGGTTGGTGGGTCTATCCTTAAACCACAAGGTTCATGGGTCTATCCTTAAACCACAATGGTTCGTGGGTCTATCATTAAACCACACGGTTGGTGGGTTTATCCTTAAACCACGGGGTTGGTGGCTTTCCTTAAACCACAACGGTTCGTGGGTCTATCCTTAAACCACAAGGTTCGTGAGTCTATCCTTAAACCACAATGGTTCGTGGGTCTATCCTTAAACCACGCTTTTAAAATCTTTATGAGTCTATTTTCAAACTACGATTTTCAAAAGGTTCATGGTCAACCTTAAACCATGTCATCTCCAAGGGTTCATGGTCAACCTTAAACCATGTCATTTTCTTATGACCCGGTGGGCTTTCCGTAGCCCGGAGTCCTTCAACCCCCTTCTTATGACCCGGTGGGCTTTCCGTAGCCCGGAGTCCTTCAACCTCATTCTTATGACCCGGTGGGCTTTCCGTAGATTGGAGTCCTTCAATCCCCTTCTTATGACCCGGTGGGCTTTCCGTAGCCCGAGTCCTTCAACCCCTTCTTATGACTCGGTGGGCTTTTGTAGCTCGGAGTCTTTCTTCCTCTTATTGATAAGACGCACTTTCATAGTTATGAGTCCTTTCTGTCGACCTGACACGTGCCTATGCACCCAGGGTCTCTCCATCGCCAAAATAATTTAGGTGTCTTCTGTCTTTGAATGCAACCTCTTCGAGCTCCCATTCAAAGAGGGGCAGCTGTTGACACCTAAATTTCGCCATTTTATTTAGGACTTAATCGTGTACAAGATTAGGAATTAGCCACTAAAAAAAAAAACAACAAAAGAGAAGAAAATACAAAAAAAGAGAGTAAAAACGAAAACAAGAGAGGCCATTCTCTCTTTCTTTTTTCCCCCCACGTGCAGGCCCTCGTGCGGCCCATCTTCTTTTCTCCCTCGCGTGGCCCACGCGCGGCCCATCTTCCTCTTCTTTCTCCTCGGCTCGACTCGTGCCCAGCTTTCTTCCCCCTCCTGCTGGTCTTCGCTGAAAAGACCTGCAAGAAGAGAAAAAAAGAGTAGCGAAGTTGCGGCAGCATAGCGAGAGCAAGAAGATCAAGGTTCGGCGCGATCCGCGGGTCGGGAAGTAGACCGATCGACGAGCTGGCACGGTAGGAGGTCTTTGCTCGAATACCTGCAGAAAAGAAAGGACAGAAGTATAAGACCGAAGAAGCACAGGGAGAAATGGAGAGAGACTGAACGAGGAGAAAGTGGGAGAGACAAGGAGCACCGGCGAGTGAGCTTGAGAGAAAGAGGAGAGACAGAGAGCAGCACAGAGAACTCGACAGAGAGAGAAGAGAGGAACAGGGGGCGAGAGGGAGAAAAAAAAGCAGAGGGGGGGAACCGAGAAAGGGAAGCTCGGTCGAAAGAGTGAGGGAGAGAGAGGGGCAGGATTTGAGCAACCCACGAGCCGCCGCCCTCCTTCACAACGTCGTCCGAGCCACCACCACTCGACCCCTCGACACACCAGCCACCAGCTGAGCCCCTTGCCGGCCGTCCTCCGTCTGAGTCGCCATCGTGTTCCCAGAAACCAGATCTGAAGCAGAGAAAAAAGGAAAAACCAAGGGGAAAGAGACGAAAAAAAGAGAGGAGAAATAGAGGATTCGGGGAAGAGGGTGGCGGCCAAGGAGAGAGGAGGTGTCGCCGACACTGCCCAACCTCGTCCGAGTCACCGCCGCCCTCCGTCTCGACGTTTCTGCCCAAGAGTCGCGACACTACAGCAGCCGCCGCCTCCGCCCTCGCCTGCCTCGACACCTTCCCCCAAGGCGCGGTCCAGATCTGCCTGAGTGGGTCTTGAAGAGCAAGGGTTACAAACCGCCCTCTTTTCTCTTGCCGCCGCCACCGAACGCGCCGCGCCGGTCATTCCAACCCGACGCCCCGCAACTCCCGAGCTTCCCACTCGAGCGCCCGACGCCTTGATAGATCTTATACGGTCGCGACGCCGCGACCGCCCTGCAGCAGCCGAGCTCCTGTTCGCCGACCCCGACGTCGTCACCGCCCCTCGCCGAACCACCGCCTCTCTGCTTCTTTGCCCGCCCGTGCCGCTCGGACCGGCCGACCCGACGCCGCCGCTCGCCCTCCTCCGCCCGCGACAACCCGCCGTGCTCGCTTGTAGTTGACGCCGCTCCCCGACGCCCGGCGAGATCCCGGCCGGCCGCCGCGTCTCCGCCTCGCCGCCGCACCGCCGTGTCTCCGCATCTGCTCCGCCGCGCGCTTGCCAAGCCCGCCGCCGCCGTTGTCAGCACCGCCAGCAAACCCTAGGTTTCCGCCCAAAACCGGGTCGGGCACGGGTCGCGAACCGGGTAGGGTTTCTATCCACATGGGCCTGTCATAGTGGGCCATCTGCCTCTTGGGTTTGGGCTGGCTTAGGGTTCGTGGGCTTCATTTTTAAAAATAAAAAATTAAAGCAGATTGGACTACTGGTTGGGGCCCAATGGGAGCCAAGGAAAGGCCCAATGCCTTGTCCTTCGAATGGGCCGGTTCGGCCAAGCCCCTATCCGGGCCGAACTCGGGTCCGGTCATAGACCGGACCCGACCCGTGCCGACCGGGCCAAACCGGGTTGGGTCGAACTAGACCCGACCCGTCCGGTCCAAAATTTTAATTTAATTTAATTTTAAAATTTTAATATATCTTTAAAACAATTTTGAAAATCCAAAAAAATATTAAAAATTTATTTTTTAAAAACAATTTCGAAAATCCAAAAAAATATTAAAAATTTATTTTTTTTAAAAACAATTTCGAAAATCCAAAAAATATTAAAAATTTATTATTTTTAAAAAACAATTTCGAAAATCCAAAAAAATAATAAAAAATTTAAAAAAATTAAAAAATTAATTATTTTTCTTAATTTAAAAAAATTAAAAAAATTAAATTAAAAATTTCGAAAAATCCAAAAATGATGGGATTTGGTTAGGAATTGCTATATCTTGCCATGTTAGTATAATTAGGCATTTATTTGCTCGCATATTAATTATGTTGCATGTTTGATTTACATATCTAATTATATTTAGTTGTACGTGTTTAATTTGAATGCAATTAGGATTTTGGTAGTTATGATTGTTACTTTAATGACCGCGTATCTGCATGATCACCTCACATGGTATAAAATCAATCTAAACTGCTTGCCAAACATCATTTTGTTAAAACGAACAAGATTAGGTACCGAAAGGGCACTAATTGGTTAATTAGTGTAATCAAGTCCCCGATCCTAGATTCTCTGGTTGCGTAGGAAGTGTGGCATCCTCCCGTGCCTCACTTGGTTTCTAGCCGACCCCAATAGGCTAGTGGCGACTCATTTTGTACAAAATTCATGAAAAATATCCCAACGTCACGCGGGGTATGGGCTTGGGAGAGCTCATGCCTAATCATGGATCTTAGGTCGGTCCTTTAGGCAATACCCCTAAACCTGTTCCCTCCCCCCGGGGGTAGGTCGCGACACTTAAGCTGAAGAATGAGAAGGGTAAAAGAATTATGGTTGATTCTGAAGATAATGTTGCAGCTGTAGCAGATAATGCTGATTATGTCTTGTCTGTCACTAAAGATTCATCGCTTGATGGATGGATTATGGATTCTGGTTACTCTTTTCATGTCACACCAAATAGAAACTGGTTTATCACTTATTAGTGCACGGGTAGTGGTAAAGTCCAGTTAGGGAACAACGCTGAGTGCGATGTTGTGGGTGTTGGTGATGTTAAAATCAGAATGCATGATGGTATCATGAGGACATTGACTGGAGTGAGGCATGTTCCAGAATTGAAAAAGAATTTAATTTCTTTGGGTGCGCTAGATTCAGCTTGTTGCAGGTATTCTTCAAAAGGTGGAGTTTTGAAGGTTGTTCGAGGTGCCCTGGTGATAATGAAAGGAATCAAGCACAATTGCCTGTATAAACTTCAAGGTGAGACAGTGATAAATTTCGCTGCGAAGATGTCGGATGCATTTGTTCGAGAGTCTATTGACTGCTCGAGGAAGACCTGGGTGTTTGTGCCAAGGCACAAGTTTGATGCTGGTGTCAGGATTTCACAATCAAGAGCTTTGATCGAGACGGAGACTGGTAAGTCGATCAAGCATGTGCGGACTGACAATAGTATAGAGTTTTGCTTAGAGCTGGCAAATAAATTCTGCATGAAAGAGAGCATAGTGAAACACCGCACTGGTGCTAGTAAATCACAACAAAATGCAGAATTGGTGAGCAGAACATTACTAGAGACGGCCCGAAAAATTATCTCTAGTGCTGGTATGACTAGGAGATTCCTAGTTGATGTGCTAAGTATGGTAAGCTACCTGGTGAAAAGATCTCCATCAACTGCTATTGAATGGCGGACTCCTGAAGAAGTGTGGTCAGGTAACGTTGCTGATTATTCTATTATTAGAATGTTTGGTTGCCCGTGTTATTTTCGAGTAAGTGATGGTAAGCTTGATGGGAGGGCAAGGTGCATATTCCATGGCTATGCACAAGGTGAGCGGGGTGATCTGTTGTGGTGCCTAGATATAAATTCACTTGTTAACAGCAGAGAAGTTACCCTTGATGAGTCTCAAGTACTTCTAGCTAGGAGTGATTATAGCAATGTTAATACGGATATAGACAGTGTTCAGCATGAGGTGGAGTTGCAACCAGAAACTCCTGAGGTAGCAAGTACGAGTACTAGCAAAATAATTGACATAGATGGTGCTCATAGCGAGGTGGAGCCTATAGAGACAACAGTTGCTGTAACTGCTGAAATTAACAAGGTATGTTTTCGATCTCCTAATAGATATGGATGCAACAATGGTTTTGCTTATATCTGCGATTGAGGAGGTTGCGTCAGAAAATCCTTGCGGAGCAGTTAAAAGTGCATGTGGAGTTGGTATTCTGATGAGGTCCTCAGTTATGGCGAAGTTCAAGAGATGCTTGGACTTGGATAATATCTGTGGCGGTTGAGCCCATTGGGGGCCATGGGAAAGTAGCAGCATAATTTGAATTTTTACGAAGCGATTGTTATTTGGTTCAAATGTCAAGCCAAGGTGGAGATTGTTAAATATGTCTCGAGTTTAAGCCCGAAGCGAAAAGTTGTTTTTGAAATAAATTGAAATAAACAGGTACACGAATTAATCTGCCGGACATCATATTCTTAAAGCTGGTCAACAAATTTTGGAAGCAATTGACCGAGGCATGTTTGCTTCTTCTGGAGTTGGACGAAGTAAATAAAAAGAGAAAGTCAATCTTTTACTTCTCTGTTGACCGAATCTTGGATGATTCGGTTTCTTCATGCATGCATTCTGGCGGTGGATTAAATATTTCCTCAAAAGGTTTGCTCGTGGGTTTTTCTTATACGAAGCATCGTCGTTGGTCGAGGGGGGCTGCTGAACGTACGAGCCGTGGTGAGTTGCTGCTGCACGAAGCCACACACGATCGTTGAGCGAAGCCGCATATTGAAGCGCCGTTATTCTAGCGAGTGCTTGGCGGGTTTCTTTTTTCGTTCGTGCAATTACATCCAAGAAGTTTAGTGTTTGTAGTCGATCAAATCTTGAGGTAAGATTTGCGTGTAATTTCTCCGTGAGATTGAGAGATTATTTTTGAGGAATTTCAGGGCTAAACACTGCGTGCGTTATTGGGTGTAATTGGGGCTTGGGAAACACCGAGAGAGTGTTTGAGTGACTTGAGTGTGTAATCTCTTTGTATCGCTTGATCTATAGTGAAATTTGCTACTGCTCTCCCCGTGGACGTAGGTCTTTACGACTGAACCACGTAAATCTGGTGTCCGATTTATTTTCTTCATCCATCTATATTTTGTTCGATTGCTTGCCCCATCGCAACAATACTAAAAAAGACGTGCTTAGGGATATCAACGTGTTGCTGATGTTAGCATAATTTATTTATACCTGTTTTGACTTGGAAATATTTGTGTGAACACATCTTAGTCCTGGATTTGGTAAATTTTGATCCGACTGTGACATGAATGTGACATGAATAATGAAACGTAAATCACGATGTTATGCGAGCTAGATTACTTTCCGTTAATTTGCGCATTGCTACTGATTCGTACAACCTCAAATGGATAAGGCAGAGTTAGAGTGGAGGGGTGCTCAAAGGACAGCATACGTACATCTGTTCTTTTCCAAAAAAAATTCAGTATATGGTTAAAAATTTAGCACCAAGGCAGCTCTCTCAAGAGAAAAAGTGAGTTGTTATAAATAGGTCACTTGCTATTTGCCGCCGTAGCTAATTTGAGTAACCGCTCGCTGTCATCATTGTGCACCATTTGGCATGGGTTATGGAGTGAAACGCTTCCAGTGGATTTTAAAACAGTTCCGTTCACTTGGATTATTATTTTAGCTATCCCTGATAATTTTTCGCGGTTATCTATGATTTCTTTTCGAGCGGACTTGAGTTCAAGTAATTTTTCCGTGATAAGTTTTACTTAACATTTACATTTACAAAATTAATAAGAAGAACAAGAAAGTTTACCTCGGTCGTGTAAGTCTATGCACGTGATAATCGATGAGTGAATATGGGAAAAATCCCATCCACTCAAAAAATATGCAATATCCTTCTCATTTCAAAGTCACCGAAGTGCACCACCGAGCTGGATCCTACTCATCCCGTCACCGTCAACATCTTCCGTAAGCAAACGACCCAAGACGCAGATTTTCAAACATCATCGGGTGGGTCCGTATCATCTTTGGAATATTTTATTTCGACCGTCGGAAAATTCAGAACCGCCCAAATGGGATTATTGGGATTGGGACGTTCCACCTGCGCCAACTCAAAGACTTTGTGGATTTTTCACACGTCACGCTTTAGAACTTTTCTTGAATTGATAGGTAATTCATGGAGACTGGCGACAAGCAAGAAGCAACGAAAAATCCCTAGTGTAGACGTGTGAAAAAATCCGCAGGTCTTGTGCTTATGGCAGCATCACGTTATGTCCATCGGAGTGAAGCCGGAGTCCTTCCTAAACTCCCTACAACGCCAACATAAGCCGAGCTTACGTCCCAGTCGAATCGATGTTTTCTGAGATCGAGGAATGATTGGGGAGCTAACTCACTAGCCATGATCAAGGGACGCTTAAAAAGTCACATGGGCTTATGCCCTAATCATGTGTCAGCGAACCCACCATAGGTTGGCTTTCAAGTGTTTCAGGAATAGCTTGTTTCCATACGGATACATTAGTAATTGTGTAAAGAGTTACAATTTTATAAAGACAAGAAAATGGAGGTGAGGACACCTGGAGTGCCATAACTTGGCACGGAGGGACACTTAAGTGCCATAACTTTAAAATGGTGCACTTAAGTGCCATCATCGGAGTAAAATGGGACACTTAGGGCGCGCATGAGAACATTTCTTGGCTGGGGAAGAGTTTTTTTCCAGAAATAGTTCTTTTCTATTTCTGTTCCGGGAACAATTTCTGAGCAAAAAAACCTATTTGATAATTGCACAAAATTTCTATTTCTGGAACAAAAAAAGAACAGAAACCTGTTTGATAACTGCACAAAAATTTTATTCCATATTTTTATTTTTAAAAAAAAATTAAAAATAAGAAAAATGAATAGATTAGATATTACATAAAATTGACAAAATCAAAATATTATTAGATTAATAATACATTTGCTTAGAAATAAGAATTCTAGTCGAAGATGAACCTGTAACATATGGAACGTGAGCTATTATCTTATATCTGTGTGTGAGGATCTTTACTCATGTAGTTTATATTGAATTTAGGTAGCGTTTTGAACTATAATTCTCAATAATATATTTTCTTTTTGCAAATTTTAATGTTTGGTATAACAAATATTGCGGAAAAAGCACAAGGGATATTGGCAGCCAAATTAATTTGTAGTGATTTCCTTGGGACTAAGTTTTTAGTCTTTAAAAAAAAAAATTGTAATTCTAGTGCATACGTGGCTTGGGGATTTTAGTCTTCTAATCTTGACATGGATGTCGGGTTGGGGTTGGAAATTTCCAACTATTGGAATGGTGCATGCATGGCGTGGCTTTGCTATCATTATGCATTTAGTTCATAGTATGCTCCTAAAACACTTAGTAAAGACATCGGTCTCTTGCATTTTGAGCCGTCAATGCATCCCATCGTGATGCTACTTTTTACCTTGTTTCTTCTAAATTACAAACTATTTCATTTTCGTGTTTCACGTAAGCTTATAAGGTTTTAGCTAATTTTGATGAAGGGAGGTGTTTCTCTCCTCTTTTTTTTTTTTTTCTTTCTTGACTAGGATGCAAGCTCCAGACGGTGGTTTGTAGGTCTTGAAGCGTCAACTATACAATAGCTTACAATTTGCTTCTCTTCTGTTTGTCCACATTTATGATACATTCAATGGAATTTGTGCTCACAGAGATAGAATTTGATGACCTTAATACGATTAATAGAAATGTATTCATAATAGTTTACAAACACATTGCAAAAGTTTTCACCAAAAAACAAAAACACATCAAAAAGTCGGAAATAAAAAGTCATGGAATCTCCTGCATATTGTGATCCCTTGCCATCATATTTGCAATATTTTTCCTGATCATGTTTATCTCAACCGCCTCATCACCTGGTGTATCATCTACAACCTCGTCTTGTGTAGGTCCAAATGGATACTCCGGATCTCCATATAGGGCGAAGTTCCTGTCCATCTTGTCTTGGTCGCGAATATAATTATGGAGAGTACAACATGCGATTACAACATATGCTTGCTTTCGAATTGAAAATGGAGGCATGTGTCTCAAAATGGAGAAGCGGTTTTTTAATGCCCCAAATGACCTCTCGATAACATTTCTCAATGAAGAATGCTTATAGTTGAACAGTTCTTTTGTTGTTCTGGGCCGTCTAATTCTACCCCTATAATCATTCAAATGATACCGTTCACCTTTAAATGGAGTCAAAAATCCTGGAAGTGTAGCATAACCAGAATCCACTACATAGTATTTTCCTACAAAAATATATATAAATTTGTTATGATATGCCTATACAATCATAAAAAAAATCACTTGATATAGACAAAACAAATACCTTGTGGTGGTCGAGGAAATTGCAATTGAGGAGTCTCAAGTGCTGCCGAAAGAACCCGACAATCATTGGCAAATCCTTCCCACCCAGCATATACGAAAGTAAATTTCATGTCGAACGAACAAGCGCACAACACATTTTGAGTGGTAGTCCCTTTCCTGCCTCTAAATGGGATCTGTTTCGCTAGAGGGACGGATGTATTAACGTGGGTGCCATCAATAGCACCAATGCAACCCTGTGATTTTATTAAAGGATAGCGTTAGACAATATTATCAGCTATATATATTTTAATAATGTAAAATTGATATAAAATTATACCTTGAAGTAACGTACGTGGTTAGGATCGATAAGAATCTCTTATGGAATAATATCAAAAGAAGGCGGCTTGATCATCTCTTTTGATAATTCAAGAAGTGCTTTTAATACTAGAGTAAAAAACTTACTGATTGTTTGTCCCGAACGTTGAAATCTCTCGCACAAATCTCTATTAGAGCTTTTGTGACCAACCATAAATAAGAAAATCCCAACCTGTTCATCTACCCTTACATATCGAGTATCTTTCAGCCAGCCTCTTGCCTTCATTAGATCACATAGGTTAAGAAAAACATGTCTCTCTACCCTGAATGCTTCATAGATCCTATCTGAATGTCCATAAACAATTTCCCTAACCCATTCAGCTCATGATAATTTACTATCCATAATAGGCTCTTTTGTATGCAAAGACATGTTCGAAATAACGAAAGTTAACCATGCTATTATTATGTCAATATCAGTCTCATCCAAATACCATCCAACCGCTGCTACCTCTCCATTAGACACACTATTTGATTCATCTTCCATAGTACCTATGCCCACACAAATACAATAAAATCAATATAGATATATGTACAAAAAAGATAAAAAAGAAAAAAGAAAAAAAAGAAACCAATAACGTAAATAATAGATACGTAAGTAATAGAGTGAAAGCAAACCAAATATAAAAGTTCAACACAATCCATCATATTCAAATCACAACATAAATGCAAAAGTCTCAACATAAATATCTTCAACAACAAAATAACAACCAACATAAAAAAACATAGTCTAATAAAACTCCATGCAATCCACGATACATTCCATAACATCCACTAAAGACATCGGAGAAGTCCATGTCTCATTTCACTTGGGGTTTTGATAAAAGCCTCCTCCACATGGCATTAACGCAAGCTCGTTCCACAGCTTTGTTGTAAAGATCCGGCTCCAACGTAGGCATGGCAAGTAGGATATCAATCACAATAGATACGGAGAATGGGTCCATAGGTGGTGATGTGACTTGTGAGTTGACAGAACCACTCACAGATTGATTAGCCCTACTTTTGATCATCTCCTGTAAGGCTTTGCAGGTGCTATCAAGACCAAATGTTTGACTCCTCCTTCTCCTCTTACTATTTGGAGTTTTATTCATCCTATGTTTGTCATGAACTGGAGAGGGAGTTATGTCAGACATAAAAACTTCCTCATCAATATGATGTTCATTAAAGTTCGCTGGTCCATCGTCTGCATCATCACCACCAATGCCAAGTTCATCCGACATTACCAAATCTTCAGCATTTCCTACTGCATACTCCCCAGTAGCATATGTATCTCCAAAAACAGTACACAAGTCGGGATATTGAGGAAACCCATCCTTCTTGAATTTTGCCCATTCAATATTATCCTGCAATTTTCACAATGACAACATATATCAGCAATACAATTAAACATCTTGTCATGTACATCTATAGTGATCTCAAAATGATCAAAGGTTAAATCATACCTTCACGTGAGATTCCCATATACTAGGATCATCAACAACAACCGTTTTGTTCACATTATCCCAGCCAAATCCAGATTGTGAAAGCAGCTTCTTGAAACTAGCATACGACTTTTTCAATTTGTTCACCTTGTTCTTCAACTGTACTTGAGTATATTGAAGTTCTGCTCGTTTATTGAATTCTGTCCATATGTTCTTCCAGCCTGCTTTGTTGAAAGTACAAGAGGTGCGATTTCCTTTTTTTACCTCTTCAACCAACACACTGACGTACAAGTTGGTTAGAGGCTCAGTCCACTTTGCGGTGAATGTCTCTTTTTGGGATGCCATGTAACCTTTGATCATTTTGAGTATCATATGAGTTCAATACAATTAAAAAGAGAGTGTAACATGCTGCTTCCTTCTTTTCTCATCACCATTTTTGAGAGTAAAGAAAGACACAAGTAACAAATCCAGTTATAGGATGATATTATCTCTAAACCTTGGATAGCTATTTAGAGCATCAACAGCTTCAAGTACTCACGTACACATGCACACATACACAACCCCTGGATTGGCTAAAACAGAGCATTGTCACACACATACACAACCCCTGGATTGGCTAAAACAGATCCTTTATCACAGCCTATCGCTAAAACAGAGCCTCAACAGCTTCAACTACTCACGCACACGCACATGTGCACACATATACAACCCCTGGATTGGCTAAAACCTTGATGCAATTTTGCAATCCAATTGCATCGACGAGTAACTGAACTTCCAGCCATGCCACCAAGACACACTAGACAAAATGAGCGACCACTTTAGTCCCAAATAACATCAAAATGACAGTTGCACCAGAATTTTGGTGTTGTTCATCATATCAGATCTGGTTTGTTTTACTCAGCTTAGCTGATACATGTGACAATCAAGGGTGACACAAGCACAAGGGAAGCAACATGAGAGAGGCGAGCACAAACAAAGGCAACGCGACGGAGGGAACATGATTCAACTTCAGAAAAATCACCACTAGAACAAGTACAATCAAAAGGAATCAAAGCAACAAATCTGATTTAGGGCAAGACGACCACGAGGCGATGCGACTAGAGGTGATGCGACCAGAGAAAGGTGACCAGAGGCGACAGGACTAGAGGCGACGGGATCAAACAGAGGCGATCGGAGGCGACGGCACTGTAGGCGGCGGATTCAACTTCAGAAAAAGTGATAATCACCACTAGAACAGCTCCTCCAGCTTCACATAACCCACGCCTTCAGCTGCAAATTTTTTCCCCACATTTTCTAAAGATCAAACATTTACTTGAAAACCAACAGCTTCATCTTGTAAAAAAATCCAACTTTAACGTTACACTCGCATGTTTAAGCATCAAATGCGACGCGGACTAAACAGGTTACTTCCAAACAAAGAGAAGAGTAAGTCAAGTTGAACATTTTCAAGCACATTCCCCGAAAGCTGACAAATTTTTTTGGAAGCACTTAACGAAATTGCTTTAAGAACAAACCTTAGAAACAGGTTACACGGTAGATATAAATAGTTCGGGCGATGCAATGTGAGCGGGTCCCATAAACAACCCGCAGACGAAATGTCCCAGGATCTAGGATGTTTGTACTTCTACACAGACAAACTCGACTAATATAGACACCATTAAACGTTGCAAGCACAGGGCTTCACCTTGGCAATTTCTGCTGGTGTAGGAGCACCTTTGATATCCTACTTATTTGCAATTATATGTAAGGATGCTCTGGATAATCTCTGCCAAATGAGCGACAACTTTAGTCCCCTTCATCAAGAAATCTAAACAAAAGACTTCGGTGCTGAAAGCAATGCAACTAGTTCTAGCCAGAAGTACTATCAGCAGCTCCTCATTTGAGTACCCATGAACCAGTTTTATGGACATTGATGGAATGTGCATAATGGATATTTGTATGATGACCTTGTTAAAAAGTAGCCCCGAGGAATTGTTATGCAATCAAATAAGGAAATATTGCAATTTCCAATGCACCGACTTTTTCATGATATGCCCAATTGATACTTCGAATATCTCTTTTCGTATATTTAAAATGCCTTAGGAATACCTATGAACAAGACCGATTGCACCATTCATTGTAGGATTTGCACATGGATATCGTTTTAGTTTACATATTCAAAAGACTTGAAAGAATGACACATTTGGTGGGAAAACGTATGGATAACAATATAAAAGATTGGAAAGATTTTCCATCCAATTAGATGGATGAGCATCAGAAGAATTTTACTGCAAACATGTAGTCATTATCGAATATGCAGTTCCTTCGGAATGGAAGACTAATGACTCATGACATCTTGCAAAACGTAGATGCTCAAGCAATCGAGAGAAAGTTAAACCACACCAGATAAAAACAGAAAGTTCAAACAGAAAGTTTTAAACCACACCAGATAGAAACGTAGATGCTCAAACAATGCGAGACGAAACCTAACCAAGAACAACCCGCACACGAAATAAATCGTTGATTGAAGAAAGTAGTCAAACTCTGGAAAGGGAGTTTCGCACCTTTGGAGCGGGAGATCCGGTCGGAGCAGATTTTGAGGTTGCGGCGAGACTTGGTGAGGAGCTTGTTGAGCTCGATGCGGGACTTCTGGGCGGGTGTGAGAGCGGAGGAGGAGGAGGAGGTTGTTCTATCGCCGCCGTTTGGGGCGGCGGAGAGGGACTTGGCAACGGGCTGGGAAGAGGAGGCGACGGCACTGCAAGCTACGGAATGGAGGCCACGAGACCGGTGACAACAGGACCGGCGATGACGGGACCGGCGGTGACCGGATTGGCGACGACGGGACCAACGATGACGGGACTGGCGACAACGGGACCGGCCGTGACGGGAGGTGATGAGATCGGAGAGAGGCAAGCGGACGAAGGGAGAGGTGAGCTGAGAAGGGGCGTGAGTTGAGAAGGGAAAAGAGAAATTAGGGTTAAGAAAAATCGTTCCTTGTTTTAATTCCCGGGAAGAGAAGCAATTTTTTTTTGTTTCTCATTTCTCTTCCAAAACTATTTCTGGGCTAGGTTTTTATTCCCGAGAATAGAAAAACAACTCCGGCGTTACCAAACAGGTTTTTTCTTTTTTTGTTCCGGGAACCAAAGAACAGAAATTTTGAGGAACAGAAATGTTGTCATGTAGACACTTAAGTGCCACTCCGGCGAAAATCCGGCCAAATGGCTGACGTGGCAATTTTCCGGCGAGTTTAGTCCAAAACGGTGTCGTTTTGCACGCTGACGTGGCGGAGAAAACGCAAAAATGACGCCGTTTCGTGTCTACGTGTAAATAATAATATAAAAATTAATTAAATTATAAAGTATTCAAAAAATTTAAAAAATTTAAAAAATTAAGAAAAATTTAAAAATTAAGAAAAATTTAAAAGTTTTAAAAATTAAGAAATTTTTTTTTTTAAAAAAAAAAGGGGGAGGTCGAACGGGCGGTTGAGGGCTGAGCCCTCGTCGCCGCCGCCTCTCCGCCGTCGCCGGGAAGGGCCAGCGACGGAGGGGGAGGGTTGGGGTCGTCGGCCCCGGCCGACCGACGGCGAGGGCCCGAGAGCCCCGCGACCCTCGCTGGATCGCGGCGAGGGCCGCGACCCTCGCCTAGATCCGGGCGAGGGCTTGCGGGCCCTCGCCGCCGGCCCTTGGCCAAGGCCCGGCGACCCCAACCGACCCTCCCCACTCCGTCGCCGGCCCTTCCCGGCGGCGAGGGCCCGCGAGCCCTCGCCGGATCTGGCGAGGGCCGCGACCCTCGCCTGCATTCGACGAGGGCTCGCGGGCCCTCATCGCCTCCCCCGCCGCCGCCGGGAAGGGCCGGCGACGGAGTGTGGAGGGTCAACCGGGGTCGCCGGGCCACGAGCCCTCACCCGGATCTCGGGGCAAGGGTCGCGGCCCTCGCCGCGATCCGGCGACCCCGCCCCTCGCCGACCCCGGCCCCCCCCCGTCGCCGGCCCTTCCCGGCGACGGCGGGAGGCGGCGGCGGCGAGGGCTCAGCCCTCGCCGCCCGTTCGACCTCCCCCTTTTTTTAAATTTTTTAAATTTTTTTTTAAAATTTTTTAAAATTTTTTTAAATTTTTTTAAATTTTCTTATTTTTTTTAAATTTTTAAAATTTTTATGCTGATTTGGAGCTTCGGCGAGCCACGTAAGCAAAAAATAATAATAAAATATTGCCACGTAGGATTTCTGGCAAGGGTCGCCGGAGGTGGCACTTAAGTGTCCCACTAGAAAAAAAAAGTGGCACTTAAATGTACCGTTTTGAAGTTATGGTACTTAAGTGTCCTCTCGTGCCAAGTTATGACACTTGTGCTGGACTTCTGCCCAAGAAAATGTAACAGTTTTCACATTATCCTTAAGTGAGGTTATAGAGATTTTGTGCTGGGAGCGACCCCCGAGTTTCTAATGCAGTGGAGAAAATGCTTTACTTAAGAATTATTGATAGAATAATACTTGTGCTCTTCTCCAATGTAAGTTAAGATAAGTCTCGGTGATTTTGCTGAGTTTCCATGTTGTACTTGTCAATTTCTTTGTTTATCTTTTTATATTCGGTGCAACAATTTGGTATGATTCGACGAAGCCTAAGTACCTTATCCCTTCATTCTATATACATTTCTAAGTCAATGAATATCACACAATTTGATTGTAGGCTTATATCTCATTGGGCGATTTTTGTCTAGTCAAATATCATCAATGACAAGAGATTAGTGATATACGATCGCTCATAGGAGAACCCATACACTAGACACCAAAAATAAACTAATCAATTTTAATACAAGATTGCTTAAACAATCTTTCAAGTTCTTGCTTAATCATCGGAGAACGAATTCAAACCATCACACTTATTCATCCTCTTAAGAATAAGCACAAGAAGTAAGAATCATTTTAAAAGTCATTTTTTGTTATTCATATGGCACACGTTCTCTTCCTCATAAGCTCAGGCTCGACGATGGTAGTATGAGCTGTGGCCGAGCGAGAAAAGACTGGAGGCGACCGCATCAACCGAGAACAAAGGTTTTGGTGATGGAGATCTGTAGCTAGGGCATTGTGGAAAGCAGAAATCTCACTCTTTTGTTTTGTTTTGTTTTTGTTTTTCAATTTGTAATCTTGTGGATCTAAGTTGAGTTATTAATGGGTCCCATTTAAAACTTATTTTCTAGCTGAGCTCTATTATAATAAATCCATTTTAATCTTATATTAAAGCTTCAACTAACTCATTTTTATCCAGCCCCTTAAATGCGAGCCAAAATATAGGTCCTTAACATATTTTGCAACCCCTAATACATATATGTCAACCAGACCCAATTGTGACTAAGATTCAAGTTGTTTTTACAAGGTCCATAGATAATATCCATGACTTAGTATGTAATTTCACAAGCAAACTCCTAGGTGTATATATATGTGAACTGGACCGAAGAAGACACCGATGGCCATTTGAGCTGATCATTCCAGTTTAATTTTGGATCATTAACTGGTATTCTTAGATCGAATTCATTAGCTTAAGTAACCAAAGAAAAAAACAGAAAAAAAAATGAATATTTCATAGACCATCAAAAGAAGGATTATTTCATAAACCATCCTCGTTTTCGTGCGCAGACATCAAACACCGTCAAGAGGTTCTTCAAAACCTACCAAAACCATACCGACTGTTGGGGTCCCCTTTAAAGTTGCATTGTTTTTTTTTCCTTCATGAATTTTTTTTTTTATTTCCAACCTAAACATCCGTCGTCCCAAACCTGCCAAACAACAACGCAAACCAAAACCAACTCAGCCCATCCTCCTCGGCGCTTCCCACGGCAGCCACTATCTCTACCCGGCATCTCGAGCCAAGCCACAGCCTCGTCATTGACAACCACCCTTGGCCACACTTATTTCTCCTTCCATACTCAGTTCTCTTCGCTAGGGGTGTAATCAAGTGGGTTGAGTCAACTTGTGAAGCTCGACCTTGACCTGACTTGTCCATAGAGTGCTTGAAACTTGACTCTAGCTTGCTTGAGTATTGCTTTTCTTGCATGAACTTGACTCATTTGGGAAATTGATATGCTCAAGTTCGACTCCGCTATACCTGGCTCGATTATAATTAACTTATAAATAAAGCTCTAGTTCCTGTTTAATAAGCTCGAATGTCATATAATTTTGAGTATATTATATCTATTTTTATAAGTGTTGTTTTCGGAATGAAAACTTGATTAGCTTACAAGCTAATCTAGTTGAGTACTAACAGATTCAAGCTTAACTCGACAAGATACTTAGTAACTCAACTAGAAAATAGACAAATCAATCCGAGGCAGTCATTGAGCCGAGCTCAAGCTACTCATGAGTAGCTTGATTCGATTTCGTCCCTATCTACCACGACTTCTCACACACACACTTCTCTACCTCGATGTCAACAGACGGCTTATTGAGCTTGATGCCCCAAATTCGGTGCTATCTCTACCAAGGCGTAGAGGTCGGCCCAGATGTGATAGAATTACGCTGGCATTGAGCTCGAGTAGATCTGGGTGAAGCTCAACCTGTCGTCTAAGCCAACCATTGAGGGATGGAGAGAGAGAGGGATAGAGAGAGAGAGAGAGAGAGAGAGAGAGAGAGAGAGAGAGAGAGAGGGTAGTACGTAGTGAGGTTAGTAAGGTCGACCAGGGTAGAGGGGAAAGAGATGCATTGCAATCATCCAATGGATGATAATGGTGTTTATGGCTATATGAGACTGAACGGTCGGATCCTACCGATGACTACTAAACCTGTAGGATTGGCATTTGGGCAAGGAAAGCATGAACGAGTCCACACATGATCGGTCGCACCAAGTATGCATGCAAGTGTAAATAATAATGATGACATTTAACATCGCAATGCAATTACGAGCTCGCAAGCCTTTTCATGCAAGTGAAGTTCCGGCAGCAACTTCAATATGGAAAATACAGACACGTCATTATGTCTTTTAAGAAACATACATGGAGAGAGAACATCCAGATTCACTTAATTGTACATTTTTACAATGCTTTCTTTTCACAAATATACTCTCCATTACCTCAGCTGATAGAACTCTGGACCCAATCTCGGCCCGAGGATAACTTCAAGTGGGGTTGCCTTTAAATTTGTCATTCCGAAGATCTCAGACATATCTACCAGCGAATTGTCTACAGTCGATATGTCGAATGCATGTAGGAACCTAGCTAGAAGAAAGTGCACCATCTCCAGTTCAAAAGATATTCCAGGACAGATTCGCCTGCCGCCTCCAAATGGTAGAAGTGCAAAGTTGGAGTCCTTCACATCGACATCCTTGTGGCTGCTCAGGAACCTCTCAGGTCTGAACTCCATTGGATCGGGCCAAGTCTCGGGGTCTGTTTGGATTTTCCATATGTTCAAGATCAACCTTGTGCTCTTGGGCACGCGGTACTCGCCGACAGTGCAATTCTCAGTGAATAGGCGTGGCACCGATAGTGGGGCCGCTGGGTGTAACCGGAGGGCCTCCTTCACTATGGCTTGAAGATAGGTTAGGCTGGCGATGTCCGCTTCTTTCACATGCCTCTGCTTGCCGATCTGAGCCTCGAGCTCTTCTTGAACTTTCTTCAAACTATGAAGGTTGTTGAGCAACAGCGAGATTGCCCATGTCAGGGTAACCATCGCTGTATCACCGCCGCCTGCAATCATCGCCTTTATACACGACAAACATATTTTCCTCGTTAGAAGTGAGTTACGGAGATTAACCACAACACCATTCGCAGTATAATATCATGTGCCCTTCCACTTCGCGGGCAAGAAAAATGTGGTTCAAATAACGAAAAAGAAGATGCATAATTTATAATTGAGTCCAAACTTAGTCCCATTTCTACTGCCCGCGATTGCAGAATGTTCAAAAGGACAATGAAATTAACTTAAAAACAAAATAAACCCACAAGGTTACACAATAATAAATTTCAGTCCAACTTTAGCTCCTCAAATTTGAGCAGTTTTCCAAATTGAGTGCTCAAGTTTTGTGTGCGCGCAAATTAGGTTCTCTAACTTACTTGATTTCCTTTCTAAGCAATTTTAATTATCAAGCTTAATTGTTTCAATGTGATTGTTCAATCTGCGTACTTTTTGTATCATAACATGAAAGGAAGAAAGTCTTTACTTAAAAAAAGAAAATTGGTTATTTATTTTTTGATATACTGGAAATAACAAAATTAATAGGACTATACTGGCTCACAATTCTACTTAGAACCAGCCAAGGTCGGTTTCGTTCGAAGCTTTGATCTATGGTAAATTGGTATTGTTCTCAGTTTTAGGTTTTCTAAAATGCGTCCCTCCCTATTAGATTTATATAGTTTTAACTCTAGAATTTGGACTGCCCGGAGCATTCTCACCCTAGCTGAAATCAACTAAACCTATAGACAATCGCCCCTAACTACTTGATATATGCGGGCAACTAGCATATATGAAGAAGAAAAGACTGCTCTAATGGGGAGCGAACGAAAACTTACCAAGCAGTAGCTTTTATAATCGTATCAGCATCATAACCTCCAACTTCATCATCGTTAAGGACCGAAAGCATGACGTCCATGAAATCTCTACTCCCACTGGTCTCACTCAAATCCTTATTATCCCTCGTGTGTTCCTCCAACCAACCACCTATAATTTCGTCTAGTTCTTCTGCAGTCCTCGTCATGGCCTTCTCATGTCCACCTAAGTCGAGCCACCTCAGGAAAGGAAGAGCGTCGGCCGCTAAAAACAACCCCATGAAGTGGAAGAGCTCTCGTAAAGCCTTTTGGCACCGCTGCTTCTCTTCCTCGTCCGCTGCACGGTAGCGTTTTCCAGCCACGATTCTCAGGGTGACGTTTAGAGTCAACTTCGCGAACCACTGCTTCAAGTCCACTATGATATGGTCTAATAAAATCAGAATGAACTGGATGTTATACTAAATTGAAGTTTTGATTACTCTCACGAACTACATGACTTGATAAAATGGATACTCAATCTTGGATAATACTTCATTGATCTCCCGTGTCATTCTATCTAGTTTCTTTTGGAAAAATTATCAAAAATAAAAAAAAAAAAGAATCTTAAAATTATATGTATTTTTAGTCATAAATCTTTTAGCTTTATCAATTTAATTTCAAACATTTTGACGATTTATTAATGTGGTTATTGCGATCAATTATGGCTGAAAATTACTGACGTAGATGCTGGCTATTCTATGTGGCATAGCTAGTTCTAACGTGGACAATTTTTTAATTTATTATGAATTTATATTAGTTTTTTTATTTCTTTCTCTTCTTTTTCCTTTTTTTTTTTTTGCTTTGTTTTCACTGTTGCTAGCAAGGGTCATTGGAGCTCAATGGCCATAGGCAAGGGCAGCAAAGGCCTCGCTCAAAATATTAGAATATTATTAAAAGTTGGCCATGTCACTCGGCTGGCGTTCAATCAGCAAAATCCGGCCAAAATTGATCGGAAATGACTGAATTGGCACAACCTAAAAATGTTTAGAACTAAATCGGCACCAAAAAAAAGTTTAAGACTAAATCGGCACAAAGAAAAAATGTTTAGGGCTTTTTTGGTACTTTTCCCCTATATATGGGATTATTCACTCAATTTGTACCATGAAATTCCTCTATAATGAGGTCCATATAGACCGGCAATTTCACCAAATACGAATTGGTTCACTTTCTGCGCCAAGGTCTTCCCAAGCACATCAAAGTACTCATGTTGCCCAAGAAGTTATTCTTCTATCTGGTCATCCTAACACCTCAATGGTGGCATGTCCCGCTAATGTACCAAAATTCAAATGTCTTTCCAACTCTAGCACCTTCCACTAAATATTCCTTTTATAGACAAGCAAAGCTCTCCAATACAAACATCCTAATGTAAACATCATTTTTGTACAAACTTTTATACCAAGAGGGCATTTCTTCTACACACTGAAATATTCATATCAATTCATGGAAATTATTTTGCCTTCAAAGTAGACATGGACCTTTCTCAACATCTTTGAATAGATTATTAGTCTAGGTTTAAAGAAATTAGTTCATTGCTTAGTTGGTAATCATCTTATAGTTGTTTCTGTTTTATTTTCGGCTAAATCCACAAAACTCGTGACTCCTTAAGCTTATAATGTGAAGATCCGCTCTAATTTGGTGCTGGTTCAAAATTGTATTACACCCAGTTTTATACCGATTCAACCCGTGGATGGTACATATGTGTCAACAATCCAACTAGGATTTAAAGGTGTTCCTACGGGGTTTGGAGATCGAAACCTTGACCCGTCACCCCTAGTATTTAAATTTCTTAATGCCAATCTTCGGTCCAACTCCTAGTTATAAATTTGTATACATGAAGTAGACTAAACCAGCTCCGATAGCCACATTGGTTAGGAAAGCATGAATGGGTCCATACATGACAGGTCACATGTATGTGTCATGGGTTGATCATTTGGAATCGAGACTGTGCAGCGACTTAGGTTCTTTTGGATCACTTGGGTTATCGGGACCCCTAAACCAAGCCTTACTCGGACTGATCGCTCGCTTGCTTACCCAGATCGTAAAAGGAGAAAGTTTAGAGAGAGAGAGAGAGAGAGAGAGAGAGAGAGAGAGAGAGAAGCTTTAAGAGAATTATGAACTTTGATTTTGAAATGGTTGGATGGATATAAATGAGGGGTGGGGCATCCCTTCTTCTACTTGAGGTATTCAGATTATAACTATTGATCAAGATTACATTCGGCAGACGTGTCTTCTAACCTATCGGCTATTGACATTTACGCTAGGAGAGCTCTAAATCTTGGCGTAATTATTGTCTCACCCGTCCTTGGAACGTTCCAAAAGTTCTTGTGGGAACCTTGAGCGATCTTAGGTTTTCGTTGATCATGCATGGTCCCTTGGTCGCGGGAATATCGTCACCGTGACATTCTCCCCTACTCTTTCAAGTGACCCCCTTGTCGCTCTCGGCTTGAGTGTCTTCTTCTTGGCACAAGCTTGAGCTATTTTGTTCCTATTTTGCCTAATCCTAAGCCTCTCAATTAGTGGACAATATGGCTCCAACTTTGGCTTAGGCATGACACATGGCAAGTACTCTACTTTGGCGAAGAGCACTCAGATTGGCATGTTGCGAGTTAGAGTTGGACAGTCCAACCTTACCTTCGGCTTCTATAAGGATTGTGGCTTCGGTTGTGACTCAGTCGTCCACCTGTCAGCCTTTAGACTTTTGTTGAGGCATCGGATTGTGGTGGTGGTCTTAGTGTTTATCATTCCTTTGATCTTTGGGATCATCATCGGACATTGCAGGTCAAGAATCATGATGCACTTGGTTCTCATGTCATCATAGACCTCACACTATGGAAGAATTGCATGCCCAAGATAAGATCGTAATCATCAAAAGGAATTGCCTCAAATGAGAACTTGCCATTCCATCCTCCGATTTAGACGTCCACGTCTGGAGTTGAGCCTACGCTCGCAAGGCCATCCGATTTAACGGTCTTGAATGATTTTCAGGTTGGCTCCACTCGAAGTCTCAAGGCCTTTGCTACTTCGATTGACATGAACATGTTCGAAGCACCCATGTCAATCGAGGTGTATAGGGCTTGGCCACATACCTTGATCTCCATGAAAAACATGTCTGTGTTTGGTGTAGCTTCCTTCTTTTTGGGCGGCGAGGTTTGGTCAGCATTAAGATACTTCACGGTTCCAAGTCAAAATTGTCTCTTCTCTTCTTTGGGCTCCTCCTCCTCCTCCTCTTCTATGGCAAGGAGAGCGATGATCTTGCCCTTCTCTAGGCATTTTTGGTTCCAATGTGGACCTTTGCAAATGAAGCAAGGGGATGGCGGACGTTGGTCGAATTTACTCGTGGTGAAATTCGCTTAGGGTTGACCCTTTTGGAAGGACAACTTGGATGTTCCTTTTCCTCATGTCTTGACTCGGCCACCTTAGTCTCTCGGCCCACGAGGAGTGTCTCCACCTTTGTCCTTGGAGGATCGATCTCACCTCCAATTTATTGCTTGATTCTTTGATGGATCGGCTTTAGTGAGGTCGATGAGGGACTCGGCCATGCTGAGCAGCCTCGTGAGACTCTTCACATCTTGACACTTGAGCTCGAGTTGCACCCACGGCTTGAATCCATCCATGAACACTCTGAGAGTCTCCTCCTCTCCTAGGTTGCAGATTTGGAGTTTGAGCTCATTCATGTACTCTTGGATCATCCCTCTTTGTTCAAGGTCATGGAGCTTGCTACGAGCCTCTTGTTGAGCAAACTCAGGGAAGAAGTAGTCCTGAAACTCCTTCACAAAGTCATCCTATGTGTTCACGGGATTGGGGCCGTGCTTGGTCTCGTAGCACCTATTACGCCACCAAAGCATTGCGGTATCAATTAGGAACATTGAAGCAGTCCTTACCTTGATTGACTAGTCTTCAATGTTGACCGCGTCAAAGTATTGCTCCATACTCCACACGAAGCTGTCCACCCCTGTGGTAGATAGGTTGCCTCTAAACTCTTTGGTTTCAATACCTCTAGCTTGGATATCCCTTGTGTAGACATTGACTGGTTCACAATGCTCAACTTGCATATGCATAGGGCGAGCTCAATCTTGAGATCTTGGATCTCCGCCTTCATGGCTTTGACCTCATCTCTTCGAGGATTTGCTTCCTCGATCACTTGGACTCTATCCCTTACTAAATTGATTGATGCTTTGAGGGCTTCATCTTTGTCATGCAATGGGGCCGTGGCTTGGTTGATGCCATATGTGAAGTCTTCATGGAGTGAGACTTCAACTTCCATGATGTGGTCTCTAATATCATCAAGCCCTTCCATTAACTCGGCCATGGTGCTCCCTACCTTCATAAGCTTCTCATCGAGCGTGGTCACAACGTCTATTGATGCATTCCTTCTTTTTGTTTAGTGGTAGGTCTCCTTGACTTAAATGGCCTCTCCATCCATGACATCTTCTTGGCTCGACAGTCTCTTTAACGATTGGTGCTCCTCGATCTCTTGAAATGGATCTCCCTTCTTGCTCTAATACCACTTGTCACGAATTGATCATTTGGGATCGAGACTGTGCAGCGACCTAGGCTCTTTTGGATCACTTGGGTTGTCGGGGCGCCTAAGCCAAGCCTTATTCGGATCGATCGCTCACTCGGATTGTAGAGAGAGAAAGTTTCTTGAGAGAGAAATTCTAAGAAAAATGAAACCTTGATTCTGAAATGGTTGGATTGATACAAATGAGGGGGGGGGGCATCCCTTATTATACTTGAAGCCCTTAGATTACAATCATTAATTGAGATTACATCCGGTGGACGAGATCGTATCTATTAACCTACCAACTACCGGCATTACGTAAGGAGAGTTCTAGATCTTGCCGCAATTACCGTCTCATCCATCCTTGGAACATTCCAAAGCTCTTATGAGAACCTCGAGCGATCTTAGGAGGTCTTCCTCGATCACGCACAATCCCTTGATCGCGGGAACCTCGTCACCGTGACATATGCATACAAGTGGTGAACGATAGTAAATGATACTCGTCATTAGCAACCGCAATCTAAAGCATGTAGATCAATGTAATTATGTCTTTTGAGAGCCAGGGCATGGATAAGGTACATACACACTCACTTCTAGCTATAAATTTTCAAATATCTTTGTTTGTGTAGAGCCCATCCGGTAATCTCGGCCTGACCATAAATTCAAGTGGGGTCACCTTTATAGTCAATAGTTCGAAGCTCTCCGACATATCCATTGCCAAGTTCTTTGCAGTTGATATCTTGTGGCTAGTAGGAAATGCACCATGTGGAGTCCAAAAGATATTCCCAGACAGATTCTCCTACTACCCCAAAATGGCAGGAGCACAAAGTTCGAGTCCTGCATGTCGACATCCTTGTGGCTGCTCAAGAACCTCTAGGGCCTGAACTCCAGTGGGTCTGGCCATGTCCTAGAGTCGGTGTGGACTTTTGAGTCGTTCACGATCAGCTGTGTACCCTTGGGCACGTGATACCCATCGACGGTGCAGTCCTTGCTGAACAGGCACGGCGGAGAGAGCAAGACCATCGGCTATAAATGGAGGGTCTCCTTCGCCACGGCTTGGAGATAGGTTAGGCCGGCAATGTCCGCTTCTTCCACGTGCCTCCGCTTGCCGATCCGAGCATCGAGCTCTTCCTGAGCTTTCTTCAAGATGGGAAGGTTGTTCAGCATCAGCGAGGTTGCCCATGTCACGGTTACCGTCGTGGTATCGTTGCCTCCTGCAATCATCGCCTTTACATACAAGAAACGTAGATCGCAATCCAAATTCATGTGCCTTTATAGGTTCAAAATCTAGCCCAGTTACATAAAAGAAAATGCAAAATTTGTAATTGAGGGTCCAAATTTAGTCCCACTAACGATCAAACTTTTCTTCGGCCCATGATTGCTAGATGTTTAAAACAGACGCTGACAATAATTCATAAGAAAAAATAAAAATATGCCCCCAATATTATATAAGAAATGACTTAAGTGAAATTATAACAGGGCCATCGGTTCAACGGTAGCTAGGGATCTACTCCATCAAAGTTGGTTCTCAATCCGGGAATTAAACCGGTAGACCTAGAATCGACCTACCTTTTTTTTTATAAATATTTTCTATTTCGTTGAACTTTTTTTTTTAATATAATATATATTTAAAAAAACGAAAGACCAAATAAAATAACGTAGGGTTTGATTTTGAATCGGTTCAAACTGTTTCTACTTAATAATTGATCTTGAAACTAGTTCCAAATCAATTTCTATATAAGAAACAGCCTTAAAACTAATTGTGAAGTTGTTCAAAATTGATTGTATAAGGCTAATTCTCTAATAGAATCAACCGGTTTTTGATATAATAGCAGGAACTGAATTTAGTCAAAGGCGGTATCGAATTTTTTACTTGGGAATCAAATCGATACCCTCAAAACCTAGGAACTCGCAAGGTTCGATGCAATCCACGGGTTGAGTTGTGAACCTGCCAGTTTCTCAAGGAATCAAATTGCCTCCATAGTAGAACCAATTTCCGACTATGAAGCGGTGAGCCTATAGATCTTTTTCAATAAAAATATAAATCCCTTTAATAGGTTAACAACTTAAACAGGAAAAAAAAGGGCTCACATAGATAAAGTCTCCATTTAAAATAAGAAAATTGGTCTTTTGTCTTTTAAAAAGATAATAAAACTAGACTAGTTTCGAGTTACAGTAGATCCGCTTGGTTCCTGATTCTAGGTTTTCTGGAATCTATCCTCCCTGTTTTGTTCATGTGGTTCCGCCACTGGAACCATATTGTCCTAGCCATGTTTCACCCTAGTTGAAATTAACTAAACCTACGGACAATCATCCCCTGGCTACGTCGATACGAGGGTAACTAGCATTAAGTAGCATTAAAAAGAGGAAAAAACCGCTCTAGGATGGAGGAAACAAAAAGTTACCAAGCATGTAGCTTTTACGATCACATCAGCATCATAACCTCCAATTTCCTTGTCGTTAAGGACCGAAAGCATGATGTCCATGAAGTCCCCATCACCATTGGTATCACCCAAATCCTTATTTTTCCTCGTGTTCCTCCAACCAACCACCTACAATTTTGTCCCGTTCTTCTGCGGTCCTCTTCATGGCCTTCACATGTCCACCTAAGTCGAGTCACCTCAGAAAGGAAGAGCATCTGCTGCTAGAAACATCCCCAAGAAGTGGAAGACTGCTCGTAGCGCCTTATGGCACCGCTGCTCCTCTTCCTTGTCCACCACACTGTAGCGCTTTCCGGCCATGATTCTGATGACCGTGTTCAGAGTCAACCTTCCAAGCCACTGTTTCAACTCGACTTTGACATGGCCTAATGACTCAAAATGAACTTTGATGTCATGCTAAATTGAAGTTTCAATTATGCTCACGAACTGTTGCGAAAGGCGAGTGATCGAATAATAATATAAACAGAAAAAGAAAATAAATCGGATATCAGATTTATGTGGTTCAGTCGTAAAGACCTACGTCCACGGGGAGAGCAGCAGCGAATTTCACTATAAATCAAGCGATACAAGAAGATTACACACTCGAGTTACTCAAACACTCTCTCAGTGTTTCCCAAGCCCCGATTACACCCAATAACGCACGCAGTGTTTAGCCTTGAAATATCTCACGAAATAATCTCTCAATCTTACGAAGGAATTACACGAAAATCTTACCACAAGATTTAAATCGGCTACAAACACTAATCTTTCTTGGATGTAATTCACGGACAAGAACGACGAAGAAAATCCCTCCCAAGCACTCAACGACGAGGCGGCACTTCAAGACCAATTCTTCATGATCAACGGCGGAACACCAAGCACTTATGCGGCGCTTCAAGACAATTTGTGATCCACACCTACCACCCACGACCACAAGTCTATATATAAGTGAAACCCTTATTCTTATGCCAACTTCTCGTAGGATTCTATTTCCTATCTTGCCTTTTTAATCAAAATATATCTTTATATATTTTAAACAAAATCAAAGTCCTAGTCAAAGACTTTCCTATTTCAGTGGCCAAACTCTCCAACGCAGATTCAAACTTTGAGAAGTTGATCTACGGATCTTCTTTGCTTGATTTCGAATGTCCACAACATATTCAATTCGGAATATTTGTAATTTCGCATGAGGTTCAAACTCAAGACATATTTTAACAATCTCCACCTTGGCTCAATGTTTGAGCCAAGTTGCAATCGCTTCGCAAAAAATTCAAACTCTGCCGCTACTTTCCCATAGCCCTCGATGGGCTCAATCGCCACAGATATTATCCAAGTCCAAGCCTTGCTTGAACTTTGCCATAACCAAGGACCTCATCAGAATACCAACTCTACATGCACTTTGTCGCGACCCACCCGAATTTTTTAAGGTGAATTATTCGAAAGGAGGTTAATGGACTACTAAGTTTTTTAAACTTGCTCGGGCCCTCCCAAGCCCATACCGATTCGCGACTAAGTCTAAATTTTCAATATGCAAGAGGTTATTAATTAGGAGTCGCCACTAATCGATTTATGGTAGGTCGATTAGACACCTAAGCAAAATAAATGGAGATTTATTTTACTCCTACGAACCGAGATTCACTAAGTCCGGGGACATGGTTACGCTAGAAAAATCTAACACCCTTTCGGTACCTTTTATTTTAATTTCAAAAATACTTTGCAGGCAATGTTGATTAGTTTTAAACCTAAGCTACTGACATGCAAATTGTGGTCATGCGGGTGAAAAATCAATAAAGTAACATTCAATGAAAAATATTAACAAAAGTGCATGCCCAAGACATGATTTCTAAATGACCGGACACCTAATTTTTCTTTTTTCTTTTTTATAAAAAAATGTTAATTATATGCAATCTTGATCTAAATTTAATATGCATGGATTTTACTTTAATGATATGAAAATGCAATTCATATGGTCTAATTAGAACTATCACTATATGTATGCAATCTTATTTATATGATCCTAAATATGCATGTGTTTCATGACATGAGATGAATGACATAATAATTCTATATGCATGTTCTTTTTGTGATTTTTTTTTTTTTTTAATGATTTTTTTTATTGCACATATGCAACCTATATTAAACAATGATAATGTGAAATTTGATTAATTATGAACTAACTTATTAATTAACCAAGTAAAAGACTTTTGTGTTTTCTTTTTTTTATTTGAAATGACCTAGTAATTTTTTTATTAAAAAAGAAAGCAACGTAATGATGCAATGCTAATTTTTGGCATTTAAAAAAAAAAACTACATAATGAGAATGTTAAAACATTAACTTATAACCCACTAACTAAAGCGCAACATGCGGTGTGCACATTATGAAATCTATATAACCTAAATAACATTTTTTTTTGTTTTTGTTTTCTTTTGCATTTTTTTGTGTTTTGGTTTTATTAAAAAAAACTAAAATGTGTTGTTTCAAATGTGAAATGTGTAGACCTATATACTTAATATGATGCATGATATGTGATGAGCAAATAAATAATAACACGCCAAAATAAAAATCCATCCATGTAAATCAATGGCATTTTAATATGGATCAATGATGCAAAGTAATTCATGAATTTTGCCATAAAAAGTCGAAATAATCAAAAATCTAACCCGACGTCTCACGGGTCAATATTTTTGATTATCATAACTTAATACGACAAATTTCCTAATGATAAAAATAAATCAAAACAAATCAAGTTAGAATATATTATAAGTAAATAAAAAATTTTAAACTATGAAAACAAATACTTAAGAATTTACCTAGTCTAACTCTCAAGACTTGAAGAAATGGTGAGGAAAATGGTACCAACTGCGATGGTGGCTCGCCAAGGGTGGGAGGTCCCGTGACCGGAGCGAGGTGGCCGGAGTAGCACCGCGGAGAGCGCAAGCGCAGACGAGACGGGGACAACGATGACCGGCGAGCTTCGGCAAGAGCGGAACTCAACCGGTGGCTAGCAGGCGCAATGGGGAGGCAGCAAGTGGGTCGGGAGTGGCAGCGGTAGGAGCTCGAGGCGGTGGCGTCAGGTGTCGCTCGGGAGGGCAGCACGGCGACCTAGCAAAGGGACCAGGTTGCTGGGCGTGCGTGATGGGCACTGTAGATTGCGGCAGGTCACAAGCGTCGGTTCGGAGGAGGGCGCGGGGTCGGGAGGAGGGCGCGGCGTCGGGAAGAGTAACAGTAGCGTGCGGCTCGAGCTCACAGCAACGGAGAGGTGTCGGCTGCTCAGGTTGCAGCGGGGACTCGGCGTCAGTTCGGAGGAGAGCGCGGCGTCAGGAGGAGGGCGCGGCGTCGGGTCGTCGCAGCAATGGTGGCTGACGCGCAGGCTACTGGCGTGGGCGTCGGGAGGAGGGCGCGACGTTGGGCTGTGGAGGCTTGACTCGACTCGGGCGGCACCGGGCTCGCGGGTCACTGGCTGGTGGTTCGAGCGGCACTTTGGAAAGAGCACGGACAGGCGAGGCAGCAAGGCGAAATCACGGACGACGCCTCGCAGCGACCGGTGCACCAGAAACTCGAACGGCTATGAAGTGGAGTGACTGCGGAGCCGAAAGGGAAGAAGATGAACAGGATTTCTCCTTTTTTCCGCCCTTTTGCACATCTCTTCTTCTCTCTCCTTTCTCGTTTTGCAGAAGCAAAAGCTTCTTTTTTGCTATTTGACTTTTCTTCTTCACTCTTCTGCTTTTTTTTTTTGCTTTTTCTCTTCTTTTTTACTTTTTCTCTCACCTGACACTCTCTCTCACCTCTCTCTTTCCCTACGAACTCTCTGCCCCTTCTCACCTTTCTCTTTGCTTCACGTCACCTCTCTCTCTCTATTTGCCTCTTTTGAATATTTCGAAAACTCAGTCCAAAAGCCCCCCCGAACCGAAACTCCCTTCTCTCTATTTATAGAGAAAAACTCCAATTTGTTTTTTTGCAGGTCAGATATTCACTCAACCGCTCAACAAGTTAGCAGCTCCAAAATCACACGATCGTTGAACTTTTTGAATTCAAATTTTTTTTTTTCAAAATTTCCCTCTGACCTCTTTTCCCTCTACAACCAAATGCTATATTATTATTTTCTAAAAAAATAAATTAAATTTTAAAATAGGTGTCAACAGCTGCCCCTCTTTGAAGGGAAGCTCGTAGAGGTTTCCTTCAAAGATAAATGACACCTAAATTTAGACTATGTAGAATAAATGAAAAATGAATATGAAATGCATATGCAAATGTTAATTGTAATGACTTTTTTTTTTTTAAATGGACTCAAATAAATGCAAGGTCATGCAATAAAGAATGCAATGATTTGAATATGTCCACACTCAATGAAATGCAAATGCAAAGAAGAACATGTCCCTGTCATACTTAAAAAGTATTATTAGGAGTGAAATGGTTCCTATGAGACGTGACAAATATCTGGAAATCTCTTCAGATAATTGAAAAGCTCAAAGTCTTCAGGGATCTGGAACTCTCATCAGATCCCAAGCAACTGGAAATTACATCAAGTACGTAAAATTTCAAAAATCTGATTCTTATGTCAAGCATTTGAAAGCATTTACTGAAAATCTGGAAATCACATCAAATGTTTGAAAAGACAAACACTTGGAAATCACATCAAGCATTTAAATGTTCAAATATCTTGAATTCATACTAGACATTTGAAAATATTTAATAAACATCTGGAAATCACATCAGACGTTTGAAAGGACAAACACTTGGAAGTCTTATCAAGCATTTAAGGGTTCAAATATCTGGAGTTCACATTAGACACTTGAAAATATTTTACTAAACATCTGGAAATCACATTAGATGTTTGAAAAGACAAACACTTGGAAATCACATCAAGCGTTTAAGGTTCAAACATCTGGAACTCAAACTAGACATTTGAAAAGATTTTATAAATGGGTACTTGGAATTCTCATCAAGCACCAAGATGACTGAACAAACTCAGGGTTTCAAAGACAAATCCTTTGGTCTTCGAGGAAAAATTCATTTCATTTTTTTTTTAATTTAATGAAGGTCTATACATGATGGCTTCCATAAGGAAAATTTATCAAGACAATTTTCACTAAGCTGTGAATCTCTTGAACATGCTAAACGAGACACTTTTGATGTGAAAAAGGCTTTTTCACTCGCTCTCATTTAGGAAGGGTTATTTGTCCCGACCATTGATGCGGGAATATATTACTCAATCTTATCATCATCTTGTCGACAAGAGTTCGAATTTCTTGCAATCAGTACAACCTTACCAATCTGAGAGGTCTTTGACAAGGATTGTAATGTGAGTTTGGTCAATGGCTTAGCAAAAGGGACTCTTCGAGTCAAAGCAATTGAAAGAACAATTCTGTAATCATCTCCGGGTTTACAAGTCAAGAACCCTGCAAAATGAGAAAGAAATAATCTTGCTCGCACTTCTTTGAGCAATGCTTAAAACATGTGAATTCCTATGTTAATTCAAGTGCCCTAATTTGAAGAGACTTTGTAAGGGACGTAACATAGGCTGGGCTCATGGGCTGAGCAACGAAAGGATCGTTAGGCTCAAAGATGTGTGTAATGGGTAAGAGTTGGTGATCATCTTGACATTACCACAAGTTTTCTTCACCACAAATTGTCTTCTTGACAGATTTCTTTATTGGCTCAAGAGTTTATCACTGATGCCGATGATTATTCAACTGGAGATCTTTTCTCAACATTTTTCTTTGATGATGGGCATCGATCAGGCACACCGCTTTTTATATGCCCCCCAATTCATCGGTCATTTCCCTCTTCTTTTCACGGGCATTGGCCTTGCTTTTACTAGGCACACTGCTTTTTCATGCCCCTTATTTTTTGCACTTATTTTCTTTGGACTCATGGAGTCTTCTTTCGTCAGCATTTTAGACCATGCTATTCGAATGATTGTCTTTCATTTTGCCCCAGTGTGGGGAATGATCACCAACTGGGTTTGATATGAAATGAATTCATAGGCTCAAGTGGGCTATGAAAGGATATAAGTGTGTAGGATAAAGAAAGAACTGCTCTTCGTCATCCTAAGGCACTTAAATTATCACATGAATTCAATGTAATAGCACAACTTGAAGATTGATGCAAGTGAAAGCAAGAAAATTTCGATTCATTTCATTCTCCTTCAATGTCAACTTACCTCCATTTGCCCCGATGTGGGGTGGTTCTTGACAGGGGTAGTATGAAAGAAATTCTTCAAGTATTTGGGCTCAAAGAGGGGTTAAACAAGGGTTCACTGATAGAGAAATGAACTGCCCCTCGTCATTTTAGTTGTCGTACTTTTCGCAAGAAAACTCTTCACCTTGAAGTACAAGACGTTTTCATACTCACCTCACAATGTATAAACAAGGGACTGTGTATGGGATAAGACTTGCCTTTCCCACCTCATTTAGCATGTTCAAGTAATTCGACATCTTTCACTGAATTATCCATTTTGATAAATTTCAAGTGGAATTGACAAATTGCATAGTATCATGTGAAAGCATTCTATAATGATAAAAAGGCCATGCTCTATTCTAACACATCAAATCATAAAGTCAAAGCTGTTAAATGTCTATATCTTGCCCCTCTTTGCAAGGGAACTCAAAGAGGTTTCTTAAATGTACGCAAGGCTGCACCTGAAACATAAAGCAAATAATTAAAAGAAACAAACAGGGTAAATTAGATGCATGCTGGAAAATTATTTTATTTTAAAATTTTTCAAAGGGAACATGAAGAAGCCCAGCCTTCAGAATTAGCTCCTTGCCGTTTTCTTTTGGTAGGATTTCATCATAGGGCTAGTTTGGTGTACTTCAACATGCCCTTAAAATATGAAAATCTCCATGTATTTTATTGGATGAAAAGCAAATTACATTATTGAAATGAGGGAAATCCTAGAATTGAAAATGCAAATATGCAAATATGGAAAGCGATAGAGACTCTTGCGTAGAGGAGTGTGCAAATAATTAAAATTCTCCTACTCTTGAGCTTTGTCGATGGCAAACACTAAATTCTCTTCGAATAATTCCTTCGAGTGCGTCATCAGAGCTCTCAATCTTTGGAGGTGCGGGATCATCTATGCCACCCCATCCATCTAGGATGATATCCCTTGGGTCGAAGTAGGAGCTGGGAGGAGCCGAATACTTTACATAGTAATCGAATTTGCCACTTGGTTGCCCCAAGGTGTCCATCACTTCTGCTTCTTCATGCATTATCTGAAACATGGCGGGCTCAGCATCAAAACTGAAAATGGCATTCATAGCTTCTGGGTGGTCAGGGAGTGGGTTATTCTGTATGTTCGGCTGTACATCGCGGAATGAGACCACCTTGGCATCCAAAAGATTTTGGATTTTGTGTTGCAGCGTATAGCAATCATCAACAGAATGCTCTACCTCCCCCATATGATAAGCACATGTCTTGGATGGATCATAGTTGGGGAAACGCTCAGGATTAGATCGCTTGGGTTCCTTAGCGAGTAATCCTTTCTTTTGAAGGGTCGGCAAGATCTTGGACAAGGGCTTAGGAAGTGGCGTAAATTGACGCTTGGAAAATTTTTTATGCTAGCCAAAGAATGGTCGTGCTCCTCCTTGTTGGGTGTTTGGGGTAAGGCAAGGTGGTTGAACATAAGTTGCATTAACCTCCATTACAGGTTCCTTATCCTTCTTGGTTGGGACTCTGCCATATGAGTTGGTTTGATCAGACGCCCATCCATCACACAATGCTACATCAATTCGCTCGCCAACAGGGATTAGTTGATTGAATGACTCGGCAGTCGATCCCAGCATTCGACTTTGATATTCCGGCGGGAGTGTCTTCATGAACAAATCCATCAGCTCCTTTTTTGTCGGCTTCGGAGTAATTTGAGCGGCTACAGCCCTCCATCTCGTGACATATGCCTTGAAAGATTCCGTCCTCTTCTTCTCAGTGCGAAGTAAATCTTCTCGAGATGGAGTGACATCAATATTATACTTATATTGCTTGAAGAAGGCATCAATCAAATCCTCCCAAGTCTCCAGCAGATTAATCTTCTTCATGATGTACCATTGCAGCGACGGTCCTGTCAAGCTTGCTTGAAATTGTTGAATCATCAAGGGGATGTTATCAACATATTGGGTCATCCTAACCACATACGTCTGCAAATGGATCTTCGGGCAAGAAGTGCCATCATACTTTTCAAAGTCCGGCATTTTGAACTTCTTCGGCATCTTGACCTTTGCATAGTGGGACAAATCAGTTGGGCCTTGGATAAACGAACCCTACAGCTATTTGAGTTTCTCTTCGATTTTTGCCATGCGTTTTTCTTGTTCTGTCTTCGGTACAGCCGGGTGTATCACTTGTACCTCCTCATCAACTATAATTTGAGGTACGTCAGTAATTTTCTCCTTGGAAGCACCATCAGAGGTTGATGTCCCAATTGTGAACGTATTCTTGCCTTTATCTTTCGGATTAGTCGCAGGAGCATGTTGTGGTAACACCACTTCAACTTGCTGAGCTGGTGGGGTAGTGTTTGCCTGGAGAGAATCAATTTTCTTGGAGAGCTGCTCAAGAACATTTAGGACTTGCTTCATCTCTGATTCGAGGGCAGCGATGCGAGCTTGTTCAGCAACATGCGTTTGTTCGGTGTTATCAGCCATTATTGCTCTTGAACGGGTATGGATTGGCGATCTTGGGTGAGCCGTGTTGTCACCTAAGAGAAAAGAGATAATGTAAGAAACGATGACAAGATAGGAAAATGGCCCATGACAATGGTCTAATCGCCTCATTTTATTTAAATTTATTTTAAACGTTGAACCAAACTTTCTAACAATGAACTAAGAATTGAAATTCAAATCCCTAAACATTGAACTAAAAATTGAAAGCACTGAATTGAAATCGAGGTCTCTAAACATTGAACTAAGAAACCAAAACATTTCATTTTATATGCTTTTGGGAGTGGAAATGAATTGCAAATCGGTTTTCCCATCGGATATAAAACAAGATTAAAACCTACGAAACCCATTGTCATGGATCGAAAAAATTGCAAGTAAAGTAAATAGATTGCATAGTGAGAATTTAAACAACTTACTTTCACTAGGAAGGGATGACAATCACATAGACACACGCATGAAATGTGAGGCTTGATTTCTATCTAGATGGCTTAACAAAATGGAGCTAAGAGGATGATCTGACCGTTGCAATCTCGCATTAACGTGTCAGGTCCTCCTAACCCCAGCTCAGTCGAATGGAATGTCTAATAATCACGCAGTCTCGCGGATATGGACAAACACATTCGACACCATGAAGAACTTTCGGGGAAGAGAAGGTCAACCTCTATATAGCAGTCTCACTTTAGAGGAAGTATCCTTCTCCACACCATCCTAAGAATCCTATGGCAGCCCAGGTTCGGCAGCAGGTTGTGTGTGCAATAGTGTAGTGCTAAAAACAATAAAACATGCATAACAATTTAATTGCAAACAACACTTCTATAGTTTAAATTCAACCATTCATCTTTAACTTCAACCTGCAAAACAAGGGTTAGCAAAGACTACTCCCTTATACCTCCCATCTGCAAAAACATTTAACACTTTATGTTAGGAGCGTACCTTGTTTCCATGCTGCCAAACAAAATATTTTAAAAAAGAAATAGGCCTATGTCTACTATGAGTTTTAACTCTATCCTCAGCGGAGTTGCCAAGCTGTCGCGACCCAATTTTTCGGGGTGCACCACCTAAAACTAGGTTAATGGACTACTAAGTTTTTTAAACTTAGCTCGGGCCCTCCCAAGCCCATACCGATTCGCGACTAAGTCTAAATTTTTCAATATGCAAGAGGTTATTAATTAGGAGTCGCCACTAATCGATTTATGGTAGGTCGATTAGACACCTAAGCAAAATAAATGGAGATTTATTTTACTCCTACGAACCAGAGACTAAGGGTACGGGGACATGGTTACGCTAGAAAAATCTAACACCCTTTCGGTACCTTTTATTTTAATTTCAAAAATACTTTGCAGGCAATGTTGATTAGTTTTACTAAGCTACTGACATGCAAATGGTGGTCATGCGGGTGCACAATCAATAAAGTAACATTCAATGAAAAATATTAACAAAAGTGCATGCCCAAGACATGATTTCTAAATGACCGGACACCTAATTTTTCTTTTTTCTTTTTTATAAAAAAATGTTAATTATATGCAATCTTGATCTAAATTTAATATGCATGGATTTTACTTTAATGATATGAAAATGCAATTCGTATGGTCTAACTAGAACTATCACTATATGTATGCAATCTTATTTATATAATCCTAAATATGCATGTGTTTCATGACATGAGATGAATGGCATAATAATTCTATATGCATGTTCTTTTTGTGATTTTTTTTAATGATTTTTTTATTGCACATATGCAACCTATATTAAACAATGATAATATGAAATTTGATTAATTATGAACTAACTTATTAATTAACCAAGTAAAAGACTTTTGTGTTTTCTTTTTTTTTATTTGAAATGACCTAGTAATTTTTTTATTAAAAAAGAAAGCAACGTAATGATGCAATGCTAATTTTTTGGCATTTTTTTAAAAAAAAAACTACATAATGAGAATGTTAAAACATTAACTTATAACCCACTAACTAAAGCGCAACATGCGGTGTGCAAATTATGAAATCTATATAACCTAAATAACATTTTTTTTGTTTTTTAAAGGAAAATTTTGTGTTTTGGTTTTATTAAAAAAAAAAAAAAAAAACTAAAATGTGTTGCTTCAAATGTGAAATGTGTAGACCTAATACTTAATATGATGCATGATATGTGATGAGCAAATAAATAATAACACGCCAAAATAAAAATCCATCCATGTAAATCAATGGCATTTTAATATGGATCAATGATGCAAAAAGTAAAATCATGAATTTTGCCATAAAATGTCGAAATAATCAAAAATCTAACCCAAAACAAATCAAGTCTTCACAAGTCAATATTTTTTATTATCATAACTTAAGATACGACAAATTTCACCCTTCTCAATGATAAAAAAATAAATCAAAACAAATCAAGTTGACCGGTGCGGCTCGGTGGCTTCGCGGCTTAGTGGAGGCAGACCACCGGGTTGCTAGGCGTGAATTGATGGACGTGAGCCTCGGGTGGTTGGGGCAGAGGTGTCGCGGAGGTGCACGAGCAGGCGGCTAACGCGCAAGCTAACTGGCGCGGGCGTCAGGGGTGGAGCGGCGAGGCGTCCGGCGGCTGGGTCGGCGAGTGGAGTGGCAGGGAGCGTGAGCGTTGGTGGCATCTTCTTTGTGCGTCAATGGCAAGTCCGGCGAAGCAACGGTGGCGGAGGCGTGATGGTGCTCGGAGTAGTGTCGCGGGGAGCGGGCTGCTGCGATGGAGGTCCGCCGGTGTTGAGTGATCTTTGGAGCAGCGACGGAGGCGGCGGGTCTGTCGGAATTGGCTAGGCCGCGGGTTGCGAGGGGCTCGGTCGTCGGGGTGACGAGCGGCGACGCTGATGCTCGGCGAAGCTCCGGTGTATGGACGGAACAAGCGGCGGCCTTGGGCGTGGGGGCTCACGGACGAGCGGCGATGGCTGGCGAGAAAGGTGCTGCCGAAGAAGATGAACAGTGTGCTGTTCTCTTTTTTTTTCTTTTCTTTTGTCTTTTCCTCTTTCTGGCCGCACGTCCTTTCTCACGTCTTCTCCCTCTGCTCTCTTTTCCTTCTATTCTCTTTTCCCCTCTGCAGCAAATCAGCAAAAAGGAAAAAGAAACCTGCTCTCTTTCTGATTTTTTATTTCCAAAGCACCGAAACCCCACTTCCTTCTCCTCTCTTTTCACCCTTTTTTTTTTAACGAAAGACTAAGAAAAACCCCCCATTCACTTTCTGCCACTGTACTTCTTCTTCCTTTTTTTTTCTCTTCAATTTGCTATTTTTTCGACGAACCGTGAAGAGAAGCCCCCGTTTATTCGAAACCTCACATTCCTTTTTATAGAAGAATCACTCGACTTTGTTTTTGCAGGTGAAGATTTGCACATATTTGCTCAACCGCTCAACAAAATAGTGGCTCCAAAACACACGGTTATTGAATTTTTGAATTCAAATTTTTTCAAAATTTCCCTCTAATCAAAGATTATTTTCCATTTTTATTTTATAAGTTTAAATTAGGTATCAACACACTTTTAACTGCTCCGCAAGGATTTTCAGACACAACCTCTTTAACCACAGATAAAGCAAAACCATTATTGTATCCATATCTGTCAGGAGATCAAATACGTACCTTGTCAATATTAGCAGTTACAGCAACCGTTGGCTCTATAGGCTCCACCTTGCTACAAGCGCCATTTGTGTCGATTATTTTGCTAGTATCCGTATACGCTACTCAGGAGTTTTTTTATCACAACTCCACCTCAAGTTGAACACCGTCCAGATCCGTATTAACACTGCCACAAATACTCCTAGCCAGAAGTACTAAATACTCATCAAGGGTAACTTCTCTGCTGTTAACAGGTGAATTTATATTTGGGCACCACAATCGATTGCCCCGCTCACCTTGTGTATAGCCATGGAATATGCACATTGTCCTCCAATCGAGCTTACCATCACTCACTCAAAAATAACACTGGCAACCAAACATTCTAATAATAGAATAACCGGCAACGTTATCTAACCACACTTCTTCAAGAGTCCGCCATTCAATAGCAGTTGATGGGCATCTATTCACCAGGCAACTTATCATACTAAGCACATCAACTAGGATTCTCCTAGCAACACCAGCACTAGAGATCATTTTTTCGAGCCATGTCTAGTAATATTCTGCTCACCAATTCTACAAATTGTTGTAATTTACTGGCACTAGTGCAGTGTTTCACTATACCCTCTTTCATGCAGAATTTATTTGCCAGCTTCAAGCAAAACTCCATGCTATTGTCAGTCCGCACATGCTTGATCGACTTACCAGTCTCCATCCCGATCAAAGCTCTCAATCGCGTGATCCTGACACCAGCATCAAACTTGTGCATTGGCACAAACACCCAGGTCTTCTTCGAGCAGTCAAAAAACTCTCAAACAGATGCATTCGACGTCTCCGGGCCGAAACTTGTCATTGTCTCACCTTGAAGTTTATATAGGCCTCCATGCTTGATTCGTTTAATTATCACCAAGGCACCTCGAACAACCTTCAGAACTCCACCCTTTGAAGAATACCTGGAATCAGCTTAATCTAGGGCACCCAAGGAAATTAAATTCTTTTTCAACTCTGGAACATGCCTTTACTCCAGTCAATTTCCTCACAATACCATCATGCATTTTAATTTTAACATCACCAAAACCCACAACATCGCAGCGTTGTTTCCTAACTGGATTTTACCACTACTCGTGTACTGAAAAGTGATAAATCAGTTTCTATTTGGTGTGACATGAAAAGAACAACCAGAATCTAGAATCCATCCATCAAATGATGAATGATCAGTGATAGACAATACATAATCGGCATTATCTACTATAGCTGCAACATTATTTGCATAATCAACTATAATTCCCCTACCCTTCTCATTCTTCAGCTTAAGGCAATCACTTCTAAGATGCCCCCTCTTGCCACAGCTCCAACAAACAATATTAGCAGTCTTAGATTGACTACACCTGTTCATATTAGTACTACTATTACACACATGTGTTCTAGATCTTCCTCTATTTTCACCTATTAAAGCAGTGGATACAGGTTCACCAGATTTTCTTTTATGGATGTCCTCGCTCAGAATCAAGTCTCAAACCCCATCAAACGTTAAACTTGTTGACTTAGAGGAATTACTAACAGTAGTAACATTAGTATTCCAACTATCAGGCAATGGTGATAATAGAATCAAAGCACGTACCTCATCTTCAAAGTCAATCTCAACTAAACTCAATTGACTAACAATCACATTGAATTCATTGATATGATTTGCAACTGACGCAGCTTCGTTCATCTTCAAATTAAACAAACGTCGAATCAAATAGACCTTGTTGATCGCAGAGGGCTTTCTCATACATATCCGACAGGGCTTACATCAAATCAGTAGTGGTCTTTTCCTTCAAGATGTTAAACGCGACATTACAAGCCAACGTCAGCCGAATAACACCCATAGCTCGTCTATCCAGCAATCCCAATCAGCTTGCTTCATCGACTTTGGTTTCTCCCCGGATAAAGACAAGTGCAGTTTCATTTGGTAAAGATAATCTTCAATTTACATTTTCAAAAAACTAAAATCCTTCCCATCAAATCTGTCGATTCTCACTTTTACTTCTTCCGTCGCCATTGATTCACTTCAACTTAGCCAAGCTTGGCTCTGATACCACTTGTTGTGAAAGGCGAGCAATCGAATAATAATATAGACAGAAGAAGAAAATAAATCGGATACCAGATTTACGCGGTTTAGTCATAAAGACCTACGTCCACGGGAAGAGCAGCAGCGGATTTTATCATAGATCAAGCGATATAAGAAGATTACACACTCAAGTCACTCAAACACTCTCTCAGTGTTTCCCAAGCCCCAATTATACCCAATAACGCACGCAGTGTTTAGCCCTGAAATTTCTCATGAAATAATCTCTCAATCTTATGAAGGAATTACACGCAAATCTTACCACAAGATTTAGATCGGCTACAAACTTTCGGATCTTCTTTACTTGATTTCGAATGTCCGCAACATATTCAATTTGGAATATTCGTAATTTCGCATTAGGCTCAAAACTCGAGACATATTTTAACATGAACTAAAAGAATTGATGAATAGTTTACTCAATCTTGGACAATACTGCATTGATATTATTTGTCATTCTATTTAGTTTCTTTTACAGCAAGAAAGCTCATGGTGTGGTTTCATCCGAGAAGCATAGGATGTTTTGGGAAAATTGTGAGATTTAATAAAAATTCAATTTGGCCATGAATTTTGCAAGTAATTATCATCCTATGGGTTTGTTTAATAATTTCTTGAATTTTGATAATTTTGGGAATTTATAGATAATAATAATAATAATAATAATAATAATAATAATAATAATATAAATAAATAAATAAATAAATAAATAATAAAATAATAAAAATAAATAATAAAATAATAAAATAATAAAATTAAAATAAATGAATAAATAAATAAAAAAATAAAATAGATTTTTTATTTGGCCACGGATTCAATTTAATTTATGTGGCATGTGTGATAAAGTCTTGGTATGTGTATGACATTGAATTGAGATGTATGTGTGATAAAGTCTTGGTATGTGTATGACAATGAATTGAGATGTATATGTAATAAAGTCTTGGTATGTGTATGACATTGAGTTGAGATGCAAGTGTGAATTCCATGCCAAGTGTGATTTGTTTGATGTCATGCCATATGCCATGTTAAATTAAGACCAAAAATGGTAAATGTGGATAATGATAAGTGAGGAGGTGGTTGTGGCGGAGGATAATGCCCGGAATGTATAGAGATGCATTGCCGGATGGCCCTGGGAGATTCAGGATGCCCGGAATATGGAGGGTCGGAAGCCCTGTTGGAGGTCTTTGCCCGAAGGGAATGCCTCGTGATGCCAGGATATGGGGTGCGGGATGCCCGGCTAGGGAGTGTAAATGCCGGAAGCCCTGTCGGAGGTTTCTGCCTGAAGGGAATGCCTCGTAATGCTAGTTGAGATGCGAGATGCCCGGAATGTGGGGGGCCGGATGCCCGGTGGCCATGGGATGGCTGAATGCCAAAAGCCTCGGAGGTCTTTGCCCGAGGGGATGATTAAAATTGATGATAATATGCATGATGATATGCATGATGATGATGATGATGATATGCATGATGATATGCATGATGATATGCATGATGGTGATGATGATGATGATATGCATGATGAGATGCATGATGATATGCATGGTGATGATGATAATGATGATGATATGCATGATGATGATGATAATGGTGATGATATGCATGATGATGATAACGTGTATGTTATGGTGATGGTATGCATGATGATATGCATGATGATATGCATGATGATGAAGATATGGCATGGTGATATACATACTTGATATGATGATGCCATGATGATGATAACGTGAATGATGTGATGATATCATAATGATGATGACGTGTATGTTATGGTGATGATACACATGTATGTGTTATGACTATGATGATGATACATGATACTATGCGCATGGCTTCAAGGTAAGTAACGCTTGCAATGCATGTATGATTTGTATGATGTATTGAGTTGTTATTGGATTCCTTATCTGCTGAGTGGTTGTACTCATCCCTTTTGGCGACAACATTTCATATTAGCAAGTATGCCGCTTCCTACCGTCGCGCGGGGTGCATTTTACGAGTTACCGTCCGATGTCGAGGTAGACTGTGAGGAGTTTAGCTGTCCTTCCGTGCTTGGACTCACCTACATACGCGTGCGTTGTTTTGTCACTTACGATATAGGCCTGGCTGGGGGCCCAGTCGTTCAGGAGTTCGTTTTTGTCCACGTTCGCCGCGATGGGGTGATGAGGGGGATGCTGCCGCCGCCGCCGCCGCCTAACGCACCGGACTGGATGTGAGGCCCGAGCGTGACGAGTAGGGGCTGTGTTTCTTTTTGGATAGTTAGCCGACACCTATGATGGGGGATTGTACACATGTGATGTAGAGGGTCGAGGGTTCTTTTTGAGGTTTTAGGCTGGACATGGCAGAGTCCTAGCTTTTCCTTGTTATGTATTAACCCGAAAAGAAGTCCCATCCTGAAAAGAATATGTAAATAAGTTGTCGTAGCTTGTTTATAAAATCATGTTGTTTAGTGGTGTGTATTGGTATCATGGTTAGTAGGGGGATAGATGGTGATGCTTTAATTTGCTTCCGCTAATGAGTTGCGCTGGGACCGCTTTAAAAAAAAATGCCTGTGAATAACGACGCTTCTAAATATATTATGAAAGGGTAATAAGGTGTAACATTGGTGCTTGTGGCGACCGCCGAAGGGTTCGGGGTGCTACACATGGATCCAGTGACTGTGAGTACCCTCACTAGGATCGTGAATTATGAACCCAGGAAGATGTAAATCGAGACCTAGATGGGTGACCTAAGTATGGGATCATTTGTATTTGCATTGATTGCCTGAAGAATCGAATCTGTATTGCATGTCAAACACAGGGAAGTCGTTCCTAAACTGTTAACCATATCTAGAACAAATTATGAGAACATGGAATTTGTTGAACACCTTACAATACTCACCCCTTCATTGAGGATGTCCCTTTCCAAATAAATCACTTTGACTAAGATAGCAGAAGCATCAGATTTTCTTTGCCTGCGGGTATGGAAATCGTTAACTTGAGCCTAATTTATTAAACCGCCATAAACGTACTATAAAGGACTAAATAGTCTATGTGAATTTAAATCTTAACCATTTCTTCTATTAGTTTATCTATATATCTCAAACAACATCTCTAAAGCTATGAACTAAGAAAAGTAATTTATGACGAATTGATATTAGGTGTAAACTCTTACGAAGTGTTTAATCAAATTAAACAATCTTTACCATAGATGTTAAATGTGAGGCATCAGTCGATGAATTCAATGGATAGAGATTTGTGTTGATAGCATGTTTGCGCAGTATATACCTAGAAAAGGGCTTCTCTCGGGTAGTGGACGGCATGCTCGACTTGCTCTTAATCTAGAGAGAGTACCGTAACTGTAAATTCTTAATTTGATCATTTTCATGATCTTATATTATAACAACGACAGTTGATGACTGAAGAAAGAAAAATTATTAAAACGACCATGAAAAGGCCTATCATCAAGAGCCACCAGAACGGCATATTGAATGGCCATCAGTATTAGATGAAGCATAACCTGAATCATCCTTGTTCGCAATCCAATGCTCGTGCAGCTCATGAATGGCCACGTCCGCTTGTGAGGCCAGAGTAGGGTTGATCGAAGACTCAACCCTCCGGTTCGAGAGCAGCTCCATGGTGGCCATCTTCCTCACCTCGCTCCAGTAAGGGCCATAAGGCGTATATGCAAACATGGTGTAGCCATAGGCTAGGTTCGAGGCCAACTGCCGTGGCCGAGTGCACAATGTGTGATGCCCCCTAATGGCCCCCGATCTGTTAGGGCCACCACATCGTTGCTTCCTTGTCCTGGATGTCATCCTTTCTTACTCATTGGATTTTTTTTTTTTGTATTTTTGAAAAGTACAAGTCCTTTTGGCATTTTTTGGAAAATATGAAATATTTTTGATTTTTATGATTTTCGGAAAATAAAATATTTTTTACTATTTTTTATATTTTTCGAAAATAAATCATTTTTTTTATTTTTTTTATTTTTTAAATAAATTATTTATTTTATTTATTTATTAAAATATTATTTAAATAATAGAAAAGCCAACCCGAGTCAGGTCCACGGGTTGGGTCCGACCCAGGTCGTTGACCCGAAACTCTATGCGGGCCTAACTCGTTTTCTCTTTTTTAAAAATTATTTATTAAAACGGCTCGATGGCCCATCATTTTGGGAACGATCTGGCCCGACCCGATGACCCAGCGAAACCTTACCCGAATCCGACACGAATTCCGATGCCCTAAAAATCGCAAAAACCTTACTCGATTCCTCGCCTGGGTTTGACCTGACGACTTGGGGTCGCGACCCGGAAAATCGGGAACCCTATTAGTGGCACCAAAGGGGGGGGAACAAAGCGTCGCCGGGGCAACGGTGGCGACAACTGCGACGATGGCAATGGTGATGATGGCGACGGTGATGACGACGACCCTTATTACCTGTGGCGAGGTGGCAGACAACGAGCGGCGGAGACGGCGACAACGTCAAAGGGTGTGCAACGCAGCTCTGCAAGGATCTTGGCTTGCGTCGGATAGTGTCAGAGGATGATGGCAACACAGCGGCTGGCTAGAGCTTCGGCGTAGGCAGTCAACGGCGTTGGGGATAGCGGTAGCGATGAGGCGTGAGGACGGCGGCACGGCGAGATTTGACGCAACGGCAACATCGAGGCACGGGACCTCCTCCAATCTCCTCTTCTCTCCGGCCTACTCCCTCAGATCTGGACGGCGTCAGGGCATGACGTCGGGAACTTGGTCAAGGCGACGGCATCTAGGGGGACGGCAGCGAGCCTTCGTGCCTAGATCTGACCCTCTCTCCTCCGATTCTTCTCTCGCTCAGAACTCCCCTCCTCCTCTCCGACTGCGAGCTTTCAAATCTCGGCCTGCTCGTCCTTTGCCCCCCATCTGAAGTCTCTCAGTGGGAGGTTTCGAAGATCTGCAACCCTCGATCTTTCGCCGCTTCCGTGTGTTCCTCATTGATGGAGGGGCTTTGCTATTTATAGGCGAGGAGGTCCAGTCGACAGAGGGACTCGGCCACCGGACTCCCGCGGTCAAATCGGTGTCTCATCTCAGCATTAAAGGCTTGCATTGAAGGCACATGTGCGTCGTCCTCTCCTTCGGCGACCTACCTCCGTTCCTCTTTGCCGTAGGTTGCCCTTGAGCGCGTCATCCGCCGTCGCGCGTGATGCACAAAGGCACGATGAAGAAGAAGAAGAAGGAAGGAGAAGGAAGGAGAGGGAAAGGCTGGGTCGCACGGGGGAGAGAAAAGAGGGAGGGGCTGGGCTTGAAGGCCCGGCCTTAGCAGCTGTGGGCTACTTCTTTTTTGTTTTTCTTTTTTTATTTGTTTTTTTTATTTTTATTTTATTTATTATTTATTATCTAAAAAAGGAAAAATATAGAAGCTAAAGCTTAATTAAAAACCTAATCGAAATTTAGGTGTCAACAACTGCCCCTCTTTGAAGGTGAGCTCGAAGGGGTTGCATTCAAAGACAAACTGATACCTAAATTTTGTCTATGCAGTATGTTATATTTTATTTGGGACCTATTGTCCTATGCATAAAAGAGCAATATAATATTAAGACAGATAAGGAAATACTTGTAATTACTTATCGGGCACGAGCGAGATAAGGGTGCGAATTTCGAGCTTGGCAAGTATCAGGGCATGCTCTTACCTAGTAACGTGCTCCTCCAAGACTCGAACCTTTCTTCGATTGCCTTGATGGGAAATTGCTATTGCAAGACCCAAACCATTCTTCGGTCACCTGTTAGAGCAATAAGTTATTTACCCGACTTTTCTCAGGGGATGTGTCGACCTTTCTTGGGACATCTGTTTATGGGGTGTCTGATCATCATCAAGGACACCGGATGGTACCCAACCTTTCTCGGGAGATGCACCGAACTTTCTTAAGGCATCGATTTGTTGGGGTGTCTGACCTCTGTCAAGGACACCGGTTGGTACCCGACCTTTCTCGGGAGATGCGCCGACCTTTCTCAGGGCATCGATTTGTTGGGGTGCCTAACCTCAGTCGAGGACACTAGTTGGTACCCGACCTTTCTCGGGAGATGCGTCGACCTCTCTCTGGGCATCGATTTATTGGGGTGTCTGACCTCAGTCGAGGACACCAGTTGGTGCCCGACCTTTCTCGGGAGATGCGCCGACCTTTCTCAGGACATCTGTTCTAGAAGATACCTAGACATTCATAGGCATTGAAAGAGTACCTAGATATTCACAAGTACTAACTTGGAAGATATTTGGGCCTTCGCAAGCATCAAACGCGTACTTGGATGATCACAAGTGCGAATTCTGGATGGTACCTAAACATTCGCAAGCATTGAAGGAGTACCTTGATGATCACAAGTACTAGATGCTGGAAAATACCTGATTGCTTGTAAGTATCGAAAGAGTACTTGGATGATCATAAGTACGAATTTTCAAGGATGCTTGGACGTTCGCAGGCATCAAAGGGGTACTTGGATGATCACAAGTACAAAACTTTAAGGAATATATAATTGCTTGCAGGTATCGAAAGGGTACTTGGATGATTACAAGTACAAACTCTTGGAGGATACCTGGATGAACACGGGTATCGAAGGGGTACCTCCTGGTATGTGGAAATATTAAGGATGGGTCTTGCATATTCGTAAAGGTCTCTCACCTCCTGGTAGTTGGAATATCAAGGACGTATCTTGGATATTCATGAAGGTTTCTCACCTCCTGGTAATTGGGAATATTGAGGACGTGCCTCGCATATTCATGAAGGTCTCTCACCTCCTAGTAAATGGGAATATCGAGGACGTACCTTATTTATTCATGAAGGTCTCTTACCTCCTGGTAATTGGGAATATCGAGGACATATCTTGGATATTCGTAAAGGTCTCTCACCTCCTGGTAAAGGGAATATTGAGGGCGTGCCTCGCATATTCGTGAAGGTCTCTCACCTCATGGTAAAGGGAATATCGATGACGTACCTTGGATATTCATGAAGGTCTCTCACCTCCTAGTAATTGGGAATATCAATGAGGTACCTGGGATATTCGTGAAGGTCTCTCACCTCCTGGTAAATGGGAATATCAATGGCATACCTGAGATATTCATGAAGGTCTCTCACCTCCTGGTAATTAGAAATATTGAGGTCGTGCCTCACATATTTGTGAAGGTCTCTCACCTCCTAGTAATTGGGAATATCGAGGATGTACCTTGAATATTCGTGAAGGTCTCTCACCTCCTAGTAATATAAACTTGAATGTAGCACAAGGCTTACCTGGAAGGCTGTAAGCACTCAAAAGGGCTGGAACACCTAGGTAGCCGTAGGTGTACAAAGTACTGGAATACTTTGATGAACACAAGTATTTAATTATACGATCTAGAACCACTCAGGCTAGTCCAAGTGTAAGAAAGCATACCTAGGCAACCACAGGTCCACAATGTGATGGAATACTTGAATGGCTACTAGTATTCAATGATACAATTTTGAGGACAACTCGAACAAGTCGAGTGTCATGGAAAGGGAGTATCTGAACGGTGGCCAGTGCTCAAAGACAAGAGGATACTTGGACAATCATGAGCATCCAAACTTTAAAGACAATTCAAACAAGTCGAGTGTCAACAGAGGGAGCACCTGAGTAACGGCAGGCACTTAAAAACGGGGAGATACTTGGACAGTCGCAAATATCAATACTCTGGGGACAACTCAAACAGGTTGAGTGTCGATAAGAGGGAGTACCCGGCAAGTGGTGGGTACTCAAAGACAAGGGGATACTTAGATAGTTGCAAGCACCCATACTCAACAGACAACTCGAATAGGACGAGTGACAAGAAAAGAGTACCTGGATAGTGGTAGGTACTTTAAGACAAATGGAGATAGGGATATGCTTACTTGGCAATATCTCCGATCACTAAAAATATGTCTGTTATTTGCACAATATGCACACATGATTGTATATGTTGTAAATTCATGAATTCAAATGGGATTCATACATGACAATTTTGTTAGTTTTGCATCATCGGATTTCTACTGGAGAAGATTTTGAAAGACAACATTTATTTAGAATGTAGATGTCTTGAGTATGCCAGATGAGGGACTTTCAGTCTGAAAGGACTTTCCGCTCACTCTCATGGAAAAGGCTATCTTGACCATTGATGTAGGATTTATAAGGACCACACTATCTCACTGTCATCATGTCAACAGGGGTCCGAGTATTCTCGCAAGTGGTACAACTTTACCAATGTGAGAGGTCTTTGTTGAAATTGTGATGAAGACTTGGTCAACGGCTCATCAAATGGGACCATTGAGGTTGAAGTTGATGGACAAAATGTTGCACGATCATCTCTAAATTTACAAGTCAAGAACCCTGCGAAAAAATATAGAGTAATCTTGCTCGTACTTCTTCAAGCGATGCTTATAAACATATGAAATACTACGTTAATTGAAGTGCCATAGTCTGAAGAGACTTTTACAATGGGACGTAATGTAGGCTTGACTCATGTGTAAGAGGGTGAGAGTTGGTGATTATCTTGGCACTTGTCACCGGTCTTTCTTTTCACTGTCAGATGAAGGTTTTACAAGAGCAACTTCTCTTTGGAATACAATTGACTGTATTTTTTGCTGGGGGCATTGGCATTGCTTTTACCAGGCACACTGCTTTTTCATGCCCTTATTTTTTATTCTAGCTCTTCATTTATGGGCATTGATCTTGCTTTTACTAAGTATACTGCTTTTTTATGCCCCTGTTTTTTCATTCTTGTCGTTAGAGGAACTAGCCTAAGTAGGTTTAGGCATGACACTGTTGTTAGACTCTTAAGTCTTCATCTTCAACTAGCGCTCTGGGCTATGCTACTTAAATGGCAGTAACTTCTGTTTTGCCTCCATGTGAGGGTGAAATTACAAACTCAATTGGGTTGTACAATGAATACAAGTGCATAGAGAAGGAATTGCTCTTCGTGATTTTAAGGCACTTAAATTAACGCGAGTGTTCATATGCAATAAAGACACCTAAAGATTGATGCAAGTGCGAGCAAGAAAATTTCTATCTCTCTTCTCACCTTGTGACGCTACTTCGTCTCCGATCTACCCCAGTGTGGAGTGGTTCTTGATGGGGGTAGGACAAAAATTTCACCAATGTATGGGGCTCAATGGGGTGAGCGATGGAATGCCTCTCACTATTTTGGTTATCGTACCATTCACGAGAGAACTATTCACTCTACAGCCACGGAATCTTCTGCACTCATCTCACAAGTGTATAGATGGGGGGCTGTGTGTAAGATATGGCTTGCCTTTCATCATTCTGACGTACCTCATCCAACATGCTCAATCAATCTTGTATTCTTCAATTAGCTATCTATTCTAATAATTCTCAATGGAATCAGTGATTTAGATAGACAAATCATCATGCAGAATTCATTTGGACACGGCATGCAACATTTTAAATATGATGGAGTTCGAACTCTCAAAACAAGTGAATGGTTTCGACTCAGAAAATACCCTATTGACAACTTTAAGGATTAACATAAAGGTGTTTCCAAATATGTTAAATTTTGAACATCAAAAGGGTTATTCGCAAAGGGGTGTCGATGGTTGTCTCTATTGATTAGGGATATGACGCATGAATGATCAGCCAAGGATTGAGAATCTGATCGGGCATCTCTGCTTTTGTCCCTACAGAAGAGAAGATATACAAGTAGATCAATTAGTCTAGCCAAAATCAAATGTGAGTTGAGGCCTAAAGATTTTCTATCATTTGCTTTGGTGATTACTCAGGACACCATTTCGCTTAGGAGAGTTTATCAGAGTTTGACATGTCTTTCTATGATTTGTTGTCTTTGTTTTTTACAGTCAAGTGATCCTACAAAAGATAGGAAAGAACGTGTCAGTCACGAATTCTCTTAGAAGTTAAACAACTGAGAACGATACAACATTACCCTTCATTCGTTTGCAATTGATTGCATAGACCTGAGGCATCAGGAGGGTATGAAGTCCACTAGGCTAAGGCGTCGGTGGTGTCCGTAGGGCGTTTTCTTTTTCGTTTAACTGAACTGGCTTCTGGACAAGACGTCCTTTCATACCAAGTTAGGTACATCAATATGGGTCACTTGATTTGCCCAAATTAACTATTAAGCTTGGTTCTTTGAATCCCAATGCTTCTTGTCAATAGGGAACATATGTCAAAAAACGAGTTCAGATAGTGGGAGTATTTGAGACGATACCAAATTACCCTTTCTCAGAGTTTGTATTTATTAACTCCTTGGGATATTTGAATGTCAATGACGGCCTTTTGTCTTTGACACAGTTTAATGTCTCTTTTGATTGACCCTCCTCATTTGTGGCCATGTATGCATGATTGATGGTTGTTGATTCATCTTCAACGCCTTCCTTCTGTGGAATTTTCTTTTGTCTTTGACTATATGACCATTAGCAACATTGGGCAAAGTCATGTACTTCAAGATTTTATGGAATCTAAGATGGATAATCAAAATTTCCAACTCTCTGATAGCAATTACTTCTTGCGAGAGCATGCGTTTGGAGCAAGAAGTTAGGTTTCCAAGTCCTAATGTCATTATCTTGAATTGGGGGCTAGAAACCACTTCAATTGTCAGAATTTCTCCCCGTTGATAGTAGTCAATTCAAAGGAAGATAAGAAATTTCTTCTTTGTGCTTCTTGGCTTGTTAAAGCTAGAAATCCCATTGATGAAACCACAGCATCTAGTTGCTTAGGCACGTTGTGGGGAAAAGATATTACTCCGGCTTGAGAAGGAGTTGGGCAAGAGTGAAGTGGAGTGCACAGAGTTCCTAGGGACGGCTTGATTTCAACCGTATCCTCCTATTACATCTATCTTTCATTTCCTGTAAATAGAAGAGAGATGACGTCATTTTCGACATTATGTTCAGGGAACAAGACTTACCCTTTTGAAAGTGCTGATCCTTTATGTTTGCCCTCGCTTTCTTGGAAGGGTGTTTTTTAATTTGGCGAGCTCACACGCTGTGCTAGCTTTAAATGCTCATAATCACACTAAGTCAAAGGGGATGATATTCTGAGACACGAAGTGAGTGAGTCAGAAAGACAAACATGATTACATTTAACATCTTGTTTTGACGAAAGCTTTTGGTAATGAAATATTTTATGTTTCCAAAATATGTCTTTGGGGGAAAAAGCATGAGGAAGCCCAGCCCTCAGTATTCTCCTTGGATGATATTTTCTTTTCATGGTTGGATAGCATCACTGGGCTGGTTTGGAATACCACCTCATGCTCTCAAAACAAAATATTAGAACTTACATTAAATTACTGAAATGGAAAATGCAATAGTAGCATACTAGATATGATAAGAGACATGAAATTATAAAAACAAGCAAAACCCATCAAAACTCCTATGAGAAAGGAGCACTTTGATAGTGTTGGTTCTGAAATCAAGCGCTTGAGAGTTCCTTGCCAAAGGTAGACTCGAAGTATTCGCATGAGAGGACCGCTTCATTGAAGCTACGGAAGTGCAAACCATGTAATCAGCAACGATGCTTTCGAGGTAAAGCTCTTATGAACAGCTTTACTATTTCTTCTTCGGCCAATTGAGGGTAGGTTTGCATCATAAAAGCCTTCCACCTCCTTGCATATGCTCGGAAATCTTCCATTGGTCTTCTTCTAAAGTGAACTAAGTTCTCACAAGGCAGTTCAGTTCCAATCTGGCTTTGATACTGAAGCAGGAATGCAGAAGATAGCTCATTCCAATCTCTCATGAGGTAAATATCTGCTGTGACAAACCATTGCAATGCAGGTCCTATAAGACTTTCTTGGAAGGCTCGAGTTGTGAAAGACATCAGGCTATAGTACCGACTGATTTCAGCATGGAGATATTGCAAATGAGCCACGGGGCAAGTCATGCCATTATACTTGTAGAGATTAAGTATCCACATCTCTCCAGGGGTCATGATCCTATGAGTGCAAGACGAGCTTGATGTATCCTGGTTTAGCCACTAGTTTTCCCATTGCATATTCGTTGTTGTGGTGAATTTCTCTGCTTCAGGGAAACTGGACTCTACCGAGATTATCCCATTGCTTTCTTCCGAGTCGAAATCACCAAACAAGGACGAGGCATTTAAGCCATCTTCATGGTCAGGTGACAAGCTTAGTAGTTCATTAGGATCATAGCGGATAAGGACGAATGTTCCCTCTTCTGACAGGCTTTCGACCATGTGTGTGGGTAGAAAGCAATTATACGATGAATGGCCGATTTCATCTATATAACACTGGTAGTCCTTGGGATTGTATCCTAGGGACCGGAAGTCTTCAGGGTTGTATTCCAGGGAATGCTCGAAGTTTTGGTGCGGCGGCTCATCAGCTATCAAATTTTGCCTATACTCGGTAGATGTTGAATTGATTTGTTTAGGCTTTCTTTTCTTGGCTCCTGGTCCAGACCTTTTAAGTAAAGCCCTTCGCTTCGCCAGTTGGACTTTGTCAAGAGGAGTGAGAAATAGTGGAGTTTCACTCTCTGCTTCCCTCTCTATGTTGATAGGGATCGATATTGTTTGAACCCTAGCTCTTGCAGTAAGCTTGGGGAGCTGTCCTGTCGTGCCCCAATCTTGAACAGGCTCTGTGTCTTTGACCTCATACACAGGCTCCTTGCCTTTCCCAGTGGGAAACTTTTCAGCAATAGGATATTGCTCAGTCGCCCATTTATCATGCGAGACTTCATTGACATCTTCTTCTCCTATCTCAGCGACTAACGGCTCCTCGTGCTCCGTGACCATCGGTTCTTCGTAGGGCAAGGTGATGTGAGGGCTGATGTCAATATTATATTCTTGGTGAAAAACATGAATTAGTTCTCCCCAAGTCTTAAGGGGACTAATCTTCCTAACAATGTACCATCGCAAGGCAGGGTCAGTCAAGCTTGATTGGTACGATTGAATCATCCTTCGGACCAGGTAGGCCTGCAAGTAGGTCTCTAGGCAGGAGGTATTAGTATACCTTTCGCATTCAGGTGCTTTAAGCTCTTCAGGGATCTCAATGCCGGCATAATTGGACAGATCCATGGGATTCTGCTCCTATAGATGGTTTAACTTTTTCATGATCTTTTCAAATTGTCTATGGTGTTGGTTATTCTTTGGCAAATTCGCGGGTGTCATGACGATGCTTAAAGTAGCCACGGAGTTGGGCTCGGCTTGAGTGGATTCCATTTGCCTCGAGAGTTGTCGAAGGACAATGGACATCTGTCCTACGCTGTCTTCAATGTTGGCGAGGCGATTTTGTACATCATTCTAATAGGGCCCTATCACGTGAGGCCATTCGCACGTGTCTGATAGTTGGCATTTCATAATTACCTGTCGTCATGAAAATAATGAATGAGCACGAAAGTAAACAAAGATTGACCCATGACAATGGTCTAAGTGTTTTTTATTTATCAAAAGAGGATTTTATAGACCGTCAACTTTTGACATCTAAAACTCGAAAATGACAGAAGGGAATACTAGATATTAAACAAAAGTCCATAAACAATGGGACAAAACTTTCACAAAATAAACACTAAGGGGCACATGACTGCCATTTTATATGCGACGGGGAGTTTTGTTCTTGCAAGGATGCCTGCTTCCTTGGACTAGCTCTGAGATATGTATTCATTCTATTCCCAAATCCCTTTGCATAAGCTTTGCTTGCTTGTGCTGGTTGCTCTCACTAATTGAGTGAGGGACCGATGGCTTCCATTTTGTTGGGATACGATGGTTGTGGATGTAGGTTGTGGAGGCATGGTGGGCTTTTTTTTCTCCCTCAATCCCTTTAGGTACCACGATCCTTTTGCAATGGCACTTGCCCCAGGTTTCCTCAGCGATAGAAATTTCAACTGCGTAGTCACGGCTTGTGTTGAAAAGAACTGGAGGAATCCTCCTTTTGAAAGGCGGTGGGATCTCCTAAAGGGCTCCATATTGTCGTGCCACCCGATATGGGTAATAGGGAACGGCGCCGATGAGGCCGAGCAACGGAATTGGGCAGCAATGTTTGTAAGCGAAGCGAGCTCTCTTTTCATGGAACCAACCAACAAACCATTGGAATGCCTCAGGAGCTGGGTCTCTTAGAAAGTTTATCCAATTTAAACAGCTTTGATTGGAAATGTATGGTCCTAAAACCATAAATTTTTGTAATGGATTTTCAAAATCATTCGTTTTAGACGATCGCATGAAGCCTCAGAATTCGCTTAGGTGAGAAAAGAACCAAATTTGTAAAATTTCCGGAGAGACCCGCATGATTTTTTCCGTGTTTTCTTTAAAACGATTAAAGGACAAAATGTTTCAGTTAAAATCATGTTGACATAATTTTGCCCTCTCAAGATCTGATCAACTATCCATGCCATCTTAGGACTTATGACATTTCTTTGATGGGGGAAAATGATGAACCCAAAAAGGCCAAGAGGAAAATCTCACTTTTTTGGGTCATAGGCTGATTTTGAAAACAGGCATTCATAAATTCTAGTGGGCAGGTATTATGGTTGTTTTCAAGAATTTGCCTCATAACATGAACTTCAGTTCTTAAAAGTCGCGCTAACCCACGCAACGGGATGATGCCTATTGATGGCCTAACAAGCTTATTCTCGAGAGGCATTCTAGTGATGATGTTGTATTCTTCTAGAGTTGGGGTTAGCTCAAACCTACCAAACATAAAAGTAGTTGTCTTCGGGCACCGGAAATGCGCCATGGCTTGTATGACTTCGGGATGAACAGTGATTTGAATCAACGATAAGAGATGACCGACTTTGGCTTTCACGCGCTCTTGGGCATACTGGTCTAATTGACCCCACCATATGAAGAGCTCTGCTTTGGAAGTGGGAATAAACCATATATCGTCTTCTCCCATCGCATATAAATTGAGACTCGAAAAACCTACCCTAAATTGCCATGGGCCAATAAAAAGATTGAGTAAAAGTAAAGAAATTACTTTACTTTTAAAGAAAATGGCAAACACAAGGACATGCACATGGGATGTGCGGCTCGATTTCTAACTGAGAAGGTTTGTTGAAATTAAAAGGGTATCCGCCTATCGCAGTCTCGCGTTAGCAGCGTACCCTCTTAACCTTAGCTAGAGAAATTCGGGGAAAAGAAAGGCAACCTCATGACGCAATCTCGCGTCCGAAGCCGTATCTTTCTTAACACCATCCTAAATATCCTATGGCGGCCCAGGTCCGGCAGCCGGGTTGTGTGTGCCATGTGTAGTGTTAAAACAATAAAGCATGCACAATAGTTTATAATCACAAGACATTTTATTTTAACGAAAATTAAAATAAACTTTTAAGCTACTGACCTGCATAAAGAAAAAGACAAAGACAAGTCAGTAAAATGCTTAAACAAGATAAAATGGCCTAAGTCCTCAAATCGTCCCCAGTGGAGTCACCAAGCTGTCGCAACCTCTTTTTTTCGGCGCCCGATTAGGGGCAGACGCCTTGCGGAGGCTAATGGTTTGGCTAAATTTATTAGGCCCGGACTCTCCCAAGTCCACCAATTCACAACTTTAATAGTCTAAGTTTTTTTACTTGTAAATTAATTTTTAAAACGGAGTCGCCACTAATCAATTTGGAGTGGGTTGATTAGAAACCCATGCGAAATATCAGGAGAAATACTCGCTCATGCGTAACCAAAGAAATTAGGATCGGGGACTTGATTACACTAGTTAATCACTAATGCCTTTTCAGTACCTAATCTTAATTAAGCCCTAAGGCTTTTTGGATTTTTGAGGGATTCTCCATGTATTTGTGGGGAGGAAAAACATTTTTGGGTCTTTTCTATTTTTTGGACATAAAATGGACTTTTTGGATTTTTTTTTTTTTGGGTACTTTTTGGAAAATACAAGTCTTTTTGGCATTTTTTTTTGATTTTTGGAAAATATGAAAAATATTTTTTTTTATTTTTTTCATGATTTTTCGAAAAATAAAATATTTTTTATATTTTTAATATTTTTCAAAAAAATAAATCATTTTTTTATTTTTTTTTTTTTTTTAAATAAATTATTTATCTTTATTTATTTATTAAAATATTATTTAAATATTAGAAAAGCCAACCCGGTCGGGTCCGCGGGTTGGGTCCGACCCGGGTCGTTGAACCCTTCCCGATTCTGGCTAGGTCCGACCCGACGACCCCGGGGCCGCAACCGGGAAAATCGGGAACCCTTGGGTTCCCGATTTGCGGCGCCGAGGGGGGGGGGAACGAAGCGTTGCTAGGGCAACAGTGGCGACGACTGCGACAGTGGCGATGATGATGATGGCAACGGTGATGATGACGACCCTTATTACCTGTGGCGAGGTGGCAGACAGCGAGCGGCGAAGACAGCGACAACGTCAGAGGGTGCGCAACGCGGCTCTACAGGGATCTCGGCTTGCATTGGACAGCGTCGGAGGATGATGGCAACATGGCGGCTGGCTGGAGCTTCGGCATAGGTAGTCAACGGCGTCGGGGATAATGGTAGCGATGAGGTGTGAGGACGGCAAAGACACGATGAGATCGACACGGCGGCGGCAAAGATCGGGCACGAGACCTCCTCCGATCTCCTCTTCTCTCCGGCCTACTCCCTTAGATCTGGACGGCGTCGGGGCACGACGTCGGGAACTTGGTCAAGGCGACGGTGTCTTGGGGGCGGCGGTGAGCCTTCATGCCCAAATCCGACCCTCTCTCCTCGATTCGTCTCTCGCTCAGAACTCCCCTCCTCCTCTCCGGGCCGCGAGCTTTCTGATCTCGGCCTCCTCGTCCTTAGTCCCCCTTCTGAAGTCTCTTAGTGGGAGGTTTTGAAGATCTGCAGCCCTCGATCTTTTGCTGCTTCCGTGTGTTCCTCATCGACGGAGGGGATAGGCGAGGAGGTCCGGTCGACGGAGGGACTTGGCCACCGGTCTTTGGCTTGCCGACTAGACTCCTGCGGCTGAACCAGTGTCTAATCTTAGCATTGAAGGCACATGCGCGTTGTCCTCTCCTTCGGCGGCCTACCTCCATTCCTCTCCACCGTAGGTTGCCCTTGAGCGCATCATCAGCCGCCGCACGTGATGCACAAAGGCATGAAGGAGAAGGAAGAAGGAGGGGGAAAGGCTGGGTCGTGCAGGCTGGGTTGTGCAGGCCGAGCCGTGGGGCCCGCGCGAGGGAGAGAAAAAGAGGGGAGACGCTGGGCTTGAAGGACCAGCCTTAGCAACTACGAGCTGCTTCTTTTTTGTTTTTCTTGTTTTTATTTATTTTTTTCTTGTTATTTTTATTATTTATTATTTATTATCTAAAAAAAAGGAAAAATATAGAAGCTAAAGCTAATTAAAAACCTAATCGAAATTTAGGTGTCAACAAATGCTCGTGCAGCTCATGAATGGCCACGTCCACTTGTGAGGCCAGAGTAGGGTTGATCGAAGATTCGACCCTCCGGTTCGAGAGCAGCTCCATGGTGGCCATCTTCCTCACCTCATGCCGGTAGGGGCCGTAGGGCGTATATGCGAACATGATGTAGCCATAAGCCAGGATCTTCGGGGCCAACTGCCGTGGCCGAGTGCACAATGCTACATCATTCTTGGTGAAACACTCCTTGGCCATCTCGAAATAGCTCACTACTAGGCCGGCAACACCTCGGGCCAGATGGTAAAGGTGGGTCCGTGCTTATTGGCCATGGATGCTAAGGTCCTATGGGAAGATCGGATTTCAATAGCAATGACAAGTGACCTATGACGGGCCATGAGCCTACACCTTCTAGTGGTGTTTTGAGCTTGCTTGACGATCTTGATTTGAATGATACAAGGATTGATAGGATGAGGATGGCAATGATTATTCTAGACAAGTGCGATAGGTCTTGAATCAGAGAGTCCATTTTTGCTACATATAATCTGTAGAAGCACCAAGGAAAATTGGTGCAATGCACTTGTGAGGGTTTCGAGCTCCAAATTTATTGCAAAAGACTAGAAGGTTTTGGGTGGTTGAAACTAAGGGTGAGCATCGGTCCAAGGTTGACCCTAGACTGACCCCAAATTGGACCAACCCTACTGATCCTGATTTAGCTCTTAAGGGGATTGGATCAGCCTCTGATCCTAAGATCCTTGGACTAACACTATGTGAGTTGGTCTTTGGTCTTGGGAGTTTAGAGTTGGTCTAACTCGGATCAACCGTAACTCTAAATAATATATATATATATATATAATATTTAAGATATATTATATATTTTATACAATCTTTTTATATCTCCTTTATTTTTTATTCTCTTCTTTCTTCTTTATCCCCTTCAATTTTTACTTGAAATAAACAACATTTTGCTCGTGAGCAACCTCGCCCTACTCATCGCATGACACTCGCCTCACTCGGTGCTTGGCGCTCAATGCTCGCCTCTCTCGATGCTCGACGCTCGACGCTTGCCTTGCTATTGGTCAATGCCTGTGTTGCTTGCTGTTCAATGCTCACACGGCTCTCCTCTCTTTGCTGGCCTCGCTCCTAAATTATAAGGAAACAAAGCCCTAAATAGAGACCCTCTTCACTTGTGAGCATCGCTTGTCATTCGCCGCTTGCCTCGTGGCTTGCCTTTGTTCGCTTGCCTCACAACTTGCCCTTGTCTTGTGGCTCGCTTCCATTGATGGATAGGTAATTTGAAATAATAGATTTCTTTTTTCTTGGAAAACAAAAAATGAAACAAAAAAATTATTAGTTGGTCTTGGTTGGCCCTGGAACCGACCCTTGGTGGGTTCGTTCCTCGGTCCCAAGTTGAAGTGGATCAATCCTTGATCCTAAAAATTGGGGACCAACATTGTGCGAGTTGGTCCGCGGGTTGGTCCGGGTTGGTCCCTAGATTAGGTGCTAGACCAGCCAAATCCGGACTATAATTACTCCTAGTTGAAACCCAAGATGATAGGGTTTCTGTAAAGATATATGCGTGTTCTTTTCATATTTTAATTATATTATCATTATAAATAGGTCAATTGATTTAAATATATTATCGTTATAAGGAACATATACAATATATTGATCGTTTTCAAGCCATTTGAATATATTTAAGATGTGGTTATTTAAGTGGTAAGTGTGTTTACCTTCCTCGCTCAAGGTTTAGGTCTGCATACCACAATTACTTATTCTCTTGGAATCTTTCTCATAAGCATAGATTTGTGTATCTCCTATAATTGTCGGATGTCTAGGGAAAAGGGCCTGCCACATCGGATGAGGATTAGTGAGATGTTTAGAGAGTTCCGAACAATCCATTGATACAAAAAAAGACGTGCTTAGGGATATCAACTTGTTGCTGATGTTAGCATAATTTATTTATACGTGTTTTGACTTGGAAAGATTTGTGTGAACACATCTTAGTCCTGGATTTGGAAAAATTTGATCCGACTATGACATGAATAATGAAACGTAAATCACGATGTTATGCGAGCTAGATTCCTTTTCGTTAATTTGTGCATTGCTACTGATTCGTACAACCTCAAATGGATAAGGCAGAGTTAGAGTGGAGGGGTGCTCGAAGGACAGCATACGTACATCTGTTCTTTTCCAAATTTTTTGCAGTATATGGTTAAAAATTTAGCACCAAGGCAGCTCTCTCAAGAAAAAAAGTGAGATATTATAAATAGGTCACTTGCTATTTGCCGCCGTAGCTAATTTGAGTTACTGCTCGCTGTCATCACTGTGCACCATTTGGCATGGGTTATGGAGTGAAACGCTTCCAGTGGATTTTAAAACGGTTCCGTTCACTTGGATTATAATTTTAGCTATTCCTGATAAATGTTTGCGGTTATCAATGATTTTCTTTTCGAGAGGACTTGAGTTCAAGTAAATTTTCCGTGATAAGTTTTACTTAACATTGACATTTACAAAATCAATAAGAAAAACAAGAAAGTTTACCTCGGTCGTGTAAGTCTATGCACGTGATAATCGATGAGTGAATATGGGAAAAACCGCATCCACTCAAAAAATATGCAATATCCTTCTCATTTCAAAGTCAACGAAGTGCACCACCGAGCTGGAACTACTCATCCCGTCACCGTCAACATCTTCCGTAAGAAAACGACCCAAGACGCAGATTTTCAAACATCATCGGGTGGCTCCGTATCATCTTTGGAATATTTTATTTGGACCGTCGGAAAATTCAGAATCGCCCAAATGGGATTACTGGGATCGGGACATTCCACCTGCGCCAATTCAAAGACTTTGTGGATTTCTCACACGTCACGCTCTAGAACTTTTCTTTAATTGATAGGCAATTCATGGAGACTGGCGACAAGCAAGAAGCAACGAAAAATCCCTAGTGTAGACGTGTGAAAAATCCACAGGTCTTGTGCTTATGGCCGCGTCACCTTGTGTGCATCGGAGTGAAGCCGTAGTCCTTCCTAAACTCCCTACAACGCCGGCATAAGCCGAGCTTACGTCGTAGTCGAATCGATGTTTTCTGAGATCGAGGAATGATTGGGGAGCTAACTTACTAGCCATGATCAAGGGACGCTTAAAAAGTCGCATGGGCTTATGCCCTAATCAAGTGTCAGCGAACCCACCATAGGTTGGCTTTCAAGTGTTTCAGGAATAGCTTGTTTCCATACGGATACATTAGTAATTGTGTAAAGAGTTACAATTTTATAAAGACAAGAAAATGTAACACTTTTCACATTATCCTTAAGTGAGGTTATAGACTTTGTGCTGGGAGCGACCCCCGAGTTTCTAATGCAGGGGAGAAAATGCTTTACTTAAGAATTCTTAATAGAATTCTGTGCAACAATTTGGTATGATTCAACGGAACCTAAGTACCTTATCCCTTGATTCTATGTACATTTCTAAATCAATGAATATCACACAATTTGATTGTAGGCTTATATCTCATTGGGCGATTTTTGTCTAGTCAAATCTTCAATGACAAGAGATTAATGATATATGATCCCTCGTAGGAGGACCCATATACTACACACCAAAATTAAACTAATCCATTTTAATACAAGATTGCTTAAACAATTATTGCGACCTATTTTTTCGGGTGAACCACCTAAAAATTTGCTAATGGATTGTTAAGCCTACACTTAACTCGGGCTCTCCCAAGCCCATACAAATTCGCGACTTATTCAAATTCTTAACATGCAATTGATTTTCAATTAGGAGTCGCCACTAATCTATTTTTGGTGGGTCAATTAGAAACCAAGTAAAGTAATGGGAGTTTCACTTTACTCCTACGAACCAAAGACTATGGGTACGGGGACTTGGTTACACCAGATTTCTCTAATGCCCTTTCGGTACCACTTCTTTTTAATTTTCTAAAAATGTTTGACAAACAGCTTGAATTGATTTTAAATCTATTTCCCTAACATGTGAAGTGATTATGCGAGTGCACAAACCACCAATTTAACATCCAAGTAAAGCAGTAAATAAATTGCAGGACTTACCTCAAAGTAACGAAAGCATCTGCAATGTTAAATTAAAATCCACATCAACAACCTAGATATGGTTTCTAATTAACATGCAATTTCTTTTTTTGTTTTCACTTAATTAATGAAAATCATGCAATATGCAATGCAATATCAACTAAATGACCTAATTTTAACGACATGTAATTTCTAATTAAATGAGCCTAGCAAAAATACTAAATGACATGCATCTTAGTGAATCTAGCACTAATGACGTGCATATGACATTTTTTTTTCCTTAAAAGAATGCAATCTATCCTAGAGATTGAAACTAATTTATTCTAAGACATTTTTTATATTTTTTATGAAAATCGAAATTAGAAAAATGTGAAAATTATCTAATTAGATTAAGATCCTATTCAATTTGTATTAGGAATTAGGTTGAGCTAAATCCTAATTTAAACTAAAATATTATCTTAACCCAAATAAATCTAAAATGCAATCTATTTAAGAAATGCCTAAACTTATAATAAATTAAGAAAAATATTATCTAAAATTAAACTAAGTGTAATTTAACCCTAATATGCAATGGCGTACAAAATATGCCCTAATTCTACATAACAAGTGCATGATGATTTTTTTTAATTAATTTTCGAAATTAATAATTGCCAAATAATTAAACATGCAATTAAAATCTAGCAACCTAAATTGATTTATTTGATTTTTTATTTTAAAATTCGAAATAAAATTCCTATTCTAAATATGTAAACTCTAAAACATGCAATATTATAACTCAAACACATTTCAAGATAAATAAAGCAATCAAGATCATCCAAAATTATCAAGAAAATATCACACATCGTTTAGATCAAGGAATGATATTTCACTAGTAAAATCGATAAATTGATCTTAAGCCTTCAAGATCAAAATATCTATTTTATTCCCACTTAATTAATTATTTCACCTAAAGTCTTATAGATGAAATAAAAAACCTTGGCATGGTTGCGAATCAGGTGATGTAATGTGATTTTCCATTATGCATAAATAAGTATTACCACCAAAGAAAACTAAGAATAATTAAAAAAGAAAACTAAACTTGCATAATAAAGTGAAGCAAAAATACCTAATTTAATTTTTTTTTAAGAAAAGAAAGGGGGCTGGTGGCCGGTAGGACAAGGGGGAATCGCCGGCTAGGGTTCTGGCGAGGGCATCGGGAGCGGCACATCGGCAGCGAGGCAGTAGGGAGCGTCGCAGGTCTGCTCGGGCTAGGTGGCATCGGGGCGGCACAGCGAAACCGGCGGGTCTGCCGGAGGCGAAGCGTAGGTGGCGTCGGGGCGGCACAGCGAAACCGGCGGGCGGCGTCGCGGGTGGAGCAAAGGCGTTGTCGGATCTGAGTGCGGGCGGAAAGGGCCGTGCGACGAGGAGTTCCGGCGGTGAAGCTGGGGGGTCGGCGCTCGGATCTGGGCCGGCTACCGTCAGGGGCCACGAGCAGTGAATGAGGAGGCAGAGGCCGCGAGCCGGCTCGGGATCCGCTGGGTCACTAGTTGCAGGCAGATCGAGGGCAAGATCAATAGCGGAGCAGCAGATCGGGGAGCTGGGGCGCTGCAAATCGGCGACGTGAAGGTGGCGCGGGTGGCGAAGGTTTGGCGTCGGGGCTACGCGAGATTCGGCGCGAGCTAGATCGACGGGCGGCGTTGCGGGCGGAGCAGGGGCGTTGCAGTGGCACGGCGTCGGCGAGGGCGGGAGTGCGGTCGTCGAGGCGCCTGGCGTTCGGTGCTGCTGGTGTGGAGCGACGAGGAGCGGCGAACGTTGGCGGCTATGCTGCTGCCCATTAGGGGCGAATTCGGCGAGGCGACGATGGCAGAGGCGCGGTAGTGCTTGGAGATTGACGGGCGGCGTCGCGGGCGCGTCTGGAGATGGTGGCAGGGTCTCGCGGGTCACTAGCGTCGGGTCTTGTGGAGCGGGAGCAGTAGCAGCGTCTCGGCGTCAAGGCAGCAGCGGCAGCAACCGGCGCAGCGAAGGCCGGCAGGTGGAATAGTGAAGGGAGACTCGGAGAAGATGATGAACATGAGCTTCTTTTTTTTTTTTCTCTCTCTTCCCTCACGTCTCTCTCGCGTTGCCTCTCCCGCTTTTCTCTGTACCTTCTGCTATCCCTTCCTCAGTCAAAAGGACACTGCCCTCTTGACTTTTTTATAAAAATTCTGCTCTTCAATTTTCAACTCCACCATAGGAAATTACTCACTTTTTCTACATGAATTTTTTTGCACGAATTTTCTCTCCGAAACTTTTTTCCTCTCAATTTTCGAAAAATCTCTCCCCGAATTCCTCCTACGGCTCACGAAAATTATGGCTCCTTTTATAGTGATTTTCAGATAGCCATTTTTATAGCAACTTTCGACTTTCCATCTTTTGTTGCATTAAATCAAGCCTGCAAATCGGAACGTGATTTCGCAATCAGCTCGATCCTGCTCAGAATTCTTTCATTTTGCAAAATTCTTGCCTCTTATTCACTTGATTTTTAAATTGCTTATGCATTTAACAAAATCCGAATGATCATCAGAATTTCAAATTTCCATGCATAATCAATTAAATAAATTTCCCCCATTTTTTTTTCATTTTTTCCTTTTATTTGTTCCAAGGCAATTTTTATTTTCCTTATTTTTCTAGATTTGCTAAAAATAGGTGTCAACAACAATCTTTCAAGTTCTTGCTTAATCATCGGAGAACGATATTCAAACCATCACACTTATTCATCCTCTTAAGAATAAGCACAAGAAGTAAGAATCATTTTAAAAGTCATTTTTTGTAATTCGTATGGCACACGTCCTCTTCCTCATAAGCTCAGGCTCGACGATGGTAGTATGAGCTGTGGCCGAGCGAGAAAAGACTGGAGGCGACGGCATCAAACGAGAACAAGGTTTTGGTGATGGAGATCTGTAGCTAGGGCATTGTGCAAAGCAGAAATCTCACTTTTGTTTTCGTTTTTGTTTTGTTTTGTTTTTATTTCATTTGTAATCTTGCGGATCTAAGTTGAGTTATTAATGGGTCCCATTTAAAACTTATTTTCTAGTTGAGCTCTATTATAATAAATCCATTTTAATCTTATATTAAAGCTTCAACTAATTCATTATTTATCTAGCCCATTAAATGTGAGCCAAAATATAGGTCCTTAACATATTTTGCAACCCCTAATACATATATGTCAATTAAACCCAATTGTGACTAAGATTCAAGTTGTTTTTACAAGGTCCGAAGATAGTATCCATGACTTACTATGTAATTTCACAAGCAAACTCCTAGGTGTATATATATGTAACTGGACTGAAGAAGACACTGATGGCCAGCCGAGCCGATCATTCCACTTTAATTTTGGATCATTAACTGGTATTCCTAGATCGAATTCATTAGCTTAAGTAACCAAAGAAGAAAAAGAAAAAAAATGAATATTTCATAGACCATCAAAAGAAGGATTATTTCATAAACCATCCTCGTTTTCGTGCACGGACATCAAACACCGTCAAGAGGTTCTTCAAAACCTACCAAAACCATACCGACTTTTGGGGTCCCTTTTAAAGTTACATTGGGTTGTTTTTCCTTCATGAATGTCTTTTTCTTTCCAACCTAAACATCCGTCGTCCCAAGCCGGGCCATCACCAAACCCGCCAAACAACAACGCAAACCAAAACCAACTCAGCCCATCCTCCTCGGCGCTTCCCGCGGCAGCCACCATCTCTACCCGGCATCTCGAGCCAAGCCACTGCCTCGCCATTGACAACCACCCTTGGCCATACTTATTTCTCCTTCCATACTCAGTTCTCTTCGCTAGGGGTGTAATCAAGCGGGTTGAGTTAACTTGTGAAGCTCGACCTTGACTTGACTTGACTTGTCCACAGAGTGCTTGAAACTTGACTCTAGCTTGCTTGAGTATTGCTTTTCTTGCATGAACTTGACTCATTTGGGAAATTGATATGCTCAAGTTCGACTTGGCTATACTTGGCTCAATTATAATTAACTTATAAATAAAGCTCTAGTTCCTGTTTAATAAACTTGAATGTCATATAATTTTTAGTATATTATATCTATTTATAAGTGTTGTTCTCGGAATGAAAACTCGATTAGCTTACGAGCTAATCTAGTTGAGTACTAACAGATTCAAGCTTAACTTGACAAGATACTTAAGTAACTCGACTAGAAAATATACGAATCAATCCAAGGCAGTCATTGAGCTGAGCTCAAGCTACTCATGAGTAGCTTGATTCGATTTCGTCCCTATCTACCACGATTTCACACACACACACGCTTCTCTGCCTCGATGTCAACGGAGGGCTTGTTGAGCTTGATGCCCCAAATTCGGTGCTATCTCCACCAAGGCGTAGAGGTCGACCCCGATGAAATAGAATTAAACTGGCATCGAGTTCGAGTAGATGTGGGTCAAGCTCAACCTGTCGTCTAGCCCAACCATGGAGAGAGAGAGAGAGAGAGAGAGAGAGAGAGAGAGAGAGAGAGAGAGAGAGGGTAGTGAGGTAAGAAGGGCCGAGCAGGGCAGAGGAGAAAAAAGAGATACATTGCATTCATCCAATGGATGAAAATGGTGTTTATGGCTATATGAGATTACATGGTCGGATCTTACTGATGACCACAAAACCTGTAGGATTGGCATTTGGGCAAGGAAAGCATGAATGAGTCCATACATGATCGGTGACACCAAGTATGCACGCAAGTGGTAAACGATAGTGATGACATTTGACATCGCAATGCAATTACGAACTCGTAAGCCTTTTCATGCAAGTTGATGGTTTTATGTGAGATGGGCTTAAGGCCCATCCGCCCATGTTGGGCCTGAAAGCCCGGCCCACAATATAAGAGCCCGTGGATGAAGGGGCACGATTCATGTTTGGAGGGAACGTATATAAGGGAGGAGAGAGAGGGAGGACGTACCTCTTGGCACATAACGCACGTACGTTTCCTCTCCTCTTTTTTCCTCCACGAGCGCTCAAGGCGACGCCGTCTTCCCTTTCAAGGAAAATTGACATCATCGGATCAGAATTTCTTCCTCGATCTTTAGCATTGGTGTTTAATCTGTGGCTAACAAGGTACACTCGAATCCGTGGTGTGCTTTACGATCGGTGATACATGTTTTTCCCGAGCTTCGCTTCCGTATTCGTTTTAGGGGTTCGATTTAGTATCGAATCCGGTTTTCAAGGATCCTTTATTCCCAACATTGGTATCAGAGCCCTAGTTCATGTTTTCCCGGCCCCTTTGATGATTTTTTATTGATTTTTCGCGAAAATATTCGGCCAACACGGATCCGGGCGAGAAATCCCGACACTCGAGCACTGTTCGTCTGTTTTTTCAAGTTTCCGTAAGTCGAAATCGATTTCTGAAGGTATAGGGTGAAAGGGCTCGTCGAGACGAGTCCGTCGGCATGTCGTGCGCTGCCAGGAGATGCTGCATGCGCCCACACGTGCGGCCGGAAGCCGCTGTGCGTGGGCGCGACGCGCCCGAAGTGCTGGCATCGGCCTGCGCGTGCGCCACACGCGCCGGTGGCAAACCAGCACGTGCGCGCCGGCGGCCGGCGAACCGGCGCATGCTGACGTCACCGTAACCACCGGGATGACGTCATCGCCGACGAACGTTGGCCGGCCGGTCGCCGGCTGGCGACCCGACCCGACCCGCATGGAAGCCAGGCGCGTGCCGCACACGTGCCGGTCGGTCCGTCTAACCCGGCCCTACCGGCCTGACCGGTCCGACTGGTCCAATTGGTCTGACGACCCGCCGCCCGTTGACCCGTTGACCTGTTGACCGTTGACCCGAAAAAAAAATAAAATGTTTCTTACTCAATAATGTCTATATGGGTTATAAGTAATCCATTATTTGTTCTGCATTTGTTGCATGAATAATGAAAAATTATGTATTTTTCCTTATGTACATTATGGATTATAAGTGATCCAATTTTAGTTCTACATTTGTTGCAGGAACTATTATGCATTATGCACGAAACCTGCAATCCCGAGAACAGACGAGGGAAGTGCAAGACTTAAAAGGCTGATGACAGAGTTAGCTGATTATCAGTGGCATGACGGTGATTTAGTATCACATGTGGTCAGGGTCAATCAGATGGTACAAGAAATCATCTGGAATGGTTATCTTATGCCGGATTTTGAGATGGTGCCGGCTTTGATGAACACTCTTCCGCCTGAGTGGCAAGCAGTGTTAGATCGGCTGTGGGAGGTCAACGTGTTCCCGGGTTATAGGAGGCTAGTGGTAGCTTTTGTTAGAGAGTACTATAGGATTGAGTTAGCAAAAACTTTAACCCTTAGATTGAGCGCCACATGGCGCAGAGTAAATGCGACTTGGAGGCGACATGACAGCTCTCCAAAAGTTTTTCCATGGTTGGCAAATGTGCCTTCAAATTTCTCAGATATTTTGACTGATAGATTAGAAGGAACATTCCCTACTTATTTCTTAAATTAGTTTGAGATGGTTTTGGGTGTGAATATCTTTTTTTATATGTTGATATTCCTCTGTATATATTGCTTAGTGTAATGGATAATTGTATTATATTGAAAGCATTGTTATTCTATTATATGTTATATATTATTTGCTTTCTGTAATTGTTGACTGCTGTGGGTAATTTATAGAAGTTTTTGTAACTTTATAGAATTTATTTTGCATAAGACAATTATATTAATAATAATTTTGAGTTAGGATTTTTGGAGGATGATTGGAAACATAGTGACCTTTTGATTATGAAACATTACTTAAAATTGTTCATTGATATGATGGGTATGTGCAAAGTGGATGCATAAATGATAGGCATTAATTATTCATGCATGTATGTCTGATGTGTTCAGATCGATGGTTTCAGCAACTAAGAACGTTATTACTGATATGAATGGCAACAATTGTAAAATATTGAATATGAAGATTCAATATGTGCTGGAAAAGCAAGAAGCACTAGAAGCTCTTGACCATGCTATGGAAGATCTTAAGGATGCCCTGCGCCACCTTGAACTAGTCGAGGACCGCTTAACAGCATTTGAGCAAAAATGGATATTTGCAATGCTGGTTCTAGCTCAGAAAGGGCTTTGTGCTCTAAGCGCAAGGATCAAGTCCTTATTGCAAGAAATCAAGAGTTAACCAACACAAGAGAGGAAAACGTCCTCAAGTGAAGAAAATGTCAAGGGTGAGGTGTTGCAATTGTGATAAGAAAGATCACTATGCTCGCAACTGTTGTGAGCCGAAAAAGGTAAACACCTCTTGTACATTTGAGAACTTTGCTTATGTGTCAAGTTCTGCATTATCGGCTGAATCCAATCCTTTGTGGACTGTAGATTCAAGAGCGACAGACCATGTAGCGAAGGATAGAGGATCCTTTGTGGAATCCCGACGAGTACCAACTGGAACTAAGTGGATCAATGTGGGAAATAACTCTAGAGCTGAAGTTAAAGGGATTGGCACTTGCCAATTGAATGTGCGTGGTGAAGGCACCTTGTTCCCACATGATGTTCTATATGCTTCGGAGATTCGTCAAAATTTAGTGTATGTTTTGTTGTTGGTTAAACTTGGTTTTAGTGTGAACTTCCGTAATAGAGGTGTAGATTTGTATTTGGATACAAACTACTATAGTTGTGGTCACTTTCTGGATGGTTTTATTGTACTAAATGCTGACTGTGCTGATGTCAATATTTGTTATTCCCTTGTTTCACGTCTTCTACTTTATATGATAATGATGTGATTATGTGGCATGCTAGACTTGATCATATTGGCCAACAACGCATGAATATACTAGCCAAAAAGGGCTTGTTGGGCAACATTGAAAAAGTCGATTTACCCATATATAAGCATTACCTAGAAGGGAAAACGACAAGTAAACCATTTGGAAAAGGTAAAAGAGCTGAATTTCCTCTGCATATAATCCATTATGATGTCTGTAATCCAATGAATGTGAGAGGAAGGCATTGGGCTGTTTATTTCATCACTTTTATAGATAATTATACTCGATTCGGAAATGTCTATTTGATTTCTCATAAATCTGAAGCAATAAGTTGTTTCAAAAGGTTTATGAACTTGGTAAAAAATCAATTAGACAAGAAAATAAAAGTATTGAGATCCGATCGAGGTTGAGAATATTTATCTGATGAGTTCAGAAAATTATGTGATGAAAAAGGAATAAAAGGATAGTTGTCTATTCCATGTACTCCTCAACAAAATGGTGTTGCAGAGAGAAGAAACAGAACCCTACTGGAAATGGTTAGGTCCATGATGGCGCATGCTAACTTACTTATCATTTTTTGGAGTGATGCGTTGTTAACTGCTACCCATATATTTAACCGAGTGCCTTTCAAATCTGTTACTTTTACTCCATATGAGTTATGGACAGGTAGAAAATCGGACTTAAGTTTTCTTAAGCCATGGGGTTGTGCTGCCTATACACATGAGTCCTCTCACAAGTTTTGGGAAATTAAGTCCTAGAGGAAAGAGGAAAGAAGAGTATTTTCATAAGATACTCGAAACACTCGAAAGGGTATGTGTTCATAGGTGAGCAGGAAAATGAGAGTATAACTGAATTTGAATCACGGGATGTTGCATTATTAGTGGATGAATTTCCTAAGAATGGCAAAATAGGAGAAGATTACTCACTATTTGAAACATTGGATCAAGATAATGATATTAGTGGAGTTTGTCCAATTGGGAGTAATATGAGAAGTGATGAATTGAATTCAACTTATTCTCAATTGCAACCATGTGATGAGACGACGTCATCATTATCTAAACCTAGTGGGGGCATAATGGGAAATGATGTGCTAAGTGTACAATCTCCCATACGGCGAACAAGTTGCCAAAGTATTCCCCGTTGACGTTTTGATATTGAAGGGGAAACTTTTATGGTTGCTCCACGAGATGAGGATGAGCCAAGAAATATTAATAAGGCTCTAAATTGCCCTAATAAGGAAATATGGATTCATGCAAAGAAGAGGAAATACAGTCAATGAAGTCAAACCAAGTTTGGGAACTGGTTGATCTTCCAAAAAGGACGCAAAGTTATTGGGAACAAGTGGGTTCTCAAAATAAAGTGAAAAGCTGATGGCTCGATAGAAAGGCATAAGGCTCGCCTTGTGACGAAGGGGTATAATCAACAAGAAGGAATTGATTATGAAGATACATTTTCTCCTGTAGTGAGATTTACCTCGATTCGCATTATTCTGACAATAATGGTTAGTATGGATCTTGAGTTATATCAAATGGATGTAAAGATTGCTTTCCTCGATGGAGAATTAGAGGAAGAAATATATATGGAACAACCTGCTGGTTTCATAGTGAAAGGCCAAGAAGGAAAGGTATGTCGATTTTTGAGATCGATATATGGCCTCAAGCAGTCGTCAAGACAATGATATATATATACGTTTTCATAATGCCATAATGGCATATGATTTTACAATGATTGATGAGGACAATTGTGTATATATCAAAAGATCCAATGATCAATTTGTGATCATATCATTATATGTTGATGATATACTAATTGCTGGAAGCAATATGGAGTTTGTTAATATTGTCAAGAGTTGGTTGTCTTCCAACTATGAGATGAAAGACATGGGTGATGTTGAATACATTCTTGGAGTTAAGATTTCAAGATTGTAAACCCATAGACACTCCTATTGCAAAAGGTGAAGGATTGAGCCATAAACTGTGTCCAAGGACTCCACAAGAGAAGGAACAAATGAAACATGTTCCTTATGCTAGTGTTGTCGGAAGCTTTATGTACACTATAACGTGTACAAGACCTGACATATGTTTTGTAGTTGGAATGGTGAGAATATACCAATCCAATCTAGGTCAAGCACATTGGAAAGCCGTTAAGAGAATACTGAGGTATCTAAAGAGAACTGCTGATTATACGCTGAGTTATTAAGGAAATGATCTGCAACTCGAAGGCTATTCTGATACTGATTGGGGAGGAAATTTAGATGAAAGAAAATCTACCCCTGGCTTTGTTTTCTTACCGAATAATGGCACCATATGTTGGAGCAGTAAGAAACAAAAGTGTATAGCCTTGTCCACGATGGAAACTGAGTTCGTGGCATTATCAGCAGCAGTATAAGAATGTGTTTGGCTTAAGAGATTTTTTGGATCATTTAGGTGTTATTAGAAGTGCTGCAGATTTATTATTGGTTAACCGTGATAGCCAAGCAGTAAAAGCGTACAACAAAGATCCAAAATATCATGGCAAGACCAAACTTATAGATACCAAGTATAATCTTGTCATAGATATGATTGCACGAAAAGATGTGAACTTAGAGTACATACTACGCATAGAATGGTAGCAAATCCTATGACAATGCCAATACCTAGAGATGTGTTTTGTGGCCATATGAAATCTCTAGGACTGCGTAGAGGCTGATGTACTGAATATTGCAATTTCCCTGAAGTGTTCACATATGATGAATTTGTGTTTTTCATCATTAATGTCTATGAATATTTATTTGATCTTTATGCATCTTAATGCTCGGTGCATAATTTTAAGTTAAGAAAGTATGTTTGACAGATATAAGATTAGCCCACTCACACGGGTAATCGCCTCTATTTACTGGGTGATAAATAGAGATGATATTGTTTTTAAGCTTATTATATAGGTGATAATCGAGAGTTCAAACTTAAAATACGTATGTCGCCTTAACTGTGTGTTAAGATGAGGATATAATACTTACTATGTCCGAAAGTAAAATAACCCACATATTTTACTTTATCTGTCTATGATGCCAGATGTGAGTTATGATGAATTTTGTGAATGAGTAGATACGTGAACTCAAGTTAGACATTGGGTATGTTTGAACTATCATCTGTATGGTAGTGAAGGTATAGACATACACTCCATGGGAAATGAGTTAATATTGTAATACGTATTTCATACTACGTATGTATGAGACGACCAGTAAGAGTGACAAAAGTTTGATCTCAACTTTTATGCCGTGTGAGACTCTTGAGGAAAAGAGTTCCTCAATTTTTTAGTCCCCTCATGACTCTTACTTATTCTCAAGATTTCTATTTAGTGTTTGTTATCTTAGGATGTTGCCAATGGTCATGAGTTTGATTCGATCTAATGGGACATTTCTAGAAAAGCAAGCTGAACTGAAATTGAGAGTTTGAAGGAAAGAGGAAGATCGATTTTGGAGAATCACATTGTAGTTTTGTATTCACCGATTAACCAATTATGACTGTCTTTGGGATAATCATGATTGTGAATATAATATATATATATATACATCATTGTTTGAAAGAGATCGAGAGAGATATAAATGTGATCGATCAATCTAGGGTACTGCATACTAAATCTATTCAGGATGTGATGCCCATTATGAGCTGCTATATATTCCTAACAGATATATAGCAATGAGCTCTCAAAGTATGCTAGTCGCATGGATTATTCACCAGTATGAATGTTGAAGAGAGGTAAAGAGAATCTTGTTCGGCCCACCATGTGCGAGTGAGAGATGATGGTTTTATGTGAGATGGGCTTAAGACCCGTTCGCCCATGTTGAGCCTGAAAGCCCGGCCCACAATATAAGGGCCCGTGGATGAAGGGCACGATTCCTGTTTGGAGGAAACGTATATAAGGGAGGAGAGAGAGGGAGGATGTACCTCTTGGCACATAACGCACGTACGTTTCCTCTCCCTCTTTTTTCCTCCACGAGTGCTCAAGGCGATGCCGTCTTCCCTTTCAAGGCAAATTGACATCATCGGATTAGAATTTCTTCCTCGATCTTCAGCATTGGTGTTTAATCTGTGGCTAACAAAGTACGCTCGAATACGTGGTGTGCTTTGAAATAACTAGCATGAGTACCTAGAGGGGGGTGAATAGGTATACAAAATAATTCTCTCTCGATTTGAAAGCAATACTAGGCAATCAATAGAAAGGAAGTTAACCGAACTATGATCAAAGTAAAAATAGAGAGTAAGGAAGAGAAAATTCAACACGAGGTTTATAGTGGTTTGGCTTGTTCCAAGCCTACGTCCACTCTTCTGCACTGACAGCCAACTGGCTGGATTTCACTATGAACAAAAGAGATGTTACAGCAATGCTCTTCCTTGATTTCACAGTATGGATATTCTACCACATTTCCTCAACGTATCTCACAATATGAACTCTCTTCTGTATATAAGGTTTTCACTCAGTAAATGAATTGACTACGAATCAAGGAGCTTCAGACTTTGGAATTCTTCTATGGCGCACCTCTTCGAACAACTGGAATGTCTTCCTTTTATACTCCTTTATGCCATCATACCCATTGACACTTACCAAAGGAATTCTTCCAATCTTCCCGTTGGACAGAATCAATTAGGAAGATCATTCGAGCTATTAAAGGAACATGTCGATAACCCATCAATCCTGCTCGCCCATACAATCAGGATCTTGGTTTCCTAAGAAGAACCTTCCAAGAATACTTAGCCAATCATCGGATCCTTAATCAATCTTGATTCAAATAGAGGAATCCGTTATCTCATATCCAGCCAAGAGATCTTCTCCAGTCGATAAGGCTAAGTCCATAATGAATCAAACAGATCTGGATAACCTTACTTTAAATGGATTAGAAACTATCACTGAGAATAGACTTTAAGTCTTAAGTCTGGCAGTCCGGAATTCTTCAGACTTTGAATAGTAGAGTCTGCAGATCTTCAGACTAGACTGATAGAAAGGTTTTGTCAGCTTCAAAATATTCCAGAAAGATTTCTCCAACAATCTCCCCCTTTTTTATGATGGTGACAAAACTTTCCTGCAGATTTGAAAAACTTTGACCTGCAAAACATTTCTCAAGCAATATGGATATCTCAAAAAGATTAATGACTTAATGATAACATTAGAGTCTACATCCACAGAAAGTAGGTTAGTCTGGCATATAAAGTCATTCACAAGATATCAATAATACTTAATATCAAAGAAACAGTCAAATTCAAATCCACACCATATTCAGTCCAAATCCAGACAAACTAAAAAATAAAACAAGATAAGTTCAAAGTTGTTCAAAGCTTGCATCTCTCCCCCTTTTTGTCATCATAAGAAATGTTTGAGATGAAAAGAAGTCAAATTTGCTTGGGAATGCGGACAAGCTGGAAATCTCCCATGGATTGAACGATGCCTTCTAGCTTTTTCAAGTCTTCCCTTAGATTAGCCACTTCTTCTCCTTTAGCTTTGGCTTGAATTTGAGTAGAAAGGGCTTGAATCTGATCAGACAGGGAAACAGAAGAAGCTTGTCCAGCATTATTCAGATTCTGAACCTCGCACTCCAAGGCATAAATTTGACCTCGCATTTCTAGGAGAACATCAATAATTTTGCGAAAGTCTGCTGTGTTGTCAGTCTGCGTACTAGCTTCAGCACGGTCTGATGGAGTAAAGGCAAACTATGGTATATCAGCATAATTGCGTAGATTTGGCGATGAAGCACCATGACCCTCTTCAGGAAATTGAGAGGCATAAACATCCTCTAGATCTGCAGAAGAACGACTGACTCCTTCACTGGTAACAGGATGGAATGTCGCTCTTCTTTGCTCCTTGTCTCCCCTTGTTTCTATGGCTTCATGGGGAGAAGAGTGTGTTTCAGGCTCTTCTGCCTCTTGATCTGCTCTCTCTTCTTTTTCTTCGAATCTCTCCTCCTCTGTTCTTTCTTCAGCTCTTCTCTCCTCTTCTTCTTTTTCTTCTGCTTCTTGCTCCTCTTCTTCTCTTTCTTCTTTCTCTTCTTCTTCTTTTTCTTCTTCTCTCTCTTCTTCTCTTTCTTCTTCTCTTTCTTTCTCCTGTTCTTCTCTTTCCTTTGCTTCTTTCTCTTGTCGTTCCATTGATTCAGGAACAGAACGACTTAGCTTCTTCAAAGCTATGGCAGAGATGGTGAGATCATCCTCATCATTCTCATCCTCAATAAAGAGAGCCCTTCTCTTTTTGGATGAAGCAACCATTGGCTCCTTCCCTTTTCTTTTCGATGCAGTAGGACCATGATGAGATTTGACAGGGGTTTTCTCCTTGAACTTTTCCAATGCCTTGTTAAGTTCTTTCAGACGTTTTTTCTGCACCATTTTCAATCCTACCACCATTTTGTCACACGGTCGAACACAGAGAAATTGTGGTGGCTGAATGTTCAGATGTCTGAATATCTTTGTCACAAGACCTAGATAAGGAAGTTGTCCCTTGTCCTTCACCATTGCTCTATACATATGGAATAGAATGGTGTGAAGAAGAGAGAACTTTTTCCCTGCATTGATTGCGTACATCGATTTTGCCTCTGAATTGGAAACATCAGTCTTTGAAGTCGCTTTCGATCTGAGGCAATTGATCACAATCTTGTGAAGAATAATGTTGATCGCACGCATCATTGACTAGGTAATCCTTCCCTCTGTCATTCTGCCTTTGACAAGTTCCAATGTTGTACGAGCAATAGAGACATTGATTGGTTGATACCTTCCTCTTTCAACCCCGATCACATCCGCCAGCATATTCACATCAACCACAAAGTCCTGATCTCGGACACTAAAAGATATTCTATTCGCATCCAAGAAACTAAGATTGGAAAAGAAATATGCAGTTAATTGAGCATTACCCTCTGTGGTGTCAGTGCAGAACTGTTCTAATTGAAGAGAATTGAACTTTTCTCTCAAGTTCATATTCACAGCATCCAGGAAGTCAAAATCTACACTCCTAGGGTTTATCACCCCACATTTCAGCAATCTAGAGTATAGATCCTTCTGTTCCTTTGATCTAAACAAATCCGTCATCTTCCCTTGAATATTCGCTGCAACACCCATTCTCGGTTGAAATTAGCTGTACAGTTTATCATCATCATTACCATCCGTCGGATTAATTCCCCCAACACGCGGGTCACTCGGAATGTTCGCAAGGGCTTCTTCTGCCATCCCCCTACGAGCAATTCCCAAATCTTCCATTCTTCGCAAGAATATGTACTCGTTCCTATATCCCTTATCTTTAACAAATTCATCGATATATTTCAACGGGGTACCGGTACTCTTTAGAGCATGATAAAGCTTATAAATAAAGCTTGGTTTTTGAGTTCTTACAGGATCGGCGTCTTCAATGATTTCTTCTTCCTGTTGATGACCCACATCCTGTGGACTAGATGGTGGAGAATGACGTGGTTGAGAATGTTGTGGGCTTTGTTGCTGGCTCGGTGATTCCTCTTCCTCAGTAAGATCAAAGTGAGTAGGCCCCTCACTCATTCGCTGTGGTCCCCTGCTTGCAATCCTCGAAGACTTTCTTGAAGACGACATCTTTCTTTATCCTTGAAAGATTCTTTGCTTGACTTTCCCAAGAAAAAATGACAACTTTTTCGAAGATTAAACAATGGAGTAAGACAGGAATGGAGGATCGATGCATTTAGGGTTTTTGGAGTTATACCGATAGAAACCGACTGTAAATAGCCCAGTCGAAAGAGAAAATACCAAACGTCATAAAGGAAAATGAAAATGTGCCTTTTTAAATCTTATCTGTCTTTTTCAAAAAAACAAACAATTGTCATTTTAAAATACTTTTGGAAATTTACGATAGCATAAATCAATTATAACAGATTGTACCTTTTCGAAATTTAATATAAAAGAGAATAACTTACAGTCAAGACCCATGATTGTCTGAGTTTGAGAATCTCAGAGTCTCTAGACTTTAACTTCTTCAAGCTTAATAATGTTGAGTCTGGAACGGATGATTTCAAATTGATTTTTCTCCAAAGGCTTTGTAAATATGTCCGCCAGTTGGTTCTTTGAGTCAACAAACTGAATCAAAACTTCTCCATTTTGAACATGATCTCTAATGAAATGATGCCGAATCTCTATATGCTTTGCTCTTGAGTGAAGAATAGGATTTTTGGTAAGATTGATTGCGCTGATGTTGTCATGATTAATCTCCGTGCATGAATCTTCAATTCCAAAGTCTCTTAGTTGTTGCTTTATCCACAGAATTTGTGAACAACAACTTGTGAACAACAACGCGGGGGAAGGGTTCGAACCTCCGTGGAGCTGCTTCACATACTCGTCTTACTGCGCTTGGGGGTCGGCGGTGGGGGCCCCGGCGCTCCGGGGTTTAGAAAGAGCTACATACTCGTGTACTTTGCTTTCTTGAAAACCAGGATAATGTTCTACTTCCAAGTAACTGATAGGTACCCGAGGTGCTCTTTCTATCAACTCTGCAACCAGCTAGATCTGCATCTGAGTATCCAAGAAGTGTGAAGTCTCCCTTTTTGGGATACCACAAACCGATACTTGGAGTTGAAGCAATGTACTTGATAATACGCTTTGCAGCATTAAGATGAGATTCTTTAGGGTCTGCTTGAAATCTAGCACAACTGCAAACACTAAACAAAATGTCAAGTCTAGAAATAGTAAGATAAAGAAGTGAACCGATGATACTTCTGTATAGCTTCTGGTCAACTTTCTTTCCTCCTTCATCTTTGTCTATCTTCAAGGAACTTGACATTGGTATATCAATCTTTTTGCAATTTTCCAGTCAAACTTCTTGACAAGATCAATAGCATATTTTTCTTGATGAATTAATGTTCCTTCCTTCAATTGTTTCACTTGAAGTCCAAGAAAGAAGGTTAATTCTCCCATCATACTCATTTCAAATTCATCCCATAGACTTAAAGAATTTCTTGCCTGAGACTTTCATTAGAGGATCCAAAAATGATATCATCAACATATATTTGAACAAGCAAGAAACTTTTGCTTTCTCTTTTGATAAATAGAGTAGTATCTACTTTACCTTTGACAAAACCAGTTTGAATTAAAAACTTACTTAGCCTGTCATATCAAGCTCGAGGTGCTTGCTTTAATCCATACATGGCCTTTTTCAGTCTGAATACTGAGTCTGGCTTCGTTGGATCTTCAAACCCAGGTGGTTGTTCCACATAGACTTCATCATGGATAAATCCATTTAGGAAAACACTTTTGATGTCCATTTGGAATAACCTGAATTTCTTATAGCAAACAAAAGCAAATAATAATCGAATTGCTTCTAACCTTGCTACTGGTGCGTAGGTCTTATCATAGTCTATCCCTTCCTCTTGCGTATATCCCTTGGCCACGAGTCTTGCTTTGTTTCTTACGACTTTTCCTTTCTCGTTCATCTTGTTCCTGAAAACCCATTTAGCTCCAATAATAGATTTACCTTTTGGTTTATGAGTCAATTCCCAGACATCATTAATGCTGAATTGTCTGAGTTCTTCTTGCATAGCTTCAATCCATCTTTCATCAAATAAAGCTTCTTTTATGCTTTTGGGTTTTACTTCAGAAATAAGAGCAACAGCACTAGACTCTTCGCGCCTTTTGGATCTTGTGCGAATTCCTTCATTAATGTCGCCAATAATGAGATCTTTGGGATGATTGGACTTATGCTTCCGGTTTACTGTTGATTCGTCGGGATGATGATTACTTCCTTCATTTGAATCTTCAATAACCGTTTGTTACTAGTCTTTCGAGTCCAGGTCTGTTTCTTGAGATTTAGACTTTGTAGAGTCGGAGCGGTTCAGATTCTTCAAGATGAGTCTCGAATAGATTCATTTTGCATAGAATCTTGGAATTTAACATTCATTGATTCCTCCACAGATTGACTCTTCTTGTTATAGACTCTATAGGCTTTGCTTGAGGTAGAATATCCAAGGAAGATGCATTCTTCAGATTTTTCTTCAAACTTACCAACTCGATCATTTGCATTTTTCAATATAAAGCATTTGCATCCAAATATATGAAAATATGAAACAATAGGCCTCTTTCCTTTGAATAATTCATAGAGGGTTTTTTCTAGAATAGGCCTTAGAAAAACTCTATTGATGATATAACATGCTTTGTTGAAACAAATGACTTCAGCCCAAAATCGTGAAGAGACGTTACTTTCAATTAGGAGAGTTCTAGCCATTTCTTGAAGAGATCTATTTTTTCTTTCCACAACTCCATTTTGCTCTGGAGTATATGGAGAGGAAAACATATGCTGAAAACCCGATTCATCACAGGATTTTGTAAAATCTTGATTTTCAAATTCACCTCCATGGTTTGTTCTTATACTAGAGATAGCATATCATTTTTCATTTTGAACTCTTTTAGCAAACTTTTCAAAATAAGAGAAGGTTTCAAACTTACTTGCCAGGAAGTATACCCAAGTAAATCGAGAGTAGTCATCCACAATTACAAGGCAATATTTCTTACCTCCAATGCTTTGAGTTCGGTTGGTCCAAAGAGATCCATATGCAACAAATTTCTAGAGAACACGCTTAGTGGAAACTTGATTTATTGGTTTAAAGAAATTTCTTACCTGCTTTCCCAATACGCATGGAGTGCATAGATCAGACTTTTGGTAGGATAAATTTGGTAGACCACGAACAAGCTTCTTTGTTGAAATTTTGGCTATCTGCTTCATATTGATGTGCCCAAGCTTTCTGTGCCATAAGCTTGCTTCGTCTTGATTTGAGATTAAGCATTATGATTTCTCTGGTTTCACATCCAAGAGGTAGATATTTCCATGTCTTCGACCCATAAATGACTGAGAAAAGTCTTTACTGGTTCCTGAACATATTCCCTCTTGAAAACTGATTTTGAAATCAGTATCACAGAGTTGACTAATACTGAGCAGATTATAGATAAGTCCTTTTACTAGGGAAACATTGCTTATTGTGAGGTTTCCAATCTTTACAGTTCCAAATCCCACAATCCTTCCTTTACTGTTTCCTCCAAAAGAGACTTTTCCACCATTTACTTGAACGAGTTTTATGAAGCAATTTGAATCTCCTGTCATGTGTCTTGAGCATCCACTATCCAAATACCATTTTACCTTTTTCTTGATAGTGACCTGCATTCAACAAAAGAGACTCAAGCTTTCTTTGGTACCCATATTTTCTTGAGTCCATTGGTGTTAGTATGAAATGCAGTATTTGCCCATACTTTCTTAACAGGTTTCCAGACCATAGGACACTCTTTTTCAAAATGATTTGTACTATTGCACTTTGAACATCTAAGAGCATTTCGACCTACTCGTTTTACAAAAACATTTTTGAAATGTTTTCTGTAAGTATCTCTTGTAGGTCTTTGCTTAATTCTTTCCTTTACTTTAGGAAAATCAATTAAAGGAATTGTTTCTTCTGTCATTCCTAAACCAGATTTATTGAAATATGGTCTTTGTGCAGAAAGAATCTTTTCAAGTTTCTCATATCCTAATGAAAATCTTTTTGAAACATTTGATAAGTCATTTTTTAAGAATGCATTTTCTTTCAAAAGATTGACTTCATTTTCTTTAAGAGATGAAACATTCATGTTTAAACATTCCAACTTTTCTTTCAAAGCATTCTCATGTTGTTTCAGTGTAGAGTTTTCCTTTTTAAGTTCAGAAATCCTTTTGAGAGAAGTCTTAAGACTAGAACACAGCTCATCAATGTATTTAGAAACTTTAATAGGGATTTTAAAGTTACTTACCTCTAGTTCACTGTCTGACTCTGAGTCTGTTTCAGAGTTTGAATCTGAGTCTGATTGTGCCATCAGACATATGTTGGCATAATCATTATCACTTTCTTCACATTCTGTGTCACTCCAGGTTTCTCCTTTAAGAGCCTTTCGATACTTTTCAGCTTTTCCTTTCTTCTTTCTCAGAAGAGGACAGTTGGGTCTGATGTGTCCCTTTTTCTTACACTTGTTTGATTCATCATCATCAAGAGACTTGGTCTGATGCTTTTGAAAGCTCTGTTTCCTTGGATTGAATCTTCTTCCTTTTACTCGTTCAGCTTTACGAATCTTCTTATCATAAGAGCAAGTTCCTCATCGTCCATATCGTCTTCAGAATCTGTAGCATCAGAATCATCATTGGATTTTAATGCAATGGATTTCTTACCTTTAGGATCTTCATCTTCATTGATTCGCTCCACTTCATAAGACTGGAGAGTTCCAACCAACTCATCGACAGATAGTGACATGATTCTTTGTGTCTCTCTTATTGAAGTCTTTATATGGTTCCAATCCTTGGAGAGTCCTCGTAGCAGCTTGTTTACCTTCATGGGATCAGAAATTGGTTAACCTTGATTTTCAAGACCATTCACGATATCTGTAAAACGACTAAACATGTCAGTTATAGATTCTCCTGATATCATTTTAAAGGCTTCATATTGACCGGGGAGAATGTTGATTCTAGTCTCCTTCACTCGATTTGTTCCTTCATAGGTGATATATAATCTATCCCAGACTTCTTTTGCTGTATCACAAGAAGATATTCTTTTATATTCAGTAAGTGACAAAGCACAATATAAAGAATAAATTGCTTTTGCATCGAGTGCTTGTTTCTTCATTATCTCTTCCTGAGTCATTTCTCTTGACTCAACAGTTTCTTTTCCTCTCTTTGAGACAGATGCAGCTTTAGGAGTAATTCATTTTTCTACAACGTCCCATTCCAGAGGATCCTTTGATCGTAGGAACGCTTTCATCTTGTTTTTCCAGATGTTGTAATCCTTTCCATCAAAGTAGGGTGGTCTAGTATTGCTTTGCCCTTCCACCAGCCCTGGTGCTAGCATACTAGCCATGGATCTTTAACTCTGAAGTAAAACACTTCAAACAAAGTGAGTACACAAGCTCTGATACCAATTGAAATAACTAGTATGAGTACCTAGAGGAGGGTGAATAAGTGATCAAAGTAAAAACAGAGAGTAGGGAAGAGAAAATTCAACACGAGGTTTATAGTGGTTCAGCTTGTTCCAAGCCTACGTCCACTCTTCTGCACTGACAGCCCACTGGCTGGATTTCACTATGAACAAAAGAGATGTTACAGCAATGCTCTTCCTTGATTACACAGTATGGATGTTCTACCACACTTCCTCAAGCTATCTCACAATATGAACTCTCTTCTGTATACAAGGTTTTCGCTCAGTAAATGAATTGACTATGAATCAAGGAGCTTCAGACTTTGGAATTCTTCTATCGCGCACCTCTTCGAACAACTGGAATGTCTTCCTTTTATACTCCTTTATGCCATCATACCCGTTGGCACTTACCAAAGGAATTCTTCCAATCTTCCCGTTGGACAGAATCAATTAAGAAGATCATTCGAGCTATTAAAGGAACATATCGATAGCCCATCAATCATGCTCGCCCATACAATCTGGATCTTGGTTTCCATAAGAAGAACCTTCCAAGAATACTTAGCCAATCATCGGATCCTTAATAAATCTTGATTCAAATAGAGGAATCCGTTATCTCATGTCCAGTCAAGAGATCTTCTCCAATCGATAAGGCTAAGTCCATAATGAATCAAACAGATCTAGATAACCTTACTTCAAATGGATTAGAAACTGTCACTGGGAATATACTTTAAGTCTTGAGTCTAGCAGTCCGGAAGTCTTTAGACTTTGAATAGTAGAGTCTGCAGATCTTCAGACTAGACTGATAGAAACGTTTTGTCAACTTCAAAATATTCCAGAAAGATTTCTCCAACATGCTTTATGATCGGTGATACATGTTTTTCCTGGGCTTCGCTTCCGCATTCGTTTTAGGGGTTCGATTTAGTGTCGAATCCGATTTTCGGGGATCCGTTATTCCCAACACAAGTGAAGTTCCGGCAGCAACTTCAATCTAGAAAGTACAAATATGTCATTATGTCTTCTAAGAAACATACATGGAGAGAGAGCATACAAATTCACTTAGTTGTACATTTTACAGTGCTTAAAATATATATATTCTCTTACTTTCCATTACCTCAACTGATAGAGCTACTGAGTCAATCTCAGCCTGAGCATAACCTCAAGTGGGGTTGCCTTTAAATTAGTCACTCCGAAGATCTCAGACATATCCACCGGCGAATTGTCCACAGTTGATATCTCGAATGCATGTAGGAACCTAGCTAGAAGAAAGTGCACCATCTCCAATGCGAAAGACATTCCAGGACAGATTCGCCTGGGCCCTCTAAATGGTAGGAGCGCAAAGTTGGAGTCCTTCACATTGACGTCCTTGTGGCTGCTCAAGAACCTCTTGGGTCTGAACTCCATTGGCTTGGGCCATGTCCCAGGGTCAGTTTGGATTTTCCATATGTTCAAGATCAACCTCGTACCCTTGGGCACACGGTACTCACCAATAGTGCAATCCTCGGTGAATAGACGTGGCCCCGAAATTGGGGTTGCCGGGTATAACCGGAGAGTCTCCTTCACTATGGCTTGGAGATAGGTTAGGTTGCCGATGTCCGCTTCTTTTGTTAAATATGACTCGAGTTTGAGCGTTTACTAAAATGAGAAATTCGGTGGACTCGCGAAGGAATTACAAAATGAGGAAATAAAATTGAAAGGTAGCCGCCGAAGGATTCACGAGAAGATGCACGCACGCACGTAAGAGGAAGAAGTCTTCTCCTTTACACGCGTGAAGATCTCCATGTGAAGTCAAAATAGGAAAGTAGTGGGGCCCAAGGTCAAAGGTTTGACCTTGGGCACACCCACGTATAAAACAGAATTTTTTACGTAGGTTTTTTAGCTTTCTTCTTTCGTTGGTTGGGTTGCCAGCCGAAACCCTACGTAGAAGTCGCAGAAGGAAGCCACGAAAGAGGTCTTCTTTTCGGGGTGTTGCTGCTCCACCCGTACGAGAGAAAAGGAGGAGCCGCATGTCTTCAAGCTGAAGTGCGATCAAGAAAATGAGTTCTTTTTCAGCGTTTGTTTTGAGTTTGTGTGATAATTGTATGCCGTTACTTGGGTTTGGATTAAATTGGGGTTTGGGAAACACCGAGAAAGTGTTTGAGTGACTTGAGTGTGTAATTTCCTTGTATCGTTTGAGCTATAGTGAAATTCGTTGCTGCTCTCCCCGTGAACATAGGTCTTTATGACTGAATCATGTAAATCTGGTGTCCGATTTATTTTTCTTCTTCCGTCTATATTTTGTTCGATCGCCCGCCCTATCGCAACAAGTGGTATTAGAGCCAGGTTTGGCTAAGTTGAAGTGAATCGATGGCGACAGAAGAAGTAAAATGAAAATCAACAGATTTGATGGGAAGGATTTTAGTTTCTGGAAGATGCAGATTGAAGATTATTTTTACCAGATGAATCTGCATTTGCCTTTATTTGGAGAGAAACCAGAGATGGTGAAGCAAGCTAATTGGGATTTGTTGGATAGACGAGCTATGGGTGTTATTCGGCTGACGTTGGCTCGTAATGTCGCGTTTAACATCCTGAAGGAAAAGATCACTGCTGATTTGATGCAAGCCCTGTCGGATATGTACGAGAAGCCCTCTGCGATCAACAAGATCTATTTGATGCAACGTTTGTTTAACTTGAAGATGAAAGAAGGTGCATCAATTGCAGATCATATCAATGAATTCAATGTGATTGTTAGTCAATTGAGTTCAGTTGAGATTGATTTTGAAGATGAGGTACGTGCTTTGATTCTATTATCCTTATTGCCTGATAGTTGGAATACTACCGTTACTTCCGTTAGTAATTCCTCTGGGTCAACAAGTTTGACGTTTGATGGGGTTTGAGATTTGATTCTAAGCGAGGACATTCGTAGAAGAGAATCTGGCGAATCTGTATCCACTGCTCTAATAGGTGAAAATAGAGGAAGATCTGTAACACATGTGGATAATGGTAGTACTAATATGAACAGACGTAGTCAATCTAGGACTGCTAATGTTGTCTGTTGGAGTTGTGACAAGAGAGGGCATCTTAGAAGGGATTGCCTTAAATTGAAGAATGAGAAGGGTAAGGGAATTATAGTTGATTCTGAAGATAATGTTGCAGTTGTAACAGATAATGCCGATTATGTCTTATTTGTCACTGATTATTCATGGTTTGATGGATGGATTATGGATTTTGGTTGTTCTTTTCATGTCACACCAAATAGAAACTAGTTTATCACTTATCAGTGCAGGAGTAGTGGTAAAGTCCAGTTAGGGAACAACGCCGAGTGTAATGTTGTGGGTGTTGGTGATGTTAAAATCAGAATGCATGATGGTATCGTGAGGACATTAACTAGAGTGAGGCATGTTCCACAATTGAAAAAAACTTAATTTCCTTGGGTGCCCTAGATTCAACTGGTTGCAGGTATTCTTCAAAAGGTGGAGTTCTGAAGGTTGTTCGAGGTGCCTTGGTGATAATGAAATGAATGAAGCACGGAGGCCTATATAAACTTCAAGGTGAAACAATGACAAGTTTCGCCCCAGAGACGTCGGATGCATTTGTTCGAGAGTCTATGGACTGCTCAAAGAAGACCTGGTGGTTTGTGCTGATGCACAAGTTTGATGCTGGTATTAGGATCTCGCAATTAAGAGCTTTGATCGAGACAAAGACTGGTAAGTCAATCAAGCATGTGCAAACTGACAATAGCATGGAGTTTTGCTCAGAGCTGGCAAATAAATTATGCATAAAATATGGCATAGTAAAACACCGTACTAGTGCCAATAAATCACAACAATTTGTAGAATTGATGAACAAAACATTACTAGAGACGGCCCGAAAAATTATCTCTAGTGCTGGCATAGCTAGGAGAATCCTAGTTGGTGTGCTAAATACGATAAGCTGCTTGGTGAATAGATTCTCATCAACTGCTATTGAATGGCAGACTCCTGAAGAAGTATGGTCAGGTAACGTTGCTGATTATTCTATTCTTAGAATGTTTGGTTGCCCATGTTATTTTCAAGTGAGTGATGGTAAGCTTGATTGGAGGGCAAGGTGCATATTCCATGGCTATGCACAAGGTGAGTGGGGCAATCAGTTGTGGTGCCTGGATATAAATTTACCTGTTGACAGCAGAGAAGTTACCATTGACAAGTCTCTGATAGTTCTAGCTAGGAGTGTTTGTGGCAGTGTTAATATGGATCTAGACGGTGTTCAGCTTGAGGTGGAGTTGCGACCAGAAACTCCTAAGGTAGCATATACAGGTACTAGCAAAGTAATCAACACAGATGGTGCTCATAGCGAGGTGGAGCCTATAAAGCCAATGGTTGTTGTAACTGCTGATATTGACAAGGTATGTATTCGATCTCCTGACGGATATGGATGCAACAATAATTTTGTTTTATCTGTGGTTAAGGAGGTTGCGTCAGAAAATCCTTGCAGAGCAGTTAAAGGTGCATGTGGAGTTGGCATTCTGATGACATCCTTGATTATGGCAAAGTTCAAGCGAGGCTTGGACTTGGATAATATTTGTGGCGGTTGAGCCCATCGAGGGCTATGGGAAAGTAGCAGCAGAATTTGAATTTTTGCAAAGCGATTACAACTTGGCTCAAACGTCGAGCCAAGGTGGAGATTGGTATCATGCCTCTGCTTGCCGATCTGAGCATCGAGCTCTTCTTGAACTTTCTTCAGGCTGTGAAGGTTGTTGAGCAACAGCGAGATTGCCCATGTCAAAGTAACCATCACGGTATCACTGTCCCCTGCAATCATAGCGTTTATATACAACAAACATGTTTTCCTCGTTAGAAGTGAGTTATGGAGATTAACCACAACACCATTCGCAATCTAATATCATGTGCCCTTCCACATGGGCAAGAAAAATGTGGTCCAATGACGAAAAAGAAGATGCATAATTTGTAATTGAGTCCAAATTTAGTCCCACTTCTACTGCACATGATTGCAGGATGTTCAAAAGGGACAATGATATTAACTTAAAATAAAAATAAGCCCACAAGATTGCACAATAATAAACGTCAGTCCAACTTTAGCCCCTCGAATTTGAGCAGCTTTCCAAATTGAGTCCTCAATTTCTTTTTGTGCGTGCGCAAATTAGGTTCTCTTACTTGATTTCCATTCTAAGTAATTTTTAATTATCAAGCCTAATTGTTTCAATGTGATTGTTCAATGTGCGTATTTTTGTATCATAACATGCAAGGGAGAAAGTCTTTACTTGAAAAAACAAAATTCGTTATTTGTTTTCTGATATACTGGAAATAACAAAATTAATAGGACTAGACTGGCTCACAATTCTACTTATAACCAGCCAAGGTTGGTTTAGTTTCAAGCTTCGTTCTATGATAAATTGGTATGGTTCTCAGTTTTAGGTTTTTAAGAATGCGTCCCTCCCTATTAGATTTATATGGTTCCAACTCTTGAATTGGACTGGCCGGAGCACTCTCACCTTAGTTGAAATCACCTAAACCTATAAACAATCGCCCTTGACTACTTTATATATGCGGGCAGCTAGCATATATGAAGAAGAAAAGACTACCCTGACGGGAAGCGAACAAAAACTTACCAAGCATGTAGCTTTTATAATTGTATCGGCATCATAACATCCAACATCATCGTTAAGGACCGAAAGCATGACGTCCATGAAATCTCTACTCCCACTGGTCTCACTCAAATCCTCATTATTCCTCTTGTGTTCCTCCAACCAACCACCTATAATTTCGTCTAGTTCTTCTGCAGTCCTCTTCATGGCCTTCTCATGTCCACCTAAGTCGAGCCACCTCAGGAAAGGAAGAGCGTCGGCCGCTAAAAACAACCCCAAGAAGTGGAAGAGCTCTCGTAAAGCCTTTTGGCACCGCTGCTTCTCTTCCTCGTCCGCTGCACGGTAGCGTTTTCCAGCCACGATTCTCAGGATGACGTTTAGAGTCAACATCGCGAACCACTGCTTCAAGTCCACTATGATATGGCCTAATAAAATCAGAATGAACTGGATGTTATGCTAAATTGAAGTTTTGATTACTCTCACGAACTACATGACTTGATAAAACGGATACTCAATCTTGGATAATACTTCATTGATCTCCCGTGACATTCTATCTAGTTTCTTTTGGAAAAATTATAAAAAAAAAAAAAAATCTTAAACTTATATGTATTTTCAGTCATAAATCTTTCAGCTTTGTCATTTTAATTTCAAACATTTTGATGATTTATTAATGTGGTTATTGCGATCAATTCTGGCTGAAATTTACCGACATGGATGTCGGCTGTCCTATGTGGCATAGCTGGTTCTAACGTAGACAATTTTTTAATTTATTATGAATTTATATTAGTTTTTTTTTCTTTCTCTTCTTTTTCCTTTTTTTTTGCTTTGTTTTCGCTGTTGCTAGCGAGGGTCATTGGAGCTCAATGGCCATAGGCAAGGGCCGCAAAGGCCTCACTCAAATCTGGGTAAGTTGGCCTCACTCGTGGCTAGCGAGGGCTTTATCACCCTTGTCGAGTAGCTGGCGAGTCTCAAAGACCCTCATGGGTCACATTGAAAGAAAAAAAGAAAAGAAAAATGACATAAATAAATAATTCATAAAAATAAAAAAATAAAAAATTTATGCACATTAAGGTAATCATGTTACATAAGACAATCCATATTTACGTTACCTATTTTTAGTTAAAATTAGTTGGAAAGACTACATTGAGAAACCGTAAAAAATTTTAGGATTAAATAACCAAACTGGAATGTTTAAAATTAAATTGACATTGGTAAAATAAGTTTAGGAATTTTTTGGTAATTATCCAGGGGTTTTTTATGGCAAAAAAGCCCATGGCTAGGTGATTGAGCGCATACCTCACAGTCTCATGATCTATGAACCAAGAAATATGCAAATCGAGACCCAAAGGGGATGACCTAAGTATGGCATCGTTTGTAGTTGCACTGAGTGATAGAAGAATCGATTTTGTATTTCGTGTGTCAAACACACAGGAGTCATTCCTAAGCCGTCCACGAATCCAACAAATTAGTGGGAAATGGGCTTCGTTGAATGACTCACAAAACTCAGCACTTCATTTAGGTTGTCCTTTCCAAAAAAAAACCTCTTTGACTAAGATAGGACAAGCGTCATATTTTCTTTGTCCGCCGGTATGGATGCCATAAAATTGCAAAGCTTGAATCGCTCTTAATCAAGAGAGAGTACGGCAACTGATAATTCTAAATACTGCAACCGATAATTCTAAATCTGATCATTTACGTGACCTTATACTATGAAAACAACCGGTGTTTTCTGAAAAAAGAAAAATAATTAATACAACCATGGAAAGGCCGATCATCAAAAACTACTAGAATGACATATTGAATGACCATCAGCATCAGAAGAATACCTGAGTCATCCTTGCTCTCGATCCAAAGCTCATTCAGCTCTTGAATGGCCACGTCTGCTTCTGAGGCCTAGATAGGGTTGAGCAATGAGTTGACCCTCCTGTTCGAGAGCAGCTCTAAGGTGACCATCTTCCTCACGTTGCATCAGTATGGGCCATAAGGCGCACATGCAAACATGGCATAGCCATAGACCAGGATCTTGTTAGCTGGGTTCACTCTTATGTGGAAGAGACCCAATGAGTTGCAAGCCCAAAAAGGGCTTGAACCCATATGATAAGTTATATGAGGAAATAGGGTTTCTCACTATCTATATAAAGAGGTAGCCGCAAAAAAAAACAGTAACAAGAGAAAAAGAGAAAGCACAAAATCTGAGGTTTGGGGCAATATCTGATTTACAACAAGCTGGTATTGTAGGTCGATTCGTAGTCCAATTGAGCTGAAATTTTGTCAGTATGTTCGTCGGGCAATTTTATCGAATCTGAACGGTTTGATTTTCGTTTGAAGCTCCCTACATTAGGTTTTTCGTGGATTGATCAAAACATGCGTTTTTGGTCAGATTTATCCTTGATCTCTTGTGAAGCTCATGTGTATTACCAAAAATTATGTTCTTGAGGTGTTTGCTGCTATGTACCTATAGTATTTGCTAGAGAAGAACAATTTTGTTGATAGTGAAGATTTTCGGGTGGACTCCGGTCCCGTGGTTTTTTATCTTCTCACATCGAGGAGGTTTTCCACATAAAAAATCGTCCTGTGTTTGCGTGCTTGGTATTTATTTTACTTTACTATATTGATTCCTGTTAGTTTTATACAAGAGGGAAAATTATTTTATTCCACTGCGTTGATTCGATATTGTTCGAATTGTTACCGTTCTCCCATCAGAGTGGTATCAGAGCATCTGGTTATTACTTGATTTTTCTGCCTTGTGTTAAATAATGGAAACGAATACGAGTAGAATGGTTACATTGAATGGTTCAAATTATCATATTTGGAAAGGAAAGATGGAAGATCTTTTATATGTGAAAGATTTTTATTTGTCTGTATTTGCTAAGGAGAAACCAGAGAATAAAACTAATGTTGAATGGTCTTTATTTCATCGTCAAGTGTGTGGTTATATTAGGCAGTGGGTGGATGATAATGTTTTGAACCATATTATTGAGGAAACACATGCACGCAATTTATGGGATAAGCTCGAACAGTTATGGCTCTGACGTATTAGGATGATACTCGTTTGACTGATCATTTAAATTCTTTTCAAGGAATTATAAATCAGTTGCCTGAGATGGGAATCAAGTTTGATGATGAGATACGAGCACTATGGTTGCTTGGTGCTTTTCCGGACCCATGCGAGACATTCCGAACATCTTTGTCTGTTTCGAACATCTTTGTCTAATTCTACCCTAGATGGTTCGATTACCATGGATTTGGCCAAGAGTAGTATTTTGAATAAAGAGATGAGAAGGAAGACACAAAGATCGTCATCTTCACATTCTGATGCCTTGGTTGTCGAGAAAATGGGGAGAAGTGAGTCTCAAGCTCCGAGAAATAGAACAAAAAGTCGAGATAAAAGCAGAGGTGAGTATAATAAATTTGCTAATGTTGAGTACCATTATTGTCATCAGAAGGGACATATTCAAAGGTTTTATAGCCAGTTAAAAATGGAGAAACAAAAGGAGAAAGGTAAAGAGAAGAAAAGTGATAATGATAGTGATGACAATTATGTTGCTGCACTTAAAGAAGACTTTCTCACTATTTTTTATGGTGATGTAGTGAATTTTGTATCTCATGAGACCAGTTGGGTAATTGATAGTGGTGCATCCGTTCATGCTACGTCTCGTAGCAATTTCTTTATATCATATAGGTCAGGTGACTTCGGATCTGTAAAGATGGGAAACAATATACTAGCTCAAGCTGTAGGCATCGGTGATGTGTGCCTAGAAACCAGCAATGGTACAAGATTAGTATTGAATAATGTTAAACATATACGTGATATCCACTTGAATTTGATTTCTACAGGCAAGTTGGATGATGAGGAGTATTGCAGCACCTTCAGTAATGGTCAATGGAAGCTCACCAAAGGTTCTCTTGTTGTGGCTAGAGGTGAAAAATATTATTCGTTGTACATTATGCAGGTAACGTTGTCCACAGACAAAATTAATGCAGTAGATAGCGAAGATGCAGCTGAATTATGGCATAAGAGGCTCAGTCACATCAGTGAAAAGGGTTTGTCAATATTGGCCAAGAAGAAGCTCCTTTTAGGATTGAAAAGTCCAGCACTAAAGAAATGTGCTCACTGTTTAGCAGGAAAATAGAATAGAGTTGCATTTAAAAGCTCCCCTCCTTCAAGAAAGTCAAGTATACTAGAATTAGTACATTCTGATGTTTGCGGTCCTATGAAAGCAAAATCACTTGGTGACTCTCTTTATTTTGTTACCTTCATAGATGATTTTTCAAGGAAAAGTTGGATTTATGCCTTGAAAACTAAAGATCAAGTGTTAGATACTTTTAAGCAATTTCAGACTTCAGTTGAGAGACAAACTGGAAAGAAATTGAAATGCATCAGAATTGATAACAGGGGAGAGTATATTAGACCTTTTGATGAATACTGCAGATAACAAGGTATTCGACATCAAAAGACACCTCCCAAGACGCCTCAGTTAAATGGCTTAGCTGAGAGAATGAACAGAACATTGGTTGAAAGGGTAAGATGCTTACTTTCACAATCACCTAGATCCTTTTGGGGTGAGGCTTTAAGTACGGTTGTGCATGTATTAAATCTTACTCCATGCGTTCATTTAGAGTTTGATGTTCCTAATAGAGTTTAGACAGGCAAAGAAGTTTCTTATGATTATTTGCATGTCTTTGGGTGCAAAGCATTTGTGTATATTCCCAAAGATGAGAGGTCTAAACTTAATGTGAAAACACGAAAGTGCATATTTATTGGTTATGGACAGGATATGCTTGGCTACAAATTTTATGATCCACTTGAAAAGAAAATTGTAAGAAGCAGAGACGTTGTGTTTATGGAAGATCAAATAATAGAGGATATTGAGAAATCGAAGATGATTTCAGCACCTTTGATTGATTTGGATCTAGTTCCTCTTACAAATATTCCTACACAGGTTGATGAAGAGCAGTAGGAAGTCAATGTTCCAAATAACGCACATGTTCCTAAACATGTTGAAACATATAATAATATTCCTAAACTAGAGGCTCAATTAGATGTTCCACTGGATGTTCCAGTCTAGATATCCATTAGAGACCGACAACCTTCCACCAGGAATGCTTCAAGAATTGAGTTATTAAAGAAATAGTTGAGCAAGTCTTTTGCCATGAAAGACTTGGGCTTGGCAAAGCAGATTCTTGGCATTAGAATTACTCGAGATAGAGATGCTAAGAAGTTGTGTTTGTTGCAAGAGAAATATATCGAGAATATCCTTCAAAAATTTTACATGGACAATGCTAAAGTGTTTAGTATTCCTCTTGCTGCCCACTTTAAGTTAAATATGAAGCAAAGTCCTACGACTGATAAAGAAAAGAAAGATATGGAAAGTGTTCCATATGCCTCAGCTGTAGGAAGCTTAATGTATGCAATGGTATGTACACGCCCATACTTGGCGCTCACAATTGGCGTTGTTAGTCACTATTTGTTAAATCTAGGCAGACAGTATTGGAATGCAGTGAAGTAGATTATGAGGTATCTTCGGGGAATTTCAAAGTTGAAACTCAGTTTCAGGACCGAGAAACTTGAGTTAATTGGATACGCAGATTCCGACTTCGTAGGAGATATTGATACTCGTAAATCTACTTCTGGTTATTTGATTTCTATTGCAGGTGGAGCTGTGTCATGGAAGTCAAGATTGCATAAGTGTGTTGCACTTTCTACAACCGAAGCTGAATTTATTGCAGTGACTGAAGCTAGTAAAGAGATGTTATGGATGAAGAAGTTCTTAGAAGAACTTGGGTTCAAGCAAAAGAGGTATGTGCTATTTTGTGATAGTTAAAGTACAATTCATCTTGGTAAGAATTCATCTTTTCATTCTAGATTGAAACATATTGATGTTAGATTTCATTGGATAAGAGATGTTTTAGATGAAAAGTTATTGGAACTTGAGAAAATTCATATAAATCATAATGGCTCTGATTTGATGACAAAGACTCTACCAAGAGAGAAGCTTGAACATTACCGATTGATAACAGGGATTGTGAATCACTCCACATTGTCGTGAGGGGGAGATTTGTTAGCTGGGTTCACTCCTATGTGGAGGAAACCCAATGAATTGCAAGCCCAAAAATGGCTTGAACCCATATGACAAGTTATATGAGGAAATATGGTTTCTCACTATCTATATAAAGAGGTAGCTGCAAAAAAAGGAAACAGTAACAAGAGAAAAAGAGAAAGCAGAAAATCTGGGGTTTTTGGCAATATCTAATTTACATTAAACTGGCATCGGAGGTCAATTCGTGGCCCGATTGAGCTGAAATTTGTCAATATGTTCGTAGTGTAGTTTTATTGAATCTGAACGATTTGATTTTCGTTTGAAACTCCCTACATTAGGTTTTTCGTTGATTGATCAAAAACCTGCATTTTTGGTCAGATTTATCCTTAATCTCTTGTAAAGTTCATGTGTATTGCCAAGAATTATGTTCTTGAGGTGTTTGCTGCTAGAGTATTTGCTAGAGAAGAACAATTTTATTGATAGTGAAGATTTTCGGGTGGACTCCAGTCCCGTGGTTTTTTATCTCCTCACATCGAGGAGGTTTTCCACGTAAAAGATCGTATTGTGTTCGCGTGCTTGGTATTTATTTTACTTTACTATATCGATTCCTATTATGTTTACACAAGAAAGGAGATTATTTTATTCCGTTGCGTTGATTCAATATTGTTTGAATTGTTACCGTTCTCCCATCAGATCTTTGGGGCCAATTGTTGTGGCCGAGTGGACAGCGCGATGTCATTCTTGGTGAAACACTCCTTGGCTATCTCAGAACCACTCACCATTAGGGCTCGGAAGATCCCGAGCCGGATGGTGAAGATGGGTCCGTACTGGTTGGCCATGGATGCTAAGGTCTTATGGGGAAGCTTAGATTTCACTAGAATGGGAAGGTGACCTATGACGGGCCATGCCCCTGTGGCTTCCGGCGGTGCTTTGAGTTTGCTTGATGATGTCAATTTGAATACTACAAAGATTGATAGGATGAGGATGGCTAGGATTATTCCGTACAAGCGGGGGAGGTCATGAAGCAGAGAGTCCATTTTTGCTGCATATAACGTGCAGAAGCACCAAAGAGAAAGGTTGTGATGCACTTGAGGGTTTCACGCTCTAAATCTATTGCAAAAGATCAAATAAATAAGCACTGAATATTTGTGACTGCGTAAAATGTCCGATGCTCCTCTCTTTGTTGCGTAGGGGAAATCTATGACGGTAGATATCTATGAGTGTCCCTATTAGCTTTAATTATATTATTATTTGGGGTAATATGATTGTAAGGGATAAGTGTATTTGCTTTCTTAATTGCCATATATGTGCATTTTCTTGAAATGGTCTCCAAGAATACAGAACCTTGTATGTCTCATATTATTATTCCGTGTCCATGAAGTACGGCATTTATAGAAGATACGTAGGATACTTAAGAAATCACAAATACCCTATTGATATAAAACAATACAGGTTTAATTGTGTTAAATTAATATATCGAGTTTGAATTCAAATAACAATTTGTTAAATCGAATTTGTTGATAAAGATTTCCCAAGTAGATTTCAAATTGGATGAAGAAGCCCTTATTTTCTTGGATTCCTTATAGCTGCATAAAGGAGGATAAAATAAAATTAAAGGAGCAAAGTTTCTTCTTTACATGCAGGAGGTGAATTAGGTCATCCACGTGGGGCCCAAAGTCAAAGTCTTGACTTTGGGCACACTTTATATATATTAAAGGAAAAAGGAAGAAAAAAAAAAGGAGGGGTTCTTCAGCTTACCTGCAGTGTCTCATACATCACCGAAGAAGGAATCAAATGGTGGGGCCCACAGTCAAAGTTTGACTTTGGGCACATATATAAGAACTGAATACAAGTTTCCTTTCAAGTGTGCGTGTAGCGGCCAAAACCCTACGAGAAAAAAGGAGAAGCCGCACGACATCAAGCTAAAGAGGAGCCACCCATGCAATCAAGAAAAAAGAACGCAAATACATATATACGCAAACCATGCATACGTAGAGCATTTTTGTTTTGAGCTTGAATGCGTGGTAATTTTGTATGGTGAGTTTATGTCCAAGTGAGTTGTTTATTTAAAAACAATTTGGTTTGGGGTTAAATATAGGTATGAGAAACACTCGAGCGTGTAAGCAATTGTAAACTTTGATTCTCTGATTATAGTGGATTATTTGCAGCTAGCTCTCCTCGTGGATGTAGGTACCGATACTCGGACCGAACCACGTAAATTTCTAGCGTCATTATTATTTCTTGTTTATTTCTCTAGTGATTTCGCGTTGACGTAAATTGCAAGATCATATCGTTTCCGCGTATTATATTTCAACAATTGGTATCAGAGCTTGGGATCGGATTTCTTGATTGTGATTTGAAGCTTTTGCTTGTCTGATTATTATTTGAAAATTCTGTTATTGTAATTATGTTTGAGATGAAATCTAAAATTTAATGGGAGCAACAATTTTGTGTTATGGAGCATCAAGATGTGGACATTATTGACAACCCAAGGTTTAGCTAAGGCAATGGATGGTGAAGATGGGTTGCCAATTATAATTAAAACCTCAGAAATGGTAGAGCTAATGGAAAGAGCAAATAGCACAATCCTGTTAAATTTGTTGGATGAGGTTTTAATAGAGATTGCTGAGGAGAAGGATGCCGGAACATTATGGGCAAAACTTCAAGCACTCTATGTGAAGAAAGGTTTGAACAATCGCGTGTACATGTTGAAGAAGATGTTTCAATTTAGATATACTGAAGGTACATCTATAAGAACCCACCTAAATGAATTTAATAAACTCTTGATGGATTAGAAGAACGTCGGTAAGATACTTGATAATCAAGAATAGGGCATGATGTTGTTAGCCTATTTACCAAAGTTGTGGGAGCACTTTACTGATTCACTCTTGCAAGGGCGTACTCCAATTATCTTAGAAGAGATAAAGTCCGCCTTATTCTCTATGGAGTGACAGAAAAAGTTGCGAGATGATGGTCCGGTGCAAGGAGTAGGGCAAGCACTGATGATTCGGGGTAGAGAACAACATCAATGGTCTAGTAGCAACATATGTAAAAGTATATCAAAATCACGCCATAGAAAGTCAAAGGGACACGTGAAGTGCTTTGAGTGTCACGAGGAGGGGCACATCAGAAGAGATTGTCCAAAGCAGATGAATAAAGCTGATAGGCAGAATGCCACGAGCAGTGTGGCAAACGTTGCCGAGAGGAGCAATAGTGATGCATAAGCTATTTTATGTGTGATTATTAGTTTGTCAGGAGACAAATGGGTGCTAAATTCAGGGTGTCTTTATCATATGACGCCTCAGAAGAACTGGTTTACTACTTATCGGACTGCAGATGGTGGTAGAGTTCTTTTGGGAAATAATGCAATCTGTAAGGCTATGGGGATATGGACATTTCGGATTCGGATGCACAATAGGGTGGTGCGCATATTTATAGATGTGAGGCATGTACCAAAGCTTAAGAAGAACCTTATTTCTCTAGAAACACTCGATGACATCGGGTGTAGGTACACTGCTGAAGGTGAAGAACTGAAGATCTCTCGAGGTGCCATGACAGTGATGAAGGGGGAAGAAACTAAATACTCTCTATCATCTACTAGGAGAGACCGTGACCGGAACTGCTGCAGTTTCATCAAGTGAGTCAGACTCTAACTTGACTTAGTTATGACATATGCATTAAGGGCACATGAGTAAGGAAAGTATGATGATGCTGAGTGAAATAGGGTTGTTGAAGGGTTAAAAGACAAGGAAGCTAGACTTATGTGAGCATTGCATCTTTAGAAAGCAGCACCTAGTTAAGTTTACTATAACTACTCATTCAACCAAACGACTGGTTGAATATATTCATTCAGATGTCTGGGGCCCGTCTTCAGTTCCTTTCAAAGGAGGCGCCCGATATATGCTGACATTTATCAACGATTATTCGAGAAAGATATGGGTATACTTTCTGAAGCACAAATATGATATGTTTAATCGATTTAAGAAATTTAAGGCATTTATTGAGAAGTAGTTAGATAAACAAATCAAGTGCTTGAAAACCGATAATGGCATACAGTTCTATGGTAAAGATCTTACCGAGTTCTGTGAGAAAAAAAGTATTGTGAGACATCGCATAGTACCTAAGACACCATAGCATGATGGCGTGGCAGAACGGAAGAACAAAACTTTGCTTGAGCGAGTTTGATACATGCTTTCGCATGCAAGACTTGGCAAGGAATTTTGGGCCGAAACAGTAAACATGGCATGTTACTTGGTTAATCGATCTCCATCATCTGTTATCGAGTGGAAGACTCCTGAAGAAGTATGGTCGGGGAAACTTGTTGATTACTCTGAATTACATATATTCGAATGTCCTACGTATGCTCATGCGAGTGATGGTAAGCTTGAACCAAGGACGAAGAAGTGCATATTTCTAGGTTATGCACATTGAGTGAAAGGTTACCAGCTATGGTGTACTAATCCCAGATCACCAAGTTTTCTAATCAGCAGAGACGTGATCTTCGATGAGACTACAATGCTTTAACAAAGGAGTTCTGAGATAGAACCAGCAGAGAAGACAAATCATGGTGTCATTAGTGAGGTGGAGCTTCAAGTGGAGACTCCAGAGACCTCGAATGTAACAAATGTTGAGATTGTAGATGAAGCCGCAATTCCTGAAGTTAGTGTTGGAGAAAACTCCTTAACTATTTTGAAGTTGACAAAACCTTTCCAAAGTCTAGTCTGAAGACTTCCAAACTTTAGTGTCAAAGTCTGAAGACCATCAGACTTTAGGTTCAAAATCTATCCACATTAACTGTTTCAAAACTGAAGATTGAAGACTTATCTAGGTGCGTGATTATATTCAAGGATTCAATTCGTATGGTTTATGGAAGGCTTTCTGGTTGGATATGGTACCTACATAATTGATTATCTTTATTGGAATCAATTCCAAATCTTTTGGAAGACAAGTAAACTTGGAACGTTCTATTTATGGAAACTAAGATCTTGATTGTATGGGCAAACATGATTGACGGGCTTTCATCACAATCTTCAAACGACTCAAGATCTCCTTGATTGATTCTGTCCAACGGGTAGATTGGAAGAACTCCTTAGGAAAGTGCCAACGGTCGTGAAGGCATGAAGGAGTATTTAAGGCGGACTCTCTAGTTGTTCAATAAAGTGCGTGAAAGAAAAATTTCAAAGTCTGAAGTTTTCTAGTTCTTGCTATTTCATTCACTAAGTTCAAAGTTGTATACAAAAAGAAAACTCATAATGAGACTTTGTGAGAGACTAGTAGAGATTCTTCATAGTAAAGTCGAGACTACAAGACTATAAAATCTCTTTTGTTTCTTAGTGGAACCCAACCAGTGGGCTGTCAGCATATAAAGTTAACGTAGGCTTGATCTAAGTCGAACCACTATAAATCTTGTGTTTTTATTCTCTTCCCTGAACTCATTTATTTTGTTCATAGTTCTATTTAATTTCTAAAGTCTAAACTTGCTCAAAACCTGCTGTTCATCAAACTTTGTTTTAGTAGCAAAATATTTCTACAGTTTCTTGCGAAAAATTATCTTCACACCTATTTACCCTCTCTAGGTGTTCATACTAGTACTAACAATTGGTATCAGAGTCTATGTGCTTATTTTATTGAAGTGTTTTTACTTCTAAAGCTAAAAATGTATGGCTAGTATTTTGGCTCCAGGATTGGTTAAAGGCTAAAGCAATACTAAACCTCCTTACTTTGATGGGAAGAAGTACAATGTGTGGAAAAACAAGATGAAGGCATTCATGAGATCGAAAGATCCCTTGGAATGGGATGTGGTAGAAAAAGGAATCTATCCCAAAGCTACAGAAAGAGAAAAGGAAGTTGTAGATGCTGGCGAATTGACTCGAGCAAAATAACCAAGAGATAAGCTCTTGATGCTAAAGTTATCTACTCCTTATACTGTGCTTTATCTCCTACTGAGTATAACCGGATTTCTGATTGTGAAACAGTGAAAGAAGTTTGGGACAGGTTGCATGATACCTACAAAGGAACTGATCGAATAAAAGAAATGAAAATCAATATCCTACTCGAATAGTATGAAGCCTTCAAGATGAAGCTTGGAGAATCCATCACTAACATGTTTAGTTGCTTCATAGATATTGTAAATGGCCTAGCATATCAAGGACAATCAATCTCAGGACCAATGAAGGTTAATAAACTGCTGCGTGGACTCTCCAAAGACTAGAATCACGTGAAGACGTCAATTAGAGGATCATGCCTCTTTCAGTAGATGAACTAGTTGGAACACTTTAATCATATGAAGTGGAGCAGATTAATGAGGAAGAAGATCCCAAAGGTTAGAAGTCAATTGCTTTAAAATCTAACGATGATTATGATGATACAGATTTTGAAGATGACATAGACGATGAAGAACTGGCACTCATGATTAAGAAGTTTAGGAAGTTGAATAGAAAAGGAAGAAGATTCAACTGGAATAAATAGAGTACGCAAAAGTTCCAAAAGAGATCAACTGAAGAAAATGAAACAAGCAAAGAAGTAATATGCTTCGAATGCAAGAAAAATGGGCACATCAGACCCAACTGCCCTCTGTTGAAGAAAAAGAAGGGAAGAATTGAGAAGTACAAGAAAGCTCTCAAAGCAAAAACTTGAAGTGATACTGAGTGCGAGAAAAGTGATGAGGAAAACGACCCAAGACGCAGATTTTCAAACATCATCGGGTGGGTCCGTATCATCTTTGGAATATTTTATTTGGACCGTTGGAAAATTCAGACACGCCCAAATGGGATTATTGGGATTGGGACGTTCCACCTGCGCCAATTCAAAGACTTTGTGGATTTTTCACACGTCACGCTTTAGAACTTTTCTTTAATTGATAGGTAATGCATGGAGACTGGCGACAAGCAAGAAGCAACGAAAAATCCCTAGTGAAGACGTGTGAGAAAATCCAGAGGTCTTGTGCTTATGGCAGCATCACGTTATGTGCATCGGAGTGAAGCCGGAGTCCTTCCTAAGCTCCCTACAACGCCAGCATAAGCCCAGCTTACGTCGCAGTCGAATCGATGTTTTCTGAGATCGAGGAATGATTGGGGAGCTAACTTACTAGCCATGGTCAAGGGACGCTTAAAAAGTCACATGGGCGTAAGCCCTAATCAAGTGTCAGCCAACCCACTATAGGTTGGCTTCCAAATGTTTCGGGAATAGCTTGTTTCCATACGGATACATTAATAATTGTGTAAAGAGTTACAATTTTATGAAGACAAGAAAATGTAACACTTTTCACATTATCCTCAAGTGAGGTTATAGACTTTGTGCTCGTAGCGACCCCCGAGTTTCTAATGCAGTGGAGAAAATGCTTTACTTAAGAATTCTTGATAGAATAATACTTGTGCTCTTCTCCAATGTAAGTTCAGATAAGTCTCGGTGATTTTGCTGAGTTTCCATGATGTACTTGTCAATTTCTTTGTTTATCTTTTTCTATTCGGTGCAACAATTTGGTATGATTCGACGGAACCTAAGTACCTTATCCCTTGGTTCTATGTACATTTCTGAGTCAATAATGAATATCACGCAATTTGGTTGTAGGCTTATATCTCATTGGGCGATTTTTGTCTAGTCAAATATCATCAATGACAAGAGATTAATGATATATGATCCCTCGTAGGAGGACCCATACACTACACACCAAAATTAAACTAATCGATTTTAATACAAGATTGCTGAAACAACCTTTCAAGTTCTTGCTTAATTATCGGAGAACGATATTCAAACCATCGCACTTATTCATCCTCTTAAGAATAAGCACAAGAAGTAAGAATCATTTTAAAAGTCATTTTTTGTTATTCGTATGGCACACGTTCTCTTCCTCATAAGCTGAGGCTCGACGATGGTAGTATGAGCTGTGGCCGAGCGAGAAAAGACTGGAGGCGACGGCATCAACCGAGAACAAAGGTTTTGGCGATGGAGATCTGTAGCTAGGGCATTGTGGGAAGCAGAAATCCCACTCTTTTGTTTTGGTTTTTTTTTTTTTTTTTTTTTCAATTTGTAATCTTGTGGATCTAAGTTGAGTTATTAATGCGTCCCATTTAAAACTTATTTTCTAGTTGAGCTCTATTATAATAAATCCATTTTAATCTTATATTAAAGCTTCAACTAACTCATTTTTTATCCAGCCCATTAAATGTGAGCCAAATATAGGTCCTTAACATATTTTGCAACCCCTAATACATATATGTCAACCCGATCCAATTTTGACTAAGATTCAAGTTGTTTTTACAAGGTCCGAAGATAGTATCCAGGACTTAGTATGTAATTTCATAAGCAAACTCCTAGGTGTATAAATATGTGAACTGGACCAAAGAAGACACCGATGGCCATTCGAGCTGATCATTCCACTTTAATTTTGGATCATTAACTGGTATTCCTAGATCGAATTCATAAACTTAAGGAACCAAAGAAAAAAAAGAAAAAAAAATGAATATTTCATAGACCATCAAAGGAAGGATTCTTTCATAAACCATCCTCGTTTTCGTGCAGAGACATCAAACGCCGTCAAGAGGTTCTTCAAAACCTACCAAAACCATACCGACTGTTGGGGTCCCCTTTAAAGTTGCATTGGGTTTTTTTCCTTCATGAATATGTCTTTTTCTTTCCAACCTAAACATCCGTCGTCCCAAACCGGGCCATCACCAAACCTGCCAAACAACAACGCAAACCAAAACCAACTCAGCCCATCCTCCTCGGCGCTTCCCACGGCAGCCACTATCTCTACCCGGCATCTCGAGCCAAGCCACTGCCTCGTCATTGACAACCACCCTTGGCCATACTTATTTCTCCTTCCATACTCAGTTCTCTTCGCTAGGGGTGTAATCAAGTGGGTTGAGTTAACTTGTGAAGCTCGACCTTGACTTGACTTGTCTATAGAGTGCTTGAAACTTGATTCTAGCTTGCTTGAGTATTGCTTTTCTTGCATGAACTTGACTCATTTGGGAAATTGATATGCTCAAGTTCGACTCGGCTATACTTGGCTCAATTATAATTAACTTATAAATAAAGCTCTTGTTTCTGTTTAATAAGCTCGAATGTCATATAATTTTGAGTATATTATATCTATTTTTATAAGTGTTGTTTTTGTAATGAAAACTCAATTAGCCTACGAGCTAATCTAGTTGAGTACTAACAGATTAATGCTTAACTCGATAAGATACTTTGTAACTCGACTAGAAAATAGACCAATCAATCCAAGGCAGTCATTGAGCTGAGCTCAAGCTACTCATGAGTAGCTAGATTCGATTTCGTCCCTATCTACCACGACTTCTCACACACACACACTTCTCTACCTCGATGTCAACAGACGGCTTATTGAGCTTGATGCCCCAAATTCGGTGCTATCTCTACCAAGGCGTAGAGGTCGGCCCAGATGTAATAGGATTACGCTGGCATTGAGCTCGAGTAGACCTGGGTGAAGCTCAACCTGTCGTCTAGCCCAACCATGGAGAGAGAGAGAGGGAGAGAGAGAGAGAGAGAGAGAGAGAGGGTAGTACGTAGTGAGGTAAGTAGGGCCGACCAGGGTAGAGGGGAAAGAGATACATTGCAATCATCCAATGGATGATAATGGTGTTTATGGCTATATGAGACTGAATGGTCGGATCCTACCGATGACCACTAAACCTGTAGGATTGGCATTTGGGCAAGGAAAGCATGAATGAGTACACACATGATCGGTCACACCAAGTATGCATGCAAGTGGTAAATAATAATGATGACATTTGACATCGCAATGCAATTATGAGCTCGTAAGCCTTTTCATGCAAGTGAAGTTCCGGCAGCAACTTCAATATGGAACATACAAATACGTCATTATGTCTTTTAAGAAACATACATGGAGAGAGAGCATCCACATTCACTTAATTGTACATTTTTACATTGCTTTCCTTTAACAAATATACTCTCCATTACCTCTACTGATAGAACTCTGGAGCCAATCTTGGCTTGAGGATAACTTCAAGTGGGGTCGCCTTTAAATTTGTCAATCCGAAGATCTCAGACATATCTACCGGCAAATTGTCCACAGTCGATATCTCGAATGCATGTAGGAACCTAGCTAGAAGAAAGTGCACCATCTCCAATGCAAAAGATATTCCAGGACAAATTCGCCTACCGCCTCCAAATGGTAGAAGTGCAAAGTTGGAGTCCTTCACATCAACGTCCTTGTGGCTGCTCAGGAACCTCTCGGGTCTGAACTCCATTGGATCAGGCCAAGTCCCGGGGTCAGTTTGGATTTTCCATATGTTCAAGATCAACCTTGTGCCCTTGGGCACACGGTACTCGCCGACAGTGCAATCCTCAGTGAATAGGCGCGGCGCCGATAGTGGGGCTGCTGGGTGTAACCGGAGGGTCTCCTTCACTATGGCTTGAAGATAGGTTAGGCTGGCGATGTCCGCTTCTTTCACATGCCTCTGCTTGCCGATCTGACCTCGAGCTCTTCTTGAACTTTCTTCAAGCTATGAAGGTTGTTGAGCAACAGCGAGATTGCCCATGTCAGGGTAACCATCGCGGTATCACTGCCGCCTGCAATCATAGCCTTTATACACGACAAACAGATTTTCCTCGTTAGAAGTGAGTTACGGAGATTAACCACAACACCATTCGCAGTATAATATCACGTGCCCTTCCACTTCACGGGCAAGAAAAATGTGGTTCAATACGAAAAAGAAGATGCATAATTTGTAATTGAGTCCAAATTTAGTCCCATTTCTACTGCCCACGATTGGAGAATGTTCAAAAGGGACAATGAAATTAACTTAAAAACAAAATAAACCCACAAGGTTACACAATAATAAATTTCAGTCCAACTTTAGCTCCTCAAATTTGAGCAGTTTTCCAAATTGAGTGCTCAAGTTTTGTGTGTGCGCGCAAATTAGGTTCTCTAACTTACTTGATTTCCATTCTAAGCAATTTTAATTATCAAGCTTAATTGTTTCAATGTGATTGTTCAATATGCGTATTTTTTGTATCATAACATGAAAGGAAGAAAGTCTTTACTTAAAAAAAGAAAATTGGTTATTTATTTTTTGATATACTGGAAATAACAAAATTAATAGGACTATACTGGCTCACAATTCTACTTAGAACCAGCCAAGGTCAGTTCAGTTCCAAGCTTCGTCCTATGGTAAATTGGTATGGTTCTCAGTTTTAGGTTTTCTAAAATGCGTCCCTCCCTGTTAGATTTATATAGTTTTAACTCTAGAATTTGGACTGCCTGGAGCATTCTCACCCTAGCTGAAATCAACTAAACCTATAGACAATCGCCCCTGACTACTTGATATATGCGGGCAACTAGCATAAATGAAGAAGAAAAGACTGCTCTAATGGGGAGCGAACGAAAACTTACCAAGCATGTAGCTTTTATAATCGTATCAGCATCATAACCTCCAACTTCATCATCGTTAAGGACCGAAAGCATGACGTCCATGAAATCTCTACTCCCACTGGTCTCACTCAAATTTTTATTACCCCTCTTGTGTTCCTCCAACCAACCACCTATAATTTCGTCTAGTTCTTCTGCAGTCCTCTTCATGGCCTTCTCATGTCCACCTAAGTCGAGCCACCTCAGGAAAGGAAAAGCGTCTGCCGCTAAAAACAACCCAAAGAAGCGGAACAACGCTCGTAATGCCTTTTGGAACCGCTGCTTCTCTTCCTCGTCCGCTGCACGGTAGCGTCTTCCGGCCACGATTCTCAGGATGACGTTCAGAGTCAACTTCGCGAACCATTGCTTCAAGTCCACTATGATATGGCCTAATAAAATCAGAATGAACTGGATGTTATGCTAAATTGAAGTTTTGATTACTCTCATGAACTACAAGAATGGATGAAATGGATACTCAATCTTGGATATCCCGTGTCATTCTATCTAGTTTCTTTTGCAAAATTTCCAAAAAAATCTTACACCTATATATCATTTCAGTCCTAAACTTTTCAGTATTGTCAATTTAATTTTAAACATTTTAACAATCTGTTAACATAGTCATTTCGGCCAATTTTAGCTAAAAATTGCCGATGTGAATGCCAACTGTCTTATGTAGCATGGCCGATTCTAATGTTAACAATTTTTTTAATTTTTTATGAATTTTATATTAGTTTTTTTTTCTCTTTTTTTCCTTTCTTTTATTTTTCCTTAGTTTTTGCTGTGGCTAGCGAGGGTCGGAGCCCAATGGCCATGGCCAAGGGCTGCAAAGGCCTCACTTAAACTTGGGTAAGGCGACCTCGCCCGTAGCTAGCGAGGGCTTTGTGACCCTCGCCTAGTGGCCGATGAGTCCTGAAGACCCTCGTGGGTCACATCAGAAAAAAAGAAAAGAAAAAAAAGGACATAAAAAATTAATTAATTCATAAAAATAAAAAAAATAAAAATTTATTTACATCAAGACCAATCACGTCACATAAGATGAGCGATATCTCCATTACCGATTTTTTGTCAATATTAGCCAAAAGGATCACTTTGAGAAACCGTAAAAAAAATTTAGGACTAAATTAACCCATTTGAAATGTTTAAAATTGAATTGAGATTGATAAAATAATTTTATGAATTTTTTGGTAATTATCTAGGTTTTTTTTTTTTTTTAATGGAAGAATATCCCATGGCTAGGTGATTGAGCACATACCCTCAAAATCTCATGATCTATGAATCAAGAAATATGCGAATCAAGACCAAAAAAGGATGACCTAAGTATGGCATGGTTTGTAGTTGCATTGAGTGATAGAAGAATCGATTTTATATTTCGTGTGTCAAACACACAGGAGTCATTCCTAAGCCGATCACGAATGTAACAAATTAGTAGGACATGGGCTTCGTTGAATGCCTTACAGAACTCAACACTTCATTTAGGTTGTCCCTTTACGAAAAAAACTTTTTGACTAAGATAGGACAAGCATCATATTTTCTTTGTCCGCCGGTATGGACGCCGTAAAAGCGCAAAGCTTGAATCGCTCTCAATCTAGAGAGAGTACTGCAACCGATAATTCTAAATCTGATCATTTTCATGGCCTTATACTATGAAAATGACCGGTGTTCACCGAAAAAGAAAAATAATTAACACAACCATGGAAAGGTTGATCATCAAGAAGTACCAGAACGACATATTGAATGACCATTAGCATAAGAAGAATACCTGAGTCATCCTTGCTCTCAATCCAAAGCTCGTGCAGCTCTTGAATGGCCACGTCCGCTTCTGAGGCCTGTATAGGGTTGAGCAATGAGTTGACCCTCTGGTTCGAGAGCAGCTCCAAGGTGGCCATCTTCCTCATCTCGCGCCAGTACGGACCGTAAGGTGCAAATGGGAACATGGCAAAGGAGTAGCCCAGGATCTTGGGGGCCAATTGCTGTGGCCGGGTGGACAGCGCGATGTCGTTCTTGGTGAAACACTCCTTGGCCATCTCGGAACCGCTCACCACTACGGACCGGAACATCCCGAGCTGGATGGTGAAGATTGGTCCGTACTGGTCGGCCATGGATGCTAAGGTCTTGTGGGGAAGCTTGGATTTCGCTAGAATGGGCAGGTGGCCTATGACGGGCCATGCCCCTGCGGCTTCTGGTGGTGTTTTGAGTTTGCTTGATGATGCCGATTTGAATACTACAAAGATTGATAGGACGAGGATGGCTAGGATTATACCGGACAAGAGGGATAGGTCTTGAAGCAGAGAGTCCATTTTTGCTGCGTGTAACGTGCACAAGCACCAAGGAGAAAGGTTGTGATGCATTTGAGGGTTTCACGCTCTAGACATATTGCAAAAGACCAAAAAAAAAAACACTGAATATTCGTGCTTGAGTAAATTGTTTGGTGCTCCTCTCTTTGTTGCGTAGGGGAAATCTATGACGGTGGATATTATATACAAATCTATGAGTGTCCCTATCGACTTTAATTATATTATTATTTGGGATAATATGATTGTTCAAGTGATAAGCGCATTTGCCTTCTCAACTTGAAGTTTTAAGTTTGAATTATCATATTCGTGCATTTTCTTTGGGCAGTCCCTGAGAATATGGAACCCTGTATGTTTTGTATAATTATTCGATGTCTATGAAGCAGAGGATTGTCACGTTTGCAGGAGATACGTAGGATATTTAAAAAATTTGAAATCCCCTATTGATATAATACAATACAAGTTTAATTGAATATTTCAATGTTTTGTTGAATGTTAACACGACATATATATATTTCCAACTTATTACGTATACATATGTACATCAGATTCCAGATTTGATATGTTTGACAATAATATCAAATTCATTTGTTTGTGCATTGCTTACCGGTTTATACCACCTCAATGAGATAAAGTTAAAGGGAGGCGGAGGAATTGGCTAAAGCATGATAGAGATGCATATGCTTCTTTTTCTTCTTCTTTTTGTTTTTTTCGGTTCATGGTTGAAAATTCAGCCTTGGGCGGCCCTACTGATCCAACTCGAATAAGCCGAAGTAGATTTTCCAAGATTTGATCCCGGGAGAACTATCGTTTGCGAATAGAATTCCACCGGTGGGCGCGCACGTGGTCCTGAATTTCCGACGGTCCAAACAAACGAATTGGTCAGACGAGAAATGAAGTTTTGGGCTATTTCTGTTTTGTCAAAGCAGAAGACGTTGACGGCGAGAGGATAGGTGGGGTCCAGTTAGGGCGCACGTTGCATGATTTTTAGTGGGCTCATTTAGAGCATTCCACAAGTACCGATAAAAAGACTTCTGGGTTTGTCAGTTCATCTTTATGTATTTGTCAATTTCTATGTCTTTTTTCGTTTTATCAAATGATTTTACGCGTCAATAATTCCGAGTTAATATATGCCGCATTTTCAGTGTAGACTTAAATCTCACCGTGCACTATTGTCTAGTTTAGTGTCGAAGGCGATAAATTAGTGATATATGATAATGTCTTGAGAGATTTGTATCTCAAACATCAAAACCAAATTGATTTTTTTGCACACAAGATTGCTTATATGAATTTCTGTCAATTTTGGCTCAATTGTTGAGGCAAGATTTGAGCCATGATATTTACTCGCTTATTGTTAATAGAATAAGCACAAGAAGAATCATTTTAAGAGCGATTTTATCTTCATGGTCATCTTCATTTCTCACTTTGACATATAGATACGACCCTCCAAGCTTTCTTAGCAAATTGGAGACTTTAGATAGGTCAAAGTAAGTATTGCAAATGTTGTTCTTGGTTCAGAACCTTATCTAGAATAGACCAAATTGCTTTTGCAAACTTGCTCGATACTTCTTTACTAAGCCAAAATGGCAAATCCCTTCTAACTTCTCATGAACATTTCTTTGTGGATGTTCCGATACACAAATTTGAATTTGAATCAAATTGATTCAGAGTTGGTTGTTCGTTTTCAAGTACAAGAAGTATCATTCACTCCATCTATAGCATGAACTTCCTCTATAACAAGGCCCATCTAGACTTGCAATTTGACCAATTATCAATTGGTTCACTTTTTACACTAACGTCCTCCCAAGCACATTAAAATACTCAAATTATCCAAGACCACCGCATGTCCCTTGCTTATTTACCTAAATCCAAATGTCTTTCCAACTCTAGCACTTTCCACTCAGCATTCCTTTCGTCATTTATAGACAAACAAACCTCTTTATCGGTGCAAACATCCTAATGTAAACATCATTTGTGTATCAACTGGAATATTAAGAAGACATCGTGTCTACACACTCAAATACTCATACCATTGCACGCAAAATATTTTGCCCTCAAAATACTATTGGAGCATTCTCAACACCTTTGACTAGGTTGTTAGTTTAGGTTTAAACAAATTAGTTCATTGCTTAGTTGGTAATCTTCTTAAAGTTGTTTTTGTTAGGTTTTGGGCTAAGTCCACACAACTCATCACCCCTTGAGTATAAGCTTATAATGTGAAGATCTGCTCTAACCTGGTGCTAGTTTAGAATTGAATTACCTCCGAGTTTTTATACCAATTCAACCCCTGGATGGTACATACATGTCAACAAGCGGACTAGGATTCAAAGTTTTTCCTATGAGGTCTGGAGATCGAAACCCTAGCTCGTCACCCCTAGTACTCAACTTTCTTAATGCCAATTTTCGTTGGAGCCTCTAGTTATGTATTTGTATATATGAACCAGACCGAACCAAACACCACTAGTCAGCCGAACCAATCAGTCCAATTTGGATTCCAAATCATTGGTTTTGAGAATTTAAATGAGATGGCATTGATAATGCATATCCCAATTTTTAAAAGTTAACACAATAATGAGACAAACCCTAAGACTTACATGAAGAACTTCCACTATTTCATTAATGTAAGAAAAGCATATAAGATCAAAGTCACCGTTGTCCTCAATGTCTGGATGCGGATGACTTTCTTAGCTAAATACGGAAAACCCATGCACTTTCATTCAGTTGGTACTTACAAATTGTGACATCCCGATTTTCCAATCATATTTTCAATAAATTGAGACGGGCATTTCGTTGGCAAGCATATAGTTCTTTTCCTTGAGTCGGCCACTCATATGAAAACTAATCTATCGGGTGAAGCTGTTAAGAGATTCTAATGCATCAGACACGAGAATTTGACCAAGAAGCGACCTTTCGACCGAGCTAATCTGCAAGGGTCATTACGGCACGATTAAAATCGATTAGAAATCGGAGATAGGTCGGCTCGACAGAGGCATGTGATCAGGTGTGAGTGGTTCCACCAGATCGCACAATTCTTGTCGATCGGCATTGGACCGACTTTTCTATCGATTGGGTACCTTGTGTTCGTATTTGAAACCTTGAGATTACCTCGACAACCAAAAGTCGCCAATGTTTCAAAGATGTACATTGTGGCTTGAGATGATCAACCACAAAGTTAAATGCGTGAAAATTTCTAAAGGCTACCCTGTAGGTTGGGCCGCACTAATATCGTGCCAAAGTGAAATTAACCGTGGAATTGAGATCGAATTCAGAAATTGGAAGTCTGGGTGTGTCACAAATCATTATAGGAATATTGACTCATCTTTGGAAGATTTTTCAGGCAAGCCGAGTTTTTCAGCAAATTAAATCAAAAAATGGCTAATTTGGCCCGAGAAATTAGTAGGCCCGCTTTTGGTCGTACTTTTGGGACTTAAGTTGATTTTGTAGACAAGTGAAGATGTGAATTGAAGTGTGGTGACATTGAATTTATTTTATGGACTTCAATTTGATTCAATTGGAAGAGTATTAATGAGAATTGAAGAAATGGGACGTACAACAATTGGACCCCGGCGGAAAAATAAAATGGACCCATTGGAGTATGGTTGTGAGTGAGTAGAGTATGACACCATGTGATGTCATGGTGGTGGGCCATTTTGTGGGTTAAAGAAAAAGGAAAAGAAAGAAAAAAAAATGGTCCCATCTCTCTCTCTCTCCTTCTTCTTCTTCCTCCCCTCTCTCCTCCATCGACCGAACTCCATCTTCTTCATCCCCTTCTTCTTTGAAAACCCAGCAAGCTGGAGACGCCGCCCCTTCGTTCGCCATTCGGCCACCCGCTTGCACGCCGTCGCCGCCGCCACCGGAGTTCCTCGTCGCCACCGCCGCACGTCTGCCCACGCTCGCCCGCGCGTCTCCACCTTCAGCCGCGTTGTCCCTGGTTTGGCCATCATCCGAGCTGCTGTCCAGCACCCGTGAGCCACCGCCGGAGCTCCCTCCGCCGCCGTGCGCCCCCGCCTTAGCCCGCCGGAGCTCCGCCTAGTCCTTACCGCCCTTGCTCGCCCCAATCGGCACCGGATCCGCCCCATCTCCGCCATGGACAGAAGCTGGAAAAAATGGGTATGGCAGCCCCTTCGTGGCCCGTTTCGGCCGCCTTCCCGAGCCCGGATGCTCGACCCGCCTTGAGGAAAGTCGATCATCGCGTCGTCCCCGTCGTTTTGGTCCGCTCGGTTTATTAATCCGGTGAGTTTAACTCACTAAATCTTGATTAGAGGGTTAATTATGCCCTAAGTGTGCTTAGTCTAAGTTAAGTATGTTTAGGTGGTTAGATTAGTTTATTTAATTGTGAATTAGATTAAGGTGTTTGTTTAATTTAAAGTATGCTTAATTAAAGGCTAAGAGAGTTTATTTAATATAAAGCCTTGATGTGACATAATGGGGTTTTATTTTTGAATTATTTAAATGAATTCGAATTCTGGAATTTATAATTTTATATTATAATCCGGAATTATTAAAATATTATTTTAAAAAAAAAAAAAGAAAAATTATTTTTGACCCCGATTGCTCAGAATTTCGTGCCGGTCGCGGCTGTGTAGTTAGATTTTGAAATTGACGATTGAATATTATAAATTGAGTGCGAATTGTGAAAAATGTGGATATTATTATTTAATTGATTTTCGGAATAAATGTAATTATTTAATAAATTCCAAAAAAATCATTTAGGGATCTTAAACTCTCTAAATTCCGTGCTGATCGTTCTTTGTGTATTTAGAATTTGAATTTGATGATGATTGTGGCAAATTGAGTGTTGATTGTGATAAATCGGGATTTTATTCATAAAATCCCAAGTGTCGGGTTTTGATGCAAAAATTGGATTTTAGTTATTATATTAAATAGTGGGGTATGAGAAAGTGAGATATTGGCTTTTTGATTCAAAATTAGCGTGCCCCCACACACGTGAGTAATTTCTGGAATATCTTTAATATGAAGAAAAATGGCCGGGATCACTATTTTAAATGGTAGGATTGATTGAAATATAAAGTGTCCTGGGGCCGAGTATGCTTGGGCTGTGTGATAACTAAGAGGAATCGTCCTGGGCTGTTGAGCCGGACTTGCCCCTATATGGGATGCCCACGTGGTGGATGCCGATCGCAAAGAGAGGCCGGGCCGATTGGATCGATGCTCCTTCGGGAATGCCGTCGACGCACTTGAAGCCGCGCTCCAAGGGGGAGGTGATGCCTGGCTATGTGCCGGTGATAGCCGAACTGCAAGTAGACTATGCCCTGTGTGGCAAAGAATAACAATTGGAATGCATGTTGAGTGTTGTTGATGTGTCGGATTATGGGACGGAATTGTGTGGCATGGAATGGGACGTGTCATAACGATTTAGTCTTATAATCAGGACCCCCGCGGTTGTTGGTTATATGAAAGTGAATGTGTTCCGGTTGTTTAAGTTCCTATTACTATCTGTAATTGAGTGATTTGAATTGTGCTAACCTGCAGGAAGGAACTGGGGCGAGGTAAGTCTTCTGTGTGATGTGGCTAGGCCACCCGGGGTGTATTTTCTTTCTAATAGGGGTTTAGGGGGTTGAACTTGCTGAGACATTGTCTCATCCCGGTTTGGGGAATAAAATTTCAGGTCCCTAGATGGCGGTCGTGGAGGACCCGAAGCCCTAAGTCTGGAAAGGAGGAGACTGAAGTATCGGTGAACATGTCCTCCTAGTTGGTGTTCGGATAGTTCCCCTTTTGTCGGCTTCTGTTTGTAATCCTGTTGAATTATGAAAGTCTTATGTTGTGGTTTTGCTTCTTGCTTTTCTATCCCGTATCTTGTTGTTATGGGATTTGTTTTGCTTCCGCATGTGCAATAAAAAATTAAATGGATCGGCGACTCGTCCTGGGAAGTCGCAATTTTATCGACCAGAGTGGGATGTTCGCGTGCTCGGAGGATCGGGGCGTGACATCCCCGCTTAAGTGGTATCAGAGCATGGTCTGTATATGGAGTGATAAGGTGCGATGAGTCATGGGATAGTTAGTAGGAAAGACTTTTAATATGCTGATGCATGTGGTTGATAGCTGATTGGTAGCTTGGTTGTGGGGTCACTCAAATTCTAACCTAAGGTTGGAATCGGAAACAGGTGTCTATAAAGAACCTATAAGATGAGTGACCAGGAGTGAAGAACTCCTTGGAGAGGTTGATAGGACCTGTACCTTGGGGTAGGATGCCGACAAGAGTCGGTACCCGAGGTAGAGCGCAGGCTTAGGCCAGCGCGAGTGTGAGAGTACCATCGCAAGTCGGTACTGAGAGTGTAGCAGCACCGAATGATCTTAGGTTCGTTGGGATCGTTCAAGTGCTAGTGTTCCTTGGAAGCTTGTTGAGTCAGTGAGTTCAAGACCGAGCCGTTGCCGTTGCCGTTGTTTCTACCGTTGCCAGTGTTGTGACCATTGTTGTTGCCGCGCTTATTGAGGCCTAATCTGGAGTTGTGATCGAGGATCAAGCCGCCGTATCTGAGTCAAAGTTCAGTTTAAGCAGAAATGGAAATCGATTGGGGGAATTGCCGATGTCAGAAGAAAGGTGCCCTGTTTCACCCAACCGGAAGAGGAGAATTGGGAAAGTCAGTGCTCTACTCAATCGATGGGTGTCGTGTCTGTAAGAAAGGACATGGACCTGTCTTGTGCTGTAAGAGGGAAAGAACTTATTACAGGTGTCGCTAGTAAGGTCATTTGATCAGAGATGGTCCGTATAGAAAGATGGAGTCACAGCTGTTTCTGTCACCGCCGTTGATAAGACAGAACAGAGGAAGCATGCTTCAAGATGTTCAGTGGGGTACTTGGAATGGACCCTAGTGCAAGAAAGGGTGCATGATGTCACTTGATGGGAGGTAGAGGACTCGCTGATTGCATGTCGAGTTTATGGAAATGAGGCTTGAGTCGGCCCGGTGTCAGAGTAAAAGGGAAGCATGCTTTGAATGTGGCTAGCATGGCCGTCAGGTTAAGATCTGTTCATGTAAGTTCAGGAAAGTGTAAGCACTGTTACTGCAGATTGGACGCCACTAGGATGACTAGAAGAGCTTGAATGGGTTGATCAAGTATCGATCAAAGGAAGAATGTTTCTGAGATATTTTTATCAGAGTAGTGCAGTAGAATTTTCAGCGAGGGTTGTAGGATTTCCATATTGGTAGCGAAGTAATAGAAATATGAATCTCTGACTATAGTTGTACTTGAAGGGGGTTTGCTTAAGTAGGACTTGAAAGTCATTTATGAAAAGGTTTGGCTCGAGGAGCCTTCTGCTGTTATGAATTGTGGTAGAGATGTAATTCAGTTTGTTCAATCAGCGTGTGAAAGTTTTGAATTACTTAAAGTTAGAAAGGACCTTCGATCCTTGTTATTCGTCGTTGAAGATGACCTAGTTCTGGTTGTTGGTTACCAAATATGCATGGCAACTGTAATAGATGTGTCAGTTGAGAAGCCAGATATGAGAAGCTTAACCGTGGTACATAAGTTTTCTGAGATGTTTTAGGAAGAAGTGCCAAGTCTGCTGTCAGAAACATAAATAGAGTTTGTGATTGAATTAGCATCTGGAACAGAGCCAGTCCTTAAGGCTCCTTACCGAATGGTGTTACTCGAGTTAAAAGAACTAAAGGTGCAGATGCAGGAATTGTTGGATATGGGATTCATGCGTTCCAGTGTATCATTGGGGAGCACTTGTTCTATTCGTGAAGAAGAAAGTTGGTTCGTGGTGTTTGTACATCGATATTCCTCAAGAGGTATCATCAGTTGGGGATTAGAAAGAAAGACATATCGAAGTTAGCATCTCGCACTTGATATGGCAGTTATGAGTTCATTGTAATACCGTGTGGTTTGATGGACACCTTAGTCGTTTGTTTGGGTCTAATGAGCAAAATGTTTAAGGGTACTTGAATTAGTTGTGATCGTATTCATTGAAGTTATCCTAGTGTGTTCAAAGAGTGCTGAGGAGCACAAGAGACATTTGGGGATGGTACTTCAGACCTTGAGTACTTTTGGATTTTACGATAAGATTAACAGATGCAAGTTTCGAATGACTCGTATTGCGTTCCTAGGTCATGTGATTTCGGGCGAAGAAATCTCCGTAGACCCCGTCCGAGATTAAAGCAGTGAACAATTGGCTAAGATTGACTACAGTGACAGAGATCAGAAGTTTCATGGAAGGATTTTCAGCGTCAGCGTTGCAGTTGGTTTGACTACTAAGGAAGTAAGAAAAGTTTGTGTGGACAGATGAGTGCGAGCGTAGTTTTCAAGGGCTTAGGTAGAAGCTGACTACCGCACCTGTGCTGATTATTCCATCTGGTCCTAGAAGTGATGAGATCTACAGTGATGCATCGTTTAAAGGATTGGGTTGCTTGTTGATGCAGCATGATAGGGTTATTGCGGTAGTTATGTTCATTCTGGAAATTTAGAGGCACTATCAGTACAGAGGAATATTTCATATCGTCAATGACTATCGAAGTCTCAAGTATGTATTCTCGAAAAGGGAGTTGAATGTGAGACAGCATCGCTGGATGGAACTCATTAAGGATTATGACTATGATATTTTGTATCACTCTGGAAAAGATGAGCAAAGTTACAGATGCACTGAGTTGAGAGTCCTTAGTTGCATAATTGGTACTCATGGGTTGGATCTTAATTGAGAAAGTTCGAAATGTGGTTTTCAAATCTAAGGTAGGCCACCCTTTTGAATCTTATGACTACCCTAAGAATTGAGCCGAAAGTTTAGATCAGAATCAAAATGCTTCAGCGGACAGATTCATAAATTCAGAAGATTCTATAAGAGAATGCAGATGAGAGAGAGATTGATTTTTAGATTTCTGAAGACAGAACGCTAAGGTTCTGAGGATGATTGTGTGTAATTGATAATACATAGATCAAAGAAGAGATCTTATGGGAAGCTCATCATAGCAATTTCAACGTTGTCCAGACAGTACGAATATACCTTGTTTTGAGTGTGTGACATCCTGATTTTCAGACTCTGATTTCGATTGGTTAAATTGGGCATTTCATCGACGCGATTACAGTGTTTTTCTCGGAGTTGGCCACTTACGAGATAACTAGACTAGTTGGGTGATTTATTAAGGACTTTAAGGCAAATAGACTTGAGAATCCGACCAAGAATCGACTTCTTGACCATGCTCATCTTTAGAGATCATTACGGCACAGTTAAAAATCGAATTAAGATCAGAGATAGGTCGGTTCGACTGAGATGAATGACCGATCGTGGGTGACTCCACTAAATTGGAAAACTCTCGTCGACTGATACTAATTTGATTTTATTGTCATTTTGGTACCCTGTGTCCGTATTTGAATCATCGAGATTTTCACGACCCTCGAGAGTCGCCAATGTGTCAAGTGGGTTCATCGTGGCTCGAAGAAAATCCACCACGGGTCATTTGTCCTAAAAAGCTTCGAAAACTACCTAGTAACCTAGGTCACACTAACAGCGTCGGAGTGAAATTAACCGCCAATATGAGTTCGATTTCAGAAATTGGAGATTCTGTCTTGTCACAAAGTGGGTACACCGAACTGTGTGTATATCATATGATTTATCTGCATGGAGTGTCGGGGATGAATTGTATTTCAATCTAGATCAGATGTTTCAAGTTGGCAAAGCTTTCAGATGGTTCTTTCTTAAGTAATGCATAGCAGAGAGTGCGGAATTTCGATTGCTGAGATGAAGTTAGGGAAAGAAAGATCACAGGCCAGGGTTAGTACAGTAGTCAGTGATTGCAGTTGCCGTGATCAGTGTCAGAGTTATATCAAATCTTGACCAGAGGTTCCTAGTTTCAGCAGATTAGTCAGATAGTTTCTTTTTAGTCAGTGTAGAGCAGCGTGTCCAGAACTTCAGTTGTTGAGATGAGATCAGAGATCAGAAAACCGCAGGTCTAGAGTTGGTTCAGAAATCAGTGATTTAGTCGCAGTTAGCAGAGACAGTCTTGAGACCGCTCAGAATCGCCAGTTTACCTTCGCAGATTTTGTGTTGAAGACCTTTGGAATTTTAAGTGGGCAAGTGTTTACTATTTTGAATCCAAAGTGGTTTGGGCAAGATAGCAGTGATCTTGCAGTATTGGTTCAGAATGAGCAACTTGAGAAAGAGAAGATTATATGAGGCGACTGTACCCCCACCTTTTTGTCTAAGAATTGGTAAAGGTTTAAATTTCGAGGACGAAATTTTTATAAGAGGGGAAGAGTTGTGACATCCCGATTTTCCAATCATATTTTCAATAAATTGAGACGGGCATTTCGTTGGCATGCATATAGTTCTTTTCCTTGAGTCGGCCACTCATATGAAAACTAATCTATCGGGTGAAGCAGTTAAGAGATTCTAATGCATCGACACGAGAATTTGACCAAGAAGCGACCTTTCGACCGAGCTAATCTGCAAGGGTCATTACGGCACGATTAAAATCGATTAGAAATCGAAGATAGGTCGGCTCGACAGGCATGTGATCGGGTGTGAGTGGTTCCACCCGGATCGCACAATTCTTGTCGATCGGCATTTGACCGACTTTTCTATCGATTGGGTACCCGTGTTCGTATTTGAAACCTTGAGATTACCTCGACAACCGAAAGTCGCCAATGTTTCAAAGATGTACATTGTGGCTTGAGATGATCAACCACAGGTCAAATGCGTGAAAATTTCTAAAGGCTACCCGGTAGGTTGGGCCGCACTAATATCGTGCCAAAGTGAAATTAACCGTGGAATTGAGATCGAATTCAGAAATTGGAAGTCTTGGTGTGTCACAAATCATTTTAGGAATATTGACTCATCTTTGGAAGATTTTTCAGGCAAGCCGAGTTTTTCAGCAAATTAAATCAGAAAATGGCTAATTTGGCCCGAGAAATTAGTAGGCCCGCTTTTGGTCGTACTTTTGGGACTTAAGTTGATTTTGTAGACAAGTGAAGATGTGAATTGAAGTGTGGTGACATTGAATTTATTTTATGGACTTCAATTTGATTCAATTGGAAGAGTATTAATGAGAATTGAAGAAATGGGACGTACAACAATTGGACCCCGGCGGAAAAATAAAATGGACCCATTGCAGTATGGTTGTGAGTGAGTGGAGTATGACACCATGTGATGTCATGGTGGTGGGCCATTTTGTGGGTTAAAGAAAAAGGAAAAGAAAGAAAAAAAAATGGTCCCATCTCTCTCTTTCTCCTTCTTCTTCTTCCTCCCCTCTCTCCTCCATCGACCGAACTCCATCTTCTTCATCCCCTTCTTCTTTGAAAACCCGGCAAGCTGGAGACACCGCCCCTTCGTCCGCCATTCGGCCACCCGCTTGCACGCCGTCGCCACCGCCGCCGGAGTTCCTCGTCACGGCCGCCGCACGTCTGCCCACGCTTGCCCGCGCGTCTCCGCCTTCAGCCGCGTCGTTCCTGGTTTGGCCATCATCCGAGCTGCTGTCCAACACCCGTGAGCCACCGCCGGAGCTCCCTCCGCTGCCGTGCGTCCCCGCCTTAGCCCACCGGAGCTCCGCCTAGTCCTTACCGCCCTTGCTCGCCCCAATCGGCACCAGATCCGCCCCATCTCCGCCATGGACAGAAGCTAGAAAAAATGGGTATGGCAGCCCCTTCGTGGCCCATTTCGGCCGCCTTCCCGAGCCCGGATGCTCGGCCCGCCTTGAGGAAAGTCGATCCTCGCGTCGTCCCCGTCGTTTTGGTCCGCTCGGTTTGTTAATCCAGTGAGTTTAACTCACTAAATCTTGATTAGAGGGTTAATTATGCCCTAAGTGTGCTTAGTCTAAGTTAAGTATGTTTAGGTGGTTAGATTAGTTTATTTAATTGTGAATTAGATTAAGGTGTTTGTTTAATTTAAAGTATGCTTAATTAAAGGCTAAGAGGGTTTATTTAATATAAAGCCTTGATGTGACATAATGGGGTTTTATTTTTGAATTATTTAAATGATTTCGAATTCTAGAATTTATAATTTTATATTATAATCCGGAATTATTAAAATATTATTTAAAAAAAACAGAAAAATTATTTTTGACCCCGATTGCTCAGAATTTCGTGCCAGTCGTGGCTGTGTAGTTAGATTTTGAAATTGACGATTGAATATTATAAATTGAGTGTGCATTGTGAAAAATGTGGATATTATTATTTAATTGATTTTCTGAATAAATTTAATTATTTAATAAATTCCAAAAAAATCATTTAGGGATCTTAAACTCTCTAAATTCCGTGCTGATCGTTGCTGTGTATTTAGAATTTGAATTTGATGATTGATTGTGGCAAATTGAGTGTTGATTATGATAAATCGGGATTTTATTCATAAAATCTCAAGTGTCGGGTTTTGATGCAAAAATTGGATTTTAGTTATTATATTAAATAGTGGGGTATGAGAAAGTGAGATATTGGCTTTTTGATTCGAAATTAGCGTGCCCCCACACACGTGAGTAATTTCTGGAATATCTTTAATATGAAGAAAAATGGCCGGGATCACTATTTTAAATGGAAGCATTGATTGAAATATAAAGTGTCCTGGGCCGATTATGCTTGGGCTGTGTGATAACTAAGAGGAATCGTCCTGGGTTGTTGAGCCGGACTTGCCCCTATATGGGATGCCCACGCGGTGGATGCCGATCGTAGTAGAGGCTGGGCCGATTGGATCGATGCTCCTTCGGGAATGCCGTCGACGTACTGACGAAGCCGCGCTCCAAGGGGGGAAGCGATGCCTGGCTATGTGCCCGTAGATAGCCGAACTGCAAGTAGGCTATGCCCTTGTGTGGCAGTGAATAACAATTGGAATGCATGTTGAGTGTTGTTGATGTGTCGGATTATGGGACGGAATTGTGTGGCATGGAATGGGACGTGTCATAACGATTTAGTCTTATAATCAGGACCCCCGCGGTTGTTGGTTATATGAAAGTGAATGCGTTCCGGTTGTTTAAGTTCCTATTACTATCTGTAATTGAGTGATTTGAATTGTGCTAACCTGCAGGAAGGAACTGAGGCGAGGTAAGTCTTCTGTGTGATGTGGCTAGGCCACCCGGGGTGTATTTTCTTTCTAATAGGGGTTTAGGGGGTTGAACTTGCTGAGACATTGTCTCATCCCGGTTTTGGGAATAAAATTTCAGGTCCCTAGATGGTGGTCGTGGAGGACCCGAAGCCCTAAGTCTGGAAAGGAGGAGACTAAAGTATCGGTGAACATGTCCTGCTAGTTGGTTTAGGATAGTTCCCCTTTTGTCGGCTTCTGTTTGTAATCCTGTTGAATTATGAAAGTCTTATGTTGTGGTTTTGCTTCCTGCTTTTCTATCTCGTATCTTGTTGTCAGGGGATTTGTTTCACTTCCGCATGTGCAATAAAAATTGAATGGGTCGGCGACTCGTCCTGGGAAGTCGCAATTTTATCGACCGGAGTGGGATGTTCGCGTGCTCGGAGGATCGGGGCGTGACACAAATAGCTTCTTCCAAGAGCCTCTTCATCGTTTGGCACTGTAGACTGATTCGTACAACTCACGAGGTAATCTCGGTGCGAGCATAACTTCAAGTGGTCTTGCCTTTTTGACGATTGCTCCAAAATCCTCGGACATGTCCACTAAGGAATTGCCACGAGTAGATACTTCGAATGCATGCAAGAATCTAGCCAAGATAAAATGCAGTGATTGTAGTGCAAAGGACATTCCGACACAAATTCTTCTACCACCTCCAAATGGGAAGAGCTCAAAATTATGGTCCTCTGCGTCGAGATCCTTATGTCTACTCAAAAACCTCCCTGGCTGAAACTTCAAAGGGTCAGGCCACAGTCTAGGATCGGTTTGAATTTTCCACAAGTTGAACATCATCCTTGTGCCTTTGCGCACATGGTATTCATCAATGACGCAGTCCTCAGTAGATTGGCGTCCAAAGAGGGGGATGCTGGGTATAGGCGGAGGGTCTCCTTTACTATAGCTTGGAGGAAGGCTAGGTTGGCGATGTCCGATTCGATCATATGCCTTTGCTTGCCAATGTGATTATCAAGTTCTTCTTGAACTCTTTTTAGGATGGGGAGGTTGTTCAACAACAAAGAGATTGCCCATGTTAGGGTGGCCATGGTCGTATCGCTACCTCCAGCTATCATTGCCTTCCAAAAAGGAAAATGAAAACATTAGCATATGTCTTATCAGAAGTGAGACATGGAAGGCCAATTTACATGAGAGTCTATATTCGCATTCCCTTTGCATATATCTGTGCGATGGAGGATGCATGGAGCATAGATTGAGAGGTAGGATAAAAGTTGTTTGGTAAAGTTTAGTTCAACGGTAGAAGCAACGAAATACATTTGTTCTATGTGAAACTTCACAATTTATAATAAGAAGTTACATGAAAATTATTGTAGACATGAATGCTATCCTCGGTCGGTTTCCACTAAAAGACTAATACTTACATAAATCTCAGTTAAAAAGGAAAAAAAAATGTATTGCCTATAGATTATATAAATCAAATCTATCTAAATCATTATCATGTAGATTTCATAATGAGTCTCATATAATTAATAATCAAGATAATATTAGTTCATATTATTTATAAATCATGCAATAATTTTTTCATTTTAGAAAGCTCAAAATATAAACACCTTATCATATATTATTGAGTCCTATTAGTCAATGCATTTGTTGTGAAGATATTTCTGATGTTATATGCATCCACTTGGCTAATGGTCCTCCCTCTCATTATTGAAGCGCCTTGATTGGAAAAGTGACACTATTTTCAACTGTGATTTGACATCTATGACGCATAGAAAGATACATTGACATGATGTGTTTGAGTTCTATTTTCATGTACTTCATCTATTATATTGCGCAGACTAGGAAAAAAGATGATTAAGATCAAGGAAGAGCGCAGCTAATTTTCTAATGCGAAAGACGCGCATGTATGTAGTTTGGGGCCATGATCAGCATTTAAGAAGGAACTACAAATTCATTGAAAGGGGAAGGGGACAAATGAAGCATTACCAAGCATGTGGCTTTGGCAATTGTATCAAAGATCATAACCTGCGATATCCATGCCGTTAAGAATCGAAAGCATGACATCCATGAAATCTTGATCGCCCGAGACTTGTCCGAGTCGACCTTCTTCTTCCTTTTGTGTTCCTCTAACCGATTCGAGGATCGTGTCCAATTCTTTCATAGTCCTCTTCATGGCCTTCTCGTGCCCGCCCGAGTCAAGCCACCGCAAGAAAGGAAGGGCATCCGCCACTTTAAAGGTCCCCATCAAACGGAAGAACTCCCTCACCGCATCGTGGCAGCGCCGCCGCTCCTCTTCCTCATCCATCATGGCAGTGCCACTGTAATGGCCTGTACCCGCTACGATGTTAAGGATCACATTCAGAGTCAGCTTCACAAACCATTGCTTCAAGTCTACCGAGAAATGGCCTGTGTTTGACAAAAAGCAAGCACGACGTTATACGATAAGGCTTACCCTTGTTATCTTAAGCTTCCCAATAAAGAACATAAAAATCTTTTGGTGCTTGTCGAGAGAGCAAGCACGCCCCCCACGGCCTCCTTAGATTACGAACGCAACGCATATGACGTTTCAGTAATAATCGTTCGCGAAACGACTTATCCCACACTTATTTGGTCCACTTGAGTGCCTTCAATGGCGCTCACATAGAACCGCTTTTTGACTTTTCTTCAATTTGAGCTACGTTGGGATTAAAATGGATCATCGCCAAACTGATATACCTGAATCATCCTTCTTCTCACTCCAGAGCCCGTGCAACTCATTAATGGCGAGATCCGTCGCAGAGGCCAGTACCGGGTTGAGCAACGACTTGATCCTCTGGTTAGAGAGCAGCTCCAAGGTGGCGATTTTCCTCACCTCACGCCAGTACGGACTGCAAGGAGCGAGCCCGAATAAGGCACCGTCATAACCCGATTTCGGAGGACGGGGACGGCCAACGAGAGGAGAGGGTGAGGTCGTGTTTGGTGAAGCATTCTTTGGCTATCTCGGAGCTGCTCACCACCATGGTCGGGAATGACCCGACCCTGAGGGTGAAGATGGTGATATAGCTAGAACGAGTACCTAGAGGGGGGTGAATAGGTATAAAACGATTTTTCACTTAAATCACAAAATACTAGACAATCAATGGAAATAAACAGCAATCGAAAGACTGAGAGAAGGGAAAAGAGAATTGAACACAATGTTTATAGTGGTTCGGCTTTAGTTTAAGCCTACGTCCACTCTTCTGCATTGACAGCTTATTGGCTGAATTCCACTATGAACAAAGAAGTGTTACAGCGTTGTTCTTCCTTGATTCAGTGGTGTAGATGATCTACCACACTTGCTCAAGATATCACTAAGTATAAACACTCTTTTGTGTATACAATTTTGCTTAGAATGAATCGACTGAATATCAAGGAACTTCAGACTCTAGAATTCGTCTATCGAGCATACACTAAAATAACTTGAACGACTTCCTTTTATACTCTTTCATGCCATCATAACCGTTGGCACTTACCAAAGGAATTCCTCCAATCTACCCGTTGGACGGAATCAATTAAGGAGATCATTCGAGCTATTAAAGGAACTTGACGATAGCCCATCAATCCTATTCGCCCATACAATCAGGATCTTGGTTTCCAAGAATAGAACTTTCCAAAATTACTTCGTCAACCATCGGATCTTGAATTCAAATAAAAAAATCCGTTAGCTTAACCTAGCCAAGATATCTTTTCCAGAGAATAGGACTAACTCCTTAACCAAACACTTAGGTTCTGGATAGTCTTTCGACACTGGATTAGAAAACTGTCAATGAGAATATCTTTAAGTTTTGAGTCTTGAGTCTTGATGTCCGACTGTCTTCAGACTCTAAACCGAAAGTCTGTAATAATCCAGACTAGACTGATAGAAACGTTTTGTCAGCTTCAAAATATTCTGGCAGGATTTCTCCAATAATCTCCCCATTTTTGATGGTGACAAAAATTTCTTGTAGATTTGAACAACTTTGACCTGCAAAATATTACTCAAGTAATATGGCTATTAATAAAAAACAACCAGACTCTGCATCCACAGAAAAATTGGTTAGTCCTTCACAAGTAAAACCATATAACAATACTTGATGTAAATGCAAGCATTCAGATATCAAAATCCACACTTAAATCAGACCAAGTTCAAGTTCAAGCTCACACCCAAATCAAAACCAAAAATATAAACACATAAAAGAAATAGAATTTAAAGTTCAGAGTTCAAAAGGTTCAAATTTCAAAGTTCAAAACTGGCAATTTCTCCCCCTTTTTATCATCATTAAAAAGGCGAGAAAGTAGTCAATTCTACTTGGGAATGCGAACTATCTGGAAATCTCCCATGGACTGAACGATTTCTTCCAGCCTCTTCAAGTCTTCCCTTAGATGAGCTACCTCTTCTCCTTTGGCATTGGCTTGAATTTGAACAGAGAGTTCTTTGATCTGGTCCTGCAGGGAAACAGAAGATGCTTTCCCAGCATTCTTCAGGACTTGAATTTCACAGTCCAAAGCATAGATTTGACCACGCATTTCCAGAAGGATATCAAGTATGCGACGAAAATCTGCTGAATTATCCGTCTGTCTACTGACATTTGCTCAATCTGATGGAGTAAACGCAGACAATGGATCTTCTGTGTAATCGCGCAGTTTCGATGTTGATGTATCATGTCCTTCTCAAGGCATTTGAGAAGCCTGAAAATCTTCTGGATTTGCTTTAGAGCGACTCACATCTTCACAAGGAACAGATGTAGTCTTCCTGTGCTCAACTCCTCCCCATGTTTCTAATGCTTCTCCCCCTGTTTCTAAAGTCTCGGATGGGAAAGAATGAGGGTCAATCTCTGCAGCGTCTTGAAAATCTTCATCTTCATCTGCAGACTTTTCTTTGGCTGCCTTTTCTTCTTCTTCAGCTTTTTTCTCTGCTTCTTCTTTCTATGTCTCTTCTCTCTCTTTCTCTTCTTGCTCTGCTCTTTCTTTCTCTTCTTCTCTGGCCTTTTCTTGTCTCTCTTCTTCTCTCTGTTTTTCCTCTGCTTCTTTTTCCTTCTCCTGACGTTCCATTGATTCAGATACAAAACGTCTTCTCCTTATCAATGCAGAAATAGTGCAATCTTCCTCTTCTTCTTCTTCATCCACCAAGATACTCTCCTTTTGCTTTTTGGATGGTGGACTGATTTGCTCCTTTCCTTTCCTTTTGGATGCCGAAGGTACTGGAGTTTTCACTTGAACTGCTCCATTGCCTTGTCAAGCTCTTTCAGATGCATTTTTGTCATTATTCGCAGACCCACCACCATTTTATCGCATGATCGAACACACAGAGATTGTGGGGGCTCAATGTTCAAGTGTCTGAAGATCTTGGTCACAAGACTTGCATAAGGCAGTTGTCCTTTGTCCTTCACCATTGCTCTATACATGTGAAAGAGAATGATGTGAGGAAGAGAGAATTTTTTCCCTTTGATGATTGCATACATCAATTTTGCCTCCGAATTTGACACATCTATCTTGGATGTTGATTTTGGCCTAAGAGTTGATGACAATTTTGTGCAGCAAAATGTTGATGGCACGCATTCTCGTGTAGACAATTTTCCCTTCTCATACTTTGTTGCCTTTGAAAAGATCCAGTATAAGACGAGCAATGGAAACTTTAATCAGTTGATATGATCCTCTCTCTACTCCAATGATATCAGCCAACATGTCCACATCTACTATATAATCTTGGTCTCGGACACTAAAGGACATTCTATTTTCATCTAAAAAGCTAAGATTCGAATAGAAATATGCAGTCAGTTGAGCATATCCTTCAGTAGTGTCAGAGCAAAATTGCTCAAGTTGCAGTAGATCGAACTTCTCCCTTAAGTTCACATGAATAGCATCCAGAAACTCAAAATCAACGCTTCTAGGGTTTATTACTCCTCTCTTCAACAGCCTGAGAAACAAATTTTCCTGTTCTTTGGATTTAAACAAATCCATCATCTTCCCTTTCACCTTTGCAGCAACACCCAACCTCGGTTGAAAATCATTGAACATTTTATCATCGTCATTTCCATCAGTAGGATTCTGTCCAGCCATACGAGGATCACTTGGAATACTTGCAAGTGCTTCCTCGGCCCTTCCTCTAGGAGCAATTCCCAACTCCTCCATTTGTCGCAGAAAAAGATACTCATTTCCATAGTTCTTACTTTTAAGAAAATCATTCACGTGGTTCAACGGAGTTCCTATGCTTTTCAAAGCACGATAGAGTTTATAGATAAAAGAGGCTTTTTGTATTCTTACAGGCTCTGCATCCTCGATTATCTCTTCCTCTCGATGGTGACCCGCACTTTGTGGGGTAGATGGAGAAGAGTCACGTGCTGGAGAGTGAATCGAGCTCTGTTGCTGACTTGATAACTCATCTTCTTCGGTGAGATCAACATGGGTAGGACCCTCTCTTGCTCTTTGTGGTCCCCTGCTTGCGATTCTTGAGGACTTCCTTGAAGAAGACATCTTTCTTTGACACTGAGAGACTTCTTTAATCGTTTTCCCAAGAAAAGATGACAACTTTCTCGAGTTTGAACACAAAATGGAAACGAGATTGAGAGAAGAATGCTTTTCGAGGGTTTAGAAAATAAAGAGAAGAAAAATTGTATATATATAACTCTATTTCAAAAAGGAAAAACCAATCGGTATGAAGGAAAGTGAACCGACGAATTCTTTTAAAATCAATAACTGCCAATTTTAATAGAAGTTATATTTTTGAAAAGACACGATTCCCTTTTTCTCGGTAATTATAAATTAGTTAAATAATCATACCTTTTTGAGACAGAATAAAATAACAACTTACAGTCTATAGCCATGAGTCTGAGTCTGAGTCTGAAAGTCTGAGAGTCTCTAAACTTTAACTTCCTCAAGCTTCAAAATGTTGAGTTTGGAGCGGATAAAATCGAATTGATTTTTCTCCAAAGGCTTTGTGAATATATCCGCCGCTTAACTCTTTGAATCAACAAATTGAATCGAGATTTCTCCATTTTGAACATGATCTCGATGAAGTGATGTCAAATCTCTATATGCTTTGCTCTTGAGTGAAGAATTGGATTTTTAGTGAGATTTATTGCACTGGTGCTGTCGCATCTGATTTCTGTGCATGAGTCTTCAATTCCAAAGTCTTGTAGCTGTTGCTTAATCCACAGAATTTGCGAACAGTAGCTGCCAAGAGCTACATACTCTGCTTCTGTTGTTGAAAGAGCCACAAAGATTACTGCTTCCTTGAAAACCAAGATACCGTCCCCGTTTCCAAGCAACCGGCACGTACACAAGTATTCTTTCTATCAACTCGCAACCTGCTAGATCTCGCGTCGAATATCCCCGAGAAGATTAAAGTCTCCTTCTTAGGATACCAGAGACCAATGCTTGAAGATGAAGCAACATATTTAATAATACGTTTCGCAGCACTGAGATGAGATTCTCTAGGGTCTGATTGAAACCTAGCACAGATGCAAACACTTAACAAAATGTCGGGTCTAGAAGCGTAAGATAAAGAAGTGAACCGATGATACTCCTGTATAACTTTTGATCAACTTTCTTCCCTTCTTCATCTTTGTCTATCTTCAAGGAACAAGACATTGGTATGTCGGTCTTTTTGCACTTTTCAAGCCAAAATCTTTTGACAAGATCATTAGCATATTTTTCTTGATAAATGAAAGTTCCTTCCTTCAATTGTTTTATGTGAAGTCCAAGAAAGAATGTTAACTCTCCCATCATACTCATTTCAAACTCATCCTGCATAGACTTAGAAAATTTCTTGCACAGGCTTTCATTAGATGATTCAAAAATAATATCATCCACATATATTTGAACAAGTAAAAAGCTTTGGTTTTCTTTTTTGATAAATAAAGTAGTATCAACTTTACCTTTAACAAATCCATTCTATATTAAACACTTACTAAGTCTGTCGTACCACGCTCGAGGTGCTTGCTTTAAACCATACAATGCCTTTTTCAGTCTGAAGACTGAGTCTGGCTTCTTTGGGTCTTCAAACCCAGGTGGTTGTTCCACATAGACTTCCTCATGGATAAATCCATTCAGGAAGGCACTTTTGACGTCCATTTGGAATAACTGAAATCTTTATAACAAGCAAAAGCAAGCAATAATCGAATAGCCTCTAACCTTGCTACCGGTGCGTAAGTCTCATCATAGTCTATCCCTTCTTCTTGCGTATATCCTTTGGCTACGAGTCTGGCCTTGTTTCGTACGACTTTTCCTTTCTCATTCATCTTGTTTCTGAACACCCATTTGGCTCCAATAACAGTTTTACCTTTTGGTTTAGATGTCAATTCCTAGACATCATTAATGTTAAACCGTCTGAGCTCATCTTGCATAGCTTCAATCCAGCTTTCATC